>VMYD01000202.1:0-716609 GCA_007663325.1 Eucalyptus pauciflora
ATAGCCTCAAAAAGACCTTCCCAGTCATTGCCATAGTACAGCTTGAACAGATTGATTGCAATATAGAGCACGAGAAGACCAGTAGCAGCAATAAGAAATCCCATCACTGCATCAGACCTGAAAGCAGAAAAGAAAGCTCCTCCATAACCCTTCCTCTCTTCCAAGGCAATCTTGGCATAAGCATAGATAGCAATTTGCATGCCAAGGAAACCAGAGAGGACTGATGTGAAAGCACCAAGTAGGAATGAAACAGCACTGAAAACGGCAGTGGCAAGTGCAGGCTTGCACATGTTTGAAGGATCAAGCCTGCAAGGCTGGCTTTGGGTGCTGAAGCCGTCAACAGAGCCAAGGCAGAGGAAGATTAGAATCGCAAAAGCAACCATGAAAACCCCACCATACCGGCACTCCGTGAACAGAAAAGCTTTCGCACCTGTTCAATCACAGACGATAACTCTGCCTCTCTGAGTCTCTACGAAGCAAATAAAGCAAAAATCTGATTCTTGGTATTCTACTTATGTGTGACGAAAGAAGGCATAATATAGTTAAATCCAGTTACTTCGTTCTGTTGCCCAGTTTTGTTCAACCTAGTGCCAAGAAATAAGAAAGCCTAACCAACAGCGCCTCCAAAAGAGTAACTTAAAAGATGATATGGTGTCTATTACAATTCACATTTGGCAAGCTGAACAGTGTAAGTGCCAAAACCCACCGGCGGAAGAGTGACAAGAACATAATGTGTACGACTATATGGGAAATGGGATGCCAGAACGTACCCAGTTCTGCAAACTACTTAACGAAATACAAAGAACTGAAAATTAAGTACGACGTTCCAGACCCAGAATATTGTTGTAAACACATCTAAACATTACTTTAAAATTAAAGCATTACAAACAAAGAAGAAACTAGACATATATTATGACCTACAATAAACAGCAGGTTATAACAAAAGATTAAACCGAGAGTATGGAAAACGTCAGAACTAAAGTTAGACCTGAACCTATATGTTAGAAGTAGAAGAAAACGGTGAACTACTATAGAACTGATAATGCTCTAGTTTGAAAGATTATTCAAATTAAAGTGATAGGTATGAAACATTGTCACATATATGGACTTTAATTAGAAGCAAGAATTTAACACAAAAGAGAACTTTATAGAAATAGGTTCATTACGTATGTATTCTTAACTAATATTATAGAATAAGTGTTTCGTCACAAATATGACAAATCAAGAATGACAATCTCACGAAAATCAGTGAATGTTTTGAAAGGATTTATCATCTTACGTTGTACATCCTCAGCAATTCACCTCTTTAGTACAATATGCTTCTAATAAAGCCAATTACTTTAGAAAAAATTTACTATCCTAATTTTAATTAACTTTACGTTGTGTCAGTAGTTGCATATAACAAGCTTCGTATAACAAACAAAAAACAAATGGAAGAAGGAAATTTACCTAGGCCTTGTTTGTTTCACTAATAATTTGACCTTTCTAAAAACTATTTTCAAATAAGATTTTTTCTGGAAAATGACAAAATTTCTCAGTGTTTGGCTGGAATTTGAATATAAATTGGAAATTATTTTCTGTCTTTTATAAATAAAACAAAAAAATTGCTTTTATTTTTCTAAAAAGATATGCACTATTTGTGTGATATAAGAGTTGAGCATGCTATATTATCAATTGGGATAAATGCACTGAAAGTTCTAAAATTTGTCACAGAAGTGCAATCGAGTTTTAAAAGTTTTAGAAAATGCAATTAAGTCCTAAAACTTGTCACGAAAGTATAATTGAATTCTAAACCTTTTAAAAAGTGTAATAATATCTTAAAATTTTTCAAATTGATCCAATCAAATCCTTTAGCTTTTTGAAACCAAGGTTGCTAAGAACTCAAGCACAGGCATCTGGGTCCCAATACCCAAGGGCTGAGATCTCTAGTTCAAACATTGATGTCTAGTCATATTTTTGAAAATGATTTCTGACTTTTAGAGTGTGTTTGTTTCACGGAAAACGTAACATTTTTGAAAAATGTTTTCCAGGAAACCATTTTCCAAGAAAATTGTTTTCCAGGAAACCATTTTCCAAGAAAATTGTTAGTTTTCTTTTGTTTGGTGATACGTGACTGAAAGTATTTTGTGGTGTTTGAATCGCATTTCAAAAATGATTGAATGACATTTGACCTAATAATTGACAATAATGTGCCTCTTACTTCCAAATTAATTTATTGAGTCCATCACATTTTTTAACTTTATAAAAATATTTTTTTATAAAAAATTGAAACTATAATTATTTTTCATATTTCAATTTTTTTTCTTTTTTTTTCTTTTTCTTCCTTCCTTAGTCGGCGGCCAGCAGGTCAACGGCCGGCAACGGCCAAGCAAGGCTCGAGCTCGCCGGCAGGTCGTCGACGACTGGCGAGGCTCGAGCCTCGCCGGATCTGGCGAGACTCAAGCTTGCCGATGTCGGGCGGGGCCTAGGCCTCGCCAGATTAGCGAGATTGAGCCCCGCCTGACATCAGCGAGATTTGAGCTCGCTAGCGTCAGGCGAGGCGAGATCGAGCCTCGAGCTCGCCGATGACTGGCGAGGCTCGAGCTCGCCGGCGTCGAGCGGGGCCTCAACCTCGCTAGATCAGCGAGATCGAGCCTCGCCCGACGCCGACGAGCTCGATCTCGCCTGTGGCCGATTGCCAACCATCGTTGTGGCCGGCGGCCGGCAAAAGAAGAAGAAAAAAGAAAAGAGAAAAAGAAAAAATAATTATTAAAAATTAAATATTCGATTTTTTTAAAAAATATTTTAAAAAGAATTATAAAAATTTAAAAATATATCTTTATAAGAATAATTGTTTGTAAACCAAGCATCAAATCTAAGCTTTGATAGATTCGGAAAACGTTTTCCGGTCCTTTCAAAGGAGAAATCATTTTCCTGAATTTAAGCTTTATTAGGAAAACGTTTTCCGTTGACTCATTTTCCTGAGTGAATCAAACGATAGAAAATGAGGAAAATATTTTCCTCGAAAATGTATTCCGTGAAACAAACACACCCTAAGGTGAATCATATTTCTGTAATTAAACATAGCTTTTTTTTTATTATTATGAAAAGATTTTCTATTCATTCATTTCCTAAGTGATCCAGACGCTAGAAAATGAGACATATTTTTGGATAAAAAAATTTTCTGCAAAACAAACAAGGTTTTAATCTATCACATAGATAATTGGAAATGAATCAAATGTACAAAGAAAAATTCTATGTATGTACTCATAAGGAAGATATGAAAGATTGGACTTGTTAGACTTAGAATGCGTTGGTTTCATGGAAAACTTCGCGTGATAGGAAAGTGATTGATTTTCCCTTGTTTTGGGGAGAGCATGAAAACGGGAGGGAAGTAATTTCCTGGTGTTTGGATCTTACTTCCAAAAATGTTTTCCTTAAGGATAGATTATGTAATGCTATTAAACTATATGAAGGAAACTCTAAATTATAAAATGAAAATGCTATCAAAGCCAAAAGAACGAGGGCTACCCCCAGTCAACACTCCGCCCAAGAGCCATCTTCGTGAGAAGAGATCTGCATGAGTAAATTTTTTGCTACTGTACTCAGATACGTCGCTCAAAGCCCTACCTAGCGGCTGTTACAAACCCCAAAAATGAGTCGCGCCACAAGCAGCAGAAGCTCATGACTTCGCTGAGCTATCATCAGATTATAAGACTCGAATTTGTCACTATTGCTCAGGCAGATGCGAGATTGACCCCAAAAAAAACCTGTTAATGAACAGTTTTATAAAGCAGACAAGTTGTGAATCTATAGGATCTTTATAAAGTTACCTTTCGAGAGCTCCTGCTTTGTCTCAGCACACTGCTTCTTAACCTCGGTTAGGCCCTGCTCTTCATGGTTGAGTCCGTCGCTAATTCGCGACTCGAGGTCCGACTCGAGGTCCAGCACGAGGGACCACTCCCCGAGGCGCCTCCACTCCTCGAGGCGCGACTTGCGGGCCTTGAGGCGCGCCTCCTCGAGGATCCACCGCGCCAGGGAGTAGGAGTACACGATCCCGACGACGGCGCAAACCGGGATGGCGATCTCTGTCTCAAGAGCTGAGAGCAATGCCATCCTCGCCGGAACTCTAGACTTCGTCGCTGGAATCGCTAGACTCGACGCCTATTAGAGAGAGAGACAGAGACAGACGGAGACGGAGACGGAGACCAGACGGTAATGAATGACCTAGGCCATTGATGTCGAAAGCGAGAGCGGACAAAATCTCGCCGTACTGTTGACGCGTTAATATCTTGACTACACCCACCTCAGGTCTTCGCCTGGGACGCGTTAATATCTTGACTACACCCACCTCAGGTCTTCGACTGGAGAATACAATATACGGCATATTTATTTCGCAAAAAAAAAATTTCTCATTTTTTGACCTTTAACTTGTTTAAAAATTAATAAATAAATAATATTTTCCTAGCCGACAGAAAATATTTTCTTACAAAACTTAAATTTAGGAAAATAATTTTCCTTTTCAAAGTATTAGAAAATGTTTTCCAAATATATTGATTAACGAAATGATTGTTTTTATAAAGATATATTTTGAAAAATTCCAATTTTAATTTTCCTATTTTTTAAAAAATCAAAAATTTTATTTTTTTAAATCGATTTTATTTTAATTTTTCCTCATTTTTCCTTTTTTTTTTCTTAGCCCATCAGCCACGGTGAAGGTTGGCGAGCTCACCCAAGGATGGTAAACGTCAAGCCTCACCATTAGGCAAGCTCATGGCATCCGGCGGATAAATCTCATGTACTTTTGACGCCTCAATAGCGCGTCTGACACGTCACTAGCGTGTCGTGTACTTTTTGATTGACGCGTCAATAGCGCGTGTACCTATTGGCTAAAGAAACTAGTTTGCTTTGAATTGACGAAAAAAGTTTTTCTATCAAAAGTCAAATTTAGAAAAACGAATTTCCTTTAAAACAATTGGAAAACATTTTCTCAATATATTGGTTAACAAAACACTTGTTTTTTAAAAGATATATCTTAAAAAATTCGATTTTTAAATTTTTATTTTTATTTTTTCTTTATTTTTTTCTGCCTTTTTTTTTCCTTCTTCTCAGCCCGTCGCTAGTTGCAGTGACAGCTGGCGAGCTCTGGGCTTGCTGTCAAGCAAGTTCGCGGCCTCTAGAAACAAGCCTCGCTAGTTTGGGTGAGCTCGTAGCATCCGGCAGCAATGCTCTTGAGGCCGGCGTGCTTGCAGCCCCTAATAGGGAGTCTCAAGTCTCGCCAAATCTAGCGAGCTCGTGGCTTTCAGCGGCGAGACTCAAGCTCACCCCTCGCCAAAATTTGGAGCAGTCATAAGTGCCAAGAAGTGAAGAACACACTATCGAGTCAAACTGACATATATTTTAAGCAAGCAGGTATAGTCAAAACTACTACATTAAGATTCGCCGTGACAAACCTCCAATTGGCTTGCGGAGTAGCTATATCTCCATGGCTAAAGAGCAGAGACTGAAGTTGAGGATGCATGGCCCCCTGAGACCTAATCACAAGAGAACGCCAACACGTGTAAAGATCTCATTAAGTTTCCGCAGATAATTCCCGATACTCAACTTGTACCAGTATCTCCCACCAAAAAGTTGTTTGTATTTTACTGATCGACATCATATGGGTGCTTCCTTCACGGAATCTAAAACAGTCACAGCAATGCAAAATTCTCACTACTTCACGTGAAATTATTGGCTTCCCCTTCCTTTCTCCATGCGGGGAAAAAAAGAAGCACAATCTGAGACCACAGGCAGTGCAACTTTTTTTCCTTTATTAACAGAAAAGTGGTAAAAAAGAGATCATAAATTGTACCTGAGAAGAGAATTTCACACCCCTACCACTTCCCAATTTCATACCCCCACCACTTCCCATACACCGCGAGATGAAAAAGAAACATACAAAAAGTGGGGTTGTTTTCCTTTTAAAAATGCAATCTTTGCATGGAGAGAGAAGTAGGATTTCCTGAAAACCCCAAACCCAAGGAACAAAAGATTGAGAGCCTCTTTGCCATTAAGGATGACTCGTTTTTCTTCCTGCCCACAAGAAAACAAGCCAAAAGCACAAATGGGTTTTCTTTGAATTATACAAACACTCAATCTCAGATAGTCCCTTAAAAAGGAAGAAGAGGAGTGTCAAAAAGTCCAAAAGCAGGCTTCTGCATCGGGGTTGAATGAACTGGACCCGTTTACTAAACACCCTCTCAAAGAGACTGGAGAGAGAGAGAGAGAGAGATTACTATGCGGTTACAGTATGCACTCATTTGTGTCACAGGCTTTGGACGGGCAAGAAAATGTTAGGTGTATTTAATATATCACTTAGGATGATACAAGAAATCATATACGGATCGACACGTGGTAAATCCGGGTCTACCTGCTGAACCTTCAAAATTTCTGCCCCCACTTTCTCCGTTAACGCTTCGTTACCTCTCTCCTCTCCCCTCTGTTCTTGCCCTTGACTCTCTCTCTCTCTCTCTCCTCTCTATACTTGTCTTTTCTTTCCTCTTGCGTCTGCCCTGGCTCGAGCTCGAGTCGGCTCATGGCCGCTTCAGGTCGAGAAGGGACGGCACGCCGCCGGATGCGACGATGAGGGGTGATTCGGCGGGAGGTCAAGTGGAGACTGCGTCGAGCTTCGTTTGCGGTGAGATGGCTTGAGGCCAAGCTCGAAACTCGAGCGGCCAAGGCTACCCTAAGCTCCGGGTTTGAGGTCGAGCTTCATGGCCAAAGCGGCCACGGATGAGTGTCGTCCATGGCTGGCCGCGAGCGTCGTCCATGGTGGATGGGAAAAAACGATACCCAGGGATCAATAGCATAACCGAACGACGCCGATGACGGCCATGGATGAGCGTCAGCGTGCTCGTGAGCAGGTCGTCCATGGCTGGTCCGTGACATTGCAATCCACGGCGCAAGCGTCGTCCAGGGCCTCAAAAGGCAAAAGGAAAAAGAAGAAAATGGCGAGAGAGAGAATGAGCTTTGTCGAGCGTGGGACGGAGCTTAACGGGAAGAGAGAGGGTCGTTTAGAAATTTTGAATAACCCAGCATGTGGGTCCGGTCGACACATGTCAATCTCTCCGTGGTTTATTGTATCATCCCTCTCTCTCTCTCTCTCCTCCTGCATCATTGCATTCAAAATATCTGGATTCTCTCTGTTCCAACTCTGTTCATGCCAGGTCCTCTCAGCATCACCCACCGTCCCCTCTCTCTCTTTCTCTCTCTCTCTCTCTCTAACCCCTCCGCAGAGATGAAAAAGAAAGTCCTTTGCTTTTTTAGCCCATTTTCGACAGCAAGCCCAATGCTGATGAGAAAGGTGAGGGCATGGGGTAACGAAAGTCTCGTGCTTTCTCCTCTGAATCCAACACCCGAACCCATCAGAGGCAAGAAAAAACAGAACAAAAACAGGGCAGGAAAAGCAAGACACCCCCCTCCCCTCCCTCTCTCCCCAAAGAAAAAAAGAGGGAAAGCTCTGTAGCTTCAGCAGCTGTACTTTTTGGAGAGATGCGCAGTAAGAGAGATGGATCAGAGAAAGATGATGATGATGAAGCAAGCAAAGGATACAGATTATATAGGAGGATGACGAGAGAATCTCTGGTGGAGTAGATCTCTGACGAAGTTATTGGGGGGTTTGGGGTGAGCATGTAAGGGTTTTCTTAAATATGGACTACATTAATTGATATTGTAATTTACCGTTTAACATTTACCGTTTTACGGGGATTGGTCTAAGGTGAGATAGAACGTTTCTTAATTAGTCTAATATGAGCTGGCTAGTGTGGGCCGAGTTGAGCCTGACCCGTAATGAGGGGGCCTTGCTGGAAACTCTATAAATAGCGCTAAGTCTCTCCCCTAACCCTAATTCTCACATGTATCCTCACCTAAGGGGCGTTTACCTAACGTTAAACGTGAGGGGGCCGCCTCATTGAGCCAGTGATACGAATGGCAATAGAGGAGAAGGACTTGCGCATGGAACATTGTGTTTCCGTTTCCGCTTCAAGATCGATGGATTCCAAAACAGGTGCGTTAAATCTTTCTACTCAATTATGCATATTCTTGTTCTGGTTATGAAGATCTTGAGATTGCGCAATTTACGTCCAACACGTGGTATCAGAGCCTCCATAACCCTAGAACTTGAACGCATTGAATTTTTCCCTAATTTGTGATTTTCGAGATTTTTTGTTCAATAAAAATTAAATTAAATCACAAATTCGGATTGGGCTTGACGAGACGAGCAAGACGGTCGGCGGCGCGTCGCCGGGGGAGGCCTCACGCGCCCCCACGCGCGGCCACGCGCCGCCAGGGCGTCGGAGACGCGCCCACGCGCCCTCACGCGCGCCCACGCGCGGGACGCGGCTCGTGCGTGTACTCCACGCGCCGCGCACTCAGGCGGTGCGTGTGGGCGCGTGGAGTGTTGGATCGGCACGTGGTTGACGGCGTTGGATTCGTATGGCCGTCCTCTGTCTTGTGGTGAATTTATTTTATTTTTTTGATGATTTTATGGATGTTAAAATACATACAAAGCCCTAAATACGCGTATTTTTAATGTATTTTTGCGTATTTTTCTTGTATTTTTCTGTAATTTTCGAAATACAGGTGCTGGGTTACTAGTATGTTATAACATGAATTTTATGAGTGTTATTCATCAATACTTTACAATAAATTTTATTTTTTATTGATGAACAAAGTAATGTAATTAACATAATATGTGATTTTGGTGATATGCTGCCCCTATCACTAAAGCTAAAATCACATGTATATGGTGTATGTGAAGAGTAAAATTTATATCCCTGGTATGAGAGAGTTTCAAGGATTCAATTGAGTAGTGACCGCCAAAGTGGCACGCTTGATTGGGTTTGAGAAATTTCGGTCTCGTATGTTGATTGGGATGTCTCCTGGTCTAATGTGTAGTCATACTCCCAAAGGAGGTGATTGTGTATTAGTTCATGGAGGGATACATGATAGTATGGTGGAGGAGTGACTAATTCTAGTGATTCATATGCCCAAAGGTGATGAATTCACGAAGAATTGGAATATATTCTCATAACCGCTATCATGTGGGGAGTGTACAACTGCATGTCATGTATTCTGCCCAAAGGTGATTATATGATTTTACATGTAACTCTCTGGATGTGTACTTGTGTGTCAAGTTACACATTGCTCACATAATGCTAATTATATATACATTGCTTGATTTTTCAATCACCTTTTCTGTAATTAATAACTCCATTATTATTTAGGTTTTTTCTGCTTCAAATTTTAAATTGTGGACATATGATTTATTGCTTAAGAATGTAATAGAATTTGCTTACTGTCCATGAAGCGTTCCATTCTGGAACACTTGAAAAGAGGTTTGCCTACGGACTGCACTGTTATGAATATGATGGAAGCTTTAGTTGCTTGAAATTATGTTTTGTATGATATTGAAATTAGGACATATCTGCAAAGATTGTGTTTAAGTCCTAATGATATATACATCTCATATAAGGATGAAAAAGTTGTTTCAAAAATTTTTCTATTTACTCTTAACGGTTATCTAAAGACTTCTATAGATTATTGTGGAAGTAAAATTGACCGAGATAAAGAATGTCCTTATCAAAGTTGTTTTATAAACTTCTTTTGAGTTATAGATTGGGCATAAATTACTTGAATCATATTAAATTTAGGGGTGTCATGCAGAAGTGAGATTATCTAATCCAATTTTAAGTGTATTGCAATTTAGATTCACTCGTTTTTATTTTGTATCTTATCCAGATTGTTAAAGGGGTATTGATCTTATGACCCTAAAAAAAAAAAAAAAATACAAGAATTATGGAATCACATACTCTAAAGTTTCTTAAGATCGACGTAATTGTAGAGGATAGTTGCTCTCAGACTATTAAAGATAATAGTATGATGGGGGTTACTGTGTTTTTTGTCTTTACCTATACAGATAATTATGGAATCTCCTGTACCATAGACTAAACTTGTTGAGGTTTAAGGTACTATTCTTGATATAGTTTATAATGAAATTTCTTAAACCTCTCAAGTGTAGAATGAAGTGGTTGCAGCTTTATTAAGGAGATTTGTTAGAGAAAGACAATTAGTTATACCATCAGACTATTTAGTCTATTTGTGAGAGCATGATTACAATATCCATTACATGGTTGTTTTAGCAACTTATATAAATGTCGTTTCTTGTTCTTAATTAAGTATGTGATTAAATGCCATAAAAAAAAGGATAATAATATTTTTACTCTGAAAGAGGGGTGGATAGTTAGTGAAGAAATAATTATTTCTTTATAGATTCTTTCAGAGTGAACGTGGCATTAATAGTTTATTTTTTATATGGAGTTACGTCAAAGAGATATAAAATCTATATAAGTGCAACTGGAGAATTTTGCAGCAGATTCAAGTAAACTTGTGTGTAGAATGAAAAGTCTTAATTCATGGTCTTAATCAAGTTTCCAGACAATATTATTAAAGTTTCATAGTGTTGTTATTTTGTTCAATTGGGAACAAAGTAATTCAATATACTGCAAGGTCAGTGGGAGGAAATTTATTTTTTCTCATACTCTATGTACATGATATTTTGTTTACAAGTAATGACTTTGAGGCATCTTATATCTTTTGTACTAAGGTTTGTAAGGATTGTTTTTGCCATATTATATTAGATTTTCTCGGAGGACATTTGCTGATTGTATATTGGAAATATTCAATATACATTATAGCAAGTCAGGAATTGCTCCTGTTGTTAAGGGTGATGGATTGAATCTATCACACTGTCCTTATTTAGATATTGAGAAAATCTAATTAAATGGTGTACCTTGTGTCAGTGCATTTAAAAGTAGATTATATTCTAACAGATGATATGGTTGCAGATCCACTAACTAAAGACCTACGTCCATGTATATTTGAGCGAAATGTCATTAGCATGGGCTTAGGAGCATCTTGGGATGCTGTTATTTAGTGGGAGCTGTTTTATTTTTCTTTGAATAATGTTTACATATGTTTTTTTCGTTACAATTTAGTAACATTTTGATATATATATGTCAACTTTTGCATTCAATAAAAATGTTTTTGAATGGTTTGTTATTATGTTGAAAATATATATATTGATAAAGTCTCAAGGTATTGCTTAAACTTTGAGTGAAGGCTAGGGGCATACGATTATTAGCCTTGTCCATATGTCTTGTTATACATAAAGAATGGTTAACCGTAAGGACAAGACATATGTGGGTTCATGGAACCATAAATGTATTCTCTAGTGGCACAAGTTTTTTGTGACGTTTAAGGTAAGAGAATGGACATTCTCTAGTGGCACAAGTTTTTGTGACGCTTAAGGTAAGAGAATGGTGACTGACAAATGAGATATCTCTATGAGAGATGTTATCCATTTGACACACTACCATATTGGATCCATATCAATAGAGTTGAGAACACTCGTGACCATGGAATGCTCTGTGTGTATACATGCAGTTACCGCAATGATTCGGTGTTTGAGACTTTATGGGATATGATTGATTATTAAGAATTATCTCTAGACCAATGTGCGCACATACAGTACGATTTCAATTTAATATAGTCCAAGTGGGAGAATGTAAGAGTTTTCTTAAATGTGGATTACATTAATTGATATTGTAATTTACTGTTTAACGTTTACCGTTTTACGGGGATTGGTCTAAGGTGAGATAGAAGGTTTCTTAATTAGTCTAATATGGGCTGGCTAGTGTGGGCCGAGTTGAGCCTGGCCCGTAATGAGGGGGCCTTGCTGGAAACTCTATAAATAGCGCTAAGTCTCTCCCCTAACCCTAATTCTCACATGTATCCCCACCTAAGGGGCATTTACCTAACGTTAAACGTGAGGGGGGCCGCCTCATTGAGCCAGTGATACGAAGGGCAATAGAGGAGAAGGACTTGCGCGTGGAACATTGTGTTTCCGCTTCCGCTTCAAGATCGATGGATTCCAAAACAGGTGCGTTAAATCTTTCTACTCAATTATGCATATTCTTGTTCTGGTTATGGAGATCTTGGGATTGCGCAATTTGCGTCCAACAGAGCATTCAGTGCTCCGAGCGTTATCATACGCAATTATGAGGACCAACTCAGTTTTTCCTCATGACGGTGGAAATAGTTATGTCGGGTTTCAGAAGATTTTCGGTTCCGTCCATGTCCTATGTTTCTTTTTAATAAATAAAGGGCGGAGAAAAAAAATATCTGAAACAGTATTTTCAAGAATATCTTTGAGACTCTTAGGGCCTGTTTGTTTGTGTTCTTTTTTTTTGTTCAAAAACAGTTTTTCTGTTTTTTTGTTCCCGGGAACAAAAAAATAACAGAAACGCGTTTGGAAGCGTTTTTGTTCCAAATCTGTTTTTTTGTTCCCGGGAACACAAAAAGAACAGAATCAAGAAACAAAAAAAAATTGTTTCTTGTTTCTGGAACAAAAACGAGAAACACTTTTTCTCTCTCTTCTCTTCTCTTTTCTTTTCTTTTTTCTTTCTTTCTTCTGTTTTGTTTGGCCGCTTCCGCCTTTCGCTTATGGCTTGGCGATCGGGCTGATTTAGGGCCTACGGCCCGCTTTCAACATTTCCGCTGGTACTGCTGCAATGGGCGAGGGTCAGAGCTCACCGGCGGTCGTAGGTTTTACCGGCCGTGGGTCAAGGAGGCCGTCGGGGCCATGGCCGAGTCATGCACCTGGCCAGCCAAGAAAAAAGTTAAAAAAGAAAAGAAATAAAAAATAAAAAATAAAAAATAAACATTAAAAAATTAAAAGAAATAAAAAAAAGAACATAAATTAACCAAACATGTTTTTGTTCTTTTTTTTATTTCAGGAACAAGTTTACCAAACGCGCATTTTTGTTCAAAAACTGTTCCTCGGAACAGAAATAATTTTTTCTATTTCTGTTCCCTGGAACACAAAAAGAACAGAAACACAAACAAACGCACCCTTAAAGGAAATAGATGAAGATTTCTCGTACGATTTGGGATGTGGTCGGGAGAGTATTGTCATTCTTTTTGAAATGCATAAAAAATTTCGGATTTATTATTACAATCTAATCAGCTGTGCTATGAATAAAAAGAGTTTATATATTATAAAAGGACCGTTTAAATTATACCATTTCATGGGAACGCCATATCTGATGATTGAATTTTGTTTTTAGCTTGTGTTATCTATGAGAAATCACAATAATACTATTTCATCTATGTGGATTTGAAATAAAAAAATATCCTATTTTGGCGGCTTATGAATTATAGGTGTTACACTGTTAATTGTCATGGCAAAAGATATTAAGGGTGTGTTTGTTTATGTTCTTTTTTTTTGTTCAAAAACAGTTTTTCTGTTTTTTTGTTCCCGGGAACAAAAAAAGAACAGAAACAAGAAACAAAAAAAAGTTGTTTCTTGTTTCTGGAACAAAAACGAGAAACACTTTTTCTCTCTCTTCTCTTCTCTTTTCTTTTTTTTTTTTCTTCTTTTCTTCTTCTTGCTTTGGCCGGTCGCTGGCCTCGGCCATGGCCAGCGACCGGCCGACGAGGGCCGGTGGGCGCCTGGCACCCAGCGCACCACCGTGGAGGGTCTCCGCCACCGCCAACGACCGCTCGGCGAGGCCGAGCCTCGCCCAACCACGGTGAGGCTCGGCCTCGCCGGGGGCCGGCAAGCCTCGTCGTGGCTGGGCGAGGCCGCCGGCCCCGACGACAGGCCAAAGCAAGAAAAAAAGAAAAAAGAAAAAGAAAGAAAAAAATTAAAAATTAAAAGAAATAAAAAAAGAACATAAATTTATCAAACATGTTTTTGTTCTTTTTTTATTTATTTCAGGAACAAGTTTACCAAACGCGCATTTTTGTTCAAAAACTGTTCCCCGGAACAGAAATAATTTTTTCTATTTCTATTCCCTGGAACAAAAAAAGAACAGAAACACAAACAAACGCACCCTAATTATGTCTTCGGGCAGGTTTGTCTACACTTGAAGAAAAGCAAAAACTTGCTTTCCTTTCAAAATTTAAAACATATTCCATATTTCAAATGATTATGAAAATTAAAATTGATTTTATGTGTCGATATTTGAATATCAAAATGCATGAGCTACAATATTTGAAGTAAATATGAGGTAAAACTAAATTCAGACAAGCACCAAAGATTTTTACCCGAGTATAATACCAAATTTGTTTTATATGTATATAATTTATGTTACCCTTCGAGAACGAAGATTTTTCTCTATGTTAGCAAACACGAGTGTCTTGCTAACAAAGCAAGTGACTCCTTGATTTAATCCAATAATTAACTTATGCATCTTTAAGTGGCTTTATACGTTTCTAAACCTCTACTTTGCCTAACTCCTTTCAATGGAAAAAATTAACTTTCCGAGCCTTTACTTTTGACTCTTTTTTGATCAAATTCCTTTACTTTTAGTTCGTCTTCAATTCTTTCATCTAGTCCTTCTGACACTAAATTTAGCCGAATTCAATTGGCATGGATGTCGGACGACTTTATTGCGTTACATGGATAATTTTTTTTCATTACGGACATCTATATTAGCTAAATTTTATCCATGTCACATTCTAATAATGTCTACATTGACTAAATTTCTCTGTATACGTTCACGTGGGTGTCCACCCATCCTATATGCACGATATTTTGGCATCAACCGACAGCCATATCAACTAAATTTGGTCCGATTTGATGTCGGGCGAGTTGATTAAAAAATTTATCAAAATAAAAGGATCTGAGTAGACAAAATTAGATGTATAGGAGACTTGATTAGGGAAAGTCCGAAAGTTCAGGGAAAAAAATGTAGATATTTTGTGTTCTGTTCTTTTTTTCTGTCTTTTTTAAAGGGAGTCATTGACCAAAGCCAGCTAAGCCAAACCTGCTTGTTTTGTCCAGAGATATCGCAAGAATAATGAATTAGCAATGATTGGCACGTTAATCTACTGGTAACACGAAGATAATTAGACTGCATGTGGAAGCAAGGAGGGGGTTTGTCTGCGGCTTCATTTGATAACGACTTCTAGGGCGACTAAACTGACATGGGTTTCCTTGAATTTGGTACGTTTATCTATTAGCTTGTATCCCCAAAAGAAAAATAATTTTAAAAATATTTTATGAAATAAATGTTACATGTCACTTACAATAATTAATTAATAAAAAGCATTTTCATTATCGATAATAATGGATATCTAAACATTATATATTCGTATATTTTCATAAACAATGCAAACAATCATTTTAAAGAAAATAATTATTAAATAAATAAATACACCCAAATCTTTAATTAATCGATTGGCCTCTTAGTCAACATCAAAGGAAGAACAAAACTTGAACGACGTCACGCCCACGAGGCATGTTGGACCTTGTTATTGTCTCGTTTTTATGAGGTAAAGTGTCGGATTCGGATTTAGAGTGGTCCCTCGGGAGGACGAATCTCGCTCCCATGCCAACACCCATACTCTAAAAGAGGCTCGTGGGTACACTTCCTCCATACGTTATTGACGAGAAAGTCAGGCTTTATATCTTTTTGAGGCCTTGCGGAATCTTATATATTCCAACCATCTAATTAAAGGTTTAAGATTATCGAGCCATTGTGGCCAGAATTGTTCCTGCGATGAAATATGTTTCATCGAAAGTCATTCTTCGACTTTTATTAAAAGGGATTAGGGTTCAACATGAATTCCGAATAGAAGATATCTCATACAAGACATGATCAAACTTTGTTAATCCAAACAATACTATACAATCCCCAACCAAGTTGGAATTTAATTGACAATAAGGCCCAAGAGTTATAAAGTTGGTATCGAATTATGTCATAACTTAATCAACAACACAGCTTGAGAATATAAATATACGATATTGGAATTTAACAGAAAATTGAAACATTCCCAGTTCAGATCTTGCGCGAGGAGGCAAACATCCGTTGGATTCAACAAAATGAAGGGGAGGGGGGGAGAAGAACAAACGGCCTACGCGATGCTTGAAACTTCTATTGGATTTTCACGTTGATGTGGAGGAGGCGGAACTGCTGGTGAAGATGAGGGAGGAGGTCGAGGTGAAGAGGAAGGAGGGAACTGTTTAGTCTTCAGGGTTTCCTTTTCTATTTATAATTAATATGTTCGCAGGTCGATTCGAGTGGGGTATTTTTGACGCCCTTAATCAATATTCTTAGTATTTCCAACCGAAAAACTTGATTTGCGTGCTCCATGGACTGGATCACCAGCACCGGAATCGGCATTGGCTTCAGTCCTTCTTCCACGATGGATGCTCTTCTTTATGGCCCTGGCTTTTCGGCTCGCGCATCGTCTCTCCATTATTAGCACACGGCTCCATATTTAAAGTAAGGTTTGTGTACTTTGGATTGATTCGTGGTCTTCGTTGAACGCTTCTTCATCTTTTACGTTGGGTGTGTTAGCGAAGATGGAGCACCATAGAGCACCCGAGTGTTTACGCAGCTTTTGACTAATCATCATGAGGTTGCATTCCTGCTTCGAATGGCCAAGACCAACCCTCTCATTCTTGTTCTCGATATTGTTTTTTTTTTTCAAATTTAAACCGAGTATTTTGCATAATCCAAAAACTTACTTCAAAAGATCTTGCTCGAATTGTCCGAAGCAGTGGAGGAGCTAGAGAGGTTGCAAACAACACGGAAATAGATGTTTAAGGGCAAATTGCGTCGATGACATGCTGCTGCTGCTGTTGCTACAAAAGGGAAGTCGCCCGTTCCCTCCCTCAGAAAATCTTGAAGAGCAGACCACCGTGACTGGTAAAGAAGGGAGCAAACACGAGCGACTCGACTACCATTAGCTGGATGAGGATGTTTAGTGGCGGGCCTGAAGTGTCCATCAATGGATTGCCAATGGTATCTCCCTTATCCACGGCCCTGTGAATTTCTTTAGGGTAATGGGTCTTTGCGTACTCGGTCTTTGCGTACTCAGAAGCACCAGCCTGGAAGCAAATTCAGGATATTAAGTAAAAAAAAATATGTTAAGTCAAACTAGTTTTCTTAGCAGGTCACTGAACCACAACAGACGAGTATCATCATCAAAAACTAGCTTTCGAGCAGTTGGGAGCAGCTGCATACCCTAATGTACTTCTTCGTTTTCTCCCATGCTCCACCAGTGATGGATGCCGAAATTGCAATCTGTTGAAACCAAGCCCAACAAAAAATATGCATCAGGAGATTAATTATGCATGATATGATGATAAGAGCTTTAATCATCAGTTCACCAACCTACACAAATTTTGTTCAACAATGAAGAACAACATCTCAACCCCGTTTAACCAGCATTCTATCGAGAGGTGCACCTTGAGCAACACAAACCACCAAAATAGATTGACATGGATTACTTTGGTAAAGATTACCCGAACAACGGAACCAATAGAGCCAGCCAAAACACCAGACAGCATCTCTACTCCAAAGAAGGTCCCAACGATTAGTGGTGTAAGCATGACAAGGGCACCAGCTCGAATCATCCCCTTGATAGATGCATCAGTTAAAATTTTGAAGTATCTAGCACGGTGACGTTCCTCAATTGATGCCCAAAACGTCCGACCAACCTCGGTAACCATCTCCAAAGCTGCAGTTCCCACTCTTTTCATGGTCATAGCAGAGAACCAGTTAGGAAGCATGGCGCCCACGATCAAACCCGTGAAAACTTTTGGTGTTAGGACATCAACAGGAGAAATTGCTGCACGACTCATAAATGCACCAAACAGAGCCATAGATACCAGGGAAGCTGATTCAATGGCGAATCCCTACATTCCAGATAAGTAACAAAAAAAGGTCCATCTAACATTAGACTTAAACAATAGGAAAGTAGAATTTGCTAATAGGGCTATCTAAGTAGCACCAACACACGACATGAGACACAACATAACATGCCAACACATTATTTCTCAAAAAATAAAAAATTCCACCACATTGGGTCGCGTATATTAAATGTATATTTTTATATAAAATGATAAATTATCATTTTTATGATTATTTTAATTAAATTAATTAGATTCAAATTCACAAATAAATAAATAATAATAAATAGCCTAGAATGAATTTACACTAAAAACATTAATTCACAATTGGTTAATATTATTCATTATTTCAATTTGACAAATTCAACTCCATTCCAATAATCCATAAAACTTGGAGAAAAAAAAAAACAATCAATCCACATTCTGGACTCGTGTATTAGAGCGTGTCAGAAAAGAAGAACAAAAAACAAATTTAAGGGATAAATTGCGTGTCACGGGAAGAGAGTCAGAAGAGGAGAATATTAGATTTTTCTTATTTCCCCCTTTATTTTTTATTTTATTTTATTATTTTTTACATATTTATATTTTGATCTCTTATTTATTGAAAATTTTTAAAATTGACCTATGTGTGTTGAAATTCCTAACTCATATGTTGGAATTTTAGACTTACGTGTCAGAGAGTATTAGGAAAATTGATCAAATGTCGGAAAATCCGATGCTTGTTGACCATGTGTCGGAATATTCGACATGATACAACGGGAAGTGATAGTCAAAAGAGAGAAGATAATATTAGGTTTTTCTTCTTTCCCCTTTATTATTTTTATTATTTTTTATTTTTTACATATTAACATTTTGATCTCTTATTTATTGAAATTTTTTAAAATTGACCTCGTGCGTGTCAGAATTCCGAACTCACATGTTGCAATTCTAGACTCGCGTGTCAAAGAATGTTGAGAGAGTTGACCAAGTGTCGGAAAATTTGACATTTGTTGATCGAATGTCGGAATATCCGACATGACACGATGAGAAGCGAGAGCCAGGAGAGAAGAGAAGACCAGGTTTTTCTTTTTTCCCCATTAATTATTTTTATTATTTATCTTTTTTTACGCATTTACATTTTGATCTCTTATTTATTAAAAAAATTTAAAATTGACCATGTGCTTATTAGAATTCCGAATGCACATGTCGGATGTCAAAGAATGTTGGGAGAATTGACCAGGTGTCGGAAAATTCGACACTTGTTGATCGAGTGTCGAGGAGTATCAGATTGTCCGACAAGACATGAAGGCTCCTAGAAAGTATCAATGCTTTATACTTTCTAGGCTAATATTAATAAAGATAGACGAAAGGCAGCATCTAAAGGAAGGAAAGGTGATTATAGCCAAACATCATGCCACACCAGCAAGAATTTAAAAAGACTTGCACAACTAACGTCATAATGTGTGTAAATTCTAGATGACATGAACGTAATTTCATGAAAAGTTCCTCCGCACAGACACCCTCTCCTCTGCTGTGTTACGGATCTTATCAAAATAAGCTACTAAAAGGACGACGGTACAGTGTCGATACTATATTCACATGCAAGGATTGCCTTTACCTTTCCAATGGTAGCTGTAGTATTGCCATCCATCTCAGCAATCCGTTTAGCACTGTCGCTGATGGGACTGTAAGCTTCTATGGCCAATCGAGTGGCAATGGTACTTAGCATCCCAACGGCAGCCATAGCAATTCCATACATGGAAGCAATACGATAACTCAACAAGATGCTAACGGCAGCACAAATTGGGATATTGACAAGGGCAACGCCAAAGCGCACACTGTCGGCAGCAAGATCTTGGAGAAGGCTGCAGAAAAAAGGATCATTAAGTGGTCAGCACATTACCATCAACTGTCGTAAAGATTCGTATCATTCATTTACTTTGGCAATTCAACACCTGATGCCATCGTTGGTGCTTAATTTAGTGATAAATTCAATGATTAGCCCAGCCCAAAGACCAACACCGACACAGAAGCACAGCTGCCTGCAAGATCATATCAATAATTAGCGACTACATTTGCTCAACGTTTTGACCCAATCCAATAAAAGTCCGCTGACATTAAAGCATGTCACATGACCAACATTAGAAGAAAGCAGCACTTACGATCAGAAAAAGATAAGTATCATTAAAGAGTTTACCAGTTCCTCACAACTTTCTGCGACCCAAAGTTGTAAACTGTAAATGATGAGGGTAGAGCAATCCAGCTAACAATAACAATTCCATAAGTCATTAGAATTGTGGAAATAATAAGTTGCTTCCTCAATGCAGGCTTGATTTCCTTCACTTCCTTGATTTTTGAGAAGTTGGCCGTAAAGAGAGTTGTCATTAAACAAACAAGAATACCCATAGAGCTGATAAGCAGGGGATAACACATAGCAGTGAAGTTGTGATTGTTTCCGAAAGAAGAGAAGGAAGCAACAACAAGGGCAGCGCAGGATGATTTGGCATAAGAGCCAGAAAGATCAGTCCCCCTACCAGCAATATCCCCAACAATATCACCAACATGATAAGCAAACACCTGAATGATTAAGGTCAACATCATTTATGACTAAAAGTGAGGGATAAACTTAGGAGATAGAGCTACAGTAAGAGAGTCCATACAGCTACGTAACGTTGATGTTCTACGGGGTAATCTGGCCAAGTCTCTTTAATCAGATGACCACAAACATCAGCAGCCTTGGCATAAATTCCACCGGCAGCTCTTCCAAAGAGGGACATGGATGATCTACCAAGACCATAACCGGCAATAGCCTCAAAAAGGCCTTCCCAGTCATTGCCATAGTACAGCTTGAACAGATTGATCGCAATATAGAGCTCGAGAAGACTGATAGCAGCAAGAAGAAATCCCATCACTGCACCAGACCTGAAAGCAGAAAAGAAAGCTTGTCCAACACCCTCCGTCTCTTCCAAGGCATTCCTCGCATTAGCGTAGATAGCAATTTGCATGCCAAGGAAACCAGAGAGGACTGATGTGAAAGCACCAAGCAGGAAGGAAACAGCACTGAAAACGGCAGTGGCCAGTGCAGGCTTGCACATGTTCGAAGGATCAAACCTGCAAGGCCGGGTTTGGGTGCTGAAGCTCTCAACAGAGCCGAGGCAGAGGAAGATTAGGATCGCAAAAGCAACCATGAAAACCCCACCATACCGGTACTCCATGAACAGAAAAGCTTTCACAGCTGTTCAATCACAAACAACAACTTAGCCTCTCTGAGTCTTTATCAAGCAAATAAAGCGACAATCTGATTCTTGACATTCTACTTTTGTGTGACGAAAGAAGGTATAATTCGGTTAAATCCAGTTTCTTCATTCCGTTGCCTAGTTTTGTTCAACCGAGTGCCAAGAAATAAGAAAGCCTAACCTATAGCGCCTCCAAAAGAGTAACTTAAAAGATGATACGGTGTCTATTACAATTCACATTTGGCAAGTGTAAGTATCAAAACCCACCGGCGGAAGTGACAAGAGCATAATGAGTAGGACAAGATGGGAAAAGGCATGACAGAAAGTACCCAGTTCTGCAAAGTACTTAATGAAATACAAAGAATCAACTACTGGGACCCAAAATATTGTTGTAAACACGTCTAAACATTACTTCGAAAGTAAAGCATTACAGACAAACAAGAAACTAGAAACGTATTTTGACCTACAAAAAACAGTAGGTAAGAACCAAAAATTACACCAAGAATATGGAAAAACATCAGAACTAGAGTTAGAACTGAACCTATATGTTAGAACTAGAAGAGAAGGGTGAACTACTATAGAACTGATAATGCTCTAGTTAGAAACATTATTCAAATCAGAGTGATAAGTAATAGGCATGAAACATTGTCACATATAAGGACTTCAGTTAGGAGAAGCAAGAATTTAACACAAAAGATCACTTTAGAGAAATAGGTTTGTTACCTATGTATTCTTAACTAATATTATAGAATAAGCGTTCTGTCACAAGTATGACAAATCAAGAATGAGATTCTCACGAAAATGAGAAATGTTTCTGTGCCAAATCACAACGTGTGATGATAAATCCTTTTAAAACATTCACTGACGAAGTGAAGAATTACATTAAAATTGAAGGTTGTACATCCTCAGCAATTCACCTTTTTAATATAATATGCTTCTACTAAAAACAATTACATAGAAAAAAATTTCTATCCTAATTTTAATTAACTTTATGTTGTGTCAATAGTTGCATAAACCAAGCTTCCTATAACAAACAAAAAACAAATGGAAGAAAGAAATTCACCTAGGCCCCGTTTGTTTTGTAGATAATTTGACATTTCTAAAAATTGTGTCCGAATAAGATTTTTTTGGAAAATAACAATATTTCTCAGTTTTCGGCTAGAATTTGAATATAAATTGGAAATTATTTGCCGTCTTTTAGAAAAAAAAAAAAAAAAACTTGCCTTTATTTTTTTGAAAAGATATGCACTATTTGTGTGACATAAGAGTTGCATGTGTTATATTATCAATTAGGATAAGTACAATGGAAATCTTAAAATTTGTCACAAAAGTGTAATCGAGTTTTAAATCTTTCAAAAAATACATTGGAAGTTCTAAAACGTGTCACGAAAGTGCAATTAAGTCCTAAAACTTTTTAAAAAGTGCAATCATAACCTAAAACTTTTCAAATTAGTCCAATCAAATCCTTTAGCTAGTTAATTTTTTTTTTTTAATTTTAGGACTCGATTGCATTTTTGTGACAAGTTTTAGGACTTAGTTGTATTTTTTGAAAAGTTTTAAGATTTGATTGCACTTTTGTGACAAGTTTTAGGACTTTCAATACACTCATCTCAAATAAAATTTTATTGAATCAAATTTTCATACATAGATACTTCTATAATCATGAACTGATATATATATTTTTTTCTCTTATGGAATTCAGCCTCGGGTGCTTAGGCCCCAGGCCTAGCCTTGGGTACTTTAGCTCAACTATCGGGGTCCTCAACCCAGCCATAGAGTCAAGCTCCACAATCAAAGTCCTAGGGACTTGGGCACAACCAGCAAAGACCTAGGCACATGCATCAAGGTCTTGGGCTCAGCCTCAAGGGACCAAGGCTACTAAGAACTCAAGCACCAACATCTGAACCGTGTACCCAAGGGCCTAGATATCTAGTTCAAACATCAATGTCGTCGTATTTCAGAAAATGATTTCTGACTTTTAAAAGTGCAAACCGTATTCCTAAAATTAAACATAGGTTTTCCATTGATTATGAAAAAGATTTTCTATTTATTCATTTTCCTAAGCTATCCAAATGCCATAAAATGAGACAAATATTTTTGGATAAAAAAATTTTCTACAAAACAAACGGGGTCTTAATCTATCACATAGATAATTGGAAATGAATCAAATGTACAAAGAAACATCCTATGTATGTACTCATAACGGGATATGAAAGATTGGGCTTATTAGACTTAGAATGCGTTGGGTTAATGGAAAACTTTACCTTAGAGGAAAGTGATTGATTTTCCCTTGTTTGGTGGAGAGCATGAAAACTAGAGGAAAGTAATTTTCCGCTGTTTGGATTTTACTTCCAAAAATGTTTCCCTTAAGGATAGATTATATAATGCTATTAAACTATATGAAGGAAACTGTAAATTATAAAATGAAAATGCTATCAAAGCCAAAAGGACAAGAGCTACACCAGTCAACACTCCGCCCAAAAACCATCTTCGTGAGAAGAGATCTGCATGAGTAAATATTATGCTACTGTACTCAGATACGTCGTTCAAAGCCCTAGCAGCTGTTACAAACCCTAAAAATGAGTCACGCCACAAGCATCAGAAGCTCATGATTTCGCTGAGCTATCATCAGATTACAAGACTCGAATATGTCACTACTGCTTAGGCAGATGCGAGATCGAACGAAAAAAAATCTGTTAATGAACAATTTTATAAAGCAGACAAGTGGTGAAGCTATAGGATCTTTACAAGGTCACCTGTAGATAAAAACCTCAACATCTGCTTATAATCACCCCACTTTAAGCCCCGCTCTTCATGGTCGAGTACGTCGCTATAGCGCGACTTGGAGAACCACCGCACCAGGTAGTAGGAGTACGCAAACCCGACGACAGCACAAACGGGGATCGCGATCTCTGTTGCGAGAGCTGAGAGCAATGCCATCCTCGCCGGAACTCTAGACTGCGTCGCTGGAATGGCTGGACTCGACACCTATTAGAGAGAGAGAGAGACAGAGAGAGACACACAGAGAGGGGGAACGACCTAAGGTCAATGATGTTAAAAGCAAGAGTGAACATAATCTTATTGTGTACTTTTGACGCGTCAATATTAGGGGTGATTGGTCCTGATTTGGTCCGATTCCACTTGAGAACCGGAAACTTGACCGGGAGGACTACTTCCCATTTTTTGGGACCAGGAACCACATCGAACGGTCCTAGGATGAGGAGCCGGACTAGACCAACCAATCATGTCTGATGGAACCGGCCACTTAGCAAAAATAAATTAAAAGAATATTAGAGTTATTACAATTTTAGGTTTATTACTATTTTAAGAAATTAAAAAATATTTTTTTTAATAAAAGAGTCAGTCCGGTCCAATCTAGTTTCCCCGGAACCGGGAACCATACCGAAAATCACCAGTTCTATTTTTATGGAATCAGGAGCCGAACTTGGGACCAAACCGGCCGGTCCAGTCCAGTCCGGACAGTCCTATATGCTCACTCCTAATCAATATCTTGACTCTACCCATCGCAGGTCTTTGCTTTGAAAAATGCAATATAGTTTACAACTTGCTTGACACGTTTGTTTCATGAAAAAAATTAAAAATTAAAAATATTTTTCTTTGTATCAACGAAAAATGTTATCTCATCCAAGCTTAAATTCAAAAAAACGATTTTCCCTTTGAAAGAATCGAAAAACGTTTTCCGAATATACTGGATAACGAAACAATTGTTTTTATAAAGATATATTTTAAAAATTCAAATTTTAATTGTTTTTTTCTTCCGTTTTCTTCTTCTTCTCAGCCCATTGCTGGCCAGGAAGCATCGAGCATTGCCATCAAGTGAGCTCATGGCCTCCAGTGGCAGGCCAACGAGGCTCGAGCCTCGCCACTAGAGGGCTAAGACCTCACCAGAGCTGACCAGGCCAGCCCTCGCCAGAATTTGGGGCAGTCATGAGTGCCAAGAAGTGAAGAACACACTATCGAGTCAAACTGACATATATTTTAGGCAAGCAGGTATAGTCAAAACTACTAAATTAAGATTCACCATGACAAACCTCCAATTAGCTTGCGGAGTAGCTATATCTCCAAGACCAAAGAGCAGAGACTGAAGTCGAGGAAGCACGTCCCCCTGAGGCCTAATCACAAGCAGAACGCCAACATGTGTAAAGATCTCATTAAGTTTCCGCAGATAATTCCCGATACTCAGATCGTTCCATTATTTTCCACCAAAGAGTTGTTTGTAGTTTACTGATCGACATTATATGGGTGCTTCCTTCGTGGAATCAGGAACAGTCACAGAAATGCAAAATTCTCACTCCACATGAAATTATTGGCCTGCCCTTCCATTCTCCATAGAAAAAAAAGCACAATCTGAGACCACAGCAGTTCGATTTTTTTTTTCCTTTATTAACAGAAAAGTGGTAAAAAAGAGAACATAGAGTATACCTGAGCAGAGAATTTCACGCCCCCACCACTTCCCAAACACCACAAGATGAAAAAGAAACAGACAAAAAGTGGGGTTGTTTTTCCTTTTAAAAATGCAATCTTTGCATGGAGAGAGGAGTAGGATTTCCTGAAAAACCCAAACCCCAAGAAACAAAAGATTAAGAGCCTCTATGCCATTAAGGACGACTCTTTTTCCTCCTGCCCACAAGAATACAAGCCAAAAGCACAAATGGGTTTTCTTTGAATTATACAAACACTCAAACTCAGATAGCCCCTTAAAAAGGAAGAAAGGGAGTGTCAAAAAGTCCAAAGGCAGGCTTCTGCACCGCACCGGGGTTGAATGAACTGGACCCATTTACTAAACACACTCTCACAGGGACTGGAGAGAGAGAGATTTTACTCTGAGAGAGAGAGATTTTACCGTGTGGTTGCAGTATGCACTCATATGTGTTACAGGCTTTGGACGGCCGTGAAAATATTAGGTGCATTTAATACATCACGTGGGATGATACGATAAATCACACACGGATCGAGATAAATCCGGGTCCATCAGTTGAACCATCAAAATTTCTGCCATGGCTCGAGCTCGAGTCGGCTCATGGCTGCTTCAGGTCGAGGAGGGACGGCACGCCGCCGGATGCGACGATGAGGGGTGATTCGGCGGGAGGTCGAGTGGTTGAAGAGCGTGGAGACTGCGTCGAGCTTCGTTTGCGGTGAGATGGCTTGAGGCCACTCGAGCGGCCAAGGCTACCCCAAGCTCCGTGTTTGAAGTCAAGCTTCATGGCCATGGATGAGCGTCGTCCATGGCTGGCCGCGAGCGTCGTCCATGGATGACGCCGACGACGGCCATGGATGAGCGTCGGCGTGCTCGTAAGCAGGTCGTCCATAGCTGGTCTGTGACATTGCAATCCACGGCGCAAGCGTCGTCCATGGCCTCAAAAGGCAAAAGGAAAAAGAAGAAAATGGTGAGAGAGGGAGGTTTGTCGAGCGTGGGACGGAGCTTAACGGGAAGAGAGAGGGTCGTTCAGAAATTTTGAACAGTCAATATGTGGGCCCGGCTCAACACATGTCAATCTCTGAGTGGTTTCCTGCGTACCATATTAAATGCACCCAATATTTTCTTCCGGCCATTTGCTATCACAGTCTGATTTGTCCTCCTCACAACTCTCAACCATCTGCTGCATCATGTCTCTCTCTCTCCTCTCTCCTCTCTCCTCCTGCAATCATCGCAGTCTGGACTCTCCCGGTTCCAACTCCTGCTCATGCCAGGTCCTCTGGAGCATCACCCACCATCCCTCTCCATCTCTCTGCTTTTAACCCTACTCGAAGATGAAAAAGAAAGTCCTTTGCTCTCTTAAGGGGTCCATGACAACCACCAATTTCTGTTCCAGAAACAATTTTTTTATTTCAGACCAATTTCTAGAACAGAAATCCATTTGATAAACTTATTCCGTTTTTCTATTTCTGAAATAGATTTCTATTCCAGAAATAGGTTTGGAATAGAAATCAGAAATTGAAATTTTCAACTTCTGATTTCTGTAACAGAAATGAGAAATAAAAAATTTTCGCCCTCCGGCCGCCACCGCCGCTGCCGGTCGCCAAATAAATTATTTTTATAAATACCATTTTAAAATGAAATTTATTCGAATAAATAAAATGATATTTATTTTTATTTTTACGAATAAATTAAAAAATCCTTAAAAATAAATAAATATCATTTTAAAAATAAAAATTATTATAAAAATATCATTTATTTTATTTTTTATTTTTTATTTTATTATAAATATTATTTTTATTTTTAGTAAATAAATTTAATCGAAATAAATTTAATTAAATATCATTTTATTAAAAATAAAAATAAAAATATTCATTTTATTCATTTAAAATAAAAATAAATTTATTAAAATAAATTAAAAATAAATTTATTAAAAATAAATAAATTATTTTTATTTATCATTTTATTTTTAGTTTATTAAAAATATATTTATTAAATTTATTAAAAATAATTTATTTATGATAAATAAAAATAAATTATTTTTATTAAAATAAATTCATTTTTATTTGTCTTGAGTGTTTTGCCAAATAAATTTATTTTTATTTTTTATTCATTTTAAAATAAATTTATTCGTAAAATACAATAAAATAGAATAAATAAAATAAATTTATTTTTAAGGATATTTTAATTTTAAAATAAAATGATATTCTTATTTTATTTTTTATGATTTATTTATTTATTTTTGTTAATAAATCATTTTTATTTTTATTTTTATATTAAAGGTCGCCAGTCGTTGCCACCGCCGTCCGAAAGGAAGAAATTTTGTGTCGTTATCAAACGGTTATTTTTGCTTAGAAATTCTTCTAAAAATAGAAATAGAAAAATCTATTTCTGTTCCAGAAACTATTTCTGGAACAGAAATTTTGTCATGCACCCTCTTAGCCATTTCCGACAACAAACCCCATGTTGATGAGAAAGGTGAGGGAATGGGGTAACGAAAGTCTCGTGCTTTCCCCTCTGAATCCAACAGCCAAACCCATCAAAAGCAAAGAAAGAATAAAACAAAATTAGAAGCAGAAAAAGCAAGACACCCTCCAAAGGAAAAAGAGAATAATAAGAAAAGGAGGAAAACTCTATAGCCTCAGCAGCTGTACTTTTTGGAGAGATATGCAGTGATATAATAAAAGAATTTAAAAAATTAAAAGAAATTAAAAAAAAAATCTAAGAATTCTACCTAACATATTTTTATCCCAAAAATAGAAATTTAGGAAAATTATCAAACGCACTCTTTTTATTCAGAAATTGTTCCCAATGACAAAATCAGAAAAAATCATTTTTCATAAAAAAATTGTTCTTCAAAACAGAATAATTATCAAACGCGCCCTTAGAGGAAATAAATGAAAATTTCTCATATAATTAATTTCATCGGAAACCAAAATCTTTTCTCATTAACGTAAGTTTATTTATAATATAAGGGAAGACTATACTAACTTGAATTAAATTGACTATGTAATTAGAGACATCACTCATAAATTTCTTCTAGGTTGTTTAGGATGAACAATAGAGTCTTCAATAGATCAAGTAAGAAAACAATTTCATAATTGTATTGATTTTTGTCTAAACAATTATCTGACTGCATTGAAAATAACAGTGACCCATTAAGCACATCCATTTTTTTTTTTTTTATAAAGAGTTATAAAAGTTAACTTTTATTTCAATGATCTTATTTAGAGTTTTTTCAGTCACATTTAGATTGGATTAACCTGATTTGACCTATTTACCCAATTATACAATCATGTTTTGCTAAATATTACATATATAAGTTGTGCTCGGGTCGAATTTTTTGACACAGTTATTAAATGAATCGTGATCGGATAGATTTAGTTAATCTGATAGCTTTAAATTGGCATGACATGCGTGACTCATGAACACGAACAAGTTGCATGAAGGTTTAGTCAAATTTCACATTAACTCAACGTGTAGTGCCTTCTGTCATTGGCGGCGATGTGTACAATATGGAAATAAAAAGCTGATTCTCCATATCAATATACACGATGAAGTGGCAAAAAAAAAAAAGATATATTTCCCCCTAGGACTTACGAATTAAGAAAAAAAAAAAATTGTACAATATGGACCGATAAATTTGAAAATAATCCAAACAGATTTGTATTTGCAAATTTAATAATCTCATACACAATGAGTATACTTAGATAATGAATGAAGAACTTGCATATTGCACGATCAAAACTTTATATCACGTAACTGATAAATTAAACTATAGTAATTAAATAAAACCTTTTCATAATTATCTCTTTTTCTTACAGTTGCAAATATCTATATCGTGGGACGACCTCTATAATTTTAGTACTTTGAATATCAGTAAATACGAAATACGTTACAACAGCCCCACGCTTGATGGGCCTTGTTCAACCAAAAGCCCACATAAGACCAGTCTGTGTGAACATTTTCCAGCATTTGATGAAGGATGAACATTAGAGAGCAAACGACCGAGTTTCTTTTCTTCCGTTCTTCTTTTTTTCCGGCAAAACCTATCCCGCGACGCATTATACAGTTTCTTGAGCCGGTGAAATCTTCCAAGACACGAGGGTCGCCTCGTCCCGACGCAAGAGAGATTGGGGGACTGAGTGAGTGTGAAGGATTGAAGCCTGCATCGTTTGATTGTTGAGAACATTGATCTCTCGTCATTATATTGTCTGCCCTTCAAACGACATTGAGAGTTACTTTTAGGGTCCGCTTGTTTTTCTAAAAACTTTATGATAATTGAAAATATTTTCCATGAAAGTCATTTTCAAGGGAAAATTGTTAGTTTTCATTTATTTAATGGTTTAGAAGAATCAATTTCCTCCTCGTCAAAAGGAGAAGTCATTTTCCCTTGTTGTATTCTTGCATGGAAAACGTTTTCTATGAGTATATCAGTTTTCCGTCGTCCAAACGCTGGAAAATCATAAAACAATGTCCGAAAAACGATTTTTCTTCAAACAACGGGCCTTAAATTTCATTAGAGAAGCCGAAGGTCCATGATCCATTAGCATTCATGTATAAGCGGATACATAAAGCTGTCGAACATGTATTCTGTGGTGTCATCCACTAGTGTAAGCATGGATAATAGCAAGATGGACAGAGATTCGTTCTACGTCAACTGGTAAGTTGAAAAAAGGGGCGGAAACTGCCGTAGAAAAAGTGGTGATTTTGGGTTTGGCCGAAGGAGGAAGATGGGCACCATAAATGGAATGGTTGCCCCCATCACGCTCACAAGTTGCGTCCACTTTGACGTTGAAAAAGGTGTTTGCATCCAATTGCCGATTTCCTACACACTCTCTCTCTCTAGATCCATATTAATCTCTCACTTGGAAAAATATATATGACTTGGTGCATTTGCTTCACGCAAAAGTCAATGATATAGGAAAATACTTTCCCATAAAATATTTTTTAATAATATAGTTAGTTTTTCTTGATATAGTAATATATGATCAAAAAGTTCAAATATTTTTTAAAAATTCTAATTTTAATTTAATTTATTTTTCTCCTTTTTATTTTCATTTTCTTTTTTAAAAAATCAATTTTTATTTTTTCTAATTTTCTTTTCTCTCTTTTCTTTTTCTTTTTCTTTTTCTTTTTCTTTTTTATTTTTCTCCCCTCCTCTTCGCTACCGACTAGTGATGGTTATAGGTAAGCTTTGCCTTGCCGAGATCGGGCGAGCTGCAAGCTCACCAACCTTAGCAGAGTACGAGCTCCTCAAAATCAATCGAGCTAGGAGCTCGCCAACCTCGATGAAGCCTAAGCTCGTCCGCCTTGACTGAACTCAAGTTGTCAATCTCGAGCTCGCTTGGATTGGCTGAGCATCGAGCTCATCCGTTCTTATCTTGGCTGTTCATTGGGCTGCCAGCAATTGTCAACAGTGGAGGAAGAAGGGGAAAGAAGGAGAAAGGAAATAGAAAAGAAGAAAAAAAAGGAAAAAAAAAAAAAAAGAGAAGAAATAATAATAAAGATTCAAAATTTTTAAAAATAATAAAAATTGATTTTTTTTGGAAATATTATTTTATAAGAATAAAAAATTTTTCAACCAAGTACCCTGGGACTAATAAAACATTTTGGAAAATGCTTTCAAGTTCTTTTAAAGGGGAAATTGTTTTCCTAAATTTAAGCCTTCATAGAAAACATTTTTACGCTAACTTTTTCCTAAGCGAATCAAAAGCTAGAAAATGAGATGTTTTTCTTGGAAAAGGTTTTCCGCAAAACAAATGCACCTTACCCACGACAATCCATTTCCAATTTTATTTGTCACATCGTGCATTGGTTCTATGTCTACCAGAAATGGCCTTTCATTTTCTAAATTTTGGACCACATGATTTCTTTAATATCCGCAAACCTCTGACAAAAATACATATAGTAGAACTATTCATGATGAATTATTGTATTAATGTATTGTGGGGAGTAATGACAATGGGTGCATATCTGTTGCTATTTTCTTTTTTTTTTTGCACGAATGATAACTATTTTGCCTAGAAATTAATTTTTGAAGCAGAAATAGATTTTTCTATTTCTACTTCTAAATGAGTTTCTGAAGAAAAAATACGCGTTTAATAATAACACAATTTTTTTTTTGAGATAGAAATTCATTTGATAAGGATACACAATTTTTGTTTCGGAAATAAAAATTCATTTGATAAAGACACAAAATATCTCCCTCCCAAGTAGTGACAAGAGATGTATTACTTTAATACATTTCCAATTTTATTTGTCACATCGTGCATTGGTTCTATGTCTACCAGAAATGGCCTTTCATTTTCTAAATTTTGGACAACGTGATTTCTTTAATATACGCAAACCTCTGACAAAATACATATATTAGAACTATTCATGATGAATTATTGCATTAATGTATTGTGGGGAGTAATGACAATGGGTGCATATCTGTTGCTATTTTTTTTTTTTGCACGAATGATAACTATTTTGCCTAGAAATTAATTTTTGAAACAAAAATAGATTTTTCTATTTCTACTTCTAAATGAGTTTCTAGAGAAAAAATACTCGTTTAATAATAACACAATTTTTTTTTCCGAGATAGAAATTCATTTGATAAGGATACAAAATTTTTGTTTCGGAAATAAAAATTCGTTTGATAAAGACACAAAATCTCTCTGTCCCAAGCAATGACAGGAGATGGTGGCCACTAGTGGGTTGGCAATCGGCTAGCAAAGAGAATGAGTGATAAAAAGAGTTTTTATCTCTCATTTTTATTCAAAAAATAAAGAAATAGAAAATTTTTACTTCTTATTTCTGTTCCAAATTTTAATTTGGACAAAAAATTTGTTCCAAATAAAGAAATATATAATTGTGTTACCGAATAGATTTATATTCCAAATCTGTTTTTGGAACATAAAAAAAATGATTATCATATGCGTTCTTCATTTTTTATTGGGTTAATACCTTGAAAAACTCCAAACTGGTACACTTGTGACAAATTTACTCCAAATTATTTTTTTGACCACCAAAAACCTAACAAATTTACCCCAAACTAGTACACTTGTGACAAATTTACCCTATGTTAGTTTTCATTAAATTTTATTGTCGAATTATTAAGTTAAATGACACGTGACAGTTGACCGATATACCAATTTGGGATTTTACGCTCCGTTTATTACAATTTACAATTTTTATGATTTTTTTGAGGTATTAATCCAATTTAGTGGAGGGCATATTTGTCTCAAATTTACTAGTTTGATATTTTTTGCGGTTGAATAAATTAGTTTTGGGTAAATTTGTCATAAATGTACCGATTTAAGGTTTTTTATGGTCTGTCAGGGTAAATTTATCACAGGTGTACCAGTTTTGGGTTTTTCATGGTAAAAAAGATAATTTTTGATAAATTTATCACAGGTGTACCAGTTTTTGGTAAATAGACTTATGATTAGGGGGTGGCTTTAGGTAAAATTATGATGAGTGCCATCGCAGGAAGTTTCTAAAAACTCTATGAAGATTATCACAATTAACTATGTTACTAAATTTGATTGTTCGCATTTACATCTTTACATTTTTGGAAATACAAAAAAAGTCATAAATCGATTGTATCGATAACAATTCAGCTTTAAATATATTAATTAGATCAATTTAATCATAAACATTTTCACATTGGTATTGATAAAGTCCATCTGACTAAATTATATAGGAAATTATTGACATGAACACTAGTTATCCTACGTGGCACGATCGGCGTTGACGTGGATATTTTTATAATATTTAATTATTTTTTCGAATTTTTTAGAGAATTTTTCCTTTTCCTTTTCATTTTCTTTTTTTCCTTCTTTTTCCCTTCTTTTCTTTTCTTTCCTTTTTTTTTTTCCCATTCTTTATTTTCCTCCACCCACCTTCGCAATGGTCAACAAAGGTTGCTGGCTACTGACAAGGGCAAGGCTAGGGACACCATGGTCGGTGGAGGTTGCTGGTTACCGACGACGGCTGGGCAGCCCTTGTTGGCAATAGGCGAGATCGGCCCTCATTGGCCTTTGGCGCAAGGCTGCCCCTTACCAGATCTAATGAGGGGACCTTTGCCCAATTGCAAATTGAAATATTTAAAATTAAATTGATATCAATACACTAGATTTATGACTTGTTTTGTACTTTGATGCCTTGCAAATGTTTATATATATAACAAGAAAGACGGTGAAAGCAAGCATGCAAGCACATGGCACGTGCTTGAAATCTAATTCTAATTTAAATGGAACATTTATTCCACCTTTTAGCCTAAAGATTTCCTGGCTATCCAAAATCAAGAATTATTAATCATTAATATCATGGAAATGATTATATTTTTATAACTAAGAATGCTTAAGTTTGTTACTTACTCCATGATTGACAAAAGAAAAATCAGAATCATTATTTAAGTAGTCATAGTTGTTTATGTTAAACTACAAAATTATTTATCTCTAAACAAATTTTTACATATTGTGATTAGATACTATAATAGCAAATCAGAGACTTCACTTATATGTGTATGTTTACGTCTGCCTAAATAATTAGAATCCATAACACGAAATGACAGTCATGTTCACAGTTTATAATCTGTAAAGAATAAGTTAAAAAATATTATGACAATGAGGGATTTCAATATTCTACAAGGTAATCATTGCTATTATTTATTAGGGATAAGTATATTATAAATCCTAAAACTTGTCTCAAAGGTGCAATGCGATCCTATAACTTATAAAAAGTACAATCATATCCTAAAATTTGCCAAATTGGTGCAATCGAGTCCTTTCGTAACTCTATCCAATTAAACTAATGAAAAATGCTGACATGAATGCAATCCTATAACTTATAAAAAGTACAATCACATCATAAAATTTGTCAAATCTATGCAATCGAGTCATTCTGTAATGTCCATCCAATTAAACTAATGAAAAATGCTGACATGATTTCTTTTGATACTCTCTCTCTCTCTCTCTCTCTCTCTCATGACATTACCATACTAAAACGTGAAATATAAAACTAAGACGTCATTTTGACCTAAATCCAAATTTTTAAATTGAAATCTTAATTAAATTAGATTAAAAAATCCAAAAAAGGAAGAGGTATTTGTTTGTCAATCACAAATGATGAATTTCCTAAGTTTGTACCTCACGTGTGTTGCAACCTACCCCCGATACGGAGGGAAACATATGTTTAGGGATATTGCCTAAAGGAAAGACTTACGGCCTATAATTTAGATGCGAGCTCTCTCAAGCTTATATCTTGCACAACATCAGGCGTTCAAATTGGCGGCATGAAAATTTTCTAAAAAATGAGTCATCACTAGCCTATTAGGATTGGCTAAAAACCAAGTTAAGCGTGGAAACGTACTTCACTTCCCATGCAATCAGAATATCTAAGGTCGAGAAATTAATGCTATTTCAGTACCTAATTTTGTTCATTTTAAAACAAAAGATTTTTATTAGGTGGTTTGGATTGATTTTATACCTATCAACTAACGTATAAGATGATCATGCATGTGCGTGATTACTAGAATAGCAATTAGCAAGCAAGTAAGCATTATCCAAGTTGTAGGGAAAACAAGCATCTAGTGTTAAGAAATAAGTAATTGTCAATCCTAATTAGTCTAAAGGGTAGCCATAGTCATCATATTGAATAAATCATTTCAAAAAGGAAACATTAAAACCTTAAGAGTTTGTTTGATTTTGAGCTCGATTTTTTTATCAATGATTTCCCCACATTTTGAGACCACTATCAACTGTTTTAAAGATTTAAGCTTTTAAAATAACTTGCAGTAGTTTCACCAAATCTCATATAATATCAGAACAAGAGGTCATGAGTTCGAATCTTTTCAGGTCTCATTTGCTTTTCCAATTAAATATATCCACACTTAGTACTAGGCAAAAAGACCAGACTAAAATATGGTGATCTCACCAAATCTCATATGGTTCCCACCCTTTATTTCCTTTTCCTTCCTTCCTTTATGTCCCTTTAGATCCTCCGTCTCAAGTTCACGACAAAAAAGAAAATTGAAATATCCCCAATTTAGATTCTTTGTGCGAGGCAAACATCCGATAGATTCAACAAATTGTTTTTTTTTTGGGGGTTGTTGTGGAGAAAGGGCCTAGACGATGCTTGAAACTTCTATCGGATGTTCACGTTGATATGGGAAGGCGGAGCTGCTGGTGAAGATGATGAGATCGTGGCAGAGAGGGTGAGGGAGGAGGTCGAGGTGCAGAGGGAGGGAGGGAACTGTTTAGAGTTTCAGGTTTCCTTTCCTATTTATATTTAATATGTTCGCAAGTCGATTCAAATTGGCTATTTTTGACATCCTTAATCAATATTCTTAATATGTCCAATCCAAAAACTTAATATGCCTGCTCCACGGACCAGATCATCAGCACCGGCATCGGTACCGGCTTCAGTCCATCCTCCACGGTCAATGCTCTTCTTTATGGTCCCGGCTTTTCAGCTCGCGTATCGTCTCCCCATTATTAGCACAGTACTCCATATTTAAAATAAGATTTGTGTACTTTGGATTAATTCGCGGTTCTTGTTGAACGCTTCATCTTTTACGTTGGGTGTGTCAACAAAGGTGGAGCCCATATAGCTGTTAGACATAAAAAATAAATACAAAAAAATAGGATCATATGTAAACAAATATCCAACCATTATTTGAATTTGCGTTCATCGGAAATTCATGGAGATTTGATAAAATCATGGGCTATGTAGCATTAATATGGATACACGACAAAACACAACATGACACGCCGACATGTCATTTCTCAAAAATAGAAAATTTCGACACGTTATAAATTAAATATATTTTTATATATAAATACATCAATAAATAAATAAATAAATAATAAAATCCTATAATTAATTTACACCAAAAACATTAATTCAACATTTATTAATATCATTCATTATTTTAATTTGACAAATTTAACTGCATTCTATTATAATAATATATAAAACTTAGAGGAAAAAAATATTATATTAAAGGAAAATGCTGAAGTGATATTTTTAAATTTATTTATTTATCCTAGATGGAATTTTTTAATACTTTTTCATAGTATAAAACTTTTTAAAAAGCTAAAACAATTCTAAAAAAACAAAACTAAAAAAAAAAAAAAAAAGGAAAGAGAGGCATAGTCATGGCTAGGCACGTCATTGCCACTACCACTGCCTCAGTTAGCAGCATGCCCAACCACCATTGGAGGGGGCTAGTGACCTCGCCGACCCTAGGTGGCAAAGTGGGGGCAACCCTCGCCAACCTAGGCGAGGCCCGGGCGAGCCTCACCAACCTTTGTCCAGCTCGAGCTAGCTAGGGCCACCCCCCTCTACCACTCATCGGGCCCCTCTGACGATGGCAACAACAATAGCACCCAACCATCAGCCCTATCTCTCTTTTTTTTTCTTTTTTCTTTTTTTGTATATTTATATTTTGACCCTTCAAGTATTGAAAATATTTAAAATTGACCTCGTGCGTGTCAAAATTCCGGACTCGTGTATCGGAGAGAGTTGACTGTGTGTCGGATTTTTTAACACTCATTAACCGTAAGTCAGAGCATGTCGGACACATGTCAGAGTATCGAACATGACACAAAAGCTCACCAAGAGTGTCGATACTTCTTAGATTATGGGCATACTCTACTAATTCAATCCCCTCGCGTACTAATGGCGTATTGCAAAATAAGAAGGTTTATGTTATATGTTGTGATTACACTAAAGAAATGAACGATTGTTATTTTTATATGTAAACATGTCACAAATATGAATCGCATAACATAAAAATAGCTTGTGGGCTAAGTTTTTAATTTAAATAGATTCATAATTACATCATGAAGAAATTACCATATTATATTCCTTTCCTTAATTCATGTGTGTAAATTAAGAAAAATAATATGATATTTCATCATAATTAATCATATTAATATAATAAAAATTCCTATGTGATAAAATTCATAATATTAATGTAATTAATTACAATTAATGCCCATTTCTAAATATAATTTGGAGGCTCTTACTATATAATTTAATTAGTTAAAGATGCAGTGGTTACTCTCTAATTAATTAAAAATATATGGATCATTGGACATTTAATTTCATGCATAAAATATTCACAAAAATGCATGAAAGGGCAAAATAGTAAATAAATGCACGAAGGGCCAAAATAGTGAATTAATTCGGCCAAGGACAGAATCGGAATAACATGAAAAGAGAAGGGCAAAAGTGTAAACTGAAGTGGCGTTGCAGGTCCACTGGCGCGTGCACGTCACTCGCTTGCCTTTTGCGTCGACGCAAGGCGCGCGCACACCTATCCACCATATAGGCCCGTGCAAGCGCATGCAACACACGTGAGAAAATATTGGGTGGGTCTTACCCTCCACGTAGGCGTAGGGTAAGACCATTCAGAATCCGACACGTGGCTCCACGTAGGCGATGGCGTCAGATCCCCGACTCAGCGCTTCTTTTTCACTCTCTCCCAAATAACTCGGCTGGCGGCTCGGCTCGGCTGGGCTGGCAGAAGAAAGGACGGACGGATCAGTGGGTAATAAATGCGTTGCGCTCCCGCTTAAATTTTCTCTCTCCTCACTTGAATTTTTTAGGTTTTGTCTCTCTTTTGTGGAAGAGCGGACAGAGAACGAACGAGCTGCGCTTACTTCCTTCGTTTCCTTCTCAGCGCATCCCACCCCCTCCGCCTCCGCCTCTCCAAAACGCCTCGCCGGTCATCTACCTCTGGCACGTCGCCTCCTCCAAGAGCCCCACCAGTCGCAGCTGGTTCCTCAAACCTTCGCCTCCGACTGTTTCTAACGCGGAGATCGAGCACAAGGTTTGTGATCGCGTTGGTCTGTCTCGGCAACTTCTGGGCCTCCGTCCGATTGCCTTCCTCCGACGAACTCGTCATCAACTCCGAGCCGCCGCCGCCGCCGCCGATGGCGTCCTCCGTCTCTGGCATCTGCTCGTCCTCCCCCTCCCTCAGGCCGAAGACGCCGCTGGCCTCCGCCGCGAAGCCGTCGGCCTCCGGCAGAAGGGAGGCGGCCTCAGTCTTGTTCCCGAGCGGCGCCAGGCTCCCCGCCATCGACCGGGTGTTGTCCCTGTTCCTGGCCCAATCGGTCGCGAGGGAGATCTCGGTAGACCTAGGCAGGGCCGACGACGCGGCAAAGGAGAGGCGCGGGCTAGAGGCCTGGAGAAGGATTCCCGCTCGCTGTGGACGAGGTACGTGGACTAGCTACACCAGCACCGGAGCTAGGGCTTTTCCTTGGACATGAGCCGAATTGGGTTCACGGACGAGTTCGTGGAGGAGATAGAGCCTCGGTTCCAGGCCGCGTTCAAGGCGATGGAGGAGTTGGGGAAGGGCGCGATCGCGAACCTAGCCCAGACGAGGGCCGCATGGTCGGGCACTACTGGTTGAGGAAGTCGGAACTCGCGCCGGCCCGGTTCCTGAAGGCGCAGATTGAGAGCACGCTTGACGCCGTCTGCAATTTCGCTGTTCTTCTTTAATTGCTGTTTCCTGAGTTTAATGAGCTCGTGGTAATGATAATAATGATATCTATTGCTCCTATTCTAGAGGATTCTTAGAAGAGAAGCTTGACGATCGGTTTAGTTGTTGACATTTGCCGAATGCCAAGTGTCAGGAGTTCTGTTGAAAGATGAGAAAGCGGAAAACTTTGCTCCTCTTTCGTTTTGAAGTAAATATGAGAAAGCGGAAAACTTTGCTTGCTTTTCAGGTAATTTTGCCTGGGGTTACTTTGCTTCTTTTTTCTTTTGTCCAGTGACTTTCTTACTCTTGAAACTTCTTGAAACATATTGTTCGGAGTAACTTAATGACGAGCTGATAAATGTTCTGTTTCTTTTTCCTATATATGTGCTGCTTGCAATTTAATTTTCTACTTAACTCCATTTTAATATATGCATCTTTATATGCTGCTCTTTTCATAAACCCAGGCGGTGAAGCAGCTGCTCTGGTTGGACGTGGAAAGCCCTGACACACATAGGTGCCTGGTTAGTTTCTCTCTAGTTTGCACTCGAGATATTTTATCATTCTCATATATCCTCTTAACTCCTTGGGTTGAGCTGTTGATATATTTGTCGCATCTTTTGGGTGTCTGTAAATTTTGATGCAAGTCATAGTATGTTGATCTGTGTTGCTGCTGCTTTTTCCTCAACTCTTTTCAGTGGTGGTCTATATTGTTTCCCTGGTTGCTAGAGACTTTGACGGCTTGGTGTTGTTCCTGATGGGTGCTTCTTATGCTGCAGTTAAAGTTTTTCCACATAGTTAGTTCCATGGCTGCCCCAGCTGACTCTGAGAAACTTATTTGCACTGTATTAGAAGCTGAACGACCAGAAATCAGGTTCTTTACAACCTGTCTTTTGGACTTGCTATATCTTTCTTGTTTGTTTTTTCAATATGACAGTCTTTTAACACATACAATTGTTCATCTTGCAGTCATTTGCATGGGAAGTCTCTTTTAGAGGCAAATGAGTCATTCCTCGATAAGCATAAAGGTATCCTCAACATCAGACAATTTTCTTACGTGTGTTATAACATGTTCTAAGTGTGCTTGGTCTTTTTTTATTGTATGTGCAGATTCCTTGATGCACAGGGCAGCTGCTGCAGAAATGCTGTATCTTTTGGAAGCCAGCAATAAGGGCAAGGCTGTGAAATTAATTGAGGATTCAAGCAACAACTTGGTGCAAAGGTACTGTTTGGTGCAACGAAGGTCTACCATCTTCATTTCATTTGTTTTGGACTGTTTTACGCTGCCATCCCCTTGATAATCTGTTGAGCATGTCCACGTTATGTTGCATAGAAATGGAGTGCTTGGATCAGTTAAGGAATGGAAACTCAAGGATTGTATTGCGGTTCACAAGCTAAGTAAGTTTTGATATGGATGCTGCGTCAAGTAAGTTTTGATCTCGTCAACTGTTTTTGGTTAAAGTTATGCTTAAAATGTGAAGTATCTGTTCGAATAATTGGAGTAGCAGCAGTATAGGGTAGCAAGTGGGTGGCTGGGTGGGTGTGTGTTGGGGTGTGAGAGTCGGAGGGATCTCGTCGGCGAATTTTGTTACTGATGACCATTCTTCTATCCCTACTTCCTTATTGGCCTACTCATTTTACTGAATACAAAGATGGGATATTATGATTGGATAAAGCTAGATTTGACTTTTGAGATGGTGTCTCTGATACTTGTAAAATACATCTTTAACAGGATGGAAATTATGTTGTGTCGAATACTTCCCGCACTCCACCTATATTGAAGGAAGTCGCAGTTCTGCAGTTCTAAAGTCCTCGTACAGCCAGATTTCTAGTAATCCTGAAAATGGAGTCAACCATCCTGCGGGTGGCATAAACATGGATTCTCTTGTGCCAAATGGAAAACTGGAAGCTTTTAAGGACCTCTCTATCTAACAAGTGGAGTTGAAAGCTCATTTTGGGCAATGTAATTCTACATTCATCGGTATGCAAGAGAGTTAGTTCACAGCAATAGCCGCAGCTTGGGAGATAGTTTGTTCAACCACTGGGGAAGTATCATTCATGGGGCCTTTTCCAGTTCATGGCCATTCTGTCGCTTTATTGGATTGGCATTTGCTTCTGTTCTTTTTGGCCTCCCTCTCCCTCTCATCTTGGAATTTGTTTTGCTAATTGTGTATAATCTTCCTCCACTTTCGTTTCTGGTCGGATTCATAGCCTTGTATGTCTGGCCATGAATGAGAAAAGGTGGCGGGCTACATGGGAATATGCATTAAACTAAGGTTTCCCTTTTTGCATTGTTAGTTTTACAATCTATAGGAGATCCCTGAGGTGGAGCCACAGGAGAAATTTTCGAGAACGGATGTTTGGTCAGCCTTAAGAACAAGTGGCCTCTGCAAACTTACTTCTGGAGACATGTTGTACTTCCCTTATTTATGTCCACCATTGTTTTTCCTTTGTATAAACATTGCGTTCTGTGAAAATTTTTGGAATGAGAGATGTTACAAATGATAGATTTTGCATCAATAAGACATGCTCTCCTGGGTTGGTTTTTGTTCTTTGTTTTTTAGTTTCAGGTCATCAAAGTTTTCTATTTTTTCGTTAAAGTATGCAAGTGAGTGATTCGGGCCTTGGCTCTATGTTATCCTTGCTAATATGAACCTCCTAATTTATCTTCTTTGGTTTTTTCGTATCACTAATGAAATGGATAAAGACAAGTGGTCTCCTAATGGGTTGTTGTTGGAGAGGAGCCATATGTTTTGCTGGACTTGATCTTTTTTCTGGTATGGAAATTTCCCTAGATTGTGGGGAAAATGTTTCATTTTCTTTTTCTTTCTTCTAGTTTTCCCTCTTACAACCTTCAAAAAAATTATCTCTTGAGGCCTTTTGTCAATTTCTCCTGCTTTTAAGTTGTCTGAAACTCTGAAAATAAATTTAGAAAATGTGAAAATAATGGTATGCCATTTTTGCTGTTTTCACACCAAAATAAGAAGGTTGAAATTATGTAGCCTCATCTCCCTTTTTAGACCACAACCAGAATGGTAACATGAATGGAACGAAATATGTAAGTTCAAGAAAAAGCCATTTTTCTTCTTTTCTGAGTCCCAAACCGACCACCTGCGCAATGCTCTCATATTTGTGAGGGATGATGCGGAATGATCTTTGATACTATGTACACGGTGCATCTTAAAAGTTGTGCATTTGTTTCACTTTTAAAAATGAATATTACTTGTATTGCCTATAAAAAATTAATGAATAAGAGATTTTTAACATTCATAAAAATATTTAGACAAGCATAATTGCAAGGGATGGAGAGAACTTTTCATGAACTAATTATTTGAATTGATATAAGTGATTAATATTAAAAAAATATTTTCCAAATCTATGAAACAAACAGAATCTAAAACAAAACCAAAGACTAAATTGCTATTGCTCTATCCATTATCAGTTTTTGTCCATCACGTTCTTCCAAATTTTATTGCTCATCTGTCTTCAATCTTTTTATTTAAAAGAGGAAAGATAAAAACTAAGTTGTTCTCTGCAAATATCAGCAAGTTTTTAGCATATTGCTACAACTTTGATTACGCACTATGCTAGCTATTTCTTGATCAGCCTTGGGTAACTGTCCGTAACAGCAATAGTACTGAGGTCCTCCATTTATCTTAAGCATGCCCACTCTAGGGCTCCAAAATAGGAGAACATGACACGATGAATAGTTACAGTTTATTGCAATTTACGAGATTAAATACACCATCTGCTGTATTTTCGAACAGGCTATATACATCATTACCATTATCCCGAGATAGGATCTGTGCGCAAAGATTCCTTTGCCATTGCAGCACCCCCAGATCGTTTCACGGGACCCGGCGTATGAGCCGAGCATTCAACTTCGACCTCACATTTACATGTCCTGAGAAGGTGGGACCACTCCCAAGCAAGAGATTCACTTCTCCATAGTGTCGTGTAGCAATGGTAAATCATCCGATGCGTCTCAAGAGAACCTCTTTTGCAGATATAACCTCTTGCTACCTGTGCCAAGTCAATACGCATCTCTGCGAAGAGGCCCTGTTTCATCGTAAGTCTGATGAGCAAACATTGTAGTTGGCACATTCATGGGCAGCTCCCTTATGCAAATTCTTGAGCTACTTGAAACTCGTCCTCAGTTCTAGCTGTCTCTGTCAGATTGCGAAAGCCCACTGCTCTCACTAATCTCACTTTTACAGAGGGGGCATGAAGCATTGATCTTTAACCATTTATCAATGCACTCAACGTGGAAGACATGGTGACAAGGTAGCTCTTTTAGTTCATCGTTATCTGCATATCTTGACAAGCAAATACAGCAAACCTGCACAAATACAATGGCAACATCACTTTGTCTACTTGATAAATATCATGCCTAGCTGCCGATAGTAAGCATTTGCCACTTGCTGCTATCATGATAGTTTCACCATGTTAAGGAACATATAAGCAGATGTGAGGCGAGGCCTTTCTTTTTAGGATGCGAAATCAAATGCTAGCCCTACATTATAGGTCAAAATTCAGCAGGAGGGTGCTTGAACTCCAGAATTGGAATGGGAGGACATAAGTGGGTTTTATGCTTACCGCGTCTTCTCCCGACAAGAAACGCTCCTTTTCTGTCCCTGGAGCCAAGACCCCGCCTTCACTTCCTCCCGTGTTAAATTCCTCGTCGTCAGCATTTAAGTCTTGCTTCACCTTGAATTTGTAGATAGGAAGAGCATTGATGGATTCTGAGGTGGCTGCTCTTGTCTGCGAAAAGTCTTCTCGGATGCCCAGAACAGACATTATGCAAGGTAGGCAGCAACAAATTGTTGCACATAGTATAAAAGGCATGGCATATCCAATAAAGCTAAAAGTTAGAAATACTATACATAACCTGCGAAAGGGCCACAACACATATTACATAACCTGCAAAAGGGCCACAACACATATATTTCATCAAGCACAGCAACTACATGTATAGACAGAACAGAACAGTGTCCCTATAAATTGGTACCTATACAGTTTCGGAGCATCAGAAGGTGAAGAGTGACCTCTAAAAATCCACACATTGCCGACAACAAACCATACAGCAAAAAAACAGTCTAAGGCCATCTTGAAATGGTCCACCAGCCCACTAATTCTGCAAAAACGAAATTAGCTGTTGATTCCATCTATCTTAGATTGTACAGACTAGGTTATTCTGAATGATGCCAATAATCCCACAACGTGCAAATTGAAATTCAATTTGAATAGATGAGAAGCAATCATCATCCATGAGCAGCATAAGAAACGATTGAACTTTAACGTGAACTCAGAGTGTCTGCAATTTGGCCATTCCATGATGCCGATTCTTCAGAATGTTGATTGCCCTCATATGTGGACTGCGTGGCAGAGATAGCTGTATAAGATCTAGGCTCTGATTGACTGCTATGAGAAGTCCCTCGATGGGATCGACTGGACTGCTGATCACTACCACGGTTGCCAGAATGATAACGCCAGTAAAGAATAGGCAGCGTTGCCACACAACCAGATGCATAGCCTACAACCCATGCAAATAGTGGAGCCTCTGGATTTTCATGTCTTGACAATGACAAAACCACTATGGATGCTATAATTTGACCCACGGTGACAACTAACTGCACTGAAATCCATAGTCCAGAATTCAATGGACTTGTTCGATGCTGGTGGTAATCATCACTCCTCGTGCTAGAGGAATTCATGGAGTTCAATCCGTTTGATGAATTTACAGTTGTTTGATCCGCAGGGGCTGGCATGCTAGGCGAAAGTCCATCCTCATCCTCTGTCGAGTCTACCCTGCGTTGCTGATCACCAAGAGATGCTGTCAATAAGGCGTCCCCATTTCTCTCTACATCAATTATGTGCTGATGACCACTACTACTCTCCACTTGTTCCATTAGCAAAGGATACCGATCTATCTGACTATCTCTGTCGTTCGGGAGCTCCAACATCCATCTAAGTCGACCGAAAGACAAACCTATATGGCAGGAATGTCCAACATTGTAAATTAAAAGTCACGAGCTTCCTGTCTTATTGAACTTGCTCCAATGAATAATAGCTCCAAAAACATATGAAAATTTTATCATCTTTCAACAGAACTCCTGACACTTGGCATTCGGCAAATGTCAACAAATAAACCGATCGTCAAGCTTCTCTTCTAAGAATCCTCTAGAATAGGAGCAATAGATATCATTATTATCATTACCACGAGCTCATTAAACTCAGGAAACAGCAATTAAAGAAGAACAGCGAAATTGCAGACCGCGTCAAGCGTGCTCTCAATCTGCGCCTTCAGGAACCGGGCCAGCGCGAGTTTCGACTTCCTCAACCAGTAGTGCCCGACCATGCGGCCCTCGTCTGGGCTAGGTTCGCGATCGCGCCCTTCCCCAACTCCTCCATCGCCTTGAACGCGGCCTAGAACCGAGGCTCTATCTCCTCCACGAACTCGTCCGTGAACCCAATTCGGCTCATGTCCAAGGAAAAGCCCTAGCTCCGGTGCTGGTGTAGCTAGTCCACGTACCTCGTCCACAGCGAGCGGGAATCCTTCTCCAGGCCTCTAGCCCGCGCCTCTCCTTTGCCGCGTCGTCGGCCCTGCCTAGGTCTACCGAGATCTCCCTCGCGACCGATTGGGCCAGGAACAGGGACAACACCCGGTCAATGGCGGGGAGCCTGGCGCCGCTCGGGAACAAGACTGAGGCCGCCTCCCTTCTGCCGGAGGCCGACGGCTTCGCGGCGGAGGCCAGCGGCGTCTTCGGCCTGAGGGAGGGGGAGGACGAGCAGATGCCAGAGACGGAGGACGCCATCGGCGGCGGCGGCGGCGGCTCGGAGTTGATGACGAGTTCGTCGGAGGAAGGCAATCGGACGGAGGCCCAGAAGTTGCCGAGACAGACCAACGCGATCACAAACCTTGTGCTCGATCTCCGCGTTAGAAACAGTCGGAGGCGAAGGTTTGAGGAACCAGCTGCGACTGGTGGGGCTCTTGGAGGAGGCGACGTGCCAGAGGTAGATGACCGGCGAGGCGTTTTGGAGAGGCGGAGGCGGAGGGGGTGGGATGCGCTGAGAAGGAAACGAAGGAAGTAAGCGCAGCTCGTTCGTTCTCTGTCTGCTCTTCCACAAAAGAGAGACAAAACCTAGAAAATTCAAGTGAGGAGAGAGAAAATTTAAGCGGGAGCGCAACGCATTTATTACCCACCGATCCGTCCGTCCTTTCTTCTGCCAGCCCAGCCGAGCCGAGCCGCCAGCCGAGTTATTTGGGAGAGAGTGAAAAAGAAGCACTGAGTCGGGGATCTGACGCCATCGCCTACGTGGAGCCACGTGTCGGATTCTGAATGGTCTTACCCTACGCCTACGTGGAGGGTAAGACCCACCCAATATTTTCTCAACACACGTGCTCGCAACTGTCTAAGGTAGTTCTGCAGGCGTGGATCCCATGCGCTTGTGGTTCCGCACACGTGGCCCCACACGCTTTTTCCTCCGAGCGAACAAAAGGCTTTTTCTCTTCATCTTTTTTTGTCGTTCCGCCACAATTCTGCCGTCCGTTACTTCTCCAGCAGCCCATCTCAAACCAAAATAAATGATGGGCTTTAAAGACCACACCGGCACGACCACATAGGTCCAGGTTTCAACAAAAATGACTAAGGAATTGGCCCTGAATAAAATAAAATAAAATAAAATAAAAAATCAACGCAAACCCTTAACCATCCCAACTTCCGCCATCTAATTAGGCTCCGGCGAACATCGATATGCCAAAATACTTTATAGCTATTCTTCCTCATGGCAGTGCGACTATGCCGGTCCGAGGTCAAGTGGTGGGTTGCTAGAATTTGCCCAGAATCGGCGATTTTCCTCTTGACCCAACAATGGCTGAATAATTGTTTATTTAAAAAAACCCACGAAAATACACCAAAATTTCGACAAAAACAAGGCAGAGGCACTAAATAGGCTCTGATACCAAACATTAGATATTAAATAACAAATGCGGAACATGATCAAATGTAAACAAACCTCCAGACATTATTCAAATTTGCATTCATCGGAAATTCATGGAGATTCGATCAAATTACGGGCACACTCTACTAATCCAATCCCCTCGCATACTGATGGCGTATTGCAAAATGAAAAGGTTTGTGTTAGACATTATGATTACAATTAAAAAATGAACGATTGTTCTTTTTATATACCGTCTCCCATCAATATGATTACCAAATGGGTAGTTGTTACGAAAAGATAAGAAGCGTGGAAAAAACTACAAGTGGAATAATCGCTACTTAAACAGAAAACGTGGGTGCTAAAATGTAGGATCACATTATATATATATATGACAATAGCACCCGAGTGCTTATGCAGCTATCGACTAATCATCATGAGGTCGCATGCCTACTTCTAATGGCCTAGACCACCCTCTCATTCTTGTTCTTGATGTTGTTGTTGTTGTTTTTTGTTTTTTTTTTAAATTTAAACCGAGTAATTTGCATAATCCAAAAACTTATTTTAAAAGATCTTGCTCGAATTGTCCAAAGGAGTGGAGGAGCTGTAGAGGTTTATCAGGTCGTGCAGACAACACGGAAATAGATGTTAGAGCAAATTGAGTCGATGACGATGCTGCTGCTACAAAAGGGAAGTCGCCCGTTCCCTCCCTCAGAAAATCTTGAAGAGCTGACCACCGTGAGTAGTAAAGAAGGGAGCAAACACGAGCGACTCGATTGCCATTAGCTGGATGAGGATGTTGAGTGGTGGGCCTGAAGTGTCCTTCAATGGATTACCAATGGGATCTCCCTCATCAGCTGCCCTGCGAGTCCTCATTTCAGGGTGGGTCTTTAAGTACTCGGAAGCACCAGCCTGGGAGCAAATTCAGGAAATTAAGGGAAAAAATATGTTAAGTCAGACTAGTTTTCTTAGCAGGTCACTGAACCACCACAGACGAGTATCATCGACAAAAACTAGCTTTTGAGCAGTTGGGAGCAGCTGCATACCCTAATGTACTTCTTCGCTTTCTCCCATGCTCCACCAGTTTTGGATGCCGAAATTGCAATCTATTGAAACCAAGCCCAACAAAAAATATGCATTAGGAGATTAGTCACGCATAGATATGATGATATAAGCATTAATCATCAGTTCGCCAACGTACACAAATTTTGTTCAACAATGAAGAAACTACAATATCTCAACCCCGTTTAACCAGCATTCCATACATCTTGAGCAACAAAAACCATCAAAATAGATTGACATGGATTACTTTGGTAAAGATTACCCGAACAACAGAACCAAGAGAGCCAGCCAAGACACCAGACAGCGTCTCTACTCCAAAGAAGGTCCCGACGATAAGTGGTGTAAGCATGACAAGGGCACCAGGTCGAATCATCCCCTTGAAGGATGCATCAGTTGAAATTTTTAAGCATCTAGCATAGTGAGGGTTCTCATCATACCGGTGTTTCCCTGATAGATGTTTGTTAAACGTCTGGGGGGCCACCTTAAACATCTTCAATGCTGCAGGTCCCACTCTTTTCATGGTCATAGCAGAGAACCAGTTAGGAAGCATGGCACCCACAATCGAACCCATGAACACTTTTGGTGTCAGGACATCAACCGGAGAAATTGCTGCACGACTCACAAATGCACCAAACAGAGCGATAGACACCAGGGAAGCTGATTCAATGGCGAATTCCTACATACCAGATAAGTAACGAAAAAAGGTCCATTTGATATTAGATTTAAATAATAGGAAAGTAGAATTTGCCAATAGAGCTATTTAAGTAGCATCAATACTGACATGCGACACGACACGATATGTCAACACGTCATTTTTCAAAAGAGAATTCCGACATGTTGCATGTTAAATGTATATTTTTATGTATAAATGATAAATTATCATTTTTATGATTATTTTAATCAAATTAATTTGATTCAAATTTACGAATAAATATATTAAAGAGCTTAGAATAAATTTATACTAAAAATATTAATCCACCAATCGTTAATAGCATTCATTGTTTCAAATTGACAAATTCAACTCCATAAAACTTAAAGAAAAAAAAAACAAGTAATCCACATTCTAGACTTGCGTATCAAAGCGTGTTAGAAAAGAACATAATGAAAAAATAAACTTGGGAGTGAATTATTTATCACGAGAATTGAGAGTTAGAAGAGAATAGAAGACTGGATTTTTCGTCTTTCTTCATCTATTATTTTTGTTATTTATTATTTATTTTATATATTTACATTTTGATCCATCATTTATTGAAAATTTTTAAAATTGACCTTGTACGTATCGAAATTCCGAATTTGCATGTTAGAATTATAGACTCGTGTGTTAGAGAGTATCGGGAGAATTGATTAGGTGTAAGGAAATCCAACACCCTTTGACCAAGCATCGGAGAGTGTCGAAGTGTTCGACACGAGGGGAAGACTCTCAAAAAGTGTCGATGCTTCTTAGGCTAATATTTAGAAAGATAGATTTTGACCAAAAAAATAATTAAGAAAGATAGATGAAAGGCAGCAGCTAAAAGGAAAGAAAAGTGATTATAGCCAAACATCATGCCACACCAGTAAAAATTTAAAAAGACTTACACGACTAACGTCATGTTTAGTCATTTATGGTGAAAAAGAAAATAATTAGATAATGTGTGTAAAATCTAGATGACATGAACGTAATTTCATGAAAAGTTCCTACGCAGAGACACCCTCTTCTCTGCTATGTTATGGACTTAAAATGAGATACTAAAAGGACGACAGTACAGTGTCGATACTATATTCACATGCAAGGATTGCCTTTACCTTTCCAATGGCAGCTGTAGTATTGCTTGACGACAGTATTTCGTCAAGGGCTCTCCCGTCAACCGGCTTAGCGATTCGTTTAGCATTGTCGCTGATGGGGCTGTAAGCATCTATGGCCAATCGAGTGGCAATGGTACTTAGCATCCCAACGGCAGCCACAGTAATTCCATACACGGAAGCAATACTATAACTCAACAAAATGCTAATGGCAGCTAAAATTGGGATATTGACAAAGGCAAGGCCAAAACCAACACTGTCGGCGGCAAAATCTTGGAGAAGGCTGCAGAAAAAAGGATCATTAAGTGGTCAGCACCTTAGCCATCAATAGTCGTAAAGATTCATATCATTCATTTACGTCAGCAAATTTAACACCTGATGTCATCGTTGGTGTATGATTTAGTGATAAACCCAATGATTAGTCCATCCCAAAGACCAACACCAGCACAGAGGCACAGCTGCCTGCAAGATCATATCAATAATTAGCGACTACATTTGCTCAACGTTTTGACTCAATCCAGTAAAAGTCCGCTGACATTAAAGCATTGTCACATGACCAACATCAGAAGAAAGCAGCATTTAGGATGGGAAAAAGATAAGAATCTTCAAAGAGTTTACCAGTTCTTCACAACTTTCTGCGACCCAAAGTTGTAAACTGTAAATGATGAGGGCAGAGCAATCCAGCTAACAATAACAATTCCAAAAGTCATTAGAATTGTGGAAATAATAAGTTGCTTCCTCAATGCAGGCTTGATTTCCTTCACTTCCTTGATTTTTGAGAAGTTGGCCGTAAAGAGAGTTGTCATCAAACAAACAAGAATACCCATAGAGCTGATAAGCAGGGGATAACACATAGCAGAGTAGTTGTGATCTTTTCCGAAAGAAGAGATGGAAGCAACAACAAGGACAGAGCAGGATGATTCCGCATAGGAGCCAAAAATATCAGTCCCCATACCAGCAATATCCCCGACGATATCACCAACATAATCATAAGTCACCTGAATGATTAAGGTCAACCTCATTTATGACTACAAGTGAGTGATAAACTTAGAAGATGAGTGATAAACTTAGGAGATAGAGCTACAGTAAGAGAGTCCATACAGTTGGGAATCCACGATCTACTAGGGTAAGTGGCCAAGTCTCTTTAACCAGATGAACACTAACATCAGTTGCCTTGGCATAAATTCCACCAGCGGCTCTTCCCAAGAGAGCCATGGAAGATCCACCAAGACCATAACCGGCAATAGCCTCGAAAAGACCTTCCCAGTCATTGCCATAGTACAGCTTGAACAGATTGATTGCAATATAGAGCACGAGAAGACCGTTAGCAGCAATAAGAAATCCCATCACTGCACCAGACCTGAAAGCAGAAAAGAAAGCTTTTCCAACACCACCCTTCCTCTCTTCCAAGGCAGTCCTGGCATTAGCATAGATAGCGATTTGCATGCCAAGGAAACCAGAGAGGACTGATGTGAAAGCACCAAGTAGGAATGAAACAGCACTGAAAATAGCAGTGGCAAGTGCAGGCTTGCACATGTTTGAAGGATCAAACTTGCAAGGCTGGCTTTGGGTGCTGAAGCTCTCAACAGAGCCAAGGCAGAGGAAGATTATGATCGCAAAAGCAACCATGAAAATCCCGCCATACCGGTACTCCATTGACAGAAAACCTTCCACACCTGTTCAATCACAAACGATCACTCAGGCTCTTTAAGTCTCTATCAAGCAAACAAAGCAACAATCTGATTCTTGACATTCTACTTATGGGTGATGAAAGAAGGTAAAATTCAGTCAAATCCAGTTAATTCATTCCGTTGCCTAGTTTTGCGCAACCTAGTGCCAAGGAAAAAAAAAGCCTGACCTACAGCTCCTCCGAAAGAGAAACTTAGGATGATATGGTGTCTATTACAATTCACGTTTGGCAAGCTGGACAGTTCAAGTGTCAAATCCCACTGGCGGAAGAGTGACAAGAACATATTGAGTAGGACAAGAAGGGAAAAGGGATGAAAGAAAGTACACGGTTCTGCAAAGTACTTAATGAAATACAAAGAACTGAAGATTGAGGACAACGTCCCATAACCAGAATACTGTTGTAAATACATCTAAACATTACTTTAAAATTAAAGCATTACAAACAAACAAAAAAACTAGAAACGTGCTATGACCTACAACAAACAATAGGTGAGAACCAAAGATTGAATCGAGAGTATGGAAAAATATCAGAACTAAAGTTAGAACTGAACTTATATGTTAGAACTAGAAGCGGAGAAGGGTGAACTACTATAGAACTTATGATGCTCTAGTTCGAAAGATTATTCAAATCAAAGTAATAAGTAATAGGTATGAAACATTGTCACATATAGGGACTTTACTATCCTAGTTTTTATCAACTTTACGTTGTGTCAATAGTTGCGTAACCAAGCTTTCTATAACAACCAAAAAAAAAAGGAAGAAAGAAATTAACCTAGGCCCCATTTGTTTCGCAAATGATTTGACATTTCTAAAAACTATGTTCACATGAGATTTTTCTGGAAAATGACAACATTTCTCAGTGTTCAGCTGGAATTTGTATATTGGAAATTATTTTCTGTCTTTTAGAAAAAAAAAATTGCTTTTATTTTTTTTGAAAAGATATGCATTATTTGTTCGATATAAGAGTTGCACATGCTATATTACCAATTGGGATAAGGGCAATGGAATTCCTAAAATTTGTTACAAAAGTGCAATTTACTATTAAAATTTTCAGAAAGTGCAATTAAGTCCTAAAACTTATTACGAAAGTACAAATAAATCCTAAAACTTTGAAAAAGTGCAATCATATCATTGGTTCAATCAAATCCTTCAACCATTTGAATTTTTTGAAAATTTTAGAGATCGATTGCACATTTGTGACAAGTTTTGGAATTTATTTCCTTTTTTTTTCCTTAAGTATTAGGACTCGATTGCATTTTTGTGATAAGTTGTAAGACTTAATTACACTTTCATGATAAGTTTTAGGACTTCAAATGCACTTATCCCAAAGAAAATTTTATTTAATCAAATTTTCATAAATATATACTTCTCTAAATCATAAAAGAATTATTTTTTTCCTCTTATGAATCTAGCCTCAAGTGCTTAAGCCTAGCCTTGGGTAATTTAGCTCAGTTATCGGGGCTAGCCACAAGGTCAAGCTCTGCAATCAAAGTCTCAGGGACTTGGGCACAACCAGCAAATACCTAGGCACGAGCATCAAGGTCATGGGCTCAGCCTCAAGGGAACAAGGCTGCTAAGAACTCAAGCACGGGCATTTAGGTCCTTGCGCCCAAATGCCAAGATCTCTAATTCAAACATCGATGTCTAGTTGTATTTGAGAAAATGATTTTTGACTTTTAAAATTGGAATTCGTATTCCTAAATTTAAGCATAGATTTTCCGTTGTTTATGAAAATATTTTAAATATTCATTTCCTAAGTGATCCAATTGCCAGAAATTGAGACAAATATTTATGGATAAATTTTTTTTTGCAAAACAAACTGTCTCAATCTATCATATAGATGATTGGAAATGAATCAAATGTACAAAGAAAATTCGAGAGAAGTGCAAAAAAAATCCTAAACTTTTTGGCTTTGTGCCGATTTAGTCCTAAACCTTTTTTTGGTGCCAATTTAGTCTTAAACATTTTTATATTGTGCCAATTTAGTCATTTCCGACCAAAATTGGCCGGATTTTGCTGACTGAACGCCGGCCGGCTAACGTGGCCTAATCGGCGTTGACGTGGACAACTTTTAATAATATTTTAATATATTTTTTATTTTTTATTTTTTATTTTTTATTTTTTATTTTTTATTTTTTATTTTTTATTTTTATTAATTTTTTATTTTTTCTTTTTCTTTTTTTCTTCTCATCTTCTTCCTCCAACCGATCACCGGAGCTTGGCGACAGGCCAGAGGTGACGGCCGGCGAGGTTGAGGTCGACCTCACCGGCCACCTCGCTAGTGGCCACGAGGGCTGCCTCGCGCTAGGCGACAAGGGCGAGCCTCGCTCGCCCAATGCGCCCCGCCAACTTGGCCTCGCCGCCCAGGCCTCGAGGGCGGCCTCGCCGCCCAACACAAGGCCGCCTTCGCGACCGCGGCCACTGGCGAGGTGGCCAGCGAGGTCGACCTCGACCTCGCCAGCCGTCGCCTCTGGCCGGTCGCCGAGGTTCGGCGACCGGTTGGAGGTAGAAGATGAGAAGAAATAAATTCAAAAATTCAAAAATTCAAAACTATTCAAAAATATTAAAATATTATTAAAAGTTGTCCACGTCAGCGCCGATTAGGCCACGTCAGCCCGCCAGCGTCCAGTCAGCAAAATCCGGCCAATTTTAGCCGAAAATGACTAAATTGGCACAACATAAAAATGTTTAGAACTAAATTGGCACAAAGCCAAAAGGTTTAGGATTTTTTTGGCACTTCTCCCAAGAAAATTCTGTTTGTACTCATAAGGAGGATATGAAAGGTTAGGCTTATTAGACTAACGCGTTGGTTTAATGGAAAACTTTACGTTAGAGGAAAGTGATTGATTTTCCCTTGTTTGGTGGAGGCATGAAAACAAGAGGGAAGTAATTTTCTGGTGTTTGGATTTTGCTTCCAGAAATGTTTTCCTTAAGGATAGATTATGTAATGCCATTAAACTATATGAAGGAAAATGTAAATTATAAAATGAAAATGCTATTAAAGCCAAAAGGACGAGCTACACCACTCAACCCTCCGCCCATCAACCATCTTCGTGAGAAGAGATCTGCATGAGTAAATATTATGCTACTGTACTCAGACGCATCGCTCAAAGCCCTAGCAGCTGCTACAAACCCTAAAAATGAGTCTCGCCACAAGCAGCAGAAGCTCGTGACTTCGCTGAGCTATCATCAGATTACAAGACTCGAATCTGTCACTATTGCTCAGGCAGATGCGAGATTGACCCGGAAAAAAAAAATTGTTAATGAACAGTTTTATAAGGCAGAGAAGTTGTGAAGCTATAGGATCTTCACGAAGTCACCTTTAGAGACGTCCCTCGTCATCTTGTCACACTCGGCCTTGACGCTGGTCAAGTCCTGCTCTTCGTCCTCGAGGTTGTGGCTATTGCGCGACTCGAGGAACCACTGCACCAGGGAGTAGGAGTACGCGATCCCGACCATGGCGCAAACTGGGATCGCAATCTCTGACGTGAGAGCTGAGAGCAATGCCATCCTACTGGAACTCTAGACTACGTCGCTGGAATCGCTGAACTCAACGCCTATTAGGGAGAGCCAGACAGAGAGACAGAGGGAGGGGAATGACCTAGGTCATTGATGTCAAAAGCGAGTGGACATAGTCTCGCCGTGTATTTTGACGCGTCAATATCTTGACTCCACCCACCGCAGGTCTTCGAGTGGAGAGAATACGGTATGGTATACGACTTGCTTGACGCATTTATTCACCAAAAATATTCCTCCTTTTTCAGCCTTTGATTCGCTTAAAAAAATAAATTAATGAAAAATATTTTCCTAATCAATGGAAAATATCTGCTTACCAAAGTTTAAATTCTGGTAAACAAATTTTCCTTTGAAAGGATCTGAAAACATTTTCTGAATATATTGGCTAATGAAACAATTGTTTTTATAAAGATATATTTTAAAAATTCAATTTTTTAAAAAAAAAAATAAAAATCAATTTTATTTTATTTCTTTTCTTTTCTTCTTTTTTCTTCTTCTTCTCAGCTTATCGCTAGTGAGCTCAGCTCACCAGATCAAGTGAGTTGTGGCCTCTGGCAATGAGATCGAGCCTTGCCACCAAAGGCCGTGACCTTACTTGAGGCCAGTGAGCCTCGAGTCTTTTTGAATCAGGCTAGTTCACGGCCTTGGACGGTGAGGCTTGAGCTCACCTTAGGCTGGTGAGCTCGCAGCCCCTGGCAGCAAGTCTCGAGCCTTGCTAGATTGGGTGAGCTCGCCCCTTGCCAACGCCAGAGGCTAGCAAGGCGGGCCCACGCCAGAATTTTGAGCAGTCATAAGTGCCAAGAAGTGAAGAACACACTATCAAGTCAAACTGACATATATTTTAAGCAAGCAGGTATAGTCAAAACTACTAAATTAAGATTCACCATGACAAACCTCCAATTAGCTTGCGGAGTAGCTATATCTCCAAAACCAAAGAGCAGAGAATGAAGTTGAGGATGCATGTCCCCCATGAGGCCTAATTACAAGCAGAACGCCAACATGTGTAAAGATCTAATTAAGTTTCCGCAGATAATTCCCAATACTCAGCTTGTGTCAGTATTTCCCACCAAAAAGTTGTTTGTATTCTACTGATCGACATTATATGGATGCTTCCTTCATGGAATCTTAAACAGTCACAGAAATGCAAAATTCTCACTACTTCACATGAAATTGTTGGCCTCCCCTTCCTTTCTCCATAGGAAGAGAGAGAGAGAGAAGAGAGAGAGAGAGAGAGAGAGAGAGAGGACAATCTGAGACCGCATGCAGTGCAACTTTTTTTTTCCTTTATTGGCAAAACAGTGGTAAAAAAGAGATCATATATTGTACCAGAGCAGAGAATTTCACATCCCCGCTGCAACACCAGAAGATGAAAAAGAAACATAAAAAAAGAGGGGTTGTTTTTCCTTTTAAAAATGCAGTCTTTGCATGGAGAGAGAAGTAGGATTTCCTGAAAAACCCAAACCCCAAGAACAAAAGATGGAGAGCCTCCATGCCATGAAGGATGGCTCTTTTTCCTCCTGCCCAAAAGAATACAAGCCAAAAGCACAAATGGGTTTTCTTTCAATTATACAAACACTCAATCTCAGATAGCCCCTTAAAGAGGAAGAAAAGGAGGAGGAGAAAAGGCGTGGGAACTCCCGAGAAATTTGTTCTCCTTTGAATTGACTTTGGGAGCGAGCAGAAAGCAATGCGAAGCTTTTTCTTTTTTATGTATTATATGTACATTATTATAATTAGGGGGATGGCTTTTGGTGAAATTACGATGAGTGCCATTGCAGGAAGTTTCTAAGAAATTCTATGAAGATTATCACAGTTGGATATATAACTCAATTTGATTGTTCACATTTACATCTTCACATTTTTTGGGGAAAAAGTACAAGAAGAATCCTAAACCTATCGCATTGATATCAATTCAATTTAAAACATTTTAATTAGGCCAATTTAGTCCTAAACATTTTCGTATCGGTACTAATTTAGTCCATCTAGCTAATTTATGCCAAAAATTACCGATATGGACATCAGTTGTCTTACATGACACGACTGGCATTAACATGGATATTTTTTATATAATATTTAATTATTTTTTCGAATTTTTTGAATTTTTTAAAGATTTTTTCCTTTTCCTTTTTTTTTTTTTTTTGCTTCTCTTTTCCTTCTTTTCTTTTCTTTCCTTTCTTTTTTTCCCCTTTCTTCTTTATTTTCCTCCATTGGCCTCCATGATGGCCGGCGGAAGTCGCTGACTACTGATAAGGGCGAGGGTCGAGATGCCCTCATTGGCAATAGACGATACCGACACTCATTGGCCTTTGGTGAGGGTCAGTGATGATTGGGCAAAGGTCCCCTCATCAGATTGGTAAGGTTGCCCCTCGCCAAATTTGACCCTTGCCCAACCCTCGTCGGCCTTTGGCATTGGCAAGGGGCCTTGTCCAGGTGAGACTAGCCCTCGTCCTCATCGACCATGATGGAGGCTGGTGGAGGAAAAATAAGGAAGAAAGGAAAAAAAAAAAAAAAAAAAGGAAAGAAGAAAAGGAAAGAAGGAAAAGAGAAGAAATGTAGAAAAAGGAAAAAATCAATAAAATATTATAAAATAATCCAAAAGTAATTAATATTAAATAAAAATATCCACTCGGCACTGGGTGTGTCACGTAAGACAATCAAGATCCAAGTCAGTAATTTCTGGCATAAAATAGTCGATAGAGTTAATTAGTACTAATGCGAAAAGATTTAGGATTCAATTAGTCAAATTGAAAGGTTTAATATTAAATTGGTATCGGTGTAATATGTTTATGATTTTTTTAGTACTTTTTCCCTTTTTTTGGATGTCAATATTGACTGCTAAAATATATATATATATATATATATATATATATATATATATATATATATATATATATATATATATATATATATATATATATATGTTTATATATATAACGAGAAAGATGGTGACAGCAAACACACATGCACATGGCACATGCGCGAAATCTAGTTTTAATTTAAATGGAATTGTTATTCCACCTTTTAGCCTAAACATTTCCCGTCTATCCAAAATCAAGTATTATTAATTATTGATCTCATGGAAATAATTATTTTTATGTAACTAAGATTACTTGAATTTGTTACTCCATGATTGACAAAAGAAAAATCAGAATTATTATTTAAGTAGTCATAGTTGTTTATATCAAACCATGAAATTATTTATCTCCAAACAAGTTTTTACATATTATAATTAAACACTGTAATAGCAAATCAAAGACTTCACGGGAAAATTGTCCAAAAAATCCTAAATCTATTGCACTTTTGTCAATGCAGTCCTAACCCTTTTAACTTTGCTAATTGAGTCCTAAACATTTTCATTTCTTGTCAATTCAGTCCATCCGGCCAATTTTGGCCCGAAAATGCCAACGTGGACGCCGACGGTGCCACGTAGGACTGTCAGCACTGACGTTGACAATTTTTAATAATATTTTTTATTTTTTATTTTTTTTTCCTTTATTTTTTTTTTCTTTTTGGCTTTTTCCTTGGCCTTTTCCGGTGGCCAACCACCAGCCATAGGCGATGGCCATCTAGCCTCACCCGCCACAAGCGAGGCCCGACCGAGCAAGGAGGAGCACCGGCAAGGGGAGCCCTCGCCCAAGCGTGGCCCAGCAAGGGTCACCTGTGCGAGGCCGACCCTCCCCCAAGCTAGGGCGGCCTCGCTGGGCATCAGCCGGGCGACGGTGACACCGAGCGAGGCCACCCTAGCCCTATCGCGACCTACCCTCAGGTGGAGGGAACAGGTTTAGGGGTATTGTCTAAATGACGGGCCTAAGACCCATGATTAGGCGTGGGCTCTCCCAAGCCCATACCCTGCGTGACATTGAGATATTCTTTAGGAATTTTTGTACAAAAGGAGTCGCCACTAGTCTATTGGGGTCGGCTAGAAACCAAGTGAGACATGGGAGTATACTTCACTTCCTATGCAACCAGAGAACCTTGGGTCGGGGACTTGATTACACTAATTGACCAATTAGTGCATTTTCGATACTTAATCTTGTTCATTTTAACAAAATGATTTTTTTTTCAAGCAATTTAGATTGATTTTATACCTATCCACTAACATGTGGGGTGATCATGCGATTGCGAAATCATTAAAGTAACAGTCATTGCTACCAAGATCCTAATTGCAGTAAAATTAACATAAGCAACTAAATAATTGCAAACATAGTTAAAAATGTAGATTAAACATACAATATAGTCAATATATGAGGAATTATATGACTAATTACACTAAAAATGCAATACATAACAATTCCTAATTAAACCCCGCAATTTTTAGTTTTTCAAATTTTTTTTTAATTTTAATTTTTTTAGTTTTTTTTATTTTTTTAACATTTTAAATTTTAAAATTTTTTTAAAAATAATTAATTAATTAATTTTTATTTTAAAAAAATCGAATTTTTTAATGTTTTCTGAGTTTTTCTGAATTTTCGGAAAAAAAATTTGAATTTTTATTATTTTTCGAAATTTTTGATTTTTTTTTTAATTTTGAATATTTAATATTATTATATTTCACGAAAATGCGTTCGGACCGGGTAAACCCAATCCGGCCCGTGGACCCAACCCAAACCCTGACCCAACACTTTTGGATTTTTTTTCTTTTTTTAAAAATCATTTTCGATTTTAAAAAAATAATTAAAAAAATTCCTTTCATTTGTCTTTTCTCACTGCGCACTCCCCCTCCTGTGATTCCTCCTTCCTGATACCAGCTTTTTCCTTTCTTTTTCAATATTTTGTTTTACTTTTTCACTTTTTCCATTTCTTTTTCTCTTGTTTTTTCTTTTATTTTATTTTTCTTTTGGTCTTCTTCTCCTTCGTGCTTGCCCCCCCTGCATGCCTTCAACCCTCCCGAAGGCTATCTTCTCCTTCCTCGCGACATTCCTCACCAAATTTTGTTTCTTTACCAAAATTAATTCGAACAGTAATAATAACCGAAGCACCTAGCACTCCTTCTAACACCAAACCACCCCAACCGGCGCAACTCAACGCCAACTCCGACGGCTGCTAAACCATTTTTGGATGCAAACATCCCTCGGCTCAAACACACATGATTACTTCACGAAAAAAGCATGAAATTGCGATGAAAACATAAAAGAAAGGCATGGTCCAACATATATATGAACAAGCGCAAATCAGACCGAGTTTGAACGCAGGTTGCTTCTCGGTTCTCTTTGAGACATTTTGTCAAACATTGGGTGTGCAGCAGCTAAAAGGGGCGTACAGGCTCACTCGACACTCGGATTCGAGTAAAGATTAACATAATATGCACAACAACACTCAAGATCCACTAAAGGACATATATTACACTCGAACAGATGTGAACACAGTAAGTATCTTCAGCCACAACATACTCACAGACTCGAATCTCTTTCAGGCATTTCATACACCGGTTAGCACACACAAATGAACCAAAGGATTTTCGGCTTGATATGGACTCGACACAAACCTAGACGTCTATCAACATATACTAAGACATTGAAAAGCTTTCATAGAAGACCAATGGGGCCGGAGCTCGTGCGAACTGGTTGGCCGTGAGCTCCAGCCCGAGACCTCGAAAAGAAGCACAAGGCTTAGAGAAGCCTACCTGGTTCGGACGGCGAGCAATGAGCGCACTTCAGGCGACGGCGAAACGCTCTCAATCTCACTCTCTCCCTTTGGCTCGCCCCTTACTCTCTTTGCTCTCTCTCGACCCCAAAAACCAGCCGAGAACCCCCTCATCCTCTCTTTGCTCTCTTCCTTTTAAGCTCGGCCAACGACAGGCGCGCATGGCTTTTGCCACCGCCAGCCTGTCGCAGCCGACCTGGGATCATGCCGTCCTCTGCCCTCGCGATCCTCTGTTCCTCTGTTTCTACCCTCCTCTTTTCTCCTTTTTTGCAGAAGCATGGATGTTGCGAGGGGAGGAAGATGATCTGCGCATGAGCCGGATTGCAATAAAAGGAGATGGCCAACCCAAGTGCGAAAAAAGAAAAGGAAAAGATATGTGGGCGAGCCCATGCAAGAAGAAAGACCCATATACTCGGGCTCATTCGATTTTTATACCTTTTAATGAATCTTTTTTTTTTAAACTTTTTTTATGACAATTTTGGAAAAATAAAGACCATTCAATATGTCATGCCATAATGAAAACACGATACCTTTTAATGATTTTTTTTTTGTTTACTTTTCTTTCTTCTTTCTTTTTTTTTTCCTTTTTTTTCTTTTTTATTATTTTTTTAAAATTCCGAAATTTTTTATTTAAATTTTTTGTAATAATTTTTTTGATAAATTTTAAAACTAGTGACGCAAATGCTCCTAATGTCTATATGTGATGCAATTTTAGTGAAAAAATTTTGTTAAGGGGTTAAAAAATTAATCCTTAATTTTCCAATGCAATTAATAAACACTTAAACAAATTACAAAAAATTTAGGTGTCAATAGGCCCTGGCAAGGGCCGACCTCGCCAGATCTGGCGAGGGGAGCCCTCGCCGGGGCTCGCCCTCGCCCAGGCGAGCGTCGGCCTCGCCCTTGGCAGGGCGAGCGACGGCCAGCCATCGGCCATAGGCTAACGCCCGCCCGACTAGGGGCGAGGGCCGACCTCGCCAAATCTGGTCTGAGCAAGGTCGACGCTCGCTCAGGCTAAGGCGAGCCCCAGCAAGGGCTACCCTCGCTAGATCTGGCGAGGCTGGCCCTCGCCAGGGCCAGGGCAACCTCACCCAGCGAGGTCGCCCTGGCCTAGGGGAGGGTCGGCCTCGCCCTACGACGGGTGAGGCCAGCCAGCCAGCTGTGGTCAGTGGCCAGCCATTGCCTGTGGCCGGTGGCCGGCTACCGAAAAAGGCCAAGGAAAAAAAAACAGAAAAAAATTCAAAAAAATTAAATTAAATATTAAAATATTATTTAAAAATTATCCACGTTAGCGCCGGCAATCCTACGTGGCACTACTAGCATCCACGTTAGCATTTTCCGGCCAAAATTGGCCGAATGGACTGAACCGGCAATAAGTGAAAAGGTTTAGGATTCAATTAGCAAAATTAAAAGGTTTATGACTCAATTAGCAAAAGTACAATAGGTTTAGGACTTTTTGGACAATTTTCCCGAGACTTCACTTATATGTTTATGTTTACGTCTACCTAAATAATTAGAATCCAAAACAAGAAACGACAATCATGTTCACAATTTGCATTCTATAAAGATTAAGCTAAAAAATATCGTGAGGATAAGGGATTCCAATGTTACTATAAAAGAATGGACAGTGTGATCATTGTTGTTATTTATTAGGGATAAGTACATTTTTTTTTTTTTTTGTCGGTAGGGATAAATACATTAGAAGTCCTAAAACTTGTCACAAAAGTGTAATGCAATCCTATAACTAACTTATAAAAACTACAATCACGTCCTAAAATTTGTCAAATTGGTGCAATCGAGTCATTCCGTTAACTCCGTCCAATTAGACTAATGGAAAATGCTGACATGATTTCTTTTAATATTTCCTCTCTCCCATGTGACATTACCTTACTAAAATGTGAAATATAAAACTAAAATGTCATTTTGACCTGAATTTGAAATCTTAATTTAGAAGGAGGGAAAAGCCACCAAAAACTCCAAACTTTGCCCAAAGTGAAAAATTTACCCCAAACTTTTTTTTGTGACATGAAAAACCCTGAAGTTTGCTATTCGTGACACATTTACCCCAAACTTTTATTTGTGACACAAAAAACCCTGAACTTTCATTTGTGTGACACATTTATCCCAAATCATAGGGGTATGTTGGTTTTTTTACTTTTAAAAACTTTTTGCTTTTTTTTTCTTTGTTTTTTCTTCCCTCCATCGACGTCCGGCGAGGGCCGCCCTCGCTGGCTTCCCTCCGCCGGCTCCACCATGGTCGGTGGAGGGAAGAGAGAAGAAAAAATAATAAATAAATAAAAAATCATACGAAAATGCCCTTAATTGGGTAAATGTGTCACAGTTTGCAAAGTTGAGGATTTTTCATGTCACAAAAAAAATTGGGGTAAATTTATCACTTTAGGCAAAATTTGAGGTTTTTGGTGGCTTTTTCCCTTTAGAAGGGAAGAGGTATTTGTTTGTCAATCACAAATGTTAATTTTCCTAATTCCGTACCTCATGTGTGTTGTGACCTACCCCTCGGTATAAAGGGAAATATAAGTTTAGAGGTATTACCTAAATGACAGGCTTATGACCCATGATTTAGACGTAAGCTCTCCCAAGTCTATACGTTGCGTGACATCAGGTATATAAATTGATGGTTTGAAAATTTTCTGAAAAATGAGTTGTTATTAGCCTATTGGAGTCGGCTTGAATCCAAGTAAAGTGTGAGAGCATATTCACTTTCTACGCAATCAAAAAATCTAGAATTGAAGACTTGATTACACTAATTAACTAATTAGTGCATTTTCAGTACCTAAGCCTATTCACTTTTTGTCAAGCAGTCCATATTGATTTTATATCTATCCACTAACATATGAGATGATTATGCAGGCACGCAATCACTAAATTAGGAATCGGCAAGCAAGTAAGCATTAGATAAGTTGCGGAGAAAGACAAGCATTTAATGCTAAGAAATAAGTAATTGCCAATCCTAACTAGTCTAAAGGGTAGCCATAGTCATCGTATTGAAAGCACGCAACCAATTGATAAATTGTCTCAAAAAGGAAACATTAAAACCCTATCATAAAGCCTTAGGAGTTTGTTCGATTTTGAGCTCGATCTTTTTATCAATGGTTTCCCCATACTTTTAGAGAAAACTACCCCCAAAAATATATATCTTATTTTAGAAAAGAAAAAAATTCTCGGAACTGTTTTTAATTTTTTAAAAAATAATTTTAAAAAAAAATATATAACAAAAATGTTTTAAAATTTTTTTCAAAAATGAGATTTGGGTAAGGTCTCCGGATCTAATCCGGGTCGGGACCGACTCGAATCCGTTGGGTCACGCATCCCAGGCCCTCACACGAACTGGGCTCATTATATTGAGCCCAGTCCGTCCCCAACTTAATAATAAAAAACGAAAGAACAAACTAGTCCAAATGGCGCAAACCAGACCAAGCCGAGATTCTTCTAACTCACATCAAGTCCAAGCCTACTCAAATATAGCCTCCCAAGCCCGACACAGTTCAGAACAAAACAGAAGCCGAAAACCGAATGAGGCCAGAGCAGATCTGGTTCGGGCATTATGCCGAACGCCTCGTAGGTGTCAACCGAGGGGGCGCATCCGGAGACGTCCGAGATAAAAGCCCAAGCCAAAATCATCATATAGCGAACAAACAATGCCCAAGGTAGACTCCGAAACGATCCCTTCACGTTAACACAAGCATATATGGCGAACGACAAGCCTTGGGCGCAGTCAAGTTGAGACAAACCGAGGGCATTGTCACTGGAGATGGCCCTACCCGACTCGACGACCGCGATTGGATGGCGAACTGGAAATATGTCGGCCTCAGTCCGGTTGCCTCGCACGTCTCAGAGCTGGGATCATCGGGAGAACCGATTTGAAACAAACAGAACATGGGCTTACCGAGAGTATGGGCGCTGAAAAGGGAAACCGCGAGCGTCGCCGTTCGTTGGGGGCAGGCCTATCCGATGGCACGAATTTCACTCCTTGGCTTAGCTCCCACTCCCCATCTCACTTGCTCTCTCTCGGTTGTTCTCGCGCCCTCTTGCTCGAATCTCACTCTTCCGGTTGCCCCCTCGCTCTCCCACTCTAGCCGAAGAAGAAGCCCCCAAAACCGACTAACCCCCCTCGTTGGCCGCTCTCCTCTCTCGCTTTCAAGCCGCGAAGCCAGCTGTTGCCAGACCGATCGTATCGTCCTTGCCTCATCCTTCTCTGTCCTGTTCGTCGTTTGTCGGCAAGTCAGCGTCCAACGGCAGAGGAGGAGAAGAGAAGAAGATAGGACCAGGCCGGGGAAAAGGGAAAAGAAGAAGTGGGCTGGACCGGCCCAGGCAGGGAAAAAGAAAAGGGCAAAGGAAGGGCCGGGCTAAGGCTGGCCCTACCCCGGCCTGGCTCCGTTTTTTTGTTTTTTTTTTTAAATTAATACTAATAATGCAAATGTTCTTAATGTCCATATGTGATGCACTTTAATAAAATAGCGATGCATTTTAATGAAAATGATTTAATTTACAATTTACTTTTTTTAGAGACTAATTATGCGATTAAGTTTTAGATAAAAAGACAAAATTTAGATGTTAATAGCGTGATATTAGTTTTTTCATCTATCAAAATTTGAAAGTGGTCTAATCCGGACCCTTTAAGTCCGGGCTGGGTTAAAAATTGGGACCGGCCCTCAGGGCCCAGTTCGAAAACACCTTATACATATTGGCCTATATTCTCAATCTAGATGAAGATTGAGGGAGGAGGTCGAGGTGAAGAGGAGGGAGGGAACTGTTTAGTGTTTCAGGGTTTCCTTTTCTATTTATATTTAATATGTTCGAAGGTCGATTCGAGTGAGATATTTTTGAGACCCTTAATCAATATTCTAAGGTAGCGCATGACAAAATTTCTGAAACAGAAATTGATTTCTGGCCAGAAATCAATTTCTCAATTTTTATTCCCCAGCCAATTTCTGAGTAAAAGAAACATGTTTGATAACGACTCAAAATTTCTATTTCTGAAATAGAAATCCGTTTGATAACAGAAAAAAATTTCTATTTCTATGAATCATGTTGTCCCCATCCTTTTACTTCACTCTTCTTGGTGCTTGTGATGGTAATTTAATTTGATAAAAGTTGGTAAATCACTTTAATTTAGGGAGAAGTGCCAAAAAAGTCCTAAACCTTTTTGTCTTTGTGCGGATTTAGTCCTAAACCTTTTTTTGGTACCGATTTAGTCCTAAACCTTTCTATTTGGTGCCGATTTAGTCCTTCCGGCAAATTTAGCTCGGAAAATGCCTACGTGGATACAAAGCCAGCGCCGGCCGTCCTACGTGGATGGACCGGCGCTAACATGGATGCCTGAAAACAAAACGACGCCGTTTTATTAAAAAAAAATTAAAATTTTAAAAAAAAAACCTAGAACCTAGTTTAAAACCTCCTTGTTTTATTGAGAAAATAAAATTTGGCGTCCAAACCCGACACCGCATTTATTTTCTATTTTCTTGCCTAACCACCCTTTTTGGAAATAATCTCGCACAACTTTTTTTTTTCTCTAAAGCTTTCGGATTTATTTCGTACGGGAGCACGTACGAATTTATTTCCGAAAGCTTTAGAGAAAAAAAAAAGTTGCGCGAGATTATTTCCAAAAATGGAGGTTAGGCAAGAAAATAGAAAATAAATGGGGTGTTGGGTTTGAACGCAAAATTTTATTTTCTCAATAAAACAATGATGTTTTAAACTAGGCGCGTGCAAAGTTTGATCGATTAATTTTGAGTACGGGAGCACGTACGAATTTACTTCCGAAAGCTTTAGAGAAAAAAAAAAAGTTGCACGAGATTATTTCCAAAAAGGGTGATTAGGCAAGAAAATAGAAAATAAATGTGGTGTCGGGTTTGGATGCCAAATTTTATTTTCTCAATAAAACAAGGAGTTTTTAAACTAGGTTCTAGGTTTTTTTTTTTAATTTTTTTAATTTTTTTATTTTTTTAATTTTTTTTTAAAAAATAATTTTTAATTTTTTTTTTAAAAAATAATTTTTAATTTTTTTTAAAAAAAATAATTTTTAATTTTTTTAAAAAAAAAATAATTTTTTATTTTTTATTAAAATAAGACGGCGTCGTGAGGAGAAGGAATGGGGGAAAGCACGATAGTGAGGAGAGGAGAGGCTCGTACGTTGGAAGGAGAGGTGGAGAAATTAATTTCTGTTTCTCCTTCAAGAAATAGAGAAGCTAGAAATTCTAGCTTCTCATTTCTCCTCCAAAACAATTTCTGAAACAAAAATCTGTTTCAGAAATAGAGAAATCAGTTTGTGTTATCAAACGGGTTTCTCCAATTTCTCTGTTCCGGGGAACAGAGAAATTGAGAAACTGAGAAACATAAATTTTATCATGCAGTACCTAAGTATTTCCAACCTAAAAACTTGATTTGCGTGCTCCATGGACTGGATCACCAGCACCGGCATCGGCATTGGCTTCAGTCCTTCCTCCACGATGGATGCTCTTCTTTATGGCCCGGGCTTTTCGGCTCGCGCATCGTCTCTCCAGTATTAGCACACTGCTCCATATTTAAAGTAAGGTTTGTGTACTTTGGATTGATTCGTGGTCTTTGTTGAACGCTTCTTCATCTTTTACGTTGGGTGTGTTAGCGAAGATGGAGCACCATATAGCACCCGAGTGTTTGCGCAGCTTTCGACTAATCATCATGAGGTTGCATTCCTGCTTCGAATGGCCAAGACCACCCCTCTCATTCTTGTTCTCGATATTGTTTTTTTTTTTCAAATTTAAACCGAGTATTTTGCATAATCCAAAAACTTACTTCCAAAGATCTTGCTCGAATTGTCCGAAGCAGTGGAGGAGCTAGAGAGGTTGCAAACAACACGGAAATAGATGTTTAAGGGCAAATTGCGTCGATGACATGCTGCTGCTGCTGTTGCTACAAAAGGGAAGTCGCCCGTTCCCTCCCTCGGAAAATCTTGAAGAGCAGACCTCCGTGACTGGTAAAGAAGGGAGCAAACACGAGCGACTCGACTACCATTAGCTGGATGAGGATGTTTAGTGGCGGGCCTGAAGTGTCCTTCAATGGATTGCCAATGGTATCTCCCTTATCCACGGCCCTGTGAATTTCTTTAGGGTAATGGGTCTTTGCGTACTCGATCTTTGCGTACTCAGAAGCACCAGCCTGGAAGCAAATTCAGGATATTAAGTAAAAAAAATATCTTAAGTCAGTCTAGTTTTCTTAGCAGGTCACTGAACCACCACAGACGAGTATCATCAACAAAAACTAGCTTTCGAGAAGTTGGGAGCAGCTGCATACCCTAATGTACTTCTTCGTTTTCTCCCATGCTCCACCAGTTTTGGATGCCGACATTGCAATCTGTTGAAACCAAGCCCAACAAAAAACATGCATCAGGAGATTAGTTATGCATAGATATGATGATAAGAGCATTAATCATCAGTTCACCAACCTACACAAATTTTGTTCAACAATGAAGAAACTACAATATCTCAACCCCGTTTAACCAGCATTCTATCGAGAGATGCACCTTGAGCAACATAAACCACCAAAATAGATTGACATGGATTACTTTGGGAAAGATTACCTGAACAACGGAACCAATAGAGCCAGCCAAAACACCAGACAGCATCTCTACTCCAAAGAAGGTCCCAACGATAAGTGGTGTAAGCATGACAAGGGCACCAGGTCGAATCATCCCCCTGAAAGATGCATCAGTTGAAATTTCGAGGCATCCACCATGTAAGGGGACCTATAAAGCCTGCAGTGCATTCTTAGCTGATGCAACCTGAGGTCCGCCTTAACCATCTTCAATGCGACAGGTCCCACTCTTTTCATGGTCATAGCAGAGAACCAGTTAGGAAGCATGGTGCCCACGATCAAACCCATGAAAACTTTGGGCGTCGGGATATCAACAGGAGAAATTGCTGCACGACTCACAAATGCACCAAACAGAGCGATAGACACCAGGGAAGCTGATTCAATGATGAATCCCTACGTACCATATAAGTGACGGAAAAAGGTCCATCTGATATTAGATTTAAATTACAGGAAAGTAGAATTTGCGTTATCTAAATAGCACCGACGTCAATATACAACACGACACGACATGACATGCCGACATATCGTTTCTTAAAAAATAGAAAATTCTTGCATGTTGTATATTATATATATAATATAAATGATAAATTATCATTTTTATGGTCATTTTAATCAAATTAGTTTGATTCAAATTCACAAATAAATAAATAATAAAAAAAGCATAGAATGAATTTACACTAAAAACATTAATCCACCATTTATTAATATCATTCATTATTTCAATTCGACAAATTCAACTTCATTCCAATAATTCATAAAATTACAATCCATTTTCCTGACTTGTGTGTCAGCGCATCAGAAAAGAAAAAAAAAAAAAAACTTGAAAAGTGAATTGTGTGTCACAGGAAGTGAGAGTCGAAAGAGAAGAGAAAACTAAATTTTTTTTCCCGATTTATTTTTTTATTATTTTTTTCATATTTATATTTTGATGACTCATTAATTGAATTTTTAAAATTGACCCCATACGTGTTGGAATTCCAAACTTGCATGTCGGAATTCTAGACTGGTGTGTTAAAAAAAGTCAAAAGTTGACAATGTGTCAGATTTTCCAACAACTGTTAACCGAGTGTCGAAGTGTCTAAACGAAAGAAAGGTGATTATAGCCCAACACTAGAGGTGTTAAACGGGTGGGTTGGGTCGGGTTTGGGTCGGGTCATTAATGGGTCGACCCAAATGGACCCATTAACCCATTTATGACCCATTTATGTCTAATGTAAATTGTTCGACCCATACCTGACCCGACCCATACCCAACCCATACCCGACCCGACCCATATTAATAATATTTTCATATTTAACCAAATTTAGGACAACTTATTCTTATGTTTTTTTTTAAAAGATTATATTACTAAAAAACTTCCAAACAATATAAATCTAATCAATAATTTTTCAATTTTTTACAATTTTTCAAAAAAATTATATATATATATATTTTAAAACTAAAATAGTTTTATACAACACAAATTTAATGGAAAATTTGTATAATTTTTAAAATAATTATTTTAAAAATCGAATTTTAATTATTTTTATTTCAAAAAATAAATTTTAAATATTTTTATTTTTTTAATTTTTTTTAAAATTATTTGTATTTTTAAAAAATAAAAATTTAATTATTTTTATTTTTAAATTAAGTTTTTAATTATTTTAAAAAACATTAATTATTTTTATTTTTTTAAAATTATTTTTTTATTATTTTATTTTTATTTTTAAAATATAATTTTCTTTTTTCTTTTTTCTTTTTCTTTTTTTTTTTCTTTCTTCTTCCTCCGGTGCGCGCCCAAAGAGGCTCTCAGCTCCCGCCTCCGGGCTTCGCCGAAACTCGAGCGCCGTCGAAAACAGCCTCGACGAAGTCAAGTTCGAGAGTGGTGGTCCCGGCCAGCAGGCGAAGAGCGAAAGAAGAAAAGCGGAGGAAGAAGAAAGAAAAAAAAAAGAAAAAAAGAAAAAAGAAAAAAGAAAATTATATTTTAAAAATAAAAATAAAATAATTTTTTTTAAATATAATTAAAAACTTAATTTAAAAATAAAAATAATTAAATTTTTTTATTATATTTTATTTTTAAGAAGAAAGAAAATAAAAAGACAGAAAAAAGAAAAATAAAATAAAAAATAATTATATTTTCGATTTTTATAAAAAAAAAATTATAAAGTTAAAAAGAGGAGACTAGAGAGATAGTAAAATTTTGAGTTAAAATAAAGGGGATCATTTTTAATGGGTTGATAAATGGGTCTTAAATGGGTCAGAGAGCTGACCCATTTAAGACCCGTATATCTTATTCTTGACCCATTAAAACACATTATAGGTGTTTTAAGAAAAAAACTTGATCCATTAACAACCCATTTAACCATAAATGGGTCCATAAATGGGTTGTGCAACCCATTTAACACCTCTACCCAACACCAATCCATACCACACCAGCAAGAATTTAAAAAGACTTGCACAACTAGCGTCATATTTAGTCATTTATGGTGAAAAAGAAAATAATTGGATAATGGTGTTAAGTCTAGATGACATGAACATAATTTCATGAAAAGTTCCTACGCGCAGACACTCTCTACTCTGCTATGTTACGGACTTTATTTAAATAAACTACTAAAAAGACAACAGTACAGTGTCAATACTATATTCACATGCAAGGATTGGCCTTACCTTCAAAATGGCAGCTCTAGTATTGCTTAACGGGAGTCTACCGTTAAGGGTTCGCCGGTCAAAGTAGACAACCTTAGCAATTCGTTTAGCATTGTCGCTGATGGGACTGTAAGCACCTATGGCCAATTGAGTGGCAATGGTACTTAGCATCCCAACGGCAGCCACAGCAATTCCATACATGGAAGCAATGCTATAACTCAACAAAATGCTAATGGCAGCAAAAATTGGGATTTTGACAAAGCCAAGGCCAAAACCAACAATCGCGGTGGCAAAATCTTGGAAAGAGCTGCAGAAAAAAGGATCATTAAGTGGTCAGCCCATAACCCCATCAACAGTAGTAAAGATTCATATCATTCATTTACTTGGCAATTTTAACACCTGACGTCATCGTTGGTGTATAATTTAGTGAATAACACAGTGACTAGCCCAGCCCAAAGACCAACACCAGCACAGAAGCACAGCTGCCTGCAAGATCGTATCAATAATTAGCGACTACATTTGCTCAACGTTTTAACCCAATCCAGTAAAAGTCCGCTGACATTAAAGCATGTCACATCACCAACATTAGAAGGAAGCAGCATTTAGGATCAGAAAAATATAACTATCATCGAAGAGTTTACCAGTTCTTCACAACTTTCAGCAACCCAAAGTTGTAAACTGTAAATGATGGGGGCAGAGCAATCCAGCTAACAATAACAATTCCAAAAGTCATTAGAATTGTAGAAATAATAAGTTGCTTCCTCACTGCAGGGTTGATTTCCTTCACTTCCTTGATTTTTGAGAAGTTAGCCGTAAAGAGAGTTGTCATCAAACAAACAAGAATACCCATAGAGCTGATCAGCAGGGGATAACACATAGCAGTGAAGTCGTGATCGTTTCCGAAAGAAGAGATGGAAGCAACAACAAGGGCAGCACAGGATGATTCGGCATAAGAGCCAAAAAGATCAGTCCCCGTACCAGCAATATCCCCGACAATATCACCAACAAAATACGCAATCACCTGAATGATTAAGGTCAACCTCATTTATGACTAAAAGTGAGTGATTAACTTAGGAGATAGAGCTACAGTAAGAGAGTCCATACATCTGGGTCTCGATGTACTCGGAAATCTGGCTCAGGCTGAGTTTCTTCAAGCAGATGAACACAAACATCAGCAGCCTTGGCATAAATTCCACCAGCGGCTCTTCCAAAGAGAGCCATAAAAGATCCACCCAGACCATAACCGGCAATAGCCTCAAAAAGGCCTTCCCAGTCATTGCCGTAGTACAGCTTTAACAGATTGATTGCAATATAGAGCACGAGAAGACCGCTAGCAGCAAGAAGAAATCCCAACACTGCACCAGTCCTGAAAGCAGAAAAGAAACCTTTTCCAACGCCCTTACTCTCTTCCAAGGCAGTCCTGGCATTAGCAGAGATAGCAATTTGCATGCCAAGGAAACCAGAGAGGACCGATGTGAAAGCACCAAGTAGGAATGAAACAGCACTGAAAACGGCAGTGGCAAGTGCAGGCTTGCACACGTTTGAAGGATTAAACCTGCAAGGCCGGCTTTGGGTGCTGAAGCTCTCAACAGAGCCGAGGCAGAGGAAGATTAGGATCGCAAAAGCAACCATGAAAACCCCACCATACTGGCACTCCGTCAACAGAAAAGCTTTCGCAACTGTTCAATCACAAATGATAACTTAGCCTCTCTGAGTCTCTATCAAGCAAATAAAGCAACAATCTGATTCTTGACATTCTACTTATGTGTGACGAAAGAAGGTATAATTCAGTTAAATCCAGTTACTTCATTCCGTTGCCTAGTTTTGTGCAAGCTAGTGTCAAGAAATAAGAAAGCCTAACCTGCAGCGCCTCCAAAAGAGTAACTTAAAATATGATACGGTGTCTATTACAATTCACATTTGGCAAGTTGGACAGTGCAAGTGTCAAAACCCACTGGCGGAAGAGTGACAAGAACATAATGAGGAGGACAAGATGGGAAAAGGGATGACAGAAAGTACCCAGTTCTGCAAAGTACTTGATGAAATGCAAAGAATTAACTACAACGTCCTAGACCCAGAATGTTGTTGTAAACACATCTAAACATTACTTTAAAATTAAAGCCTTACAAACAAACAAGAAACTAGAAACATATCATGACCTACAATAAACAGTAGGTTAGAACCAAAAATTAGACCGAGATTATGGAAAAACATCAGAACTAAAGTTAGAACTGAACCTATATGTTAGAACTAGAAGAGAAGGGTAAACTACTATAGAACTGATAATGCTCTAGTTCTAAAGATTCTTCAAATCAGAGTGATAAGTAATGGGTATGAAACATTGTCACATGAAAGGACTGTTGAGGAAATTTCCCAAATTGATTTTGAAGATTGACAAAATTTATCCGACGTAAAGACTTTGACTATGATGACAAGTATTTTTCAGATAGAAAATTTGGTGGAATTGATCAGACCATATTAATCTAAACCAGAGTCATGGCTTAATTATTTTCTTCCTTATGTATTATGTCAAACGGCTAGGAAGAAGATAATATCATTGTGCAATGGCTACTGGCAATTAGTTGGATATCTTATCTTATATATGAGGAGTTTCGAAAGGAAAGTCTTCCAAATATCTCTCGGAGATTCAACTTTTCTGGAACTATACTTAAGGTGAAACATTCTTTCCAAGTTGAAGCACTCGACTCATGGAAAGTAGTTTACAAACTACTGTATGAGTAGTAGAATCTATGGGAAGCTTTACTCTTAGCGTCCTTAAAACGATAAGATGTTCTAAGCAAAATCTAGGCCAACAAGTAGATTGGTTGGATAATCCTCCGGGAGATATATCCAACAGTCAACTTGGATAGGAACGAGTATAAAAAGAGGTCTCGATGCTAAAGGGAGTGAGAGCACGAGAGAATTGAAGCTTATAATTCCAAAGTCTGAATAGTATTTCCGATCAAATACATTCGTCTTTGTGAGTAATATTGTATAATCACTTAGAAGTTGAGAGCATGTAATGAGTTATTCGCATGAATTTGAGTATTCACTGCTCAAATCTTATAATATCTTATTGGTTCTTAATAGTGGAATCTAGCTAATAGGCTGTCGCGCAGAAGAGTGGACGCAAACTTATCATAAGCTGAACCACTATAATTGTTGTGTGTAATTTTCTCTATTCTTTAATCTTTCATTTATTCTGTTTATTGCACGCTATAAAGTCCGTCATTGTGTAGTTCTTCATTAGACATTGCAGAAGTTGCAGAAAATTTGATCACTGCAAAGTTTTTCATCGGACTTTGTTCTTTCATGATATTGAACTTGGTTATTTCAAATTCCACTTTAATTGTTAATAATCACATGTTTACCCCCCTCTAGGTGAAAGTTAGGAGAAGCAAGAATTTAACACAAAAGAGAACCTTAGAGAAATAGGTCGGTTACCCATGTATTCTTAACTAACATTATAGAATAAGTGTTTTGTCAAAAGTATGACAAATTAAGAATGACAATCTCACGAAAATGAGAAATGTTCTATGCCAAATCACAACGTGTGATGATAAATCCTTTTAAAACATTCATAGATGAAGTGAACAAATACATTAAAAATTTATGGTTGTACATCCTCAGCAATTCACCTTTTTAAAACAATATGCTTCTACTAAAGCCAATTACATAGAAAAAAAAAATTATCCTAATTTTAATTAACTTTACCTTGTGTCAATAGTTACACATACCAAGCTTCCTATAAAAAAACAAAAAAACAAATGGAAGAAAGAAATTTACTGAAGCCCCGTTTGTTTCATAGATAATTTGATTTTTCTAAAAATTGTGTTTGAATAAGATTTTTTTTGGAAAATGACAATATTTCTCAACGTTCGGCTAGAATTCAAACATAAATTGGAAATTATTTTCCATCATTAGAAAAAAGAACTTGCTTTTATTTTTCTGAAAAGATATGCATTATTTGTGTGACACGAGTTGCACACGCTATATTATCAATTGAGATAAGTGCATTAGAAGTCCTAAAATTTGTCATAAAGATACAACCAAGTCTTAAAACTTTCCAAAAGTGCATTAGAAGTACTAAAACTTGTTATGAAAATATAATTAAGTTCTAAAACTTTAAAAAAGTGTAATCATAACCTAAAAATTTTCAAATTAATCCAATCAAATCCTTTAGTTATTTGAATATTTTGAAAATTTTAAGACTCGATTGCATGTTTTTGACAAGTTTTAGAACTTAGTTACATTTTTTTGAAAGTTTTAGAGTTTGATTGCACCTTTGTGATAAATTTTATAACTCAATTGTATTTTCGTAACAAATTTTAGACTTGCAATGCAATCAACCCAAATAAAATTTTATTGAATCAAATTTACATAAATAGATACTTCTATAAATCATAAACCAATATTTTTTTCTTCTCTTATGGAATCCGACCTCCGATGCTTAGGCCCCAAGCCTAGCTTGGGGTACTTTAGCTTAGCTACCGAGGTCCTCCACCCAACCACAAGGCCGAGCTTCACAATCAAAGTCTCGGGGACTTGGGCACAACTAGCAAAGGTCTAGGCATTAGCATCAAGGTCTTGGGCTCAGCCTTAAGGGACCAAGGCTGTTAAGAACTCAGGCACAGACATCTCGCCCTGTGCCTAAGGGCCGAGATCTCTAGTTCAAACATCAATGTCTAGTCGTATTTTAGAAAATGATTTCCGACTTTTAAAAGCGGAAATCATATTCCTAAAATTGGGCATAGATTTTCTGTTGATTATAAAAAGATTTTCTATTTATTCATTTCCTAAGCTATCTAAATGCCAGAAAATGAGACAAATATTGTTTGATAAAAAAATTTCCGCAAAACAAACGGGGTCTTAATCTATCACATAGATAATTGGAAATGAATCAAATGTACAAAGAAAAATCCTATGTATGTACTCATAAAGAGGATATGAAAGATTGGGCTTATTAGACCTAGAATGCGTTGGTTTAATGGAAAACTTTTTGGTGGAAAGCATGGAAACGAGAGGGAAGTAATTTTATGGTGTTTGGATTTTACTTCCAAAATGTTTTCCTTAAGGATAGATTATGTAATAATATTAAACTATATGAAGGAAACTGTAAATTATGAAATGAAAATGCTATCAAAGCCAAGAGGACAAGAACTACACCAGTCAACACTCCGCCCAAGAGTCATCTTCGTGAGAAGAGATCTACTTGAGTAAATATTATGCTTCTGTACTCAGATACATCGCTCAAAGCCCTAGCAGCTGTTACAAACCCTAAAAATGAGTCGCCCCACGAGCAGCAGAAGCTCATGACTTCGCTGAGCTGTCATCAGATTACAAGACTCGAATCTGTCACTATTGCTCAGGCAGATGGGAGATTGACCCAAAAACAAATCTGTTAATGAACAGTTTTATAAAGCAGACAAGTAGTGAAGCTATAGGATCTTTACAAAGTCACCTCCGGAGATCTCCCCCGTTATCAGATCACACATCATCCTATCCGCGTATAAGCACCGCTCTTCGTCGTCGAGGTAGTCGCTATCGCGCGACTTGAGGAACCACCGCGCCAGGGAGTAGGAGTACGCGATCCCAACGACGGCGCAAACCGGGATGGCGATCTCTGTCTCAAGAGCTGAGAGCAATGCCATCCTCGCCGGAACTCTAGACTTCGTCGCTGCAATCGCTGGACTCGACGCCTATTAGAGAGAGAGGGGGGTGGGGGGAGAAAACGAGAGTGGATAAATCTTGTCGTGTACTTTTGACGTCTCAGTAGCCAGAAAATATTAGGTACCTAAAAGGACCACGTTATCTTTACTCTAAATCATTCGCACATCGACACGTGTCCTCGGACCCTCCACGTCAGCCACTTTGCCCGTTGTGCTCTCTCTCCTCCCTATCCTGCGCACGCTTTCTCTTTCCTCCTAGCCTGCATGCCCTCTCTCTTCTGCAATGCATTTATTACGGTCTTTCCTTCTTAGAAGGAAAGAGAAGCCTGTTCATCTCCATTTCTTTCATCTGATTTTTTAGAAAATTCGAAATAAATAAATTTCCTATCCTAAATATGCAATTTAATTCAAAGATATCATCTAACCTAGATATCATCTAAACATGCAATTAAAAAAAATAACTAACCTATTATGTAATCAATCCTAATCTATATGGGATGCAAATGCAATTTTTTTTGTATTTTTCGGGATAAATGGAACAATTAAAAGATAAATACTAAATCATCAATGATTAATGAAAATATCATCCACCACTCAAATTGAAATTCAAACTTAATTGTTTTGTTAATAAAATCGATAAATTGATCTTAAGCTTTAAAAATCAAGATATCAATTTTACTCCCGCGTGAATAATTATTTCATCTAAAGCCTTATAGATAGAATAAAAATTCGTGCGGTTGCGAATTGGATTCTACATCACGGAATTTCAATCATGCATTGGAAAAAAAATTCAAACAAAGAGATAAAATATCAAAACCTAAAATAAGATAAAGCAAACTTACCTAGCTAAATTAAACCTACCTAAAAAATAAACCCATTAAATAAAATAAAATAAAATTCTACCTAAATTTGGATTCTCCCAAAAATCCAAATCGGTGATTGAATCCAATGGAACTCGGCACGGCTAAGGATGGGTGATGGATCACCGTGAGCTGGATATCGCAGGGGTCGGAGCTCCGGCAAGAGCAGCAAAACAACGGCGAGGAAAGAACAGCGGCTGATCAGCAGAGGGGCTAAGCGGCTCGACAGAAGCTGGCCACAGGCACTGGTAGCGTCGGGGCAGGGGCAGATCGGCAGTGACCAGCGTGGGAATGGTGGCTTTGCGGGACGACGCGGGTTGCAGGCGAGGCAGCGCACGACGGCTTCGGGCTTCAAGGCAGACACAGCGACACGAGCTCGCGAGGACGAAAGTTTCGAAATTTTGAATCTCAAATTTTATCTCTCCACGCTCGTTGCTCCTCCGCCGTGCGTCAAGCGGCCATTCCCCCGCCGTTGCCGATGAACCACATCATGGCCGCCCCTTCTCCGGCGCTCGCTCGCTTCTCTCTCTACGCGCTGCTCCAGCGTTCGTTTCAGCATTCCTGGGATCGCGGACACAGCACGCGGAGGAGAAGCAAGCTTCTTCGGGCTCCCCTCAACGTCGGCAAGCGTCGCCTGCCGAGCGAGACCCCCGGACATGGAAGGCTCGGAGGCGAGGTTCCTGGAGAGGCCGGTGCTGTACGCGGCAGTGCGGCGCTCAGCTGCATCGTCATATTCGCCAAGCTCCGTCACCTCGAACCGGGGGCCTTCAAGAAAGCCCTCGAGCACAAGAAGGAAATCGCCAAAATTCTCACTACTCCATGGAATCCAAAACAGTCACAGCAATGCAAAATTCTCACTACTTCACGTGAAATTACTGGCCTCCCCTTCCTTTCTCCATAGGGGAAAAAGAAAAAAAGAAGCACAATCTGAGACCACAGGCAGTGCAACTTTTTTTTTTTCCTTTTTTAACAGAAAAATGGTAAAAACGAGATCACCTTGTGAAGAAATGAAGAACAGAATACAAGATGCAAAAGAGAAAAGACTTCTGTTTTTGCTTGAATCGAAATACTGAATCATGTATTCACTGAGAGCTTTCTTCTATTTCTTCTGTAATACAATCTCATTTCATCTCTCTCTCTCTCTCTCTCTCTCTCTCTCTCTCTCTCTCTCTCTCTCTATCTATACTCTGTTTTCTGTATATTAAGAACAGAGTAAAGTTGCAGTTTATATACATGACTTAAGGAAGAAGACGATGGAGTTTTTAACCGACTTAACAACTTGATTCCTTATCTAACAAACTAACCGTCCTAATGTATTAGAGCACGTGCTTTTCCTCTAAGTCTTCGAACAATCTCTATCTTCATGTTGAACATGAGTTCTGACTTCACCATCTTCTGTACTTCTTCCTCATTGCCACGAGCATAGCATCAGCAGAATTCTTCAGTCAGTGTAGAATTCTTCAGTGATGAGCTTTGTTTCCAATTTCTTTTTCCTTATGCATTTCCACAAATCCTTTCTTCAAAACACTATCTTTAACATCCCCCCGCAAATTGGGAAGGGGTAAAGATCCCAAGCCCAATTTGGTGCAAAGAGTAAAATGCAGAAATCGAGGTAAAGATTTGGTAAAGATATCTGCAAGTTGGCGAATACTGGGAGTATAAGAGACAATTAAGGATCCGGAAGCAACCTTTTCACGAACAAAATGAAAGTCAACTTCAATATGCTTGGTGCGAGCATGTAAAACAGGGTTAAGTGAGAGAGCAATGGCTGACTTGTTGTCACAAAAAAGAGAAGTTGGAGCAGATAAACTGATGCCAATGTCTCGAAGTACAAAACCGATCCAAGTAAGATCGGCTATAGCTGTGGCTAAAGCTCTATATTCAGCCTCTGTGGATGAACGAGAGACTGTAGATTGTCGTTTGGCTGACCAAGAGATGAGGTTGGAACCAAGGTATGTACAAAAACCAGTGGTGGATCGCCTTGTAGTACTACACCCTGCCCAATCAGCATCAGCAAAACCATATAAATGCAAGAAGCTATGAGAATGAATGGTTAAACCAAGATCAATAGTGCCTTTTACATATCAAAGAACCCTTTTGAGTTTAGAAAAATCTCCTAAGGTGGGCTGCTGCATTGTCTGACAGAGAAGATTCGTGGCATAAGCAATATCTGGACGAGTGATAGTGAGATACTGAAGTCCACCCATAGAGGGTTCTGTAATAATGTGTCATCAGATATCATGGTGACAGGCCGTAAGGAGAGAGGAGTAGAAATAGGTTTGCAATCTTTCATATTAGCTCGAGTAAGTAGATCAAGGGCATATTTAGTCTGAGAAAGGAAGAGATTCTGGGAGGTTTGTTTAACCTCAATGCCCAGAAAGTAATGTAAAAGACCGAGATCCTTCATATGGAATTGAAGACTCAGTAAATGAATCAAGTGAGAAAGTAAGGAAGGTGAGCTGCCAGTAAGCACAATATCATCTACATAGAGTAATAACAGTATGGTGTCTGAGCCTTGATGAAGAACAAACAATGAGGGATCGGTAGTGCTACACGAGAATCCATTCTCAAGTAGAAAGTTGCTGAATTTATCGAACCAAGCTCGTGGTGCTTGGCGAAGACCATACAGGGATTTCTTAAGCAGGCATACATGATGAGGCTTCTGAGGATGTATAAAACATGGTGGCTGTTGCATATACACAGTTTCATTCAAATGGCCATGTAGAAAGGCATTCTTGACATCAAGCTGATGAATTGGCCAATGCTTTGTCATTGCCACAGATAGTACAATTCGAATAGTAGCATGTTTAATGACAGGGCTAAATGTCTCTGTGAAATCAATACCTTCTTCTTGATGAAAGCCCTTACCAACTAGTCTAGCTTTGAGGCGATCCAGCTGACCATCTGCAATAAGTTTGGTTTTAAACACCCACTTACATCCTATGACATTCATATGATCAGTACAAGGTACTAGTTCCCATGTCTTGTTTGTGTATAAAGCATCCATTTCATCTTACATTGCTTGGTACCAGCCACTGTCTGTCAGTGCTGATTTGACTGTTTTTGGTTCGAGAGGAACTTTATAATCAGCTAAGCATGCATATTTAGGATTTGTCTTGACTATGCCAGACTTTAATCTAGTTTGCATAGGATGAACAAACACTATACCTTGTGTGTTATCTGAGGAGCTGTTATGTTTAGTGTTGATTTCTTGTGATAGAGGAGATACTGGCATAGAGCATACTAGTTCCTCAGTATGCATTTGTGGTGTTTCAGTAGAAGCTGATACAGGAGGGTAGATATGCTGTATCATTCCTGTATCTTGCAAATGCCCCATATGTTCATTAGATTTGGGCTGAGCATGTGTTGCAGCTATAGAGTCTAGAAAAGTCACTCCATGTATCCACTATTTGTATAAGTCTGTACCGTGACAATACTCAGCTGGTAGGTGAGAGGTGAAAGGAAAACTGGTTTCATCAAAGATCACATGACGACTGATATAGACCTGTCCATTAGTAGGTAGAAGACATCGATATCCTTTGTGTCTTTCACTGTACCCCAAAAATATGCACGTAAGAGATCTTGGATCAAGCTTATGTTGAGCATATGGTCTGAGGCAAGGGTAACAAGCAAATCCAAAAACCCTTAAATGAGTGTAGCTAGGTTGCTGTTGATACAACTTACTGTAGGGTGAGTGCATATAAAGTTTTGATGTAGGAAGTAGATTAATGATATGATTTGCTGTCATAAAAGCATCTACCCAGTATTTTAAGGGTACCTTGGCATGATACAACATTGCCATTCCTAGCTCGACCACATGTCGATGTTTTCTTTCAGAGATTCCATTTTGTTATGGTGTGTAAGGACAGGAAATGTTCTGTTTAATTCCACACTGTTGTAAATGGTTCTGAAATCTGTTGTTGATGAACTCTCCACCTCCATCACACTGAAAGACTTTGATCTTGTGATCAAATTGATTCTCGACTTGCTTTTGGAACAGGACAAAGATATCATAGACATCTGACTTATGTTTCATTGGATATAACCAACTGTATCAAGAGAAATTATCCACAAAGATGACATAATATCGAAATTTTTGTAAAGATTGAATTGGTGAGGGTCCCCAAACATCACAATGTATCTTTTCTAGGGGAATATTAGATGTATAGTCTGACATAGGAAAGGGTAAAGCTGAACTCTTAGCAATCTGGCAACTACTACATATGCTTTGAGTTCTTGAATTACATTGAATTAGGTTCTGACTCTGCAAGTACTTCACTGTTTTTAAACTTGTATGTGTAAGCCTCTGATGCCACAAATCTTCTCCTACTTCTTTTTGAGTTTGAGTGAAGAAAGCTTCTGTGACTTTAGGGTCGACTTGATATAATCCCTTGACTTTCCTTCCTAGCCTCACTGTTGAATTGTTGCAGGTGTCCTTCAAATATACCCCATGTTTGTCAAAAATAAAGGAACATGGATAATCATCTGTTAACTTCGAAACAGAAAGGAGATTTTTCTTGATTGCAGGGACTATCAGTACATCATTCAATGGTAATGAGCCAGTTTTTGTTTGCAATAAGCCATTACCAACACAAGATATTGATAGACTAGATCCATCTCCTATCATAACAGTATCTGTTCCACTATATAAAGAGCAGTATTGAAGCATACCAGGGTCTGCAGTGATATGAGCTGAAGCTCCTGTATCTGGATACCATTCAGTGCCATGAGAGTCTTCAATGTGCATTGCTGTTAGAGCAGTTGGTATTTCATCTGTTTGATATGAATTATCAAAACGATACCAACATCGAAGTGCTGTATGTCCTGGTCTTTTACAAATTTGACATTCTAATGGACTGTTATTTGCTAGTTTTGCATTCTGCATATTCTGATCAGATGCTGCACTTTGTGGTGGATAAGCCTTAGTGGCTTGATATTTTTGTGCAGGATTTGCATATGGTCTAAACCCCTATCCATAGTTAGACCAGTTGTGTGGTGATTTGTTAATATGATTTTCCTGGTTCAGATTCAGATTATTCATTCTGTAGTATTGATTTCTACCTGTCTCAGCAAAGTCATTACCTCGATCTCTAGCACTCATTGCACGACCTCTGCCATAGCTATATCCTCCTCGATTGTTTCCTCTTTGGTTTCTGAAATCAGAGTTTTGCATAACTCTAGCAGACTTTCTTTGGCCATAGTAGGCTAGACTAGGATTATACTGATTTGCAGAGTAAGTCTGTAGCCTAGTTTCAAATCTCTCGAGCTGAGAGATAACCTCATCATAATCAGGTTGAGGTTTTAAGCAATACATTGTTGTTCTGAAACTTTCATATTCTAAACCTAATCCTTCGAGAACACCAAACATCTTGGTTATTTCATCCACAGGTTTTCCAATAGCATTGAGTTGATCACAGATAGATTTGAACTCTCGAAGATAAGCATTCAATGTTCTATCTCTTTTCTGACAAGCCTGCAATTTTCCTCTTAGTTTGAACTCTTTAGCCACAGATTTTGTGTGAAACGATTAAGGAGAGTCTGCCATACCTCATATGAAGTCTCTAGCCCGATGATCAAGCTTAAAATGTTCTCGGTTACTGCTCCACTTATCCAGGATGAAATTAACTGATCAGTCTTCATCCAATCCGTATGATCTGGATTCACCACTTCTGTTTCATTACCTTCAATCTCAAGCTGCATACTTTGAGATGGTGGCGGTGTTTCGCCATTGATGAATCCGAAAAGATCCTGACTTCGCAAGAACCTGTGAAACTGCGCTTGCCAAAGGAGGAAGTTGTCTTCAGCTAATTTTATTGTAACAAAATTAGCTATATTGACATGAATCGGAAAGCGATATTTCTGCATCCTTGCCGTCATTCTGTATTCCAGAAACTTTTGAGCATGTATTTTCTCGATTACTATCAAATGCTCTGTTCTATGAACTTCTTGCTATCATCTAGATCACATATACAACATGAATCACACAAACTCCATTAAAGACTTCGAGCAGTATAGTAGAAGAAACTTGAGCTCTCAGGAAAGCTCTGATACCATGTGAAGAAATGAAGAACAGAATACAAGATGCAAAAGAGAAAAGACTTCTGTTTTTGCTTGAATCGAAATACTGAATCATGTATTCACTGAGAGCTTTCTTCTATTTCTTCTGTAATACAATCTCATTTCATCTCTCTCTCTCTCTCTCTCTATCTATACTCTGTTTTCTGTATATTAAGAACAGAGTAAAGTTGCAGTTTATATACATGACTTAAGGAAGAAGACGATGGAGTTTTTAACCGACTTAACAACTTGATTCCTTATCTAACAAACTAACCGTCCTAATGTATTAGAGCACGTGCTTTTCCTCTAAGTCTTCGAACAATCTCTATCTTCATGTTGAACATGAGTTCTGACTTCACCATCTTCTGTACTTCTTCCTCATTGCCACGAGCATAGCATCAGCAGAATTCTTCAGTCAGTGTAGAATTCTTCAGTGATGAGCTTTGTTTCCAATCTCTTTTTCCTTATGCATTTCCACAGATCCTTTCTTCAAAACACTATCTTTAACACACCTGAGCAGAGAATTTCACACCCCCACCACTTCCCACTTTCATACCCCCACCAATTCTCATACACCGCGAGATGAAAAAGAAACAGACAAAAAGTGGGGTTGTTTTTCCTTTTAAAAATGCAATCTCTGCATGGAGAGAGAAGTAGGATTTCCCGAAAAACCCAAACCCCAAGAAACAAAAGATTAAGAGCCTCTATGCCGTTAAGGACGACTCTTTTTCCTTCCTGCCCACAAGAATACAAACCAAAACCACAAATGGGTTTTCTTTGAATTATACAAACACTCAATCTCAGATAGCCCCTTAAAAAGGAAGAAAAGGAGTGTCAAAAAGTCAAAAAGCAGGCTTCTGCACCGGGGTTGAACGAACTGGACCCATTTACTAAACACACTCGCACACGGACTGGAGAGAGAGATATCTTACTGTGTGGTTGCAGTAAGCACTCGTTACAGGCTTTGGACGGCCGTGAAAATATTTAGTGCATTTAATACATCACGTGGGATGATACGATAAATCATACACCGATTGTGATAAATCCAGGCCCATCAGTTGAACCATCAAAATTTCTGCCATGGCTCGAGCTCGAGTCGGCTCATGGCTGCTTCAGGTCGAGGAGGGACGGCACGCCGCCGGATGCGACGATGAGGGGTGATTCGGCGGGAGGTTGAGTGGTTCAGGAGCGTGGAGACTGCGTCGAGCTTCGTTTGCGGTGAGATGGCTTGAGGCCACTCGAGCGGCCAAGGCTCGCCCAAGCTCCGTGTTTGAGGTCCAGCTTCATGGCCAAAGCGGCCATGGATGAGTGTCGTCCATGGCTGGCCGCGAGCGTCGTCCATGGGTGACGCCGACGACGGCCATGGATGAGCGTCGGCGTGCTCGTAAGCAGGTCGTCCATAGCTGGTCTGTGACATTGCAATCCACGGCGCAAGCGTCGTCCATGGCCTCAAAAGGCAAAAGGAAAAAGAAGAAAATGGTGAGAGAGGGAGCTTTGTCGAGCGTGGGACGGAGCTTAACGGGAAGAGATAGGGTCGTTTAGAAATTTTGAATAGTCAATATGTGGGCCCGGCTCAACACATGTCAATCTCTGAGTGGTTTCCTGCGTACCATATTAAATGCACCCAATATTTTCTTCCGGCCATTTGCCATCACGGCCTTGCTCTGATCAACTTTGTCCTCCTCGCAACCCTACACCATCTGCTGCATCATGTCTCTCTCTCTTCTCTCTCCTCCTGCAATCATCGCAATCTGGATTCTCCCGGTTCCAACTCCTGTTCATGCCAGGTCCTCTGGAGCATCACCCACCATCCCTCTCCATCTCTCTGTTTTTAACCCTACTCGGAGATGAAAAGGACAGTCCTTTGCTCTTTTAGCCATTTTCGACAACAAACCCCATGCTGATGAGAAAGGTGAGGGAATGGGGTAACGAAAGTCTCGTGCTTTCCCCTCTGAATCCAACAGCCAAACCCATCAAAAGCAAGGAAAGAATAAAACAAAAACAGAAGCAGAAAAAGCAAGACACCCTCCAAAGGAAAAAGAGAATGATAAAAAAAAAGGAGGAAAACTCTGTAGCCTCAGCAGCTGTACTTTTTGGAGAGAGATGCAGTGATAGAGATGGATCAGAGAAAGATGATGATGATGCAAGCAAAGGGTAGAAAGGATGGTGGCGAGAGAAAATCTCTGCATGGGACAATTTTTTCACCACTGAAAAACTCTCGAGTGTGCATTCATTGCTTCGAGCGTTATCATACGCACTTGTGAGAACTAACTCGGATTTTCGTCGTGATGATGGAAATAGTTATGTCGGGTTTCAGAAAGAATTTCGCTTCAGTCCATGTCCTATGTTTCTTTTTAATAAATAAAGGGTGCTGAAAAAATATCTGAGACGCTCTTTTCAAGAATGTCTTTGAGACTTTTAGAGGAAATAGATGGAGATTTCTCATAATTAATTTCATCGAATACCAAAATCTTTTCTCATTAACGTAAGTTTATTTATAACATAAGGGAAGACTATATTTTTCTGAATTGAATTAAATTGGCTATATTTTTCTACTTCTTACTTGTAATTAGAGACATCACTTATAAATTTCCTCTAGGTTATTTAGAATGAATTATGGATTCTTCAATGGATTAAGTAAGAAAACAGTTTTTATCTAAACAATTATCTGATTGCATTGAAAATAACATTAAGCTGTTAAAGCATGTCAATTTTGTAGAAAGAGTTATAAAAGTTAACTTCTATTTCAATGATCTTATTCTGAGTTTTTTTCAATTACGTTTAGATTGGGTTGACCTGATTTGACGTATTTACTCAATTATACGATCATGTTTTAATACCTATTGCATATATAAGTTGTGCTAGGGTTGAATTTTCTAACATGATTATTAAATGGATTGTGTTCGAATAGATTTAGTTAATGTTATAGCTTTAAGTTGGCATGACATGCACGACTCATGAACATGAACAAGTGACGTGAAGGTTTAGTCAAATTTCACATTAACTCAACATGTAGTGCTTTTTGTCATTGGCGGCGATGTGTGGGAATATGCTAAGAAGCTGAATCTCCACATCAATATACACGATGAAGTGCTAATAAAAATAATAATAATAATAATAATAATAATAATAATAATAATCTATTTTCCCCTAGCACTTAAGAATTAAGAAATCAAAGAAAAATAAATTTGTACAATATGGACTGATAAATTTGAAAATAATCCAAACAGATTTGAATTTGCAAATTTAATAATTTCATACACAATGAGTATATTTAACTAATGAATGAAGAACTTGCGCATTGCACGATTAAAACTTTATATCACGTAACCGATAAATTAAAACATAGTGATTAAATAAAAGCTTTTCAGAATTATCACTTTTTCTTATGGTTGCAAATATCTATCGTGGGAAGACCTCTATAATTTTAGTACTTTGAATATCAGTAAATACGAAATACGTTACAACAGGCCCACGCATGATGGGCTTTGGTCAACCAAAAGCCCCCAGAAGACCAGTCTGTGTAAACATTTTCCAGCATTTGATGAAGGATGAACATTGGAGAGCAACACCCAACCATGGGAAGCCGTGTTGATATTCGTTCTCTCCCTCACTGCAAAAGTCGAGAGTTCAAATCCCCGCATTGCTAACATGACTTAAGTGGGGGTTCATGGGTGTTGGGGTCCTCTAGCCTCCCCCAAGGTTTTACGTCTAAATAGCAACTTACGACGAGGACTGATGGTGTCACCGGATACCGGCGGGTCGTGTAAACCCGAATAGCCGGGTACCGGCGGGTCTTGTGAACCCGAATAACATAAGCGAAAGGGGGCTCCGACGATTCATCGGTATCAAAAAAAAAAAAAAAAAACATTGAAGAGCAACGACCGATTTTCTTTTCTTCCGTTCTGTTTTTTTTTTTCTAGCAAAACCTATCCCGCAACACATTATAGAGGTTCATGAGCCGGTGAAATCTTCCAAGACACGCGGGTCGCCCCATCCGGACGCAAGAGAGATTGGGGGACCGAGTGAGTGTGAAGGATTGAAGCCTGCATCGTTTGACTGTTGAGAACATTGATCTGTCGTCATTATATTGCTTGCCCTTCGATGACACCGACTTTTCCACTAGCAGTCAAACAACATTGAGAGTTACTTTTAGGGTACGCTTGTTTTTCTAAAAACTTTATGATAATTGAAAATATTTTCCATGAAAGTCATTTTCAAGGGAAAATTGTTAGTTTTCATTTATTTAATGGTTTTGTTGGGATTAACGGATCCCCAAAAACCGGATTCGACACTAAATCGAACCCCTAAATCGAATGCGGAAGACAAGCCCGGGAAAAATCACGTATCACCGATCGTAAAGCACACAACGGATTCGAGCGTACCTTGTTAGCCACAGATTAGACACCGACGCCGAGAAGAGGAAGAGAATTTAGCCATGTTCGATCCGATGACGACAATTCGCTTGGTAGGAAGATGTCGTCGCTTGTTTTGCTTACTGTCCTTTTGGAGAGAGAGAGAGAGAGAGAGAGAGAGAGAGAGAGAGAGAGAACGTTGGAAGAGAGGGAGACGTACGTATTGATTATGCGAAAATGTGCGTTCTCCCTTTCTCTCATCCATTTTATATCTCCCTTCATCCACGGGCCTTATTCTTGTGGGCCGGGCTTTTAGGCCCATCATGGGCGGACGGGCCTTAAGCCCATTACTAATAAAACCATCATCTCCCACTCGCACATGGTGGGCCGAACAGGATTCTCTTTACCTCTCTTCAACATTCATACCGATGAATAATTCGTGCGACCAGCATATTTTGAGAGCTCGTTGCTATACATCTGTTAGGAATATATAGCAGCTCATATTGGGCGTCACACTCTGAGTAGATTTAGTATGCAGTACCCTAGATCGATCGATCACATTTATATCTCTCTTGATTTCTTTTGAACAATGATATATTTATTGTATTCACAATTATGATTATCCCAAAGACAGTCATAATTGGTCGACCAGTGAATACAAAACCACAATGTGATTCTCCAAATCCAATCTTCTTGTTTCCTTCAAATTCTCAATTTCAGTTCAACTTGTTTTTCTAAAAATGTCCCATTAGATCGAATCAACTCATGACCATTAGCAACATTCTAAGATAGCAAACACTAAATATAAATCTTGAGAATAAGTAAGAGTCATGATGGCACTAAATTGAGGAACTTCTTTCCTCAAGAGTCTCATACGGCATGAAAGTTGATATCAAACTTTTGCCACTCTTATTGGTCGTCTCATGCATACGTAGTATGAAATACGTATTACGGTATTAACTCATTTCCCATGGAGCGTATGTCTTCATTTTTCAATACCGTACAGATGATAGTTCTGACATACCCAATTTCTAACTTGAGTTCACGTATCTACTTATTTACAAAATTCATCAGAACTCACATCTGGCATCTTAGACAGATAAAGTAAAATATGTGGGTTATTTTACTTTCGGACATCGTAAGTATTATGTCATCATCTTAACACTCAGTTAAGGCGACATATTTATTTTAAGCTTGAGCTCTCGATTATCACCTAGATAATAAGCTTAAAAACCGTCTCATCTCTATTTATCACATAGTAAATAAAGGCGATTACCCGTGTGAGTGGGCTAATCTCTTATATGTCCGACATACTTTCTCAATTTAATATAATGCACTGAGCATTAAGATGCATAAAGATCAAACAAAGATTCATAGGCATTAATAATGAAACAACACTAGTTCATACATGTGAACAACTCAGGGAAATTACAATCCAGTACATCAGACTCTACGCAATCCTAGAGATTTTACATGACCACAAAACACATTTCTAGGTATTGGCTTTGTCATAGGATCTGCTACCATTCTATGCGTAGATATGTACTGTAAGTTCACATCCTTTCGTGCAACCATATCCTTGACAAAATTATACTTGGTATCTATATGTTTGGTCTTGTCATAATATTTTGGATCTTTGGTGTACGCTATAGCTGCTTGGCTATCACAATTAACCAATAATGGATTTGCAGCTTTCTCATTAACACATAAATGATCCAAAAATCTCTTAAGCCAAACTCCTTCTTGTACCGCTGCTGATAATGCCACGAACTCAGCTTCCATCGCTATACACGTTTGCTTCTTACTGCTCCATGATATGGCGCCATTGTTCAGTAAGAAAGCAAATCCTGATGTAGATTTTCTTTCATCTAAATCTCCTCCCCAATCAGCATCTGAATAGCCTTCAAGTCGCAAATCATTTCCTTGGTAATTCAACTTGAAATCAGCAGTTCCCTTCAGATACCTTAGTATTCTCTTAACAGCTTTCCAATATGCTGGACATGGATTGGATTGGTATCTACTCACCATTCCAACTGCAAAACATATGTCGGGTCTTGTACACATCATAGCGTACATCAAGCTCTCAACTGCACTAGCATAAGGAACATGTTTCATTTGTTCCTTCTCTTTTGGAGTCCTCGGACACAGTTTATGGCTCAATCCTTCACCTTTCGCAATAGGAGTGTCTATGGGTTTACAATCTTGCATACGAAATCGTTCAAGAACTTTATTTATATATGTTTCTTGCGAAAGAGACAACGATCTCTTCGAACGATCTCTTGAAATCTTAACTCCAAGAATGTATGCAGCCTCACCCATATCCTTCATCTCAAAGTTGGAAGACAACCAACTCTTAACAGTATTTACAAACTCCATATTGCTTCCGGCAATTAGTATATCATCAACATATAATGATATGATCACAAATTGATATTTGGATCTTTTGATATATACACAATGATCATCATCAATCATTGTAAAATCATATGCCATTATGGCATTATGAAAACGTATATACCATTGTCTCGATGACTGCTTAAGGCCGTATATCGATCTCAAAAGTCGACATACCTTTTCTTCTTGGCCTTTCACTATGAAACCAATAGGTTGTTCCATGTATATTTCTTCCTCTAATTCTCTATTGAGGAAAGTAGTCTTTACATCCATTTGATGTAACTCAAGATCCATACTAGCTACTATTGCCAGAATAATGCAAATCGAGGTAAATCTCACTACAGGAGAAAACGTATCTTCATAATCAATTCCTTCCTGTTGATTATACCCCTTCGCAACAAGGCGAGCCTTATGCCTTTCTATCGAGCCATCAGCCTTTCGCTTTATTTTGAGAACCCACTTGTTCCCAATAGCTCTGCGTCCTTTTGGAAGATCAACTAGTTCCCAGACTTGGTTTGATTTCATTGACTCAATTTCCTCTTCCATTGCATGAATCCATTTTTCCTTACTAGGGCAATTCAGAGCCTCATTAATATTTATTGGCTCATCCTCATCTTGTGGAGCAACCATAAAAGTTCCCCCTTCAATGTCAAAACGTCGACGGGGGATACTTTGGCGACTTGTTCGCCGTATGGGAGATTGTACACTTTGCACATCATTCCCCATTATGCTCCCACTTGGATTAGATAATGATGATGTCGTCTTATTATGTGGTTGCAATTGAGAATGAGTTGAATTCAATTCATCACTTCTCATATTACTCCCACTTGGACAAACTCCACTAAGATCATTATCTTGATCCGAGGTTTCAAATAGGGAGTTGTCTTCCCCTATTTCGTCATTCTTAGGAAATTCATCCTCTAAGAATGTGATATCCCGTGATTCAAATTCAGTTATACTCCCACTTTCCTGCTCACCTATGAACACATACCCTTTTGAGTGTTCCGAGTATCTTATGAAAATACTTTTCTTTCCTCTAGGACCCAATTTCCCAAACTTGTGAGAGGACTCATGTGTATAGGCAGCACAACCCCATGGCTTAAGAAAACTTAAGTCCGGTTTTCTACCTGTCCATAACTCATATGGAGTGGAAGTAACTGATTTGGAAGGCACTCGGTTAAGTATATAGGCAGCAGTTAACAACACATCACTCCAAAAGGTGATAGGTAAGTTAGCATGTGCCATCATGGACCTAACCATTTCCAGTAGGGTTCTGTTTCTTCTCTCCGCAACGCCATTTTGTTAAGGAGTGTATGGAATAGACAACTGTCTTTCTATTCCTTTTTCATCACATAATTTTCTGAACTCATCAGATAAATATTCTCGACATCGATCGGATCTCAATGCTTTTATTTTCTTGTCTAATTGATTATCTACCAGGTTCATAAACCTTTTGAAACAACTTATTGCTTCAGATTTGTGAGAAATCAAATAGACATATCCGAATCGAGTATAATCATCTATAAAAGTGATGAAATAAACAGCCCCATGCCTTCCTCTCACATTCATTGGACCACAGACATCAGAATGAATTAAATGCAGAGGAAATTCAACTCTTTTACCTTTTCCAAATGGTTTCCTTGTCGTTTTCCCTTCTAGGCAATGCTTACAGATGGGCAAATCGACTTTTTCAATGTTGCCCAACAAGCCCTCTTTGGTTAGTCTATTCATACGCTGTTGACCAATGTGACCAAGTCTAGCATGCCATACATTCACATCATTATCATATGTATTAGGAGACGTGAGAAGAGAATAACAAACATTTGCATTAACATAATCAATATCTAATACAATGAAACCATCTAGAAAATAACCACAACCATAGTAGTTTGTATCCAAATACAAATCCACACCTCTATTATGAAAGTTTATATTAAAACCTAATTTAACCAACACTAAAACAGACACTAAATTCCAACAAATCTTCGGAGCATACAACACATCATGTAGGAACAAAGTGCGTCCACCACGCATATTTAGTTGGCATGTGCCAATTCCTTTCACTTCAGCTCTGTAGTTGTTTCCCACATAGATCCACTTAGTTTCAGTTGGTACTCGTCGGAATTCCACGAGGGATCCTCTATCCTTCGCTACATAGTCTGTCGCTCCTGAATCCACAGTCCACAGAGGATTAGATTCAGTCAAGAATAGAGAACTTGACACATATGCAAAGTTCCCAATAGTACAAAGGGTGTGTACCTTCTTTGGCTCGCGACAATCGCAGGCATAGTGACCCTTCTGGTCACAGTTGTAACATTTCACCCTTGAGATATTCTTCACATGAGGACGTTTTCCTCTCTTTTGTTGGTTAATTCTTGGTTTCTTGCAAGAAGGACTTGATCCCTTGCTTTCCCACATATTGAACGAATCAATGTGCTTGCGCTTAGAGCTTGAAGCCCCTTCTGAGCTTAAAGCAACACATCAAATATCTGTATCATGCTCAAATGCCTTGAGGCGATGATCAGCTATCTCAAGGTGGCGCATAGCATCCTCAAGATCTTCCATAACATGGTCAAGAGCTTTTAGTGCTTCTTACTCTTCTAGTACATACTGGATTTTCATTTGCCAAATTTCATAGTTGTCACCATTGAGCTTTTCACCTTTATTCAGCTCGGCAACTATGCTCTTTGTGGCTGAAGCCATTGATCTGAACACATCAGACATATATGCACAAGTTATTAATGCCTATCATTTATGCATCTCTTTCGCACAGACCCATCATATTAATGAATAATTTCAAGTAAAGTTTTAGAATCAAAAGATCACTACATTTCAAATCATCTTCCAAAAAATCCTAACTTAAAACTATCATTAATATGATTGTCATATGCAAAATCAATTCTATGAAGCTATAAAAACTTCTATAACTACCCACAGCAACCAGCAATTACAGAAAGCAACTGATAATTGACATACAATATAATAATAATGCTTTCACATAATACAGCTAACATATAGGTTGCTACAACAACAACAATCAGGTAGTGATCATTACATAAGATGTCCATAAAGCACACTTAACAAAAAAACAGCTAATACATCTAACACCAAGTCAGCACACGAATTGGGAAAGATCCTCTTTTGTTCAAATTCTGGATCTTTTCCCTTGTGACAATGCAGTAATATTCTTTTACAAAATCCATCACAATTTTCTTATATGAAGCAGCTCCGTTGACATCCCATATGCGATTCAACACATCTTGCCATTCAGGTGGAAGAGTGTTAATGAAAAATCGCACCATCTCTGAATGTGGCATGGGACGACCATTCCATATGACCTGTTGTATCTTCCCGTTGACTTCAAGAACATGATCAATTAAGTCACCATTCTCTCATCGATAATCAGTCAGCTCAGCTATCAACTTAGAAAGCCTTTCATTTTGTTTATTGGTAATCACGCGAATAGGCGTACGTAACTGAAGGGGAGGCATTGTTCCTGCAACAAATGCAGAACAAATAAGGGATTACATATAATCCACATTGACTCAATTGGAAAAAAAGAAACAAATTCTTTTTTTTTTTGGGTCAATGGTCAACGGTCAACTGTCAGGTCGTCGAACCGGTCGGACCGACCGACCGCACGTGCCGCGCGTGTGCCAGGCCTCCGCGGGTCGGATCGGGTCGGGTCGCCGATCGATGACCGCCCAGCCAACCGACGTTGGTGCTAACGTCAGCGATGACGTCACCCCAGCGGTTACCGACCGTTGGGTGACGTCAGCACGCGTCGGTCCGTGGACCGGCGCGTGCCGGTTCGCCAGCCGGTGGCGTGCACATGCCGATTCGCCGACCGGCACGTGTGCCGCACGCGCTGGAATAACCAGCGCGTCTGGGCGCGTCACGCCCACGCGCAGCGGCTTCTGGCCGCGCGTCTCAGCGCGTGCGGCGTCTCCCAACGGTGTGCGACATGTCGCCAGACTCGTCTCAACGTCCCCTTCCTCCCTATGCCATCAGAATTCGATTTCGACTTACGAAAACTTAGAAATAAGGGCAAACAACGCTCGGGTGTCGGGATTTCTCGCCCCGATCTATACGGCCGAAACACTTTTGCGAAAAATTAATCAAAAACATCAATCAGGTCGGGAAAAACGTGAACTAGGGCTCTGATACCAATGTTGGGATTAACGGATCCCTAAAAACCGGATTCGACACTAAATCGAACCCCTAAATCGAATGCGGAAGACAAGCCCGAGAAAAATCACGTATCACCGATCGTAAAGCACACCCGGATTCGAGCGTGCCTTATTAGCCACAGATTAGACACCGACGCCGAGAAGAGGAAGAGAATTTAGCCCTGTTCGATCCGATGACGACAATTCGCTTGGTAGGAAGACGGCGTCGCTTGTTTTGCTTACTGTCCTTTTGGAGAGAGAGAGAGAGAACGTTGGAAGAGAGGGAGACGTACGTACTGATTATGTGAAAAGGTGCGTTCTCCCTTTCTCTCATCCATTTTATATCTCCCTCCATTCACGGGCCTTATTCCTGTGGACCGGGCTTTTAGGCCCATCATGGGCGGACGGGTCTTAAGCCCATCACTAATAAAACCATCAGGTTTAGAAGAATCAATTTCCTCCTCGTCAAAAAGAGAAGTCATTTTCCCTAGTTCCAACCTTGTTGTCCTCATGCATGGAAAACGGTTTCTATAAGTATATTAGTTTTCCGTCATCCAAACACTGGAAAATCAAAAAACAACGTCCGAAAAACGATTTTTCTTCAAATAAACGGACTTTAAATTTCATTAGAGAAGTCGGAGGTCCATGATCCATTAGCATTCATGTATAAGCGATACATACAGCTGTCAAACATGCATTCTGTGGTGTCATCCACTAGTTTAAGCATGGATAATAGCAAGATGGACAGAGATTCGTTCTACGTCAACTGGTATGTTGAAGAAAGGGGCGGAAACTGCCATAGAAAAAGTGGTGATTTTGGGTTTGGCCGAAGGAGGAAGATGGGCACAATAAATTGGAATGGTTCCCCCCATCACGCTCACAAGTTGCGTCCACTTTGACGTTGAAAAAGGTGTTTGCATCCAATTGCCCATTTCCTACACACACTCTCTCTCTCTCTCTCGATCCATATTAATCTCTCACTTGGAAAAGTATATATGACTTAGTGCATTTGCTTCACAGAAAAGTCAATGATATAGGAAAATGCTTTCCCATAAAATATTTTTCAACAATACAGTTAGTTTTTCTTGATATAGTAATACATGATAAAAAATGTTTTCTAATGTTTAAATATTATTGGAAAATGATTTCAATATCATGACTTTATTCCAAGCCAAAAAAAAAGTTCAAATTTTTTTGAAAAATTCTAATTTTAATTTATTTTATCTTCTCCTTTTTATTTTCTTTTTCTTTTTAAAAAAATCAATTTTTAATTTTTTAATTTTTAATTTTCTCCCCTCCTCTTTGCTACCGAATAGTGATGGTTATAGGCAAGCTTTGCCTTGCCAAGATCGGGCGAGCTGCAAGCTCACCAGCCTTGGCAGAGTATGAGCTCCTCAGAATCGATCGAGCTAGGAGCTTGCCAACCTCGGCAAAGCCCGAGCTCATCGACCTTGACGGAGCTCGAGTTGTCAATCTCGAACTCACTTGGATCAGTTGAGCCTCGAGCTCATCCATTCGCATCTTGGCCGCTCATCGAGTTGCCGGGAGTTGTAGATAGCAGAGGAAGAAGGGGAAAGAAGGAGAAAGGAAAAACAAAAGAAGAAAAAAAAAAGAGAAGAAATAATAATAATAATAATTTTAAAATTTTAAAAATAATTAAAATTCGAATTTTTTTTGGAAAAATTATTTTGTAAGAATAAAATTTTTATCAACCAAGTACCCTAGGACTAATAAAAAAATTTGGAAAATGCTTTTAAGTTCTTTTAAAGGGGTAATCGTTTTCCTAAATTTAAGCCTACATTTTCCATTAACTTTTTTCCTAAGCGAATCAAAAGCTAGAAAATGATATGTTTTTCTCGGAAAATATTTTCCACAAAACAAATGCACCTTATCCACGACAAATCCACGTCCAATTTTATTTGTCACATCGTGCATTGGTTCTATGTCTACCAGAAATGGTCTTTCATTTTCCAAATTTTGGACAACCTGATTTCTTTAATATTCGCAAACCTCGGACAAAATACATATAGTAGAACTATTCATGATGAATTGTTGTATTAATGTATTGCGGGTAGTGATGACAATGGGTGCAAATCTGTTGCTTTTTTTTTTACACAAATGATAACCATTTTGCCTAGAAATTAATTTCTGAAATAGAATATATTTTTTTATTTCTACTTCCGGATGAGTTTCTGAAGAAAAAATACGCATTTGATAATGACACAATTTTTTTGTTTCCGATATAGAAATTTATTTGATAAGGACACAAAATTTCTATTTTGGAAATAAAAATTCGTTTAATAAATATACAAAATTTCTCCCTCCTAAGCAACGACAGGAGATGGTGGCCACTAGTGGGTTGGTGATCGGCTAGCAAAGAGGACAAAAACATTTTTTTACTTCTTATTTTTGTTCAAAAATTTAATTTAGACAAAAAAATTGTTCTAGAAAAAAAAATTGCATTACTGAATAGATTTATATTCCAATTTTTTTTTTGGGAATAGAAATAAAATAGTTATCATGTGTGCTCTTTTTTTTTTATTCATTTCCATAGTGAAACATAAAGAACAAAATTTGAGTTTTCTGGTTTTTATAATTAAAAGAAAAAGGTGTAGGAACTCCCGAGAAATTTGTTCTTTGAATCGACTTTAGGAGCGAGCATAAAGCAATGCGAAGCTTTTCTTTTTTTATGTTTTATATATACATTATTATCATTAGGGGGATGGCTTTAGGTGAAATTATGATGAGTGCCATCGCAGGAAGTTTCTAAAAAACTCTATGAAGATTATCACAGTTAAATATGTTACTAAATTTGATTATCCACATTTACATCTTTACATTTTTGGAAATACAAAAAAGGTCATAAACCTATTGTATTGATAATAATTCGGTTTTAAATATATTAATTAGATTAATTTAATCATAAACATTTTCGCAATGGTATTGATAAAGTCCATCTGACTAATTTATGCCGGAAATTATTGACATCACTAGTTATTCTACATGGCACGATGAGCATTGACATTGATATTTTTATAATATTTAATTATTTTTTCGAATTTTTTAAATATTTTTTCCTTTTCATTTTCATTTTCTTTTTTTTTTCCTTCTCTTTCCCCTCTTTTCTTTTCTTTCCTTTTTTTTTTTTCCTATTCTTTATTTTCCTCCACCAACCTCCATGATGGTCAACAAAGGTTGCTGGCTACTAACAAGGGCAAGGCCGCGGACACCATGGTCAATGGAGGTTGCTAGTTGCTGACGAGGGCTGGGCAGCCCTCGTTGGCAATAGGCAAAATCGGCCCTCGATGGCCTTTGGCAAGGGCCGGTGATGGCTAGGCAAGGCCGCCCCTCACCAGATCTAATGTGGGGACCTTTGCCAAATTGGTCAAATTAAAAGGTTTAAAATTGAATTGATATCGATACAATAGATTTAGGACTTGTTTTGTACTTTTTCCCATTTTTTGGATGCCTTGCAAATGTTTATATATATAAAGACGGTAAAAGCAAGCATGCACGCACATGGCACGTGCTTGAAATCTAATTCTAATTTAAATGGAACAGTTATTCCACCTTTTAGCCTAAAGATTTCCCGGCTATCCAAAATCAAGAATTATTAATCATTGATCTCATGGAAATAATTATTTTTATATAACTAAGAATGCTTAAGTTTGTTACTTACTCCATGATTGACAAAAGAAAAATCAGAATTATTATTTAAGTAGTCATAGTTGTTTATGTTAAACTACAAAATTATTTATCTCTAAACAAATTTTTACATATTGCGATTAAATACTATAAGAGCAAATCAGAGACTTCACTTATATGTGTATGTTTACATCTGCCTAAATAATTAGAATCCATAGCACGAAATGACAATCATGTTCACAGTTTATAATCTGTAAAGAATAAGTTAAAAAATATGATGACAATGAGGGATTTCAATGTTCTTCAAGGTGATCATTGCTATTATTTATTAGGGATAAGTAGATTATAACGTGAAATATAAAACTAAAACGTCATTTGGACCTAAATCCAAATTTTTTAATTGAAATCTTAATTAAATTAGATTAAAAAATCCAAAAAGGAAGAGGCATTTGTTTGTCAATCACAAATGATGAATTTCCTAAGTTTGTACCTCACATGTGTTGCAACCTACCCCCGATACGGAAGGAAACATAGGTTTGGGGATATTGCCTAAAGGACGGACCTACGGCCTATGATTAAGACGTGGGCTCTCTCAAGCAATCAGGCGTTCAAATTGGCGGCATGAAAATTTTCTAAAAAAGGTGTCGTCACTAGCTTATTAGGATTGGGTGAAAACCAAGTTAAGTGTGGGAGCATACTTCAATTCCCATGCAATCAGAGAATCTAAGGTCGATAAATTAATGCTATTTTAGTACCTAATTTTGTTCATTTTAAAACAAAATATTTTTGTTAGGCGGTCTGGATTGATTTTATACCTATCAACCAACATATAAGATGATCATGCAAATGTGTGATTACTAGAATAGCAATCAGCAAGCAAGTAAGCATTATCCAAGTTGTAGGGAAAACAAGCATCTAGTGTTAAGAAATAAGTAATTGTCAATCCTAGCTAGTCTAAAAGGTAGCCATAGTCATCATATTGAAAGTGCGAAACCAATTGATAAATCGTTTCAAAAAGGAAACATTAAAACCTTAAGAGTTTGTTTGATTTTGAGCTCGATTTTTTTATCAATGATTTCCTCATACTTTAAGAGAAAATACCCCAAAAAAACTATTTTTTAAAGCTTTTTCTGAATTTAGAAAAAGAATAAAAAATTCTTGGCATTTTATAATTTTTTTTAAACAAAATATGTAATAAAGACATTTTTTAATTTTTTCCGAAACGAGATTTGGGTCAGGTCTCTAGGTCGCACGTCCCAGCCCTCACACGAACTGGGCTCATTATATTGAGCCCAGTCCATCCCCAACTTAATAACGTAAAACAGAAGAACAAACCAGTCCAAATAGTGTAAACCAGACCAAGCCCAGATTCTTCTAACTCACATCAGGCCTAAGCCTACTCAAATATAACCCCCCAAGCCCGACACAATTACATTAGAAATGAATTTATCCAAGCTCACCCGACGAACTAATTTTCTCTTCCGCTTCTTCAATGTCTTCCACGCCCAGTTCACATTCCCAGAACCCCGACTTCTCCACAGCATCAATTCCCGTATATCAAACTCTCAAGCTCTCTTCTCTCTCTTTTCTTTTATATTTTTCTCAACGTTAAGGCTTACAAAGAAAGCAGCAAAGGAGAACCTCGCTTATTGAAAAACACACGTTCGAAAACCATCACACTACGCTGGCCGATAAGCACGCGATGCCCCAAAAGGAAAGACGCCTCTAACAACGAAACAACAATTAGAAATTCGGCAGAATCACGTTCAATGACTGAAACACAGTTCAAAACAAAACAGAAGCCGAAAACTGAATGATGCCAAAGCGAATCTGGTTCCGGCATTATGCCTAACGCCTAGTAGGTAGGGGTGTCAAAAACCGAACCGAAAATCAAACCGAAAAATTTGGTTTTTTTCGATTCGGTTCTTATTAAAAACCAAATTTTTTTTAGTGGTTCAGTTTTTATTGGTTTGGTTAACTGAACCAAACCAATAGAATCTAAAGTTTTTCCTTTAAATATATATATGTGATTTTTCTTTTCCTTTTTCTTCTTCTTCATGGGCCAGTCGCCGGCCAAGGTGGCAGCCGGCAACCGGCCAATGAAGAAGAAGAAGAAGAAGAAAAACTAATTAAAAATAGATTTTTTTAAAAAAAATTAAAAAAAAAATGATAGAAAGGGGTATATATAGGGAAAAAAACAAACACAAGAGTAAAAATTGAAAAACCGAACCGAATTGGAATTTCAGTCTGATTCAGTTTCGATTTGGATCGGATTTCAGTTCAGTTCAATAAATTTCCTTATCAGTTTGGTTCGATTCAATTTTTTTGAAAAACCTAACCGTATCATTTACACCCCTACTAATAGGCATCAACCACATCCGGAGACATCCGAGACAAAAACCCAACTCGAAATGATCATATTAGCTAACAAACAAAATGATCTCTTCACATTAGCGCGAGCATAACTGGCGAACGACAAGCCTTGGCCTTGGTCAAGTCGAGACAAACCGAGGGCATCATCACGGGAGATGGCCCTACTTGGCTGGACGACGGCAAATGGATGGCAAACTGGGAGATATGTCGGGCTTAGTCTAGTCACCTCGCACGTCTCGGAGCCGGGATCATCGGGAGAACCGATTTGAAACGAACATAACTCGTTGGCTGCTCTCTCCTCATTCCCTTTCAAGCCGTGACGCCAGCTGTTACTAGACCGATCGTACCGTCCCCGCCTCGTTCAACAGATGCGGTACCGAGATAGAGACGCGCCCGGATTCTAATTGACTGCATGAATATGAAAACTAGAACTAAGAAAATTTAAAATACAGTATAGGAGAAGTAAATATAAATGCAAGATAACTTTTTTTTTGATTTGTTACTTAAACCCAACCCCTTAAAGACACGAAACCCAAACCGAAATGACACTCGACCCCCGAGGGTCCGTTTGGCAATGTTCTAATTTCTTTATTTTTCTGTTCTTTTGTTCCTTGGAACAAAAAGTAAACAAAAATCTATTTGGTTCTATCAACTAATTTTTCTAATCTTGGAATAGAAATGTGGCTGATGAATAGATTTAAAATAGAAAAAAAAAGTAACTTCTTATTCTCAGGAATAATTTCTAGAAATAAGTTAGTTTTTCTTTTTTCTTTTCTTCTTCTTTATCACCCACAACCACCCGTTGCCCCCACTATCCGGCCACCATCAGCCACCGCCAGCCAGTCACCAGTAGAGGTTGGCAAGGAAAAATAAGAAAAGAAAAAAAGAAAAAATCTTAAAATTTATTAAAAATTAAAAGAAATTTTACGTTACAAAAAAAAAAATTGTGGATTATACCAAACATATTCTTATTTTCTTTCCATTCCGAGAATAGAAATTTTACATAGTTACCAAACATGTTTTTTTATTCAAAAATTATTCTGGGGAATGGATATAGAAAAAAACTATTTTAAAAAAGAAATTGCTCCTTAGAACATAAGAATTAGGGAAAATTTCAATTTAGGGCCTAAAGTGGAACCGTTTTCTCAAAAAAGGACTCAAAATGAACATTGTCTCAAAAAATGACCTGAAGTGACCAACTTAATTTCAAATAAGGGCCTCAACTTAAAAGCCAACCAAATCTTATTTGCATCTAGGGGTATTTTCGTCTAAAGACTTTTTTTTCCTTCTTTTTCTAATTTATTTTCTCCTTCTCTTTCTTTTCTTCATCATCATCGTGCCTTCGCCTTTTTCACTCTTTAGATCGCATTCTCCAAAGTCCATCTCTATCTTCCTTGCCGAATTAGCCATCAACGCCCTCAACCTCATTTGTCATTGCCCTCAACAGCAATTCCAGTACCTTTGTTGAAAGATGGAGGTCAATCCAAGCCCTAGATCGAGCATGAGTGGACCAAGATGTGACGCTCAGCTCGATTCGATCCCCATATCTTGTGGTCGCTGTCAAGCACGAAGCATGATGAGGTGTAAGCCATTAGCTTGCTGCCCTCGTTGTCATCGATGCTTGAATTCAAATCAGTGCTCACGCAGGCTATTATCAATCTTAGCAAGGAAAAGCCAGATTGAAGTGCCTAAGCCAAATTTATTAGAGGTTTTTGAGGAATCTCTGTGATACTCATGTGCATTGATTTGTTCAGTGAAATACATGGTTTTGGGAATTTCTGAGCAATTTTGCACTTTTTTAATCTTGTTATTCTCTCTCAAATCTGTGTAGATAATATTTCAGAGTTAGAGAGGCAAATTTGTTTGAACATGTGTAGACTCGAGTCACTCGTTTTTTAGATTGAGTGATGTCTGATTCGAATCACCACCAAAGGCAAGTATTTTCAATCATGGGTCAGAATGATTCAGCGGCTTTTGAAAATAACAAGCATGCACGACACAATTGGACCCTCTCAAGAAGCCACATATTCCACCTCAATGCGAGCTGCGTCTATGAATGTTATGAATAATCCAACCCGGACCCAATAAAACATTCCCAAGAAACTACGAGTGAAAGTTATCATGGCATAGGCAATTTCATTGGCGGGGAGAGCATGAAACTATTATTTTAATTGCCATAATAAGTTTTTACAAGCAAACTGAATAAAAACAAAACCCACTGATGGATATTTCTTGATTCTCAAGTTCATTATTGTTATCAGAGAAGGTGAGTGGTGGTGAATAACTTAAAAATCGGCTTATGCCGAAATTGATGAGTTCTTGGGTGAGGATGCAAAATTACATAATGTAAAGAGCATGCACTTTGAAGTTTGCTAATGGGGAGGCCGCAGAACTAAAGCACGCAATTTGCAGTTTTGCAAAACTGCATAACTTCTCAAATATCTTTTTGTTTTCTTCTTTTCCTAAATTGTTCAAATTGTTTTGCACTTGTGCATGCTCATGCGTGAGGAGTCTGATGCATTTGTCAAGAAGGAGGTGAGCAAGATGAAAAAAAAAAAAGAAAAGAAAAATCTTTAGACGAAAATACCCCTAGTTGTAAATAAGATTTGACTGGCTTTCAGGTTGAAACCCCTATTCGAGACTAAATCGGTCACTTCGGGCCCTTATTTGATACAATGTCCACTTTAGGCCCTTTTTTGAGAAAACGGTTCCACTTCAGGTCCTTAATTGAAATTTTCCTGAAGAATTATCAAACGGACTCAAAGTAACTTCATGTTCTCAGGAACAATTTTAAAAAATAAGTCATATTCTATCTTTTCTTCTTCTTTTTTCCTTCTTATTTGTTGCTACCCCTCACCCCCCGCCATCCACCCTCTCCCCCAATTGGCCACCACCGGTAGCAATTGCCGGCCACCAGTCGCTGAGAAGAAAAAGGGAAAAAAAGAAAAATCTAAAAAAATTATTAAAAAATTAAAAGAAATTCTAGGTCGTACCAAATGTATTCCTACTCTTTTTCCATTTCAAGAATAGAAATTTATATAGTTATTAAACATCTTCTATTATTCAGAAATTGCTCAATGAAATTAAAAAAAAAAAGAAGACTATTTCTGAAAAATTCATTCCCCGAAATATAAATGATACCAAATAGACCACAAGTGGTCAAAAAATGAAGCTTTTTCTTTGTTAATAAAGTTAGAATATAAACATTTGAAAGAGGACGCAAAAGTACAATGCCATTCATTTCAAAACTCGTCCAGTTACCTATTCTTTGAAAATGTTTTTTGTGATCAATATGTATGATTATCTAACTAAATAGAAGGTAGTTAAAATACATATACTTTTGGACATGTGCATACGTGTACGTATATTCATAGTTAAGATGGGATTGTGTGGGATTATAATTAGTTGCACGCTTGTATGTATATTGAATGTTTCATGCTCTCAGACTAACCAAAAAAATTGTTTAATTATTTTATTTGGTGCTCAATTTAGAGGGAGGCGCAGCTTGGCCGGTACTTCATTCAGAAGGAGATAAAACTTATTTTAAGAATATTTCTAAAGATTTCCCATTTATTCTGGCCAGCCATCAGCCATGCGACCGGATGATGCCCGGTGACCAACCAAAGAAGGAAGAATGGAAGAAAAAAAGAGAAAAAATAAAAGAAAAGAATAAATAAATTCAAAAAAATATTAAAATACTATAAGAATTATTCGCGTCACTGCCAACTGTGTTACGTAAAACAGATATAATTTGAGATTTTTTGTGTCACAAAAAAGGTTTGAGATAAATGTGTCACACAAGTATAATATTTTTTGTATCACAAAAATAATAATTAGTAAATATATCATATGAGTATAATTTTAGGGTTTTTGTGTCATAAAAAAAAATAAAGGTAGACGTGTTACGGTAAGTATAATTTAAGGTTCTTTGTATCTCTTTCCCTATGTTGCTTGAGAATTGAATTCAAGCCTTTTCGTTCCATGGCCGGGAGAAATAAAACAAAGACAACCAATTCTATTCAACCAGCTAACTCATTTTTAAGGAAAAATTATACCTTCCACAGCATATATTTTCATGCATTTTCTTATCTAATCCCTATACTTTTAATCGGTCTAATTAAATTCTTATAGTTTCACAAATTATCTCATCATGTCTCCTCAACACTTAATTTGGCGAAATCTAAATGGTGTGGCTATTAGACAACGTCGTTGTGTGATGTTGATAATATTTTCCTAAATTGGGCATCTGCATTGGTTAAATTCTATAGATGTAACGCTCCAACATTATCTACATTGCCTAAATTTTTCCTTACACGTCCCTAATACTTTGTAATTAAAATTTATAAAAGTAAAATTATTTAATTAGACAAATTAAAAATACATGAATTTATTTTTGTTTTAGGGCCATGCAAAGAACAACGTGAAACTCGTCGATTTTCCCAGCTTTCCATGATCAGATATCTTTGGTTTTCTTTTCTCTTTTTCATTGACATCATTCTCCCTAATGAAAGTGTTAATCACACTTGTGGGTTGATATAGTGGATGGGCTTGGCCTCGGCCATGGACCTAGGCTTTTTTCCAAGATTCGTTTCAATCAACCAAATTGATATTCTTCAACAACTTATGCATTAAATAATTAGTAAGGTTTAGACTTCATTTGTTTCACAAAAAATAAATAATTAAATATTCATGTAACACTGACCAAAAAAAAAATCTTCATATGACAAAATTAGATAAAGATTTTGGGCACCCTCAATGCGTAAGTAAATTTTTTGAGCACCTTCCTATTTAATAAGTCTCGATTCTTTTTTAAATTTGGCTTTGTGCAATCCTCATAATTATATCAGCTCATACCGATTTCGTTGCGATGACACGAGTAATTTTTCTGAAATGGTTTGAGAGTGAATAATTTCTGACATAAGATCGGCGCTCACAAGTTGGAGACAATTGTTGCAGATGAATCAAAACCGAAAAATGGATTTAGCGCCAGAAGAACTTGCTTAATTACAACTAGATAACTACACATTATGGTCAATCATTGTGCATGAGGGCTTGCTAGCACAATTCTAGAAGAACTCGAACACATACATCCTTGTCTCGAGGGAGATCGAATTATACAATTACACATGGGATCACACCGGTCCATCATCAACTCATCGTGTGACTTAGGTGACCCTAATCGAAGAGGCTTGATCCAACTGATGATTCGGGAAGGCGAGTGTCAGCTCCAGATTAGGATTCGAAGCCTGACGCCCGCTTGCAGACGAAGCATGGTTAGTGAGATTTGAACTCGGGTGCTCGCGATCACCAAACGAACATGTACGAGGAGAGGTTAGGAGTGCCATTCTTGCTCTGCTATCTCGCCCGGTTGAGCCAAATTGGGGCGAGAACAGACATATTGGGGTGAAAGATTCACTTGGCTTGGGGATTTGTCCATGATGACGAGCACTGCATCTTTCCATCCCCACCTGGGGCAAAAAAACACATGAATTAGTGCGCCAACAAGCGGATTACTATATTCCAAAACAATGAATAAACAAAAGTGGAGGATAAAATAATTAATTAGTAGCCGAAATCGCAAGACTTTGGGCATGAGAAATCGCTAATCGCGATTAATTATATCAAAAGGACTTGACTTGTGGCTAATTTAGCTTTTCTTCTAACTTGGAAAGAGCTTGAGGGGGGTCGAGATGAGTTACATCGAAGAGGCTGGAACGACGCTTGTTCCGTTTGTGGAGGAAGCTGTTCTGGCGGAGGAAATACTTCTGAGCGTGGCTAGCGACCTGGGTGGGCGTCCTGGTGCCGACGAACTTCTTGGAGATGCCTCTCCAGTCCCCCTTCCCGAGCGTCTCTAGCCCCACCAGGAACGTCCGATGCTCCTCCTCCGTCCACGGCACGCCTGTCCCATCACACATCACTTGATCTCATCAGAACATCAGTCTAGAAACTCTAATCATCCTGCTCTTCAAGATTCGTTAGAGATTGATGGTGGGAGTGAAAACCCAACCAGAAACTTCACGACTTTGCCTGATCAGATGGATCTGCAGAGCTGAGATGTTACGAATCTTTGCCCCCCGTGAAAAGCAAAGAATCCAAAGAAAGACTACAGTTGCATCATACGAGACAGGTCAGCGAGAGACAGACAGACAGACAGACAAAAGCTGAGCTGACCTTTTTTCCTCTCTTGCGCTCGCCCAAGAAAGCCATCTGAGGCGTACCCATCATTACTGGTGCTGTTCGCCGCTTTGTTGGGACTCTCGTCTCGAAGAAGACGATCTCCGACGTCACAGGCAGCGCGCAGAGAGAGAGAAGAATTGGTCGCGGAAGACAGCGGCGATGACGACGTGAGGACGCGCACGGACGGCATCAGGCAGTCCATGCTCAGGCTCTTCTTCAGTGCGAGACGCGACGGGACGCCACAAGGGTAAGCGGCCTCCAGCTGCACCCCGAACAGCTTGACTCTCCCGCCGCCGCCGAAGCTCGCGTCCCTGCCCCGGATCGACGCGCAAGTTCTTGAATTGTGACCCATGAATCCACAGTGCGAGCATTTCCTTCCCATTCTGCCTCTCCCTCTCTCGCGTCCACACAGGCAGAAAGAGAGAGAGACGAATCAGTATTTAGAGAGCATGCGACGAGCTTGTCGTTATATATAATTACAACATTAACGGCATAAAGGAGGAGTGCGAAAGCAAGCAAGATTTCCTTAAGCGTAATAAATATGTTCATACACCAACCATTTTGCAGCAGCAGCAGGACAGCCAAACAGTATGCGGGTTGTCCTACCCAATGCTTTGTAAGGAACTTTCCGTAGAATCTATTTGAATATTAGGATACTGGTCATTATTTACCGGGTCCCATGGCGTTTTATAAGACATGCTTGGTACGAGATGTTAATTGATCGCACACGATAAAGTCGTTGTATCGAAAACCGTAGAAAAAAAAGAACATTTAAATAGGTTTTTTAGTAAGTGCGCAATTGGATGCAGAGTTCGAATGTTGATTTTGGTGACATGACATGAACACGAGACGGAATTGCTAATATCGCCTATAAGAAAATATCTTTTTATCGAGGGTGAATAATATTGATTACTCTCGCACATTTGCTGGAAATTCTAAAATGTTCCTCTACTCTCTCTCTCTCTCTTTCTATTTTCAGAAATACTCCTTAATATTGGTCACGATTTCGTATTATCCAAAAAGCGACCTCTCGGGAGTTACTCCCGATCTCCAAATTCCAGGGTGCACATGCAAATTAATAGACATGTACAAAACATCCACAAAACAACAACAAAGTATTCCACACGGCTCGGATTTACCACCGAACCCTATCCCCAACAATAACTTCATGCACGTGGTCCTTCAATTTATTTCGCTACGTTCCTACCCGTGCACGGGTACGAGATAGCCCGCCCGAACCCAAAAGATCACCCGCCTCTCGATCTTCACCATCGCGACGTGGCGTTAGCGATGGAGAAGGCCTTTGCCTCCATCCGATTCGACGGTGCATGCCAGCCGGGCTCACATAATTCGATTGCACTCGGAGACTTCTTCCGAGGGCGATGACGTCGACCTTTTGAATCTGCGAGCCATGCGTAACCTAGATTTCCGAGGATGTGGCCTCGTGTGATCCATGAGTGTTGCTTCAGTCAAGCTTTTTGTCCTGACTCTTTTGCTTGCTGAAACAGAAAGCTGCTCTCTCTGCTTTCACTGCCTTCTGTCGTAGCCCTAGACAAAATGCCAGGGACGACGTATAAAAACAGAAATTTGAATGCCAGAAGCAAGTAATTTCTCAGGCGGATTTTCCTAATCTTATGTACCGATAACACTATCGAACGAAGAGGCAAACTTAATTTGACGCGATCGACCGTCGGCGCCGCTCTTCTGCTGCATTTCTATAAGTGCGGTTGTATCTAACTTTGGTTATATTAATGGACGTGTGTACTATAGACATCACAAGAAGTTAAATTTCCCAAGAAAAAGAAAGAGTGTTAAAAAACAAGACCGACGTTCGATTCTAACCAAAATATTTTAATGCTTTTTTGTCTCTTCGTCAAAGCTGTCCGGTGGACCTAACAGGGGTCCTTTAAATCTCCCACCCTCTGGATGGTCCTCCTCTCATGGTGTCAGCTTCTTTTTAAGATTTCTTGGGACAAATGGACCACCACGTTTTCTTCCTGACCTCGGACTATGCTTTGTCTTGTTCGTTGTTTCTAATGATCCTTTAAGATAGATCCGCAGTTCCCCGATAATTATGGAACAAAAGAAAAATTGGGTAGATCTCGTCAGCAAATCATGTAACTTTTTGCATCTTGTGTGTTATGACATTTTGTATAATAATTATGTAGATTTGTAGGGAGTTAAGACTCATTACGCCTCAAGGATCCATCTCTCGGTATATCATAGAACTACCTATGCCAGAAACAATAACATTCTACAATTAATGGTTGGCTCCGTCTTCGATTGTACATGCAGAATATTCAAGTCTCTTAGAAATTTTACTCAAGTTTATTTAATGATTTATGCTGTAAAAATCGGATGAGTCGATGAAGGATTGGCATTATTTTCTGTAAATCTTGTTGAGAGCAATTTTCTAACCCGGTTGACTTTATATTTCATGCGTATCATACCTAACACGATCAAATCACCTACCGGCTAATTTAGAAAGTTATCCCTTTTAATTGGTTCTTTCTTCACTTGCTTTTGTCTTGTTAAGTGGCATTATATCTTTTACAAAGTGCCTTATGACATTTGATACTATTCTTGATAACCAAATTACAAATAAACATGTTGAGAAAATTCAAGGATAACTTTGCATCTTAAACATAAGTTCAAGAACTAATATCAATTACTATATATAAATGTATTATATTATATATTCTTAATTCTTTTATGTTGAAGAAAAGTTTTAATTTGATAGTTTGGAAGTGCCCAATCAGATAAACCGTTTCTCTGTCTTTTTGCTTTTTATTAATTTACTTTGTCAAAGGTTTTTCATGTGCTAAAATATTAGGAAAATGCTAGACTTAAAAAAACCGGTTTACAAAATTGATTTACTAAACGATATGTCAAGCCATTATTGGTTCTCGAATACGACTCACTTGTTCACTCGTAGTCCAACCCACACATCCGTAAACCGGTCTTGGTAAGTATAAAATTGGTAAACATATGGATTTTCTAGGCGTAGATTGTTCCTAGGTTTTTCTCCCAAATTTTATAGGGTTACAGCAAACATTTCATTGTCACCGAATTTGGTGGAACGATGGGAGAGTGGTTGGTGAGGGAGAAATCAGCTGATGAAGCAGTTCAGGAGGAACTACAACAGGTCAAGCAAGGCCAAAGACGACCCAACCGCATCGCTCCTTTTCTTTAATCTTAGCAAACCCTAAATCGCCAATCAAGAGCACGAATCGTGACCATTAGCACATCTTAAGGAAAGAACCCACGTGAAAATGGAACGAATGGATAACTGGACTTTTTAGGGTTTTGCGTGGTTTGGTGCTGCTACTTTTTATTATTCTTTAATCACAAGTAGGTGAACCACAACCGGCAGTGGGGAAGATGTGATTAGTGGGGGGCGGGCTCCTGGTTTTGGTAGCGAAAGAGGACGAAATACTACTAATCCTTAGGGCTCTTGTCTCATTCGATTTCTCATGATTTTCTTTTGCTGTGTACATCTCTCTCGAAGCTGAGGTTTCCTCCACTTCCGATGTGCCGTCTTTACCTTCCATGAAAAACCTCGGCCTTTTCGGAAACCATGTACGACGATGCGCCAGAGGGACTTACACGGGAGAAATCAATGGACTTGGTACGAATCTTGAAGACTGATTTAACAAAATCGGTTTGCAATACGACGTTTTCAATTGCGAATAATCCTTAAAGTAAGTGGGTCATGGTCAAGAGTAGATGGTGATTTGACACGTCATTTGGTAAATTAATCTTGTGAATCCCTTCTTAATGAGGCTAACATTTCCACGTGTTCATTATATGCAATAGACATGACTGTCTACGTGATTTATGGGATTGATGAGCTGGTAAAATTTAGTGTTTTCCGGTAAAATTACTTTGCGAATTTGATGCCACGAATTTTTGTTTATTGTGTAGACATTTTAATACTTTTTTGCTGTTCATCGCATTATTTTGGACTCTGTTGATCTAATAGATACTTAGAGGTTATGAAGGGACCAAAACTGTTGCAATTTTTTGATCACATCTCTCAAGCATCTCTACACTAATAGCATAATTGTTTATGCTTGTCATGATCAGATTCTATTATTTTGTCAAATCATGTCATTGTGTAAAATGATGTATTTTCATCAATTATACACTAAAGCTCATATAATATAATATATATATATATGTTGAATTCGTGTCAACTCTATCAATTACGTATTTGCATTGCAATAGTGTCTAGACGTGATAATTCATATTTAAAATGGTCGGCCCAGCATAGACGTGGTTGATATTCCAAGCATTCTCACTTTGTCAATATATAATAATAGAAGCACTTCTTTTTGCCTATGTCCTGTAATTTGTTCTTAATTAAATTAAACACAGCCCATTGGTTTCCATTTTCAACCAGAGAATGATGTCAAGAACTGTCCTTGTTTGACAATGTCGTCACTCACTATAAAAAATTAAACTAATTTTTTCCCATTAACATAACAGTCATTTGAGTGTTATGAAAATAATAATTTATTATGAGTTATAAATTCTTGAAGGAGTGGGTTCTATAAAAATTTATAAATATTTATGATTTGATTTTTTATGATTCAAAAAAAATTATTATTCTCACGGTATATTAAAAACTGTTATGTAATTATTTATCCTTATAAATTCCCTCTTGACTTTTGCTCGTCGATCTGTGTGCTATTTTGCAATATAATAATATTCTACTTTATAGATAAGATCATTATAACGAAAATTAAAATAGCAATAAAAAGGACACATTAGCTTTAAGACGCATTAAAACCGCAACGTAGGATTCATGCATGTGTCTCCCACCTTTTAAATCTGGAATTACAATAATGGTTCTTCATGGTACGATCCGATACTATGTTTGGTGAAAATGACGTGAGCTTAGCTGACTCAGAGAGCACTAGGCTACCTCACCATCCACTCTGTTTACTCTTTGAAGGCCGCTTGTTTTCTAGGTGACGACTGGTTATTGAAATGTATTTCTGCGTGGCGTTTTCATTTTTTCATGTTAATTTATGAGCTTGGAAGTACGACTTCTATTTTTGAACTGATTTTTTGGGAGATAAATAAGAGGTGATGTGACCCTCCTAACATACAAGTTTCTTGAATTACGTCACGAATTTAGCAACGAAGAAATTACAAAAAAAATCTTAAATCTATTGTACTATACTAATTCAGTTCTAAATATTTTAATTATGTTCATTTAATTAAAAACATTTTTCATGTTTTTACATTCAATTCCATGTAGCCAATTTCGACAGAAAATCGATGTAGTAATCGATGACGGTCTTATATAACACGACTGAATAGGACGACCAACGCTGGCATTAATATTTTCAAATAATTTTTTAATAATCTTTTGAAGTTTTCTAACAATTTTTTGGTCTTTTCTTTTCTCTTGGTTACTTTCTTTTTCCTAAGGGCCGGCAGGAACCACTAGCTAATTCTCATTGGCCACAGGCGAGGCCCAGTGACCCTCGCTCAATGCCTCGCCTAGATATGGCAAATGCCACAACACCCAAATCCAATTAGGGCATCTTAACTTTAAGGCAAAAAAAAAAAGGTAAAGAAGTGAAAAGGAAAAGCCAAAAAAATTGTTAAAATATTATAGAAAATTTTCACATCAATGCCAGTCGTGCCACATAGAACTGTCGGCAACCATGCCATCAATTTTTGGCTAAAAGTAGACAAATAGACTCAATTGGCAAAATCTAAAAAGGTTTACAATTGAATTGGTATAAGTATAATAGATTTAGAACTTTTTTCATCATTTTCCTAACTAGCAACGGTATGTCTTGCAATTGATCTCTAGCTCATCTAGATTATTGCATAATAAGCAATAGTATTGATGAGTTTAACCTGTATGTAATTACTTGTTCCACAATTCTAAAACGGCCTTCCCAAAACCGACACGCTCGAAATAGAATGCTAAGATTGTTTCGTGTGGCTCGACCAAACTTTCCGTCGATAAGACAATGATCGCAATGATCCTTTTGTTGTAGATATTACTTGTCGTTAGAGTTTTTTAAGTTAGGTAATGGCCAAAGTTTAGTTAAAAGTTCAAACGCTTCCTTAGCAAGAAAATTTTTCGTGATGATTATTATGAGTTAATCACGTCGTTAATATAATAATCAAAACGAATTTGGGAACAGAAAAACCCTAAGGGCCTCGATTGGTTGGGCCAACTCATGAAAACACTAACCCCTTGGACGAAAGATGGGCTTGCAGTGGGTCTAACATTGGGTTCTGGAGGGCCCATCTTCTAGGGAGATCCACAAAGTCATTATGCTTCAATAACCAAAAAAAAAATGCATGAGAAAGATTAACAAAATATAGATATTAATGCAAATGTATTTTGTTCTAATGAAGGAACTTGCATACAGGCACAAGTGTAATTAAAGACAAAATATAGAAAATAATAATGAATGCATTAAGGAAGAAAAGATAGATGGTTGGAGATTTGGTCTCTTTAAGAGGAAAAAAAAAACTCTCATCACATAAGGAGTTAAATTCCAAGTTTGGAAAATATGAGAAATTTTTAAGAATCAAATTATAGTTGTCTTGATTACTTTCCAATTATACATGATTTCGCTCCATGTTTGATAGTGTTGCATCATTATTATTTATCATTTGCACAAGTTTCATAAATTATTTTCTTGAGAAATTTTAAGAGTCAAATTGGCCTTCGAATTTGCTTTCTATTATGATACATTGAATATAACACTTGAATGCTCATAAAAGCTTTTGAAGAGAGGCTTCCTTTGTTACTATCTTGATGCAAATATTTGTTTCATTGTCAATACTATTATACAGTATTGGCATGTCACGTATAAGTATTGTATGAGAAGATTTTACTTTTGTGAAGCAATGACCGTCCATTTGCAACATAGCTATCTTAATTCTCTCCCCTAGTTCTATTCTCTTGATCATTAGGTGAACTCCTCAAGTTGGTCGTTGGTTTGAGTGTCTACAAATTTATAGTTCAAGAACTTGAGGTCATAGCCCATTCAAATCTCACCAATCATTTGTAAGATGTTCTGACTCAGAATCACAAGCATTTGTTAATTAGCCTTAAGTAGCCCGTGACACATACGGTTGTTGTATGGGATAGCAAGCCTATATGTTCATGCCGCTGAGAAATAAGAAGAAATCTTTTAGATATATGGTATACATGTGCGAAAGGGCAAGATAAGCCTCAAGAAAAAGTAACATAGGAATTTTTTTAGTGCCATAACTCCTCCAGTCTACAAGAATGGAGAACGACACATGAAATCATAGAATGGAAAATAAGATAATTTATATGGAGAAATTTTTCTTGTTCCGTGCAATGAATGTTGAGATGTGATTCATACTCCTCATTAACAGGATGGCATCATTACTAGGTAGATATGACCTTTTTTCTCTTATAATTGACGGATGTAACATAAGGGTGCGAGGTGCTAATTATAATGGAATCCTAATTTAAGGATGAACCAGTATAAAACCTTGTGTCTGCAATACTCTATCTCGCTTATATTCTTTATTTCATTATGATTGTACGCTGAATCTTAACAATGAAGACTTCTTTGAATTTTTGAGCTGGCAACGGCACCGCCATTAATCGATGTAAGCGTTTCAAAACTTCGATAAAATTTTTTGGGAGAATGGATGTCTGAGACCACCCAAATGATGAAAAGTCAAGATGAGGCCCCGATTCACCTCCATCGTGCTAAATCATGTGTACGTCTCATGCGAAACCGATCATGATCTATCCGTGTGCATGGCCCCAGGCGTGCGCGCGAGGAGGACGGCGTGGGGGGGGCCGTGTGCGGGAGCGAAAAGTAGTGGAGGGTGTAGGAGCGACGAGACATCGCACGCACGAGAGTTGGTTGGGCCTCTCACATGATCCACGGATATCGCAGCTAATTTTTTCCTCCTTCCAACTCTTCAACGACGGCGACAACTCTCCCTCTCTCTCTCTCGGTCTCAGTCTTCCTTCTTCTGCCTTCTTCTGGCTTCTTCCCTCTTTGTACTACCATCAAGAAACGCCCGCAAACACGCTCTCTTTTTCCATCTCCGAACTTCATTAATCCTATCCAAAATTCACGGATTGTATATGTAGGTTTTTGGTCAATTTACGATGCGCTTTAAGAAGTATCGTACAGTGTGGATGTTGCGTATTGCGTATCTTATCTTCATTGAACCCCTGAATAAGCAAGAATCAAACCTCTTCGTCGTACATGCAAACCTCAAACTTTTGTAAAGGTGTCGACTCGGATACAGAGAATCATCATGGATGGGAAGGAGGGCCGTTGAGATATTTTCACTGGAACAATAGTAAATACCCTAGAATGATGTGTCGGTAACATTATATAAGTCGAGTACCACAATCTAGGGTTTCTTTCTTTCGCCGTGAAAATCAATTCTATCTTCCGTGCATGTGATGTCTTTCATTGTTTCTTACCATGCCAGATAGTCCACGCTTGGATTTAAATATTGATGATGCTCAAAGAGACACACACACAAAAAAAAAACATGGTAGGTCATCATGGTCATCGCCAACAGCTTGTCTGATATCATGGCTCAGGTTATTTTATAAATCTCTGAGACCCTCTCTATTTATATATAATATAATATATATTATCCAATCTCAGTGAGGTTATATAAGGCTGATGATGGGTCATTATTGGTCAACGGACGTGAACTGTCACCATCTCACTTCCTTCGATGAATAAAATACTTGCGACTCTTCAAATTTATCACCCTAAAGAAATGCAGCAGCGCCTCGGGGCCCCAAGCTGGCTAAAAATAAACATGGCCCGACGCGTCTATAATTGAACGATTCCCATTTGTCGTGTTCCAAAAGCAAACCATATAATAACCAAAATATGCCGCATCGGGCAGGCAAATTTCCTGTTATAGTTATGTCTGCGGCCCAAACCCGCCAATCATATTCCATCGTTTTAAAAAAAGAAAAAATTAATTTCAGGTCCGGTTTCCTAAGCGCAAAAAGAGAGGGAAAGGAGACGACAAACCGGCTGACGAGTTTGTAAATAAATGCGGTCCACGGGCGTATCTATCTGTCCGAAAGAAACAGCCCTAACCCTAACCATCTCCGCCATAAAGGGCTTCGTCTTCCTTCCTCTCCGGCGTCGTCTTCTTCCTCCTCCTCCTCTTCCTTCGTCCGCTCCTCTATTCTTGCGCGCTAAGTCTTCTTTTGCTCCGATCTCGCGCCGGCGAGGGCGTCGGAAGGGAGACGGCGAGTGGAGGGAGGGAGGAGAAAGAGGGATAGAGATTGGAAGATGGAGCCGAACCGGAGCCGGAGCCCGAGCCCGCCTCAAGGACTGACCCCGGAGGAGCTCGCGGAGCTCGACTCCGTCATCCGGACCTACCACAGGTTGGAGCCCTCGCCCAACACGTGCACGTCCCTCATCACGCAGAAGATCGAGGCCCCCGCCCGGCACGTCTGGCCCCTGGTCCGCAGCTTCGACAACCCGCAGCGGTACAAGCACTTCATCAAGAGCTGCCACATGCGGGGCAGCGGCGGCGACGGCTCGATGCGCGTCGGGTGCGTGAGGGACGTCACGGTCGTGTCGGGCCTCCCGGCGTCGACGAGCACCGAGCGGCTCGAGATCCTGGACGACGAGCGGCACGTCCTGAGCTTCCGGGTCGTCGGGGGCGAGCACCGGCTGAAGAACTACCGGTCGGTGACGTCGGTGAACGAGTTCGAGAGGGAAGGGAAGGTGTACACGGTGGTGTTGGAGTCGTACGTCGTGGACATCCCCGAGGGCAACACCGGCGAAGATACGAAGATGTTCACCGACACCGTCATAAAGCTGAATCTCCAGAAGCTCGGGGTTGTGTCCGTGGCGTCCATGCATGGAGGGCACGGTTGATATGGTCGTCGAACGATCAATTATTTAGGTGAAATTCTTGTCTAGACCCGATTCCGCCCCGAGTGGAGGGGGCCGATCGCTACTAGGGATTTTCTTTTTCCCTTTTTTATCGGGTTCGTGCCGTATTGAGGTTTACTTTGCTTCCATGAGAGATATAAATGTTTGCTTGAGAAGGAGAGACCTAAGTTAAGTATGCTAGTAGTGATCAATGCTTCTTTTTTCTTCTTGGGTTTCTATGAAATGTTGAAAGATAGCTCATTTCTGCAACAAATCTGACTTATCTTGCCCTTATTTTCAAATGCTAAAGATCTCTCTCTCTCTCTCTCTCTCTGTGGACTTGCAGTAGCTGCTCTATCCATTTTGTGCCTTGTAGTCTCAATTTCCACCTCAATTTCCGTGCACTCAAGTTTGAAAAGAGAGTGTGCAGTGAGGTCAAAAGCTTCAGCCTTTGCTTTGTGCTCTCTTTGGGTTTGTTTACGTGAATTCGACGTTCCTGATTGCATCGGATTCTTCCATTTTGGGTCGAGGTAAGAATATTCCCTTAACATGACATTACATTTCTCTATCTCGAACTAGAATTGCATTTTCCTCCGTCGCCTGAGCTGTCACTGGAACCAGACTTTCGGACATTTGGGTTACACATGGATATCGCCCGCATTTGCTTTGAATTAAATTTCAGGCTTGGATGGTGTTCATACACACGACCCGCAAATTAAAGAGTCCATTGGAAGGCAAAACATAACCCTTTGAGCAATTCTTGCATAATTTGGCTACAGATAAGGGGTCCAACACCATCCGGCGTCGATATTTACTGGGTGCATGAGCTTCAAAAGTGTACGGAATGCTTTTCATCCCGATTCCAAAAGAAAGAACTATCGATGCGGAAGACAAAACCAATACAAACATATAAAGTCTTACATGTTTTTCCAAGTGAGAGATTAATATGGATCTAGAGAGAGAGAGAGAGAGAGTAGGAGATGGGGCAATTGGATGCAAACACCTTTTTCAAAGTCGAAGTGGACGGGGCTCCATTAGGAAACTTGTGAGCGGGATGGAGAGAGAACATGTGACCTTGAAGCTTGATCGTATCTACTACCTACCTTTTGCAGCACGTCAACTTATCTTATCCACTTTTCACATTCAAAAAAGACTTTAAAGCTGCTGCGCCTCCCCTGTCCTCCATTTATTGTCCCCATCTTCTTCCTTCGGGCGAACCCCAAATCGCCACTTTTTCTACGGCGGTTTCCGCCCATTTTTTCAACTTACCACGGGACGAATTCTATCTACCTTGCTATCATCCATCCTTGCACTTCGACTTTACTAGTGGATGACACCGCAGACTGCATGTTTGACTGCTGTATGTATCGCTTATGCATGAATGCCAGTGGATCGCAAACCTTCCGACTTCTTCAATGAAATTGAGGGTCTATCTATTTGAAAAAATATAAATCGTTTTTGGACAACGGAAAACTTAAGAAAAATGTTTTCCATGCACTGAATGCAACAAGGTTGGAACAGGGGAAAATGACCTTCCCTTGATTTCCCTAAACCATCGAACAAATGAAAACTAACCATTTTCCCATTAAAACGATTTTCATGGAATATACTTTCAATTATCATAAAGTTTTTAGCAGAGCAAATGCACCCTAAAAGTAACTCTACGTGTTGTTTGACTGCCACTGGAAAAATCAGTGCCATCAAGGTGTAGGTAATGTAATGTCGAGAGATCAGTGTTCGTGACAGTCAAACGATGTGAGCTTCGGTTCTTCATGCTCACTACATCCCTTGATTTCTACTGCATCGGGATGGGGTGACCCGTGCGTCTTGGAAGATTTCGTCGGCTCGTGAACCTGTACAATGCGCCACGGGATAGGTTTCCCCGGAAAAAATAGAACGGAAGAGGAGAAACTTGGCCGTTGCTCTCAAATGTTCATCCTTCGTCAAATGATGGAAAATGTTCACAAAGACGGCTCTTCAATGGTCTGACCACCCGACCAAAAAAAAAAAAAAAATGGTCTGACCACAAAATATATAAATATTCTATGGGCTTTTGGTTGACCGAGGCCCATGCTTGCGTGGGCCTGTTATCGGGTCAGAATTGGCCGGGTCGCACAGGATGATTTATATGGACCTAGTGTCCAATGAGATCCATCGGGTCGGGTCAACAAAATTCACATGACGATAGGACTCTAGGGTGCCGAATTTATAATTGTAATAACTTCAATTATATTTTGTATTTACTGTTATTTGAAGTACTGAAATTATAAAGGTCTTCCAACGATATAGATTGAGGATTTAACATTTCGATTTTTTTATTTTCAATTATAAGAAAAAGTGATGATTCTGAAATGTTTTTATCTAATTACTATGCTTTAATTTATCAGTTAATTGATTTAGAGTTTTAAATTGCGCAATGTGCAAGTTCTTCATTCATTAGTTAGATATATTCATTATGTGTGAGACTCTTAGGTTTGCAATTGTAAATTTGTTTGGTCTGGATTATTTTCAATTTTATTAGTCCATGCTGTACAAATTTATTTTTCTCTGATTTATTGATTCTTAAGTGCTAGAGAAAATGGACTTTCATTTTGTACTTGATCGTGCATACTGATGTGAAGATTCGGTTTCTCAGTGTACTCCTGCGCATCGCCAATGACAAAAGGCACCACGCACGAAAATTACCGTGTTATTTTACTAAACCTTCACTTCGCTTGTTCGTGTTCATAAGTTGCGTGTGACGTGTCAAATTAAAATTACATCATTAACTAAATCTATCCTAACACGATCCATTCAACGATCGTGTTAGAAAATTCAATCAGAACACGACTTATATATGAAATAGATGTCAAAACTTGATTGAACAAAGTGGGTAAATGGGTCAACCCAATCCAAACGTAGTTAAGTTGAAATAAAAGTTATATTTTATAACTTTTTTCATGAAATTGACATTCTTAGTGTGTTAATTTTATTCTCAATGCAATCAGATAATGTTTAGACAAAAATCAATACAATTATGAACTATTTTCTTACTTAACCCATAGAAAAATTCGTTACCCATTCTAAACAACCTAAAAGAAATTAATAAGCGACGTCTCTATTCACTTATATTACAGTCATTACAAACAAGATGTATAAAAATGTAGCCAATTCAAATCAAATTAGTATAGTCTTCCCTAATACTATAGAAAAATCTATGTTAAATATCCATCCTTTTTCCCTTAATTACATAAGAAAGGTTTATTCATTTCCTCTAAAACTCTTAGGCTTTGTTTGATAACTGGCCAAATAATGACTATTTCTATTCTTTTGTTTATTAGAACAAAAAAAAATCTGTTTTGTGACATTTTTGTTTTTGGGAATTAATTAGAAACACGATGAAGAAGTAGAAAAAGTTATTTATTTGTTATCATAAATAATTAAAAAATGAAGTAATTTTTTTTTTTTCTTCTTCTTCAAGCCCGTTGCTGACCTCAACGATAGCGGCAACCGGCCAGATACCAAAAACCTCACCATGGCTGTGCAACACTCTACCTCACTTGGGGGTTGAGGGCCGACGAGGCTCTATTGAGGTCACCGGCTCTCATCTAGCCAAGGTGAAAAATGTAAATGCATTTCTATTTCGGGAATAAATTTTTTATATAATTACTAAATACTTTCGAATATTCAAAAACTTATCAAAAAAAGAGAATAAAAAAATTTATTTCTGAACAAAAATTATTCTTAATAACAAAGAATGAATACTAGACACATCCCCAAAAGAATCTCATAAAAGAGTGTTTTGGATTTTTTTAACACCACCATTTACTTATGAATAAGAAACATAGGACACGGACAGAACCGAAAATGTTCTGAAACCTGACATAACCATTTCCTTCATCATGAGGAAAATCCGAGTTAGTGGTCATAAGTGCGTATGATAACGCTCGAAGCAATGAATGCACACTCGAGAGGTTTTCAGGGGTGAAAAAATTGTCCCATGCAGAAGTTGGGTGGAGCACGTTAATTGCTATCCCCCCCTGTAAGTTCGTCAAAGATCTTCTCACCAGAGATTTTCTCTCACCATCATCCTTTCTATCCTATGCTTGCATCATCATCATCTGTCTCTGATCCATTTCTCTCACTGCATAACTCTCCAAAAAGTACAGCTGCTGAAGCTACAGAGCTTTCCCTCTTCTTTTTTTTTTATTATTCTTTTTTTTCTTTGGGGTGTTTTGCTTTTTCTGCTTCTGTTTTTGTTTTGTTTTGTTTTTTTTCTTGCGTGTGATGGGTTTGGCTGTTGGATTCAGAGGAGAAAGCACGAGACTTTCGTTACCCCATTCCCTCACCTTTCTCATCAGCATTGGGTTTGTTGTCGAAAATGGCTAAAAAAGCAAAGGACTTTCCTTTTCATCTCCGAGGAGGGGTTAAAAACGGAGAGATGGGAGAGGGTATGGTGGGTGATGCTGAGAGGACCTGCCATGAACAGGAGTTGGAACAGAGAGAATCCAGATATTTTGATTGCGATGATTGCAGGAGGAGAGAGAAGAGAGAGAGACATGATGCAGCAGATGGTGAAGGGTTGTGAGGAGGACAAAGTTGATCAGAGCAAGGCTGTGATAGCAAATGGGCCCTCCAAAGCCTGTAACACATATGAGTGCCTACTGCAACCAACAGTAATCTCTCTCTCTCTCCAGTCTCTGTGAGAGTGTGTTTAGTAAATGGGTCCAGTTCATTCAACCCTGGTGCAGAAGCCTGCTTTTGGACTTTTTGACACTCCTTTTCTTCCTTTTTAAGGGGTTATCTGAGATTGAGTGTCTGTATAATTCAAAGAAAACCCATTTGTGCTTTTGGCTTGTTTTCTTGTGGGCAGGAGGAAAAAGAGTCGTCCTTAATGGCATAGAGGCTCTCAATCTTTTGTTTCTTGGGGCTTGGGTTTTTCAGGAAATCCTACTTCTCTCTCCATGCAAAGATTGCATTTTTAAAAGGATAAACAACCCCACTTTTTGTATGTTTCTTTTTCATCTTGAGGTGTTTGGGAAGTGGTGGGGGTGTGAAATTCTCTGCCCAGGTACAATCTATGTTCTCTTTTTTACCACTTTTCTGTTAATAAAGGAAAATAAAGTTGCACTGCCTGTGGTCTCGGATTGTGCTTTTTTTTTTCTTTTTTCAACTATGGAGAAAGGAAGGGGAGGCCAATAATTTCATGTGAAGGAGTGAGAATTTTGCATTGCTGTGACTGTTTTAGATTCCATGAGGGAAGCACCCATACAATGTCGATCAGTAAAATACAAACAACTTTTTGGTGGGATATACTGGTACAATCTGAGTATCGGGAATTATCTGTGGAAACTTAATGAGATCTTTACACATGTTGGTGTTCTCTTTGTGATTAGGCCTCGGGGACATGCATTCTCAACTTCATTCTCTGCTTTTTGGTCGAGGAAATAGCTACTCTGCAAGCTAATTGGAGGTTTGTCATGGTGAAGCTTAATTTAGTAGTTTTGACTATACCTGCTTGCTTAAAATATTTGTCGGTTTGACTCGATAGTGTGTTCTTCACTTCTCGGCACTTATGACTGCTCCAAATTCTGGTTTCTGCTTCCTGCATTTTCTTCAATTTACTGTAATAGTAGGAGAGGAAAACCTAGAAGAGAGATGAAAGATCAGTCTTGTTTGACTGTTTCTCACTTGCTTTACATGAAAGGCACTTTCTCACTCCATTTCTTGGTTCTTCGAGGGGATGTGATTGATGAAGTGCTCGGCATAAGTTTCTAACTTTGAATTGGAAGAGCATCGAATGGGATATTTGAGTGTGCGATGATCTCTCTACAACCAGAATATGTGATCTGCACAGTTCTCTTGATGGGTTTAATGGTTATGATGTCATGTTGCATCCTCCACATTATTGTGTAACCGAAGTGACTTTGATGTTTTTCAGGGAAATGAACTTTGAGATAAGATGAATATCTTCATGAGCCAAGTTTTCGCATAAAGAAAAGGGTTTCGACAGGGTTGGGACTTAGCTCATCTTCATGAGCCAAGTTACGTGAGATCCTAGGATTGAAGATTTCCAACTGACCTTCGTCAGAATTGTGATGTGTTGATATTGCAATGGAGCATAATTTGTTTGATGTTTCGGTAGATATGTCGAACCGAGCCTCTTTCTTGCTGGATGGTGTTTCGGCACACGCATCTGCAAGCTCCTTCCTGCAGTCAGATATACTCAACAAGAATAACTCAGACCACACAGTCGGGTATCCAATACATTCGAACATTCAAGGAGAATCGATCAGTGATCTACAAGCTGGAATAAACGGTTCACAGTTTATTTCCGATGCGTCAGTTCCCTTTCATGGGATCGATGCCATTCGGAATGCTCCTGACTTCAATGGAGCAATGCCAATTTCTCCTGCTTCTTTTCCTGCAATTTTGGCCTCAAGAAGGGATCTCCAAGAAAATATAAATGGCTTGCCAATTTCATTGCCATCAATCGATCTGTTAGAAGTTGGGAATATACCAAATGATGGCTCTAATGCTTCGCATATGTCATTTGGAACTTGCAGCTACGATGAACCGGCCGGCACATGTAAGTGGAATGCTAACAGGTTTCAATCAAGAACTGTCTGTCCACCTTATCCTGTTGCCCGAAATACAAATACTGTTGGATGGATATCATCCGGGAACCTAAATATACATATGGGTTGTGCTTATTTTCCCCCTAATTCCAGTAATGAGCTCTCACTCAGCCTTGCCTCATCAAAGTCTTCGATAATTAATTTGCCGAATATCTCTGATCAGTGCTCAGAGATAAGCAATGCCGGTGCGAGTCACCATTTTTCAAATGAAAGAAGAGCATACAAATCAGAACTGAATTCCTGCAACAATAAGGAGCTTTCTCTATGTTCTGCTTCTTACGGGGCACCTCAGTTGTCACAACTCATAGCCGGATCCAAGTACTTGAGTGGGATTCAGGAAATTCTTGCTCAGATAGCAAGCTATTCACTGGAAAATCTAAACAAGGTCAGTTATGTAAGTAGCGGGCTCGGGAGTGGGACTAGCAAGTCGCAATTCTCATCAGACTGTCATGTCGATGAAGGACAAGAACTTGAAGTTTTTGGCCAGCGACAAGAAGTTGAAGCTAAGAAAGCCCAGTTGTTGACTCTGCTACAAGTGGTATGTTGATCTAACTTGGTCTATGATTAGGTTTTCGGGGATGACACTTGCAGGATATATCATACACATTAGAGTACTTGGCAGGAGATCGCATAAATCCGTAAAACAAGAGATGAAAATGATGCTCTTGAAATTGCATTCTAGCTCAATAATTTAAAGGTAGGTTCAGGTACAATTTATATCGAGCTGATTTATGCCTTTACAAATAGATGTCACCGGCTATTGTAATGTAACCATCCGATCACAGATCTCCATTTCTGTGAATTTATGCCATTCCGACAAGAATTTGACACCCATCTCTTTAAGCCATTAGTACAGTACACCACAAGTGATTCAGCATAGCATCTCTAGACATCAACTGCTATGTTAGTTAAGTATGGACTTTGACAGTGATGTTGCCTCAGGTCGATGACCGATACAACCAATGCTTGGACGAGATCCACACAGTGATATCTGCATTTCACGCGGCAACTGAACTGGACCCAAAGATACACACCCGCTTCGCACTTCACACCATCTCGATTCTGTACAAGAACCTCAGAGAGAGGATCAGCAACTATATCCTTGCGATGGGGGAGGATTTCAGCCACTCAAGCACGGGAGATCGGGCAAGATCTTTTGAGGCCTCATTCATACAAAGGCAGTGGGCACTCCAGCAGCTCAAAAGGAAAGACCAACAGTTATGGAGACCCCAGAGAGGCCTACCGGAAAAGTCCGTCTCAGTGCTACGGGCTTGGATGTTTCAAAACTTTCTTCACCCGTGAGTCCTCTCTCTTCACAGTACCTTTTTTATTGTTTGGACTGGAATTCACGGAATGTTAGGTAAATAGGAATTTTTGTTTGTCTGTGGAGATTATGCTAAGCACTGAACAAAAATCAGGTATCCCAAGGATGCCGAGAAGCATCTACTGGCACTCAAAAGTGGACTGACAAGAAGCCAAGTAGTCTTTCTTCCTCACTTTCTTAATTGGAATCTGCTGGCTCTTTGTTCCAGCGGATTTGAAGTAGCGTCTGCTTTGATCTTTCTCTTTCCCTGAATGTCGATGCTTTATTCGGGTTATGAACAGGTATCCAATTGGTTTATCAACGCACGTGTCCGTCTTTGGAAACCAATGATTGAGGAAATGTATTCCGAGATGAATCGAAGGAAGGCTCATCACAATGAGGATGGATGCAGTGGTGCTAACCAAATCCAGAGGAGCATCAACATCCAAAAGTTTCGCATGAATTAATTTGGAGACACAAGGCAAGTGAGCGAATCGAGTATTTACAGAATATTTTGCAATGAAAACATATCGTCGACAAGTTTTCGTTCGTGCATCCTCTATGCCTTAAAAGTTACCTCAGGCAATTGTACTGTGTTTGCTTATCCGTTGTGTTGGCTTGTTGCAGGACAATTAGAGGGATGCTTCTCGACACCTTCTAATTGAAAACGCTCTGGTTCGGCAGTTCTGCTGTCTGAAGGAGTGATTGCATTTGCTTAAGTGGTTATTGATCATAAAGAACACCTTTTGGATTTAGTCACGTATCAACGCCGCAATGTATAGAAGGTATAGGCCAGCGATCCACATGACATGTTTGCCTGCTGGAAGAGATCTCGACCCAAGACCTCGTCAGCTCGAAAGGTGTATACCTTAGGCATCCGACCGGGAAGAGAACGCGGAAGTCGGGAATTTCCATGGCTTTGCAACATCTCCTCCGATCCCATGCGAGGGATGCAAATCCCCTTACTCTATTGGTACTTTTTTTTGAATCCCCAAGTGCATGGACTGTTCAAGTGATATACAACGTGAGAACGCTATGAATTGATGCCTTTTTGGAATGGTGGGATGATTAGAGAATCCTATGAATTTGATCAGAAAGAGGCCTCTTCTTCCTCTTGTAGCCTTTTTAAATTTGGAGGATACGACGTATGAAAATAGACACAGTAAGGTGATGGTCCCTCAACGAGAAACGGTGCAAATGAGCGGGCCATCTTTGTTGTGTTCCTACGGAAAAAAGAAAAAGGAAAGGCTATTCACTTTGGTCAATGCTCTTGGTCATAAATTCATGGTCTCAATAAAAAATTTAGGCGAGTCCGGATAACGCCGAGAGCAAATAGAAAAACTTCTTGGAACCATTGAGAATTTGTTCGTGCGACAGATTTGACGGAAGACGAATCCCGACCCCACTTAGAACACGACAAATTGATATGGACGAACCAAGAAAAGATGAAAACTTGAACTCGATCGGTATGTGGCCATCCATATCGAATGTGGCGGTCCTTCATATTCTTGATTGTTGACCTTAACGATCGATAAGTTCCACAGATCGAGTCATTGTCCCGTTGGAAGGAATCCGAAGGGCAACGTTCCCATCTCATATATCAACCGAGGGCCCCATCACAAGGCATGATTTTCATTTGAGATGACTTCTGAACAGCAATATACTCAAGAATGTCCATAGTTTATACAAAACGTAAGCAAAGCTTAGCGTATGAGAATGCGCAAAATACCAGCAATCTCAGATGATGCCATCTTTTGACTTTGCCGTCCTTTCTTGTTCTTCTTTCTCATTTAGCCTCAATGCTAAATGACACCACGAGTATCATTTACTTTCTGAGAAAACGGGACATGCTTAACTCGCCCATCAAAAAAAATATGGAACTTTCAAAACTCAAACATCTCAGGATTTTGATGCGGTCAGCTAATGATGTAAAAAATCAGTTCCACGAGCTAAATTCAGACGACAAAGGGCTTTCATCGAGCAAATTCATGCCGTGTGCATATTGGTATATGGATTCTACAGCTGCTTGTGCGAAAAATATGAATCCTTCGAACTCTCATGTTCTATCAACAAAACATAACCTTTCAACAAGAAGGTGTAGGATCAGATGAGAACCCATGTAAAAACTCGTTGTGCAGAACCAGTTATTTGCAATTTATTTGCTTGCCAAGATCCAGATAAGTGATTATTCCAGAGATTTACAGATCCTGAACCCCTCCTCAACTATCGGTTACGCTTACAAATGAAAGAATCGACTTTGTTCTTTCTTGCAAAATTTGCCTCCTGACTCTCTCTTCTTTCTCTTTATCTACACTCTAGATCCTATACCATTACAGTCCAATTCAAAGGAAAATGGGTACCCTTGAAGTATGTAAATTACAAAAAAAGAAAAAAGAAAAAAGGCAAGACAGCACCTTCGACTCCCCATCTCCTTTCAGACTTCCAGAGAGATCCGTGTTTTGATTGGTTTCAATTTCAAGCCCATGCTTTCAGGGGATAGGAGGTCCGGAGAAATGCACGACGGACTCAAAGGGCTCCTCGGACTGACGCTTACTTTTGAAGCCTTGTACAGGCCATATCCCATGAGAAAATACTCGAGCGGTATTAACATGGCATGAGGCTGCTCCTCAGTTACCATCGTTCCACATGCCTGAACCTGTAAATCCCAGAAAGTTGGAAACACATCAAGTTTTAATCAAGATCATTTTCAATCAATCCACCAGGCTTGGTCCCGAGATAAGAGAGCCGTTACATACCTCTACTAACGCGCTATATCTTCTATCCATCTTCGAAGTCATGTGAACTGCCTCCGAATGGAACGGAGAGTACTCACCTATAAAGATAAGCGAGCGACATTGCAATTTTCTTAACCCTTCACTTATGTCTGGCCTCCTGCAAGACAACATTACAACTTTAGGCCCAATCAAAATGAACAAGGTAAGAGTTCACGCCAAACCATGCTTTAGGCTCATTTAGTTTCAAAAGAAAATTTCACTTGTTTTTCATTGATATAAAGGTGATTAGCGCTTTTAGTCAATGTAGTCAAATTTCTTCACAACGTGTGGTACAATAAAATGAATTTTATTTGTTTAAGGGTAAATATTGTTATCAAATACTTGTTTTCTAGCCAAACTATAAGATAGGTCATACTAAATGAAAACACTACATTCACCAACACCAAAAAGTTACAATCACTTCGTAGCTTTAATTTTGACAAAACTTCCCAAACTTTCGTTCTCCAACTATGCCAAATGCATTAATAAGACTGTTTTCATTTAAAATGAAAGTGCAAGTAGAACAATTTGAAGAATTCTTGCGAATAAATAGGACCCTTTTTTCGTGACAGAATTTGCAAAGAAGACATGACTTTCACCATAAGAACTGAGCCATGTAGACAAATTTTATCCCAGAGGAAGTGACCATATTTTTTCATTATCCTTTAACTTGTGTGTTGACTATTTTCTGGGAAAGGAATATATCTCTTGATGAGGATTATACCCATTAATTGCCTCAAGAAAGCGCCAAACGTTAGAACTCTGTCTCTCGTCCAGCAACTGCAATATGAAACATTGATACAACTGGTATCAGACGAGCATTACAAGCACAACTATTACAATAAAACAAATCCACACTTCCAAATCAATTGATAGTTTATCATGAACAAAAAAGCGAAAGGCTGGAGAAGAACATACCCTTCTGCAGGCTTGAACTACATCTGACTCTGGTACTTGGACACAACCGCGCAACTCCTGACTCCAACAGCAAATTCCATCAGCACAGATAAAAAAGGGAACCAAAGGACCCAAGGAACGACCATAAAGACCAATATTACCTTGCTAAAATATCTCTTAAGCAGTAATTCTTTGATCACTCCACACATGCCATAGAAATAAAGTAAATTTGACATCACCTAAACAAGTTACAAGTTCCAAGTCAGAGAACCAAAAAATCAAACATCAAGCAAAATTAGCAAACGGATAGAAAACAAGACCTTATTTAACAACCATTCTGTCCATGATGGTGCTGTGCATAGAGGAGAAACAAGTATAAGACCAATAACCCGGTGCTTGTATTTCATCTGTCAATTTGAGGACACCATTCAGGTTGAATATTAAAAACTTGAAAAGGGAAAATTTCCATATGCTACCCAAAAAAAAGCATGCATCTTACAGCAAAAAGTGTTAGGATGTAAGCTCCAGCTGTAACCCCCATACACATCACAGCTCCAAGCCTGCAAGATAAGCTTTAAAGTCAACTAAGATGGAGCAATAGCTGTAGCCATTTCCTTTGTAAAGCATGCTACCATTGGAAACTCAACATATATGTAATTTATAATTACCCAAAGAAGTTGAGAACCTCAGCAACCTGATCTGCCAAGTCATCAACAGAGGGAACAGGATCATCGGGGCTCATAGTGGCAGCTCCTAACTGCAATGCCTCTTGAAAACTTTCCGAAATAAGAAACGGTGTGAATCATGGCATTCAATGGAACAGAAACTAGAGAAAGTCATGCATAAATTCCATCCAGACAGTGCCAGTGATTTGTCACGCACCTCGTGCCCAGGAGGGCTAATGTGATATATACAAAAGTTGTGAAGCAGTAGAGAATATGCTTCTGGGCAGAAGAATAGTCCTTGGAAACAAGACATATCTGCAAAGAACAGGGAAGAGAACAATGTCCACTTAGCTCTTGATAAGCAACAAAGATGCTAAGCAACAAAAAATTTGGCCAATATGAAGATAGCAAGTACACCATCACAATTCTTCTAATTTCTGACATTTAACTTTGTTGCAAAATTTGAAGAAACTGCAATTGTATCTTTTAGAAAAAGGCTGGATGAGATCATGAAGTACCCCTACATTCCAGCGACTTTGCTTTCAAGCTATGTTTTCATGCACAATTCTTTTCATTTTCAGGGACAACTGTGAAGATTTCACAGAGTAATAGGTATTGATAATTTGTTTTATTCTCGAACAAAGCTTTCTATAAAGAGCTTGCCTCGCTAAAAATGCAAAAACAATTTGGGAGAAAAGAGAGAGTATTTACTCAGACAAGGAAAACGAAAATTCCATTTCACTTACAATTTAGTGCTAAATCAGGATAAGTCACGAGGGCTGGCTTGTCTGGATCTCCAAATACTGCAACCGACACTAGACCTTGACTGGTTCTTACGAGGTGCTCCTGAACATGAATACCCAAGAAATGATGTCAATGAAATAATCATCTCGCAACAATGCATAAAAAGAATTATAATAGACGAGAGAACGAAATTCAGCATGATATAAAGAGATCCCATTGATGAAAGAAAGAGACACTAGGCCCTTGTCTGGAAAACTAGTAACCTATTCCTAAAGCTAGCAACTTTTGTTTGCAATTGCATGCGAAACATGTTCCATTCGAAGAAACTGTAAATACATAGCTCATACTGATCTCGATCATTTATTCTATCAACACCAAAACGGCATAAAGCAACACCAGCTCCTTCCTATAGAGGAATTACACCCCTAAAAAAGGGCAGAGCCACGGACAATCACACAACAACACGAAACAAGGCAAATCGAATAGCTCGGAAGTCATCCAATCCCTCACCCAAAGCCGCAAGTCATCGCTTGAAGGGCATGCTTCGATCAAAGACCCAAGGAAGAGGCCACCATGGGCAACAACTATATTCCTTGCTTCCATCAAAGTAAATCCCCAAAGCCCATAAAAGTGGAAACTAATTCTAGACCCAAATGGCTCCTAATCCCATAAGGGTCAATCCCAGGAAGGAAAAATGCGCATTCTTTGATCATTCCCTCTCGGAAACCAATCCAGAAACTCACGTAACGATCTTCAACGCTCTCGGGGGACTCCGTAAAACACAATTCGCAGTCAATAAAACCGGCGGAAAACCAGAAAATGCCACCCAGAAAAGCAGAGGGCCAAAAAAAAAAAAACAACAACAGCAAAAACACGCGAAGCAAACGTAGGAAAACCGAGACCAGCCCACGACTCCCACATCATCCTCGTCCAAAGCAAATCGCAAAAACCATCCTGCATTATCGGAGCAAACCCAAATCCAGAAATCGCATCCGACGCGCAATGCGCGACGGCAGAGACGGAGGAAATGCGGGCTACCTTTCCTCGCGGGGAGTACGTCTCCATGTCTATCGACACCGAATCGCTCGAATCCGCCATCTCCCTCCTCCCTCTCCCTCTCGCTCCCTCTCTCTCTTGATTCTCTCTCTGTGTCGGTACGTGTATTTCACTCAAATTGAGGACGCATTTGGCGAGGCGTCCGTGGATTAAATACCCTGTCCCTTTCCCTTCCCCTCCCTTCTCCTTCTCTCTCTCTCTCTCTCTCTCTTCTGTAAAGGCACTTCCTTCCTGCAGACACCAGCTCCCCCCGACTCGCCGAGTTGACCCGGCCCGAGTCACCGACGCTCGATTTGAGGAAGAGAGAGAGGGGGGCCCCGCAGGATGAGGATGTTGACCGGCGACCCCGGACCCCTGGTTAGGTGTCCTAACCGGGGTTAAGGGGACCGACAGCCCTGGCCCCGTATTTACGGAAATGCCCCCCGGGGCCCCCGCCGAGCCGACGTGGATCCGTATGGCGTGTCGGTACGCCTTAAGCGGGATTACGAGGAGGAGGGGCGCCCTTGGGGAATCGGTTTATACGGTTAATCGGGTTGACTTTTTGACTTTTTTTGTTTAGGGGGGCGTGGAGCCAATCACGGGTCGCCTCGTGGGGCCCATGCGCTTTGAAAAAAAAAAATGGGGAAAAAATTTGTTACGTAAACCTTGAAAGGATTTCGAACATTGAAACCGTGATTAGATCGGGCGAGATTCACATGAGCGGGCCACTGGTCCCGATGGCCGCAAGTGATCCAGCCTACTATGTTTCATACCTATCGAACAAGTTTTCTAGAGCTAGAGGCAACGAATCTTCTTCTTATTTTCTCTTTGTTTTTTTTCCCTTGATTTTCTTTCGGTTTGGTAAAACCGGCCTATCATCAAATCATTGTCTAATTTGTCTAATTTGTCATATTTAAATGGCTCAAAGGCTAGATTGCATCATCGTGTTGTTAATAAATCAATATACAAAATCGTACTCCAATCTAAATTTTTCCTTTTCCCTTCAATCTTTTTTTTTTAATGAGATTCTAATTTGGTGGGCATCCCAAGAATTATGAAGGGTTTAGTATTATAAATATTATTTCCGTTATTATTATTATTGTTTTTTGAAGATGCCAAGTCTTCCTCGCAGGGCAAGCCGGATCCTTTGGTTGAGACATCATCCATCCGGGTTGGATTCAAGCTTGGGGTCAATTTGAAGGCTAGGGCATCATTTTCATTTGTTTAAGTTGGTATCCGTCATTGCCATTTACCAGACACTTCTCATTCCTCTTAATTAATCCACATTTTTCTTTCACTAATCCTACTTGCACTTTTAATTAAAAAGAACACGTGCTTTCGAGCCCTTGGAAAGTAGGCCTTTCAGCAAAAGATCTGATGTGATTAGCCCAACAAAAGAATAAAAATCTCAAAACCCGAATCGATTCTTCTTTCTTTTAAATTCAATTCTTTTGATTTGCACACGATCCTAAGTTTTTCTAGTAATTTTTTTGAAATTGGGTCGATTGACCCGGAAGATACCAAGTGGTCCTATGGCACCCCCCATTGATGAAATAGTTAATGCCCCCTCTTAATGAAGAGTGAGAATTCCCCCCCCCCCCCACATTAGGTCTACATCAATTCTCAACTGTGGATTAGCGTAGGACCATCAAAAAATAAAAAATCCTCACTTTTTTTTAATCGATTAATGTAGAACGAGACGCACGGGCGTGGCTGGTGAAGATACTTCCTGCTGATCGAGACTTGCTGGAGAAGGGAAGGATAAAGTATATAGGTTTTTGGGGAAATGAAGGATTTGATGACGATGATTATGCTAATGGGGCTAATCAAACTTTTAATTTTGCCCCCACATAAGCCTTGCTTTTTAGGGCGAAAACGACAAGATATACGAAAATCGACGACACGCGCACGGGTTCCGAATGTTGAATGTCGGTATGCCGACGTAGAGATCTGGATTCACGAAAAACGTTTACGGAATCCGTAATTGATTTTTAGGGGGCAGATCATCGTTAATATCAAGCGAATTCCGATCATGCTGTTAATCTTTCGCGATAACTTTCGGGTTAGTTGGGAAAGTTGTCTAATTCATTGCGATAGTAATATATATATGAATCAAGAAAAGTCAAGTCATGATGGGCACTAACTACAATCATTAGCTTTCTAGAATTTTTCACCAAACTTTTTTTTCCAAAAGGACCACGTTTTTGGGATGTGGTAACTACCCATCTCATTAATCACAACATAGGTTTCAATGTACATCTCAGATTGAACCCACTACCTACTTGGACAAGACAATCATCTCCACTTTTTTTGACCTAACTCTTCAACCATTGCGAAAGAACTTACTACCGTCACGGGAATTAATCGCACTCTTCGCATCTAATCACATCAAAACACTTTGGAAATTGTGGGATTCATGCTCCTCCAACCTTTTTTTTCCCCTAATTTTACTAATTAGGGAGGCTAAGCTAAACATTTCATCTTTTTCGGGGGGGTCGGACCGAAAAAAACGACACACGTTGTAGGGCCGTGTGTCATGGAGGGGACAACATTCGGAATCGATGGCCTTAAATTCAACGAGGTGCACGTGTGAAATCTCATTCCCGCTGGAGAAAAAGTGAAGAGACTCTCGCGCATCCTCCATTCCCAAACCATGACTGTCCCTCTGGCACTGTTGACTCCCATCACCGACACCATGCGCGTTCCCCGTCTAGGGTGTTGTCACTCTCTCTCTCTCGCTCGACCCTTTTAAGTTTAGATTCGAATTCAGTGTCCCGAAGCAGAAACCGGCCCGACACATCGCGACGACGATAAGCATTTGCCTACACGCGACATGCCATGTGTAGTCATTTACGCGTCGTGATGATAGACAGTGCGAGATAGCGAGCGGGATGTCATGCAGGCAGATTGCGTGACTTCCTATATAGCACTGACAACAACACACAATACGCAACCAGACAAGACACGTCGATATGTTATTTTTTAAAAAATTAGAGAATTATTATATATTCCGATACGTTATATATTAAATATATATTTTATTAAATATATAAATAATAAAAAGAGCATATAATTTATTTACACTAAAAATATTAATCCAACGTTTGTTAATATCATTTATTATTTTATTTACAAATTCAACTATATTATCCATAAAACTTAGAGAAAAAACAAGTGATCCATATTCTGTCATCTATAAAATTTAGGGATATGTGTACTATAAGTCTTAAAACTTATTGGGAAAGTGCAATTGAGTCATAAAACTTATCAAATTGGTACAATCAAGTCATTCCATCAATTTATTTGATTGAAAATGTTAAAATCTTATTTTAAAAATAGTTAAAACAAAACTTCAAAAAAGCTAAAATATTCTTAAAAAACAAAACTAGAAAAAAAGGCAGGTCTTAAAAAAAAAGCATGTGGGTGGCTAGGAATAATTCTATAAAAACAAAATTGGAAAAAAAAAAAGTCAAAGTCATGAAGAAAAAAAAGGTAAGGTCATGGGTGGCTGGGCATGCTATTGCCACCGTCAGAAGGAGCTGGCAACCTATATGGTAGGGGGTGGGTGGCCCTCGCCGGCCTAAGCGAGGCCCAGGCGAGGGTTGCCTAGATCTAGGCAACATCAAGCCTTACCTGTGGCAGGCAAGCCTCCCCAGCCCTAGGGAGGCCTCATCGACCCCAGGTGAGGGCTGGCGACCCTCGTTAGGCCCAAGCAAGGGCATGGCGTCGCCCAAATCTAAGTGAGCCTCGCCAGCCCTTGCCTAACTGGTGATGGCCTCACCCGGGTCGGCTAAGGCCGCCCCCCCCCTACCAAGTTGCCAACCCCCTCCAACGATGGCAGCGGCACCCAAATCCCTATTTTTGTTTTTTTCATGTATTTACATTTTGATCCTTTAAGTATTGAAAAATTTTAAAATTGACCTCGTGCTTGTCGAAATTTCGGACTCACGTTTCGGAACGTGTCAGAGAGAGTTGACCACGTATCGGATTTTTTAACACTTATTAACTGCATGTCGCACACGTGTCGGAGTGTCAAATACAACACAAAGACTTCCAAAGAGTGTCGGTGTTACATAGGTGACTTCTATGATTAATGATTACGTCATATGACTTTGTGATTCCCCAAATCGAGTTTGAAGTCTAAATAAGATATCTACGCCTATCTACTTTTCGGTTTAAGCACCCAATCATATATAGTCTAAGGATATCGGATTTTGTCCACCTTTTCCTACGTTGAGAATTCTCCTTTTTCTTCTTTGATTCGAGCCCGTTTCCCATGTAAAATTTCTTTTTGCCTTATCCGTCACGGACCTTTTTACCCCTTTTTTCCGTCTCGTTTCCATTTCGTCCCTTCTCCTTTTGTCCCTTCTCAAATGCTTTTTCTCTGATCCGAAGAAAGTGGAAAGCGTCGGTCATGTGATTTCCACCTTAAAGAGCCTTATTAGCGTACTCAAGGGTTCAGCCAAACCGTTACCATTTTCACATCCAATCATTACGGTCTCGTCGGGATCGTCGTACTTATATGAATTCTTTCGAGCCGGTTTGGAGATCGAGGACACGTCCGTGAGGGCGAAGGAGCCGTCGTCTTCGGAAAAGATTAATCAAGTATTTGGAAAAATGTCGAACCCACTATTATGAAGGAGAAGAAGGGAATAAACATTTGAAAAATCCTATGTCCATTGTATGATGGTTAATCCAATCGTAAATTTTTTAGCTGTGCAAATTTAGTTCTAATTTTTTTTTTATGATTTGCTAATGTAGTCATTTCGACCAATTTTTGTCGAAAATCACTAATGTAGATGCCGGCGCTCATGTAGAAATTTTTTTGTATTTTTTTTTTAAAATTATGATTTAATTCTTTTTTTTTATTTTTCATTTATTTTTTTCACTATTGAGGGTTGATGAGGGGACAGGGGCTTGTGAGCCCTCGCTCAAGCCCTCACCTCGCCAGATTTGATAACGGCACGGTAACCCTCGCCGAGGAAAAGGAAAGAAAGGACTAAAAAGGAAAAAATTAGGAAAAAAATTACAAAAGTCATTCTATTTAGGACAGTCAATGTCCACATTAGTAATTTTTGATCAATCGAAATGATTATATTGACAAACTTTTAAGAGGTTTATAAATTAGCCCACGAATGATAAGTTGGGAACTATTCAGATAACTTTCCTAAAAAGTAACATCCCTTCCTAAACCACCGAGAGCAAAACGAGGGGGGCTGTTTCCTTTTCCGATCCTTCGTTTCCGGACTATCCTCCCACTTCATTTAAGTAGATTGTCCTTATTGATGATGGCCTAGCGATCGGACACCTCCCCTCCCTCTAAAAAACCCTCCTCCTTAATTTATCAAAGGGAAAGAGAAAATACCCAGTCGGCGAGAGATAGGGAGAGACCGGGGGAAAAGTGTCGGCGGCATGATTTCCACCAATGATAAGTAAAGGACCGGTAGAGTCCACTGACCAAAGCAAAATTAGAGGCGGAGGAGATAGATTTTGGTCTTGGCTTGAAATCCCGCGTCGAGACAAAGGCTGGTGAGAGATCGCTGTCTTGCCTCTCACGTCACAGCTTAATGGCAGTCACGGCCCGGCCGCCACGTGGCGGCCCTTGATGCCAACTGGGCATCTGCCATCTGTTCTTCTTTTTTTTCTAATCCTTTTTCGAGACTCGAGAGTCGATATGGAAAATTAAACTAGTCGTCTTCCGCATTGCTTGTGTTGCAGGGAATGGTGCGCAATCTGTCTTCCCGCTTCGGTGTCCCTCTGCAATACGTTTCCTCCTCTTTCCTGGGTTGCCGCGGTACTTTAATTTATTGAACCATAATGGAGGGGAGGGGAGGGGAACGTCGGACTGCCTTCGTTTCTGGACAAGTTTTGTAGCTGTTGGAGAGCTTCGATGAGGTAGATAGGGTGGGACGGGATCTCGGAGAAGGGGATGCGGTTCGGATCTTGCATGTGGGGAGATGCATGATCCGTCCGAGAATTTAGTGCATGTTTCGTAAGGGTGATCGGTTCCGATTTGGTCCAATTCCACCTGAGAATTGGGAACCAAATCAGGAGGACGGTTTCCAATTTTTGGAACCGACCACTTAATAAAAAATTAAAAAAATACTAGAATTGATAATATTTTTAGGGTTTATTGCTAACTTTAAGAAATGAAACTACATATATCTATAATTTTTTTTTCTTGAAAGAGTTAGTCCGATTTGCCGGTCTAGTCCAGTCCGGTTCCCCGCCGGAAGCGAGAACCAGACCGATAATCACCAGTTCCATTTTTATAGAACTAGGAACTGGATCAAACCGGCCAAGTCAATTTGGTTTGGGTGGTCCCTAATTTGGGCGGTCCGACATGATCAACCTAATGTTTTGAGCTCCTGATCTGCTGATTCCACAGCGATCGGATGACAGTAGACGAGGAGTTCATGGCAGGATCTGAAGTTTGTCTTGAGCCAACCATGGCTGAAAAGCTTGAATGAGAGGGGCCCGGTCCGCTCTCCTGATTTGGGCCTAAAGGGCTTGTTCAAATTCAGTTTTTTATTTTTATTTTGGAGGGGCCGGAAGTTCACTGATACACTCAGTTATCAGTTTCAACCGTTACTCCAATCAGGGTCTTTCCACAGTTCCATGACACAGAGAATTGACAATTCAGTAGGGCTACGTTTAGTTTACATTCACAGGGAATCAACTAACTCCTCAACATATGAGAGAGAGAGAGAGAGAGAGAGAGAGAGAGAGAGAGAGAAAATCTGATTGTGTAAATATGTTCTTGTATTATCTATAGGTGTTACAGTAATTCGATTGGAATTGAAGACTGAGATCACATGCTCTCGAAAGATTTGGATTGCTCCTCCTAGCAACAAAATAGGAGAACTTCTCGATGCACTCATACTATCAGAGATCTATACCATTAACTAATAAGAAGGTCTGCCGAGAAACAAAAGTGCAGCCCAAGAGGAAGTATAGAAATGGCCAATCGACTCAAAAGATGGTAAAATGATCACAGAATGCAAATCATAGAACCTCTTCGAGCTCGAAGATAGAACTTTAGAGCCGGAACGAACATAGGTTGAATCAGTACCATGCTAGGAATATTTCTATGAGGAAGGATAAAACATCTTTTCCGCAGCTGAAGGAAGATGCAGTGGGAGGGCCTAAGCAAGCCTCTCGAGCTTGACCAAAAGAGAAGAATTCCAAACCAAAATTACACATCCTATAGCCTTTGGATGTGTCACGCCTCTTGAACTTAATGTTCCATACGTAATGGATCTTCCTGGAGGATGGGACTATACTCCTCATTCCTACTGCTTAAGCCATTACCAACACATGAGTGAAAGACATTGCATTTTGCTACATTCTCGTGAATATGAGATTTGAGGAATTTAACAGGTATCTCCCCTTCTTCCTTCCTCCCATCTTTGCGCTTTCTAGTACCATCACTTGTTAACACTACCGGACAAGTGTAAGCCATGAAAGTGGCATCCTCAGAATCAACCATATCCAGGTCAGCATCATCAATTGTATCCTCCACTATGCCCTCGTTATATGCATCTTCAAAATTGTCACCTCTTAGCTTGAAGACTGGGAGCTCATACTCTATTCTTGACTTGCAAACTACTGCCTTCGCATGAAGCTTCAAAATATCACTGTCAAAGACTCTAATCCCTAGATCCTCTACAATCAGCAGCCACTCTGAAATACGAGAAAATGTTTCAAATCTCTAACTTGTTTTAAGTCCTCTTAATGTTTACAGCTAAAACAGTCATTAATCACATATGTAGTCAACAAGTAATTCTGCATTAGAAGGACAATCGGACCGACCCTTGTAGCAACTTAGCACATAAAAGGTAGAAGAGCCGTAGCAGATAATGATATCGAAAACAGTATCAAAAGCAAATAAAGATATAAGAGGGACTCACTAATAAGTGCTGCTGGAGTCGATGCCGTTGGTCTGCTGGTTATTCTCCCCGGACCAGTTTGACAAGTCACCCATTTGAGCAATTGGGAAGGTAGGCAGGATTTAGAGACTGCATCCTTATAGGAGTCTACTTTGCTACGGTCACCATTTTCCCTACACCCAGTTTAACACATCTCTCTCATGTGATGATTAAATAAGCAAGTGTAGTGAAGCAGGAGTGGTATTCATGCTCTCATACCTAATGAATTGCATGGCGCTTTCAGATACCAACAACAACAAGACAGCCAAGCTCTTCAAAACCTCATCACGAAGCTTTCTCCCATTTTGAGGGCTCAGAAATGGATAATCCACCATTATCAGGGCATCATATAGGACTTCTCGTAAGAGAATTTCATCCTTGAATTTCTGCAGAGAGAAAAATTACCAAGCGTATATAAGAAGAGTTGGACATTAGCTACGTCTCCATTAGCAAGAGCAACAGGATTTCTTCAGGCATATTTCAAATCCAAAAGTACCACAACAAGGTTATCTAGAGTTTTAACTTTAGACTGGTATAGCAAATATGAGACAACAGCCTATGAAGGGGTCCTTTACAATCCCAGTATCCTCAAATGTCATCCAAATAACCAGATTCTCCCACATAATCTGGTTCACACCATGAAGTAAAATATATTTATTAAAGGTTAAGTGATTGCAGTTCACCTAGGAAATCGGCAAATAGAGAGCATGAACAATATAGTTAACTCTCATAGATTGAGCCTCTGATCCTTTTAACTCATAAGTCAAGTATCTTTCTCCAAAGTAAATCAACTGAGCAGGCATTAAAAGTCATTCGTCTAAAGAAGTGCTCGAGATCCTTTTATTTTGCATAGAAGTCTTAGTGCAAGCTAATCTGCACACATGAATGTCTTTTGCGCTGGAGCCAGCTCCATGAAGATAAAAACATAAGTATTTATCTCTTTCATGCAACTCAAAGGAGGACAAAAGGTCTGTATGACATGAATTGTGTTTTACCATCCTGATCAAGTGTTCTGTCTCCATTGGGATTTTATGAGACTTGATTTAACTTGAAATTTGCAAAGTAAGGTACATTAAAAGCTTCCTACCTCCTATCTTTTAAATTTAAGGGGAAAAAAACACTAAATGCACTTACTAGCAGCAATGTCACGGGTGTAACTGGATCCAAGAGCATGCTAAGAAGAGTACCTGACATCAAATCAAACGATGGTGGTATTGAATTATCAAGCAGGACAAATAATAGTGTATTAATTTGACAAAAATTAATGATTGATTGAAAAGGGACAAATACAGTATTCAACACAATTGAGTAGCCAGTGGATGCCACGAACGGAGCCTCAGACTAGTTCACGACGCATTAAATCAATGTTCTGTCGAAAATAGGAATCCTGCATGCACTATGGAACTCCGTTGAACGCTAATCACCTCAGGAATAACGTTCGGTCATAAACATATACAAATCTGAAAATGGTAAGACACATTACACCGACAGAGTGACGAGGCACTTTAATATTGCAAATGGAACTACAAGCCTGAAAAAAATCCAAAAACAAGCGAACCCGAAAACGTGTTTCTCACCGAAAAAGCAAAAGTTCCTAAATCCAGCAATGGTCTGGACGGCCCAGCTATGCATATCCCTCTCCAACTCGGCGTGCAGTGTCCGGGCGTCCAACTTCAAGCACAACCTCAACAAAAATGCCTCGGCCATAACAATCCCAGCCAAGCGCCCCATGCTGGTGCCGGAATCCTTACAAACCCCCATGCGAACGTCATCGCTGACGACCGGAAAGAACGATTTCGCGTCCTTCTTCGGCTTATCGACCATCCAGACACGAATCAAATCCAAAAAGCACGGACTCAAGGGCTCCAACTCATCCTCTTCCTCAAACTCCCCGCCGCTGCAGATGCTAATGTAACTAACCACGACCTCCAGCAAGTCCTCCACCTCTTTCTTCAAGCTCCGCCGCTCGACCACCAGAGAGTACAGCTCGTACACCACCGGGGCGAGCACGGCCACCTTCTTGACCGCGTTGCACGAGCTGTAGCACGTCGCCAGCAGCTGGAACAGGTCCTTGACCCTCGACACCTGCTCCGAGGCGTCGGCAGCGTCCCCGCCGCCGCGGCCGGCCGCGGCCGACTTCGCGGCGTGGTGGGTCAGCGCGGCGTAGAACCAGACGGTCTCCAGGGGCGGGTCGGGGAGGCTGTGGAGCAGGCGGGAGAAGATGGAGGTGAAGGCGGAGAAGTCCGGCGATCCGCCCCGGTACTCCAGCAGGAAGCGGTCGACCGACTCCTTCAGCATGGGGTGGAGAGGATCGCGAGGGCTTCGGCCGGTCGATGTCGCCGGATCCATGTCGAGTCGGAATTCCGGCGGGATTCGAGCGAATTCGGGATGGATTTCGGGGGGGCGATTGCTCGGTGGGGTGGGGGAAACCCTAATTTTGCGGGGCCTGCGCAGGGGAGGAAGGAAGAAGAAGAAGAAGAAAGGGGGGGAAGGGAAGGTGGGGGCAGAGTTCGGTAACGGGCAAATTTTTTGAATTCGGGCTTAAATAGAGAATGGCGTGTATTTTCCTTTTTTTTCTTTTTTTTTATGAGAGAGAGGAGAAAAATTAATTCGAGATCAATTTATGATAAATTAGATAATGGACCAACCTGCCCATATATGTTTTCCGAAAGGACTATTATTAATATTATGAGGATTATTTTCACGAATATTATTATCTCGAAAGATAATGTCGAACTTTTTTTTTTTTGGTCGGAAAGCATTTTAAAGCTTTGAAAATACCACACAAAAAGATAACGGTTTCCTATGTCAAATCCTTTTCTGCAAAGTTGATTTTACTGCAAGACGCCATGTGTTGCGTTTCTATTGGCTGGCATCTCCAAGATGATGTGATGGAGAATATCATCGTACAATATCCCTTGTAATCGTGGCCACGACTCGGTACCTTCAAGATACGAAATGCACGAATGAACTTAATTAACTTGATTTGTTTTACCAAAAAATTAAAAAAAAAATCAATTTTTTTCCAATAATCATTTCTCGGAAATGATAATATTTTTAGATATTTTGCAGAAATTTGAAAGTGACTTGAGAATTATATTTTCATTTTTCCAAAGAGACATGTATTATCCATGCATTATATAAGTTATATATGCATTATATTTTTTTTATCGATAGATGGTTGAAATACATAATCAATGACCTTCTAGGGAAAATCTAGTGAAGGGATAATTTGAAGTGAAAAGTTGCCAATGTTCAACTTCTTTTTAGTGTAAAATCATTGATGCTTTGTGGGGAAGAAAAACATACATAGACAATGAGGGATACCGGCAAGTTAAAGTAAAAAACGCAATCCTACTAGGCGCCTCGCTAGGGAACTACCAAGGATGGCCTTCACAAGTGGCAATCCCCCGGTTATTATCCCTGCATTATGTAAGCTAGACATGCATTATATTCTTTTATCAACAAGTGGTTGAAATAAGCGGCCTAAAAGAATAAAGAATTTGGTTTTCCTTTTATATATTGAAGTCGGCTTGCCTATTCTTTGTTCTACTACCCAAAATATAATAAAACGAGACCTGAAAAATATCGACGTATTAGAGCACGCCCAGTGAGCAGCAAGAAAGGAAACCCAATGTACTTTTTTTTTTGGAACAGCAAGAAAGGAACCAATGTACTTGAAAGAGGGACACAAGTAGGTGATTACTTTTTTTGATTTGACTGTGATGTGTTCGTTTTTTTGATTTTTTAAATCTTTGACTTTAAAGATGGAAACTATTCCAAGTTCACCTCTTGCCAGAGGACATCCACATGCCCTAACACCCGACTTGAAACCTCTTGAAAGCCTCATGAGTTTAGATGCCACGACCGACTTGATCTTGGTTGTCAAGGTCTTGATGATTTAGGCATGACCTCCTTAGATCCTAGCACAAGGGCCAAGGTCTTGGGTCCAATCTCAAGAGACCCGGGCCGCCACCAAGGTCCTAACACAAGTGTCAAAGGACCCCAGCCTAAGCATTCTCTACTAGGTCCCTAGCTTTGAGGGATTCAAGCCCAATCACTAAGGTCCCAAAGCCTAGGCATCAGGGAACCATATCAGGCACTAATGATTTGGGTGCAAGAGCTGGGACTCGACTACAAGCATGGGTACCAAGGTCTTTGGCTCAACTTCAAAGGACTTGTACCTAGGGGTGTGTAAAAGAACCGGAACTCGCCTGGACCGCCCGGAACCGCCCAGAATCGGTGGTTCTTGAGGGAACTGATCCGGTTCTTGATTCCAATTTATGGGAACCGGTGGATACCGGTTCGGTTCCCGGTTTCATTGGCGGATCCATCCACCCGCCCACTCGGATTGGACCGATTATATTAAAATAATATATTAATTTTTAATATTAAAAAAATTAAAATTACTAATTAATAAACCCAAATCAAATAACTAAAAAAATAAAGTCAAGATCGCGAAGAAGCAAGGCTGGGTAATCTCCAGTCAAACCAAATGGAGAGGTCCATAAGCTAAAAAGTCCAAAGCGCACCTTGAGTCCTTGACAAAACGCCGAGCAATGAGTGGGCAAAAGGCAAGCACGCGAAGAAGCAGGGCTGCAGGAGGAGGAGAAGAATAATAGGTCGAGCAAAGAACTAGCAATTTCGGTCGAAAACCAAAGTTACTTCGCGTCAAGATCGGAGCTTAACTTATAATTAGTTTTACCTTCTTTCACTTTCGACATTATGTTTTGATTTATAGTTATCGTAGCTTTTGGTTTCTAGTATATTACTTAAAATGAAGAGTTCTCGTGATGAGATTTAGAAAATGATATTATTATTATTGTGAGATCGGTTCCATGGATCCACCCGGGAACTGGACCGAACCGGCGGTCCGGTTCCCAGGTGAATCCCGGTTCCAATTTTTCAGAACCGGTTCTTAGCAAACGGTCCCCGATTCTAGGTCAAGAATTGCTCGCTCGGACTATGCACACCCCTACTTGTACCTAGCTTATGAGGACCTAGGCTCAAACTCAATGGACTAGTTCCAAAAAGCTAGTGATTTGAGCGCGAAAGCCAAGTAATTGGACGTAGCTGTCAAGGTCTCATTTGTGGCTTATGTAAATCCAGACTCAAACGTTAGGGTCTTTGTGTCTAACTATCGAGATTTAGTCATATTTTGAAAATTGATTTTTATTTTTAGAGAGGAAATCATTTTGTTGAGTTTAAGTTTTTCACTAATTATGCAAATACTTTTTGTTTACTTATTTTTAGCGATCCAAATGTAGGAAAATGATTTTGACAATAAATTTTTGGCAAATCAAACCAACCCTAAAAGTAAAAGCTTCGAAAATGATAAAAGTATATTCCTAATCATTATTCCATTGTATTGCCTTTGGCATAAGGGCGGGGATTCTTTTGGTTTGGTTGTTAAAGTATAATGGAATAATGATTATAAATATACTTTTATTTATTTGAACTAATTCATTTAACGCAAGAAATATTCTCATTAGAAACACCCCACCAACACTTTTCTAAAACCATAATTATATGATTGACGAAAGTTAGTAATTACGATAAACAACATTAATTGTTTCATTTAAAATTTTTTATATAAATGATTGATATTTAGCATATTGACTATATTATCAAAATTTAAAAAGAGCCCGTAACAATTTTTTTTTAGCCTATGCTTGCGGAAATAATCTTGATACAAAAAACAAAATTTAATCATTACAACTTTGAGAAGCCATGAGTGAATAGGTAACAGACTAACAGTAGAAGTAACGTCTCCACCACAATTGCTGGTCTAGTCTAGTAAATTTGATACTTCTATTAAGTAATTCAAAGGCATAAAACAACATAAAGTGGCGACGAATAAATATACATTTATCAAGCACATATACCGTGAGAGACGAATATGATGTAAATATGGTCACAACAAAGAATTGAAAAAACGACGATGCTTTACTGGGAGTAAAAAATAAAAATAATAAGAAATAAACATAATTTATATAGACATATAGAAATATATCATTCGTGAAATATAAGGAGAATGAATTGTGAATTTAATCCCATGAATAAGCAGGCAGTGGAGCAGTACTTGCTTTTTGTAATTAACATTTAATTCCACATAATTAATGCACAAAAACCCTTCTTTTATTTATGCGACAAAATCGTGGTTGCATAAATGAAAAACGAAAATCTAATCCAGAAAATAGAGGGAATGTGATGTTTTGGTTATCTATTTCAATATTTTTGCCTCGTCTTTGTCTTAATCGAACAAATTTTTTTTTAGAAAATTAGTTCCTTTTGTCAACTTTAAAATTGTCACCGCGATTAAAAGAAGTTAAGAAGAAAAATAAAGTTTCGTGAAAGAAATAATTGAGAGATTTTGACCATCCAACAACGCACCGCCTCCGCCTCCGCCGACCATCGTCCCCTTCTCCTTGTTGATCAGCCTCAAGGGCCCAACACGCCCCTTGAGCCCCCACCATCTCTCTCCACCGGCTGCCAATTAGATCCAAGCTCGGGACGTCGGATTTGATGCCGCCGAGCCCAGATTCGGCGAGGTGAGCCTTGGGTGAGCCGGTTGTAGCGCCGCCCAAGGCCGGCGAAGCCATTCATGGTTTTTCCGAAGGTCTCGATCCAGCACGGCTAAAGAGGACATAGAGGGATAGAGACGCGTGCATGTCAAGGACGCGACAAGCGGCGACGAGCGACGCCTTGAGGACTTGTGCAGCGGTCGACGACGCGAGATGTGAGGCGACATCGACGGTGCTACTCTGTGGAGCGGTGGCAACCTGCGACGGTTTACGGGTGGGAGAGACTGAAATGAGAAAAGGGAAGGTTGCATTATTCTTTTCGCAAAGCGATTGTGTATGGTTAAATGCACAAGTAAAATATCAAACGAACGGGCGACACTTGGAGAGTAGCAGTTAATTCTTACCTAAAATATAATGTGATATTGAATTTCGAGAACATACTAATTTACTACTCCTACCAAAAAAAAAATATGGAGGATGCTTGTGTCACAGTCCATGAATCCTCCCATACTCGTGACCTTGTGAGTGGAGCTTGGGGTTATCGGATGAAGAGTGTGAGGCGACATCGACGGTGCTACTCTGTGGAGCGGTGGCAACCTGCGACGGTTTACGGGTGGGAGAGACTGAAATGAGAAAAGGGAAGGTTGCATTATTCTTTTCGCAAAGCGATTGTGTATGGTTAAATGCACAAGTAAAATATCAAACGAACGGGCGACACTTGGAGAGTAGCAGTTAATTCTTACCTAAAATATAATGTGATATTGAATTTCGAGAACATACTAATTTACTACTCCTACCAAAAAAAAAAATATGGAGGATGCTTGTGTCACAGTCCATGAATCCTCCCATACTCGTGACCTTGTGAGTGGAGCTTGGGGTTATCGGATGAAGAGTGTGAGGCGACATCGACGGTGCTACTCTGTGGAGCGGTGGCAACCTGCGACGGTTTACGGGTGGGAGAGACTGAAATGAGAAAAGGGAAGGTTGCATTATTCTTTTCGCAAAGCGATTGTGTATGGTTAAATGCACAAGTAAAATATCAAACGAACGGGCGACACTTGGAGAGTAGCAGTTAATTCTTACCTAAAATATAATGTGATATTGAATTTCGAGAACATACTAATTTACTACTCCTACCAAAAAAAAAAATATGGAGGATGCTTGTGTCACAGTCCATGAATCCTCCCATACTCGTGACCTTGTGAGTGGAGCTTGGGGTTATCGGATGAAGAGTGTGAGGCGACATCGACGGTGCTACTCTGTGGAGCGGTGGCAACCTGCGACGGTTTACGGGTGGGAGAGACTGAAATGAGAAAAGGGAAGGTTGCATTATTCTTTTCGCAAAGCGATTGTGTATGGTTAAATGCACAAGTAAAATATCAAACGAACGGGCGACACTTGGAGAGTAGCAGTTAATTCTTACCTAAAATATAATGTGATATTGAATTTCGAGAACATACTAATTTACTACTCCTACCAAAAAAAAAATATGGAGGATGCTTGTGTCACGGTCCATGAATCCTTCCATACTCGTGACCTTGTGAGTGGAGCTTGGGGTTATCGGATGAAGAGTGTGAGGCAGAAGGGTAGAACACAATTGGTCCGTGGGAGTGGCGTCAGGACGGTTGGTGCTAGGAGTTCTAGAATAGAAGGATTACATCACTTAGGAGCTCTGAAGACGGGGTAGGCCTCCCGTGCACAAACTAGTCGGGAGCTAATGCCGCTCTCCTGACGAGGCCAAGGCAGGCCGAAACCAGTTGTCGTACCTAAATGGGTTTGCTGTCTCACTCAATGGACTAGACGCCCGAGCGACGCTAGGCTTGGTAGGATCTCATACGAAGGAGCATTCACCGTATCGTTCGCTGAAGCAGCTATAGAAGAAAGGCTTCCGCTTGCCAGGCGCCCATGGGTCGTTCCGAGGCCAACGAAACTCTTGGCCCGTGACAAGTGGTATCAGAGCATGAATCCCTCCAATAAGTGAGCAAGTCAGAGAATCAGACTCCTCGCTTAAGTGTGAGTCAAATTGATAAGTTCTAGTGGATGGGTACTAGGACAAGTCGGTTTCTCGTCGAGCGGCATGCGAGTTAGAGAAGAACTGAATCCTCACTGAATATGGATAATGTTCCTGGATCGATCGGTGAATTCAAAGAAGAGGTCTACTGCCACGTTTTCAACAAGGGAAAAACCTCCATTTGGTTTCCTGGGTTCAAGATGCTGGTTAGGCTAATACGGTGCTACCAAAAGATGCGGTTGGCGAAGAATGCCACACTTGCCGGAAAGCGCAGGTGACCAAGAATGGGCAAGCGGCTAAGAATAAAAGAGGCCACCAATGGAGCAAAACCTGTTTTGTTGGGCGAGCTTGACTGTTCGATGTGAATTCCCAAAAGTGGCACATCAATGGTTAATTTACGCAAGGAAGCGACAGAACAGATCGCAACGAGGGCGTTGCAAATTGAGTGGAGGAGAATGTCACGGTCCGTGAATCCTCCCGTACTCGTGACCTTGTGAGTGGAGCTTGGGGTTATCGGATGAAGAGTGTGAGGCAGAAGGGTAGAACACAATTGGTCAATGGGAGTGGCGTCAGGACAGTTGGTACTAAGAGTTCTAGGATAGAAGAATTACATTACTTAGGAGCTCTGAAGACGAAGTAGGCCTCCCGTGCACAAACTGGTCGAGAGCTGATGCCGCTCTCCTGACGAGGCCAAGGCAAGCCGAAACCAGTTGTCGTACCTAAATGGGTCTGCTATCTCACTCGATGGACTAGACGCCCGAGCGACGCTAAGCTTGGTAGGACCTCATACGAATGAGCATTCACCGTATCGTTCGCTGGAGCAGCTATAGAAGAAAGGCTGGCCTGGCGAATTCCGCTTGCCAGGCGCCCACGGGTCGTTCCGAGGCCAAGGAAACTCTCGGCCCGTGACACTTGCGTGACCGCACTGTTACTTTTGATAAGTAGCGGTGCAACCTAAGCCATCCATTTTCTCTTATCTACTTTTGCAGCAAATCATGGTTTTGTGTTTGCGTAAGAAACGAATCTAATGACATTATTCAAGGAAAAGAAATCCAAGAGGTAGTTGACTACAAACTTTAGATGGTGAAATATTGTCCGAAATAAAATAAACGACATTTAAGAATTCATATATGAAGAATACTAAAGATACCCAATGGGCACGTAACATAAATACGTTGGACTTTCATTTTTTTATCGTAAGTTTATTTCTTTTACTGAATGGTTAGCCATGCACTCGATTTTTCTTCAGCGTCACTTCATTATCATGATATCGTTGTCATGGAATGTTTGTATTATTGCAAACTTAAAAGAAATTAGTGATAGAAATACACCAGATATTTTAAGATTCAAGCTCATAGCCATGACTGCTTAGTTTGAGTTTGCAACAATCATGGGTTCAAGTCACGAAGCTCGAAGCTATCGTGTCCAATAGATCTTTTCGAGTCACGAAGCTTGAGGTCATGATTGGTCGATTTGAGCTCTTGATCATAGTTACTCAATTGGTGATGGCGTGAATAATTACGAATTATAAAATTTATATAGTTATAGGTATTTTATTGATTTTATTCACGTCAATCCCTTTCCTTATTTATTATTATTATTTTTATCTTATAAGGAATCTCACTGTTAAGGATATTTTCCTTCCTAATTTTTGAAGGAAACCGACTAAGCAATTCAACCGGCATCTATGGGAAATTGCTTGGCTGGGAAGGCACCGTCTCTTTTTTAAGAGGGATGGTGCCGTTACCCGAGCATTTAAAAAAAATAAAAAATAAAATAAACCACATATAATTAATCCTCACAATAACATAAATGTTTATAATAATTTAACAACAAAAACTTATTGCAAAAGCTCCCATATAATCAATGCTGAGAACTCACTATTATATGTGTATGTGATCGGTTATTGATTCGGTCTGATCCCACTCTAGAATCGAAAACTAAATCAAAATCGGGGACTAGATTTGCCCAATCTAGTTCTCGGGTATCCATGGGCCCATCTGACCAATACTCGACCACAAGCTCATCGAAAAATCCCATTCCCTTTTTTGTTTTGTTTTGTTTTGTTTTTTTTTTTGTTTTTTTGTTTTTTTGTTTTTTTTTTTTTGCGTTTGTGTAAGAAACAAATGTAATGACGTTATCAAGAAAAGGAAATCCAAGAGATAATTTACTATAAATTTTAGATGATGAAATATTGTTCGAAGTAAAATAAACGACATTTAAGAATTCATAGATGAAGAATACTAAATACCCAATGGGCACATAACGTAAATACATTGGACTTTCATTTTTTTTATAAGTTTATTTCTTTTACTAAATGGTTAGCCATGGACTAGATTTTTCTCCAACATCACTTCATTATCGTGATATGGTTGTTATGGAATATTTGTATTATCACAAACTTAAAAGAAATTAGTGATAGAAATACACCAGATATTTTAAGATTCAAGCTCATAGCCATGGCTGCTTAGTTTGAGTTTGCAACAATCATGGGTTCAAGTCACAAATCTCGAGGCTATCGTGTCCAATAGATCTTTTCAAGTCACGAAACTTGAGATCATGGTTGGTTGATTTGATCTCGTGATCATAGTCATTTGATTGGTGATGATATGAATAATTACGAATTTATATTGTTATAGGTATTTTATTGATCTTATTCACGTTAATCCCTTTCCTTTTTCTATTTTTATCTTATAAGGAATCTCACTATCATCCTATTAAGATATTTTCCTTCCTATTTTTTTAAGGAAACCGACTAAGCAATTCAACCGGTATCTTAGGAAAATTGCTTGGCTGGGAAGGCACCGTCTCTTTTTTAAGAGGGATGGTGCCATTACCCAAGCATTTCTCAAAAAAATAAAATAAAATAAACCACATATCATTAATCCTCACAATAACATTAATGTTTATAATAATTTAACGGCAAAAACTTACTGCAAAAGCTCCTCTATAATCAATGTCGAGAACTCACTGTTATGTATGTATGTGGTCGGTTCTTGCTTCGGTCGGGTCCCATTCTGGAATTGAGAACCATATCAAAATCAGGGACTAGACTGGTCCGGTCTAGTTCCCAGGTATCCTAATGGAACCAGTTGAGTTTAAAGGAAAGAATGTGACAAATTCCATAAGAGGTGAAGGAGACTCGAATAAAGAGAAAAATCGAAAGAAAAGAGCATGCACAAGTATCGTGGGGCGAAAGGAAAAGATCGAAAGAGGAAAAGAGGCGTGCGTGAGGCATTTATAAAATAAATAAAAAAACAATTGATTATCTGGACATCAATTTTACTTTTAAGAATTAGGAACGGGATCAACACTCTCAATTTTCGAACCTAATGGACTGGTTCAGTTCGGTCTAGATGTCCCCAGTTTGATCAGTATGAGTCTCGGTTCAAGGCCCAAACCCGATCTCCCGCCGGATCGGATCTACTCAAAAAAAATCGATGGGCGCATCTGACCAACACCCGGCCACAAGCTCATGGAAAAAATCCCATTCCCTAATTTTTCTTTTTCCCCCCCGAATATCTAAAATCTAAGATATAAAATAAAAATACCACTAAAAAGAACGATAAAAAATAAAAAATAAAATCTCACGGCGAGATCTACGCACCGTATATAAACCCCCACACCCCCTTCTCTCTCCTCTCATCTCCGTTTCTAGGGTTTTCTCTCTCCTCCAATCTCCCTCCCCAATGGCGGACGAAGCTCAGTACGCCTCCGATGCGGCCAGCAACAAGCGCAAGTACGAGGAGCAGACCGGCCTCTCCCCGCCCCCTCCCCGCCGGCCGACCGGATTCTCCTCCGGCCCGATCCCCTCCGCCTCGCCGCCCGACTCCGGCGGCGCCATCCCGACCTCCTACAAGAGCGTCCCCCCGCCCCCCTCCGCCGACGACGTGCAGGCGCAGGTCCAGAACGCGAAGCAGCGCGCCCAGGAGATCGCCTCCCGCCTCCTGTTCAACGCCAGCGCCGGGGTGGCTGCGGCCGCGGCAGCCGCGGCGGCCGGCGGCGGCGGCGGGTTCGATGTGAAGCGCTCTAGGGTTGAGAACGGGAGCGGATTTGATTCCATCGAGAAAGGTCTCGCGATTTAAGCTTATTGGAATTTTCTTTTTTCCTGTTATTTTCCCATTCTGTTGCGTTAGGCCTTTGTTTCTAATGCGTCTGGAATCGTATGCACTGTCGATGGAGGACCTCTAGATTTCAGTTGTGCGGTTTGAATGTCGGCTCTCGTTTCGCCGCATTTCGAGTGTAAAGTTCACTCGATAACGTTTCCAAATGCATGATTTCTCCTTTTTTTTCTTAACATATTCATCTCGGTAGCTTATATCATCCGTTAGAGCCTGTGAAATGATGCTTGTGCGGGACATCTATTCACTAGTTGTCTATGCTTCTGGCTTTTGTCTGATAGAAAGCTTGTGCACCATGTGCTGCTTCTGGTGCTTCTTTTCGTTGTTGTAATTTCCGTTGATGTGCTCCATCGTTCTATGAACACGTTTTATTCAAACGCTCGTGTGGTGACTTTTTGGCATCTACGACTTGTTTCAGATGGGAAGCCCATGATGAGTACACCATCAGCAATTCCTGTTTCATATAGCTATGGCCAGGGGACAAGCAAAAAGATTGATATTCCTAACGGCAGAGTTGGAGTGATTATTGGTAAAGCTGGTGAGACCATCAAGTATCTTCAGCTCCAGTCTGGGGCTAAAATTCAGGTCACTCGCGACATGGATGCGGATCCCAATTCGCCGACTAGGCCGGTAGAACTAATGGGTACGCCTGAACAAATTGCCAAGGCTGAGCAATTGATAAACGATGTTCTTGCTGAGGTGGGTTTTTTTTTTTTTCAGTTTATCACCTGTTTGTTATTTGCTGTTATTGGAGTTGTGCTTGATTGTGACCTGGAACATGCCCACAGGCTGAAGCAGGGGGCTCAGGCATAATCTCTAAAAGAGTAACTGGTCAGACTGGATCTGCTGATCAATTTGTGATGAAGATACCAAATAACAAGGTATATTTAAGTCTTTCGAACATCTAAGTGGTTCATGTATGTACAATTGCCATAGTATTCTATATGCGGCTTGTTCTCAGGTTGGATTAGTTATTGGCAAAGGTGGCGAGACAATTAAAAACATGCAAGCCAGGACTGGTGCTCGTATTCAGGTATAATATAAAATCTACTGCTCTATTCCTACTTAGTTCATCTTTTTTATTTCCTTATTTTATATTCGTTGCTTGTTTGTTAGATGTAAATTTACAGATTTTACCAGAAGTTTTTGCATTAGCTTGTGGTGATAAATTTGTTTCTTTAATGGTGCAATGGTTATGAACTTTCAAACTTTTGTTATATTCTATACAGGTTGTACCCTTACACCTTCCACCTGGTGATCCAGCAATTGACAGGAATTTGTATATTGATGGCACAAGTGAACAGATTGAGGCTGCAAAACAATTGGTTAATGAAGTTATTAGTGAGGTATGTGTGGTCTATGATTGTTGCCATGTGGAACATGTCTTTCTGTCTCTTTATTCGGTCTATTTAGAAAATTTGCCACCCAGATTTGTTGGGCAATTTGGTTGTTGATGTAGACTACTTCACACCGACAAAAAATAGAGTTCAACTGGGAATGAAAGAGCTGAGGACTTTGTGCCATTTTTTCGTTCTTGCTGTTTAGAAGCTTAGTTATTTGCACTCTGAACAAAATTGCTAGCCCCTCTATGTACAATGTTTAATTTTTTCAGTGCCTTAAGTCATTTCATGAAGAACGGCTTCCTATGTTGGACAATCATATTCCATTATTTTTGTCCATTATTGTAAGAGGATGGGATTTTATCTCTCTTGTTAACCCCACCGCAGTTCTGATGAGGATAACAAGAGATAAATAAATAGATAAATATAAATAAAAAAGATGGAAAGCAAACAAGTAAGTAAGAAAACTCAAAAAGGAAAGGGAAAAGTGGCACTGCACAATTTCTTCTGTTGATCTGGCCTATTCAGTGGATGGTTCCATTTGTTGCTTTTACTTTATGGTTGCTGTGATATTGATCATTCTGAATGTCAATAGCTCTGTATACGAGTGTGCATGTGCGTGTATGGGTTCTGTGTTTTTTTGGCTATGGTTGAATGGGAAACCCAAGCGGTTGCGGACGAACCTTGTCTCTATTGGATTCTGAACTATCCCAGTTTTCTGATTGGGCCTTAGACTTTCAGAGCATGCTTCCTACTTTTCACAGGTGAAACTGTGACCATGTTCGTTGCAATGAATATCCATCTTCACTAACCTATAGCTACTGGGGAATTTCGTTTGAATTTTTGTACGTCTCTTACTCTGCATACTGGCTGATGCATTTTTTGGCAAACACTTTCAATTGCTTCATACGATCATTGGACTTTATAAATCCTGAAGGGTGCAAGGGGTAATAACTTCTGAGTTCAGGATGGTTTCGCCATTTCAGGTCTTGGGTCATTCTTGTGTTTTGAAAAGACTTCAAGTGAGATTGAGTCATTGCCAACATCATGAGTTATATGCTTGTTTTTCAATATGGTTTGGGGTGTTAACGGGATTGCAATCTGCTGTCCAATCTGTTGGTATTTTGTAGCAGATGTAAATCTACGCGCTTCCTATTAATTTCATCTCTTAACCGTTGACTCGTGACTTCATGGATCAAGCTTGCCTGTTCTCAGCTGCTTCATATCATTGAGTTATAAGGTGGATTGCCGATAGATTATTGATGGACCAGTCTTCAATATTTTTATCATAATTTATTGATGAAGTGATCATAGAGGACGATTATCAAGATGTCTGAGGAGGATAACTGCTGCTTGGTGGATCAGTTTCTGGGGTATAGCTTTCATTTGTCTTAGTACTAGGGTTTTGCAGGTTCATGAAGTTCTGCGGATAGTGTAATGTTATGGTATACACATGCGCGAGTCGTTAGTTGCTTCCTAGCTCATAATGTTGGGTTGTCATTTCCTAGCGCATGATATTGGGATATTTACCACTTTTAGCCTTGACAGTGCTTAGTAGTTGCACATAATATTTACTGATGATATTCTTGGGAAATATTGTAGGGTTTAGTGTCTTTTCAACTGTTGGTGACACCAACATCGAACTCTATGTTGGTGTTTTTTCAACATTGCTCTGGTATGGTTCCAACCTCATTTTTAAGAAGTGCTACTGTGGGGGGAAGGTGCAAAGATCATCTTTTCGGGGATATTTGTCATTGGAGTTGACATCCAACACAATTGGATGATGAATCTTGAGCGTGGTTACCCTTGATGAAGTTGTCATTGGGTTGGGCTATGATATTGCTAAATGACTTGCTTAATTGTGAAGCCGATTGCCTTATCACGATTGAAGTAGCCATCCTCCTGAATTTAAGTCGTTTTCATTATATTTAGAGATATTCTCAGTATGCTATCGGTTAGTAAACACGAATTGGAAACTAAAAATGTCATACACATTGTTCATCACTGAGCTGTATTGCATTAATAATGCTGAGAAGTCTTTCTAATTTCCTTGTGTTTCTGGTCATTCTGTTTTCCGTCAGGTTAGTCCCCGAAACTATTTCTCCATATCTAGTACTCATTAGTTAATTGTTTAGACCATCGGCTCAATTTCAAATATCTTAATCCTCTCAGTGGTAACTTTTCCAATGTTTTGGTTAGTTGCTGAGATAATATCCTGAGGTTCTGCATAAATTGTTGTGTCTTATTGGCTTCACAAGTTTTGCCATCAATGTCGGTATTGTAAAGCTGGCATTTTATGGCATGAATTGTGCAAATTATTACTTGTTTATGCTACTTTCTCATAATCCTGTGAAGATGCGTTTTCTTCCTGTGGTAACTACGGTAATCGCTGCATCGAGCACCATGCCTGCTGGAATGTCCGGTTGCAACACCTGGGTTCCATGGACGCAACAATTCTGCTCGTCTGGCAGAAGTGCAGCGGCACCTACTTGCCTGAATTTGCTCTTACAAATTTTAGCACCCAATGATATATAGCATCGTGATGTATAGGGTGTACTGAATCTTTTATGTCTTGACTGTGGGTTTAGGAATCTTTGATGATCACATTGATTAGAGAATTATACGACCTCGACATTTCTATATTGCTAAGAAGCTTATATATGCCCTTGCCTGTTTATTTTTAGCGGAAGTAGCTCTGTAGTTTTTGCCTTCTGTTTGTACCATTCCCTTTAAAATAGGGTGTGGATGGACTTCTGCTGGAGTAACTCAATAATTACAACCTCCATACGGTATGTAGGTGTCCACAACTCTCTCGATACAAAATGATCTTTAATGCTTTTACATTGTACTTTTTGCTTTGTGTTTTATGCTTATATCTGCTGATTGTTACATTTTCCTCCTTTATTTGTGAATTTTAAGTTGTATATACAATGCCTTTCTTTGCCTTTGCATTCCGTGAGGATTGAAAGCATCAACCCTGTTCATATGAAAAATCCTTTTTCTTGCAGAATCGTATGAGAAATTCCTCAATGTCTGGAGGATACCCCCAGCAAGGTTACCAGGCAAGACCTCCTGCAAGCTGGGCTCCCCCTGGGCCTCCACAAATGCAGCAACCTGGTTATGGCTATGCACAACCTGGGATGTATCCAGGTGCTCCACCCCAATATAACATGGCTCAGCCACAATATGGAGGTTATCCTCCACAACCAACTTCTGGTGGATATCCCTCGAGCTGGGATCAGTCTGCAGTCCCACCATCTCAGAACACTGCACAGGGTGGTGGTTATGATTACTATGGCCAGCAGCCTCCAACACAGCAACAGCAGACCCCAAGTGGTCCTACAGGAGGGGCAGATAGCTCGGGTTACAATTACAACCAGCCACCAGCTACTTCCTATCCACAGCAAGGGCAAGGATATCCACAGGATGGATATGGTGGTTATCAGGCACCTCAGCCTGGTTATGGTCAGCCTCCTCCTTATGATCAGCAACAAGGTTACAACACTGCCGCTGGCTATGGCACCAATCCAGCGCAAGAAGGGCATACTCCTTCCTATGGAGCTCAAGGGGATACTGCTCAGGCACCACCACCGGTCCAGCCTTCAACTGCTGGTCAGCCAGGATACGGTGCTGGTCAGCCACCAAACCCAACCCTTGCTGGCTATCCTCCCCAGGGAACTGGTCAAGCAGGTTATGGCATGCCCCCGACTTCTCAAGCTGGCTATGGCAACCAATCGACTGCGTATGCGGCGGGCTATGGACAACCCCAAGCCCAGAAGCCACCTGCTAATGCTCCGGCTTATGGAGGAGCTCAACAGTCTCCAAGCACACCAGGAGGCTATAGTCAGGCCCCTAGTGGGCAGCCAGGCTATCCCCAGTCTCAGCCACCATCGTCAGGTTACTCTCAGCCCGATGCTGCTGCTGCCCAACGTGGTCCCCCTTCAGGATATGGAGTCCCACCTTATGGTGCAGCGCCTGCACCTCAGCCGGGCTATGGGCAGCAGCCACCTCCATATAACAGCTACAGTGGTGGTTATCCGCAGGCTCCTGCTTATGCTGCTGATGTTGGTGCCGGGGGTGGTGGTAGTGCGCAGGGTGCTCAACAGAGCTCGTCCGCGAAAACATCTCCCCAGAGTTGATTACAAGTGGAAATGTGGGAAAACATCTCCCCAGAGTTGATTACAAGTGGAAATGTGGGATGTCATGTTATAGTTTTGTTCCCATGCTCGCCGTTGTCTAAGATTAGTTAGTCTACTCATGGTTTTAGAACAACTTATGCTGTAGGATACTTTTGTGCTTTGTTCATTTTGGATTAGTTGTGTATGATGCATGCATGTTATGAGTACTCTTTTCATGTTATGAACCTTATGTTTTTTGTGACTGCTGTATTTCGGTAACCTATGCCGATGGATGAGACACTGATTGCGTATCATACGAGGATTGGCTTACAAGTGTTTTACGCGGTGAATGGATAAATGTTTTCAAAACCAACGGTCTGGCACGTTCTCATTTCTCGTGAATGGCCGTGGTTTGTAAATTAAAGAAAAAAAAAATGTGGACGATTAGAGTTTGCTATACGTGGGGTCTGCCTGGCCGTGGTTACGATGAAGCACGCCCATTTATTTATTTTTTTCGAAAGGGTTAATGAGAGCATAGGTCTTTATTCATGATAGAAAAGATTATACTTTGATCCAAGCGAGTCGCTGTACAGAGCAAAAGAAGAGAGGAATTTCCTGGTGGCTTCCAAAAGCAAAACATAGAAAAAACAGGAGGAAAAAAATAATTTCAATTGCGACGTACATGGTTTCGAACGCTGTACAAAATGAATATCGGAAATAACACCGCTTCGACAAAACGACGTCGCCCGGGTCAGGAGAAGCGTGCGGGGGACGCTTCGCTCCAGATTCACACGCTATAAAAATGGCACCACGAAGCGCTAGGGTTTTCTCAAGCTCCGACCTCCGTCTCTTTTTCTCGTTCGTCGACATCAGCTCCAGGCCGCCGAGCATGTGGTGCTCGTGGAGATGGCGGTTCAATTACAGGTGAGAAACGGGCGGTCTTGTCCATCGCTCCCTTTAGTAGTAGCAGTAGTGGTCTACGCTTGTGTTTTCATGGCTCCATAATCCGAGTCAACAGCGGGCACCCGTCCATGGTGGCCTGTCTGCCGCTTGGAGCCGACAGCAACCTTCGGCCGGTTGAAGATCCTTGGGACTCTTTTACTCCGTAGTCCCACAGACACAATACCCGGCCACATCCTCGCTCCGTACCGCACGAACCCCGGTTCGCGCGTGCACTTGCGTGTCTTGATTCTCGGGGGATCTTTTCTGGGTCTCTTCACACTCGATCTGTCTAATCCCCTCGGATGCGCCGGGCTCGTGCGGATCGGATTCGCGGAGTCACTTTTGGGTCCGCATTCGATGCGTTTTTCGTTTCTCGTTTCCAGTGTAGTGAAAGTGCTTGCTCTTGTGATGTATGCGAGTCGGCACTCCAGTCAGACACGGGTGTTTTGTTTGACATTGAGAAGCAGAACACCTTTTGCATGGTGCCTACAGATTGCTGCTTCTCACGATTGGAGGGAACCAACCCTTAAATGGTTCCCTTCAAATTCGAAGTAGCTACATTTTCTTTTCGTGTTCTTTCTCCTTTGTCGCTGAGCATGCGAGTGATTTCATCGATGACTGAAGAATCTAAGTGAACCTGGTACAGTTACAACAGGCCAGAGGCACATCTGATCTTTGCTGCAGGCCCACCTCCATGTGAATGATTCAAGATCCCATCTGCAAACCTTGGCATTTGAAAGAGAGCCCAGAGTCATAGACAACTTAACGGGAAAATGATCCTTCAGGATGCCACAGAGGTGCTAAGGATTGAACCGTGAAGAGGTTCTTTCCATCCCCCGATGACACACTTGACATGAGTCTAAACGTCTCCTTTCATATAACAAGTGTTTTCTTCCAAAAATAAGAAGAGCTTGCAGCCGCAGGGACTTTGATGTTCCAAAAGCTTCTGCCTTTAAAACTATGCTGCTTCACCCAGGCAATCGATTAAGCTCACTGACCAGACAAAAGCAGAGCAACGCTTCTCAATTCTTTTAATAGTCTTCTCCATGAGAATGAAAAAACCGCACCTTAAGAGACAATGCCATAGGTAAATCAAATCGATGAGGTGAAGTCTACGAGCAAATGTCGATTTCGTCGCACTTGGACTCCGGATTCTGATACAGTCCTTATCATAGAGTTTCCCCGAAATAAGGGGTAAACCAAAGGTAGTAATTATACAAGCAAATTCACCAACTTTAGGCTCTCTTTATTGAACCGTCTCATGTAGTTGAGAGCTCCAGACACCTGATATCATCTGCGAAAACCTAGAATGCCTGGAAAATCAGTTTCAAGTCAGACAATCAGATAAAATGCCTTGGAAAATGCCCCATCCCATCAGGTAGCATCAAGATATCATCTGCAAAAACCCAGATGAATCCACTTAATCTCGGAACACATGGGTTAGCCTTTGAGCTTCCCTAACTCTGCAGCCTGATTAATCATATCCTAGAATGGATATCAATAGCCATAACAAAGAGACAAGGGGAGACGTGGGATCCCCTTGCTGGAGACCCTCGCATCCAGGCAAATCACCTGTCCCCCACAATAAGAACAACAGAGGATTGGGAAGCAGTGACGGAAACTTTTGCCCATCTGATGAGCGGGTCAAGCGTGTCAAGGCCTACTTCTTTTCTACAATACCATTAATCTCTTTTAATCAGTGGCCGCCTGTGGTAATCCATCTCACATCGTGATAGTCCCGTAATCTCGTGATCACCCAAACATTTTCAAGTAATACTATATGTTTCACCACAAAGGGTAAAATACCCTTAAGAATATGGATAAATCAATTTGAGTCATTAGATGATGTGAATGGTCTTTTGTTGATTTTTGGACAGGAATATAAATGACGAAATTTTTTAAAAGTACAAATATTGAGAACAATTGTAAGTTATATTTGGAAGAGTAAAATATGTTGAAAGTAAAAATGAACAACATGTGCTCTTAAATTAATAGGCGGTCCTTCACAAAAAATATTAGATAGACATTTATAACTCCAATTGACAATTACATCAACGGTTACTAAGAATTAAAAAATGCCCTATGTGGCTCCTTCTATTTAGCAACATTTATCTACGTATGGTTACAACATCCAAGGTTATTAACTTCGCAACCACTAGGGGTTCGCCCCAGTGGCCACCATTCCATCTTGGAATGGGGAGATTGGGAGTTCAAATCCTCACATTCTCAGGGGGGATTGGGGTGGGGATGATTTCATTTCAGGAGTGAGTTTCGACTCCCACGCCCTGCAAGGAGGCAGGACAAAAGTCTTAGAGTAGGATTAGCATAGAACTGACGAAAAAAAAAGGTTATTGACTTCGCTACTTGATGTGCTCTTTTTTCTATGGACCGAGTTGCTCACTTGGGGTGCATTTGGTAATCATTTTGTTCTTGAAAACAATTTCTAATAAGAAATTATTCTTTTTTATTCTGTTACCGCAAACAAATTTTAAGCATTTAAAGACGTTTGATAACTGTCCAAAATTTCTATTCCTGAAATATAATTGCGTTTGGTACATCCTCAAAATTTCTAATCCAAACTATTTTCTTTTAATTTTTAAATAATATATATATATATATATTCATTTTCTTCTCTTCTTCTTCAAGCTTTGGCCATTTGCTGGCCTCGGGATGGTTAGCAAAGGGTCAGACGAGAGTCGACGACCTCTTCAATTGAGCCTTGGCTAGGCGAGGCCCGATGAGCTCGCCGGAGGCTTGCCAAGCCATTGGCGAGCTTCATCGACCTTGCCCAACCAGTTATTGGCGATCGGCAGTGGTGGACTGCAGCAGCATTATTTGAGGAAGAGAGAAGGAAGAAAAACAAGAAAAAAAGAAGAGAAAAAAAAAAAGAAATTTGGATTGGTTTGATTTTGGAATTGTCTTGGGGAATAAATAAGTTTTTTTTTTTTACTCATTGATTCTATTACAAATCTACTCTCAAGAATAAAATTTTTATCAAACAAATGTTCTTAGGAACAAAAAATTTACTAGACGAATGTTGTTCCAAATCTATTCCTATACATAAAAAAAATAGAATCAGTTATTATATGACAAGTTGCCAAATGCGCCCTTGTTCTACCCGATTTTTCGACTATTTGCTCCGGCACTTAGTGTTGACATCTTTGTTGACTAAAATCGAGTCTTCGCAAATGGTGTTTGGCAATTTTTTTGGAGAGCTTTGGGAAGACATAAACTCAAAAGGCCTTTAACCTAAGGCATATCTAGAACTGCTTTGGGTTTTGAGTATTTTTTGAATGTTAATACATTTTTTTTCCTTTTAATTTTTCTATCTGTAAACTTTCATAATTCCATAAATGTCCTCCCCTCATGTTGCTGGAGATCGCACGACCTCGATAACCCTCGACAACAATCGGCTCGACATAATCAAGCAAGCCCTCGGCCCATCTGGCAATAGAGCCGTTAAACGGGTGAGTTGGATCGGGTCATTAATGGTCCGACCCAAATTGACCCATTAATCTATTTATGACCAATTTATGCATAATGCAAATTTTCCGACCCATACCCGACCCATCTCATACCCAACTCATACCCAACCCAATCCATATTAATAAAATATTTTCATATTTAACCAAATTAAAAAAACTTATTCCTATGTTTTTTTTAAAGATTATATTACTAAAATACTTCCAAGCTTATTTCTTATATATATATATATTTATTGCTAAAATAGTTTTTATACAACACAAATTTAATGGACAATTTTTTATAATTTTTAAAATAATTATTTTAAAAAATCGATTTTTTTTTAAATTAAAATTTTAATTATTTTTATTTTATTTTTTAAATATACTTTTCTTTTTTCTTCTTCTTTGGCCGGTGATCGGTCACAGGCGAGCCTCGCCTGATGCCAACGAGTTCGAGTCTCGCCGAACGTCGGCGAGGCCTCCGCCTCACTAGATTCGGCAAGCTCGAGGCTCGCTGATGTCGGGTGAGCTCGAGCTCGCCCCTCGTCGGAACTGGCGAGGCTCAAGCCTCGCCCGACACCGACGAGCATGAGGCTCGCCTGGCCGGTCGCTGGCCATCGCCGTGCTGGTGATCGAAATGAGGAAGGAGAAAGAAAGAAAAGAAGAAAGAAAAAGAAAAGAGAAAAGAAAAATAAAAAAAATTATAATTTCGATTTTTATAAATTTAAAGAGGGAAGAGAGATTATAATTTTTTTTGTTGAAAATGGGTTCTCAAACCAACCTATTTAAAATCCACTTAAGATATAGTTATCTTAAATTTTTAATTATGAAACCCATTTAATTACTTTTTATGAAAAACAAGTAACTCATTTATGACTTATTTATGATTTAAACAGGTCATTTATGGATTTACGATCAATTTTAATACCTTTACCTACTGACCTAAAAAAAAAAAAAAAACACCTTTACCTGGCAGCACCGCCATGATCCGCCTCTCCTCCGCCGCCATGATCCGCCTCGCCGCCGCCGCCGCCGCGCTCCTCGTCCTCCTCTACGTCTCCGCCGGCCGCTCCGCCGCCGGCCGCAACGTCGCCGGGGACGTCATCGGGCTGCCGTCCGACGCCTCGAGGTTGTTCCGCTCGGGCGACGACGACTCCGTCGGGACGAGGTGGGCGGTCCTGATCGCCGGATCCAAAGGTTACTCGAACTACCGTCACCAGGTGATTCTCCCGATTTGCTGCTCCGCACCTCGAATCCGACGACCTTCTTCCCTTTACGTCGATCGAATTTATTGAATTTGCATGGGGAAAGGGAAGATTTTTCTAGGGGATGAGAATACAAAAGAAAAGAAAGGAAATTGGATTTTCATTGTGTGGAGCAATTAGGAAGAAAGCAATGTTTATTCTACCTTTCGTTGTCGAGAAATTTTGCTTCCATCAGGCAACTGAGCTCCCAAGTGTCTTTTAGCAAGGGAGTACTATTTTGTAGTACATTTCTTGGTTAAGTATTCATACAGTGCTACAGCGCAAGCACATGGAAGAAGTTACTTCTTATATTGCCTGGACTGCTTCAGTTGCTTTTCACTTTCTCTCTGTGCTTCTTCTTCTCATCTTATGGTATTTCTTTGGGCTGGCATATGCAGGTGAAAAAGAGGACGGCTAATGACAACACTGCATACGGTTCCCACGTCATGCAATTTGGTGACATAGGGTTAAGTAAGGAAAATCTCTTCCTGTACATGGGCACAAATCCTGCAAATGATAACTCTCCTTTTGTGGATCACAACTCCCTAAGGCCTCCTCAGAATACTGTTAGCCAGCGGGATGCCGGTCTGCTTTATTTCTGGCTCGAGGTTTCTCTCTCCCTTGTCATGTTTGAGGCTGCACGCTTTAGATTTAAGTCATGGCACCACCAGATGCTAAATGTTTAAGGATAGATTCTTGAGGGTTTGTCACATGCAGCTGTCTGGTCAATTGCAACCTCTCTTAGATTGTTTCCCTAATGAGAATCACAAGATCAATCGAATGAAGAGCTACTAAAAGGGATTACTATATAGCCTTTTGAAGAAACTTGAGGGGTGGTCCGGCAAAAAATGGAACTGTAGAACCATAGGTCTATCAATGGATTTTTGATAATTGAAGGTCCTTAAATCTGCATATTACTTTGCTGAAAGTGTTAGTAGAAGTAAAAGGACTTCTTTAACTAGAGAAGTCAAACTGTGTAGCCATCAGCTTTGACCTTTGACATAAAAGTAAGTGAAAAATTACATCTCTTACTTTCAACACATCTTCCTATTCTTCTTTCACTATATAAAGAATAAATTCGGTATTGTCAATTGCCCTCACGTAACAGTTGTGTGAGCCTTGTGTAACCAAATCTGATTTTGCATCCGCCTTTGTTTCAGTTCCTTGATGCTCCTGAAGGCTCTTCTAGGAAACTCCAAGCGCAGAAGCAAATTTTGGAGGCAATGTCTCATCGGATGCATATAGATCACAGTGTCAAACTAATTGGAAATCTCTTGTTTGGAATTAAAAAGGGTCCAGAGGTGCTGAATGCTGTTCGACCTGCGGGACAACCTCTTGTTGATGATTGGGTTTGCTTGAAAAGCCTGGTAATTACACTCTCATGACCTCTCAACCAACACATGTTTGATATATTTCTGTGATGCTGACATTTGCATTGCCATTGTGAACCTTTTACTATGTCAGTTCGATTTGTTCTTTATATTATTGATCTTAAATCTTATACTTTGGGGGAATGAGATTTTTTGACACAATGATTGAGTATTCTTTGCAGTCTTTAGTGTGATGATGACGATGCTTAATGCAGGTGAGAATATTTGAGACTCATTGTGGATCTCTCTCTGAATATGGGATAAAGCACATGCGCTCCTTTATGAACATGTGCAATGCTGGAATCCAGACCGAGCAAATGACCGAGGCATCAAGCCAAGCTTGTGCTCGCATTCCATCATCTGGTCTTTGGAGCTCTCTTAGCAGGGGATTCAGTGCATGAGTGAAGTGTGAATCATTCCGAATAAGGATCCACTTGCCATGCTTAAATCTACTACATACATATTCTTGTTGTATATCTTGAATGGGTTGTTTGTCATTGCTTCGTTGTGAATATGACTCGAAAGCGCTTGTCACATAACATGCTTTGAATGTAGGATGATGTCGTGCCCGTTTCACGCGATTTTAAGTACTATAGCTCTGCGGACTGGTGATACAAATGGGGAAGAAAGATTGATAGCTTATGAAAATAACTTGTGATGCATGTGGACTCCAGTCTGATTCTAGTAATTGAAAGTGGTATAGATCATTTGCAAGATGAGGTTATGAATTTGCCTTCACTCTTGTTAAGAGTGCTCTTCATTTGCTCAATCAATACTCAAGCCTGATTCCAAGGATTCGTGGGAGTCTGTCGTCTTTGCATGATGTTGTTGTACAACCTGGAATTCGTATTATCCCAGGTCTGCTCTTTCTCTCGTGAATTTAAGTGGTTTTACAAGTGTGCATTTAGTATGTCGATCGCCTATGATCTCTTGACCATGCGGGCACGCAAGCATCGTAATCCTCTTTCCACAAAGGGTCTACTCGAAAGATCATTCTGACAAGTCTTCCTTTGGAAAGAATTATAAATCTATTGATCTACGATGGAAAGATAAAGTATTGATTAACCCTTTTACGTCACGGGTTTTATCTTTATGTCTATAAGTCATGGGTTTTATCTTTATGTCTATACTAGGGTATTGTGTAACAAGTATGCATTTCCTGAGAGAGCTTGCAATTGACTAGACAACTGCATGTGACAAAGCCCTCAAGAAATCTATCGCCAAACATTTGGCATCTGGCGGTGCTATGACTAATATCTAAAGCTGGCAACCTCAAACATGACGAAGGAAGAGAGAAAACTTGTCCAGAAATGGACCATACCAGCGTCCCGCTGGTTAACAGCTTTCCGAGGAGGCCCTAGGGAGTCGTCATCCACAAGAGAAAGGAATTTTGTCCCATATACAGGAAGAGATCTTTATATTTCTCACAATTTCATCCGGAAATAGAAATAAAAAAATTAATTTATGATCATAAATTGATTTTTTTTTTAAAAGTAGTTATCATTTGTGCCATTGGTGATCCAAGAGGGACACTTCTCTGTTTTTTCCCCTATTTTTGTCTAATTAGGTTTTAATCCAATTGAATGACCAAATGAACTCCAAATTGAATAATTTCAATAGAAAGTTAAAGCTTGAGAGAAGTCCCATTTTACTTTTATTAAGGTCATTTCCCTAAATCGTGGCCCAATTAACATGAATTAACCAATTAATACACCCTACTCAAATTCAATTCCTATTCCGACGAAATTCTGATAAAATTCAAAATAAATATTAATGGATTTTGTTAGCATAACAGTCTTTAAATTATTGTGAGAATAACAGCTTATTATAAATCACATATTATTAAAGAAACCGTTTCTATAATAATTTATAATTATTTATTATATAATTTTTTGTGATTCAAAACCGACCGCAGACAGCTAGTTTTAGATGTGTTTTATATTTTTCAAGCTTCGAATTTTCACAAAAGAGCCCTCCATCTTAGACGAAATTAGACGTCTTCCCCCGAGAACTCGAACAGTTTTAAAGGCCATTTCTGATCCTGTCCAAATTCACTCAGACTGCCCGCCCAAAACTTGTTCAAGTTCTATCGAAATTTCTATAGTTGCAGTTTAGGACTTTCTTGAACAACGTCTCGTTGTGTGATTTGCAGTCTTGTGACGGACTCGGAGCTAATCCCGGATTCGAACCGGAGGTCGGTCGGCGAAGCAAAGGCCCTTCAGCTAATCACTTCCGACTCGACTGATGTCCACCCGTTTAACCGGTCTAATCAAAAGTCAATTAATAAAAGCGCGCCACGTGTCAGATACGACACCGGGCTCCTCAGCAGCTCGGCAATCGATCGGAAGTGCTCCGAAGTCACTGCGGCGCCTCCGAAATCGAGCGATCGCGATTCTCAGTCGAGCCGCGAGCGAGACAGAGTGGTGATGATGATGGAGGGAGTGGAGGGAGACGCGGCGGCCGCGGCGGGCGCGGCGGCGGCGCCGCGCTACGTGCTGAACGCGTCGCGGATCAGCAGCGAGGACATCCTCTTCTGCGTCGACGTCGACGCGGAGTCCCTGGTCGAGATGAAGGCGACGGGCCCCGGCGGCCGCCCCTTCGCCCGCCTCGACGCCATCAAGCAGTCCCTCCTCCTCTTCGTCCACTCCAAGCTCGCCATCAACCCTGACCACCGCTTCGCCTTCGCCACCCTCTCCAAATCCGCTGCCTGGGTACGCCCCCCTCCTTCTGATTTTTCGGGAAAAATGGGATCTTGATTGCGTTCCCGAGAGTTGGGGCGATTGCTAGGGTTTGGTTCTGTGGCGTGCTTTGATTTTGGCTTGCGAAATGCGACTCTGATAGTGGTGTTTCGGTGCGTTTTAGGGTTGAATTGGTTGCCTCTAGAATGAGGTGATTTGCTCCATATAGTTTTCGAATTTGGAAAAATGGGTGCTTGGTTGCGTTCCTGAGAGTTGTGGCGATTGCTAGGGTTGGTTCTGTGGCGTGCTTTGATTTTGGCTTGCGAAATGCGACCCTGATGGTGGTGTTTCGGTGCGTTTTAGGGTTGAATTGATTCCCTCTAGAATGAGGTGATTTGCTCTATGTAGTTTTCGGATTTGAAGGTCACTAGATCAGTAGAGTAAAATACATCTTCCGTATTGGAAGTGGGAGAATGATGGAGGTGCAGAGGTGTGGTAGCATCTCCATCGGCAGCTTCTGAGAAATGCGGGTTTTGATTGCTTGTGCTCCCCATCCAATTCTTCTTTCGAATGCTAGCGTATCGGAGCTACGCGAGTAGCTGAGAAGCGGAAATGACTTTGGGATAGAACACCCGATTCCCTGCAGCCATCGAAAATTTCTTTTGGATTGGACTCTAGGTTTTTCCTCCTTTTAGCTAATTTTTCATGACAAGGAGTGATGCTTGCTTGATGCTGTTATTACAATGGATTTTGGTAGATTGCGTCATATGGGGCGATCATAGGATTTTACGATTTCATGTTTCTCATGGATGACTGACGTTCTTGCTCAATTTTGGACGTCACATGCATAAACTCTTTGTACACTCAAACTGAGAAGTTCTTGAATGGAAACACTGATGTTTGTGATCGCATGTTCTGCATATTTTGAGCCAGATGAAAACCCATGCCTACAGAATCATAGAAAAATACCCAACACCCCAGAATGCCTCCATTGGATAGTACTTGGTTCCTGTTTGCACCGCTGATCCTTGTTAGAAAGCATTCTGGTCTGACCATTCATGTGTGTGTATTTAGCTGTTCTCTTGTCAGGGAATGTGTGGAGGTGGAATGAATTACCAAATTATGATATCAAAACGGTGAACGTGCCTGCTACTGCTGCTGAGGGATGAGGTGCTGTAGCTAATTTATATTAGAATACCCTCAGGGAGCTGGGGTGTTTGATTGATGAGAGGGAGAGCCATTTCGTACTTGTATGCCATGCTTGAAATAATGATAATGAAGCCCAAAATTAGATTGTGCAGTTAATAATAAGGCTACTTTTAGCACAGAGCTGCTTTTAACCCAGCCATGACATTGTGACCTGACTGTGTTTTGGAGTGCTATGTGATATTGTTGTAAAGTATCCCTTACATAACTCAAGATGCAGTATCCATTCAAAGTAACTATTATGTAGATCAAGCACGTAGCCAAAGCAAAGACAAAGCTGGCAATGAATTATCAAATCCTTTGTTTAATATTACAATATAATTACTTGTTTGATCTTTTTCCCTTGTTTTTGATTTTGAAGCTCCGTAAGGAGTTCAGCAGTGATGTAGAGTCTGCAGCTGCTGCAATTCGGAGTCTTTCAGCCACCTCAGCTTGTGGTCATGCAGATTTAACGCAGCTATTCCGAATCGCAGCTCATGAAGCTAAGAAATCTCGCATGCAAAATAGAATTTTCAGGGTGGTAAGTGATGGCTGGTGATTGTACCAAGCAATAGGTGCTTATCCTCTTGCTTAATCGATGCTAGGCATGTGTATCAGTTTCCCTTATATTAATTTGTAGCATAGAGCTGCTTTGCAGTCTAGTAAGTTGCCCAAATGTCTACGAAAACTTTTCTCTTGTTTGTTAGGGCCAAAGTCTTTAAACTGCTAGATTTCTTTCTGCCATATAAGCTCGTGTCATTTTTTGATCACCTCCTATGAGAAAAGATTTGTTGTGAAAAGGAAGGCTCATTCTCTTCTTTTTGTCCCTTTTGGAACATTATTCGTACTAGCGATATTAAGGCTTTTCCTTCTTATCGAGATCTAACGTGGCTACGGTGTTTCTGTTGCGTCAGATTCTCATATACTGCAGATCATCCACACAGCCTCAGCACCAGTGGCCAGTTAACCAAAAGCTCTTCACTCTGGATGTCATCTACCTCCACGACAAGCCTGGACCAGATAATTGCCCACAGCAGGTGTATGATGCCCTCGTCGATGCGCTTGAACACGTGAGTGAATATGAAGGCCACATCCACGAGAGCGGTCAGGGCCTCACACGCATCCTCTTTCGTCACATGTGCATGCTACTGTCGCACCCTCAACAGCGATGTCCTCAAGACTACCTTGACATTCCCAAGTCCCTTGTGAAAAAATCACTTGCTGCCGACTCCGCACCTGCTGAAGAGAGCGCGATTGTGCCCCGCCAATGAGAGCAAAAGACCGTTTGTGGGTTAGTGATCGGTACTTAAATGTTTGGCTTTTGCAATGTGTCTGAGAGCTTTTATCTGCTGTTGGTCTTTCTGGAAGTGAATCTGCAACTGCAATTAGCTTGATGACCTTCAGCTGAGCTCCGAAGTTTTCCCGACGACTCCCCCTTTGTGAAGTTATGTATATTTACGTTACAGAACCTGTGAATTTCAATTGCAATGTCCTGATCGTGTTTAGTCATGGGTCAGATCATATCTCGGACGTCCAGTGTTCTTTGCAGGTTTGCCTTTGGTAAACCTATCAACTGAATGTCTTGTGCCTCCATGATATGTTATTACAGCTCCACATGAACTATGCAAGCTACAGATATCTCCGTCCCTGTCGATCATTTTCGGGCGATAACGACGTGAATCAATGCGTTACGCGATTCTCGTGTTGCTCAGACACAAGACACACAAGCACTTGTTTGATCTCGCTAATCCTTGAGTGTTACGATGAGCTAATCAATCAAAATTTCGCGTCGAACGTCGTTATCACCCCTCCGGCAGCTAGCTTATGAAAAGGAAGAGTGGAAGGGACAGGCGAAGAGGAGTGATCCGAGCGACAAACCTTCTCTTGTATTCACGCAATTTGTCTTCTGCTCAATGATGATTTTGCTCTGTATGCCACTGCTGTTCGAGGATTTCACATCAACCCGATTAAGGACGTCTTTGTTGGCGTGCCCATAAAGCCAGTCGATCGAAAGCAAATCAGAGGAAGGAATCTTTCCTTGTCCTTTTATGTTGGTTTCCTTGAGATATTTCCCCTCTATCTCCACACAATTATCTGCTCCAAAAGAGGATGAAAATAGTCCCCATCACCATCCTCCAAAATGTATCTAGACACAAACCATGAGACATCAAGTCTCGGATAAATTCAAGATAAAGCTACAATCTCACTCTCTAAATCATATCCATATGAAAAATTAGCGATTACTAATGTGCAATATAAATGAATTCGGGGAATTGAGAATTGAAACGAAATTTGAAAAATAGTTATAGAAAAGCGAAAATCAATCTAAATCCTCCCAATCGGTGATCTATTGGGTAGTTCCAATATTTTAGGGGACTTTCATCAATCGGTCAAGCCTACAAATGCCCGCCACCTGCTCGTTCCCGATCTAACTTTCTTGCCCGGAATGTTCCGTCGAGCGCGGGAATCATCTCGTGGGTCCCCCTCCTAGGGACGGCGCTCGCCACTCGTCCCATCTGGACCGTCCGTTCCGTTCCCCATCGACGGATTGGACGGAAAGCGACCCCCACGGCACGTCGTCCAAAAAACCTTTGAGGTGGGTCCCGGCGCAGCCCCAATCGCAGCCGTCGATGCGGCGAATGATGAAATCCCACCAATCACCGCTTTATCCAATCCCATACCCTCTCTTTCTCTCACTCTAAAATATAACCATCGGCTCGACGTAATCGCAAGCAACCCCTCCCCGGCCCACCAGCAGCGCCACCATGATCCGCCTCGCCTCCGCCGCCGCGCTCCTCCTCCTCCTCTCCGTCTCCGCCGGCCGCGCCGCCGCCGGCCGCAACGTCGCCGGGGAAGTCATCCGGCTGCCGTCCGACGCCTCGAGGTTCTTCCGCGCCGGCGACGACGACTCCGTCGGGACAAGGTGGGCGGTCCTGATCGCCGGATCCAACGGTTACTGGAACTACCGTCACCAGGTGATTCTCCCGATTTGCTGCTCCGCACCTCGAATCCGACGACCTTCTCCCCTTTACGTCGGTCGAATATAATGAGTATGATCGTGGATTTGACTCGATTTGGAGCTGAATCGCGAGGTTCTGAAAGGATGAAGTTTCGTTTCGGTATTGTTTTTTCTGCGAGTTTTGTGTATGATCTTGCGAGGAGCGAGTTTGTAGGTAATATCGCTAGAATTGACCCAATCTTAATCGTTTGTGTTTGACGGTTTCTGAATCACCAACTAGTGAAGAATCTTTCTTAAATTCTAATTCGGACGTATTCCGATTTCGGAACTCTGGAATTTGGATCGGAAGCAAAACTGACGCATTTACTGTTGTAATGATAACTCTAGCGAATCGAATAATGATTTGAATAGAAAGTCTTGTGATCCATTTACGTATATCTTTGGCTGCAACTGCCGGTAAATCTGAAATTTGAACTCTGCAGTCCGTATGAAATTACTTAGACTCCTACTATGTTTGGGGGCCAAGGAGGGAGATTTTCGATGATATTGCCTCTTGTAACTTAGCTCATCGATGCTGCTAAAACGATTGCATATGGGCTATTTTCGTTCATTTCCTTGCTTTGCCATTACTTAATGGACAAAGAGTAGTACTAATTCCTTGTATTAGTTCGGTCTGCACGTGAGTATCTGAATTTGGTGGGCGTTGTGTTTGGCTGATTGAATTAATGGGAAAAAGGAAGATTTTTCTAGGGGATGAGAATACAAAAGAAAAGAAAGGAAATTGGATTTTCATATCTGATTACTAAGTAGGAGTGAGTGAAGCAGAAGTGATATTGTATTTTCTGACCCACAACCTTTCTGCTTTATAAGTGAGTCTTTAAAGCTTATACGGTGATATGTTTCTGTTTCTTTACTTTCCCTGTCCTTTCATGGGCCAATAAACATAGTCCCAAAGGGGATGCTAGTTTAGTTTCCTATTGTATGAATCTGCCAAAGGGAGGTAGAATCTTATGTTGTTTTCCTCTTCTATCAGACTTAAATTGAAGGAGAAATTTTTCCATATAGTCTCCTTTCATGTCTTTCTCATATTCTTCTAGCCCTCGAATATAAACTGCTCCTACAGTTAAAAAAGGAATAGAGTGCTTTACATTCTGGGTAACAGCTAAAGCTTTTCAGTGCCATTAGAAACAAAATTGGATTCCTATCTGCCTTTGCTTACTTCATTTGTCCCGCGTTGGGATTTCTTACTGTTGTTGATAATATGCTCCATTCGTGCACTTTGCTTTCAGGCCGATGTTTGCCATGCATATCAGCTCTTGAAGAAAGGAGGGTTGAAGGATGAAAATATCATTGTTTTTATGTATGATGACATTGCTAACAATGAAGAGAACCCTCGGCCTGGAATTGTTATTAACAGTCCGGATGGAGATGATGTTTATGAAGGAGTTCCAAAGGTCTGTTTTCAAATGCTTAGTCACTAATTTAGGATGAAATTTTTTGTTTAGATTTGTTGAAAGTCTGTTTTCAAAGGCTTAGTCATTGGCTCAGGGTGAAAATTGTTCTCTAGAGGTTTGTTATCAGATGTTGAGTCACTAGTCACTTTTCTGTTGGCAGGATTACACTGGAGAGGATGTTAACGTTAACAACTTTTTCTCTGTTATCCTTGGAAACAAGACTGCTCTCACAGGAGGCAGTGGAAAGGTTGTGGAGAGTGGTCCGGATGATACTATCTTCATCTACTATACTGATCATGGTGGCCCTGGTGTGCTTGGTTAGTACTTGATAGTTGCACAAGATGACCTCCATTGGTTGTAGATTGTCTTTTGTGTGTTCATATGGCACATGTTGAGCTGAACTGAAATATCTGTAATAAAGTCATAGAAGTTGGATTGGGTATCTCATTTGCACCCCTTCCCCAATTTAGAGATGATTTATCCAACTGTCTTCATATCAGAATCTCATGGTTGACATTGATCTTTAACAGGAATGCCCACCAGCCCTTTCCTATATGCTGACGATCTGATAGATGTCTTGAAAAAGAAGCATGCGTCTGGGAACTATAAAAGCTTGGTAATTTTAAGTTTACTAAAGCAGTTTGCTTCATACAGGACGTTGTCTAAAACTTTCCATTTTGTTCCCTTTGTCTTATAAACACAGGTATTCTACCTTGAAGCTTGTGAATCGGGAAGTATTTTTGAGGGCCTTCTTCCAGAATGTTTGAACATATATGCAACAACAGCATCTAATGCAGAAGAGAGCAGTTGGGGCACCTATTGCCCTGGAGAGTATCCTAGCCCTCCAGTAGAATACGAGACATGTCTTGGTGACTTGTATAGTGTCGCCTGGATGGAAGACAGGTAAATCCCAAATCCTTATTTTCTCATTCATGACTTTAGATGAGAAACACATACCATTTTGACTTTGTTCTTTCTAGATTAGAAGTCAGTGTTATAATGGGGACTTTTTCTCCAATTTGGGATCGATACTTTATTTTGCGGTGCATCATGGGCGACTCTTAGTGCATTAGTTGAATGGTAGCAATGTGTATGACCATAATCCATGTATTCCCAGTTTTTTAAATTTTATTGAATGATCTGATTTTGGAATGTTTGTCTTGCAAATCGAGAACTGAGGAATCGAAATCACAGTTGAAAAGCCATGATTGGGTCCATTTATCATTGTTTAATTGCAAAGATCGGAGATATTTTTCATTAGCACATTCTCCTTTAATATTATTTTGAAAATGTAGACAACAACAATTTATTGGTTAAAGAGGCAGTCAATTATGCGCAATTTCCTTGATTTGATGCTTGGTAATTAATATGTATCGTAGTTGCTAATTATATGCTATTAAGATCTTTGTACATTTCTGATGTTGGGCTTTTGGTTTAGATATAAGTAATCCTTTGAATATTCGAATTCGACTCATCCACTATTTAACCCTTTTAGCATGCGTGCTCTTATCTGAATAGTAAGTTTTTGCCCATGTTACATTTTTGGGGCTTGCTGATTGGTATCTTCTTTCCATGATTATAGACTTATCTACTAATCTAATTTCATAATAAGTACCGCATAATTTATTATTGAAATTTTTTAGCTTATATGGACTTTGAGGAATCTTTTCTCTTTTCTAAGCATGGACTTTTGTGTACTCGTATCAAAAAGCATTTCCATTGCAGATTGCTAATCTGTTGGCAATTAAGAATCTCGAAGATCCAATGTTTGCAAATTTAAATAGCTGAAAACAAAGAGAGGAGAAAGGAGGAAGGACATGACTTCCATATTATCAGATGGAACTTGATTGAATATTTCTTATATTGCAACTCGGGATATGCATATTAAATTCATGCTCAATGTGATTCCAGTTGTTCTTGTACTGGTTTACAAGCCTCTGTTCCCTTCTAATAGTTGGATCAGGTTCATATGTTTTGATTGGCCCTTGAGAAATCAAAGCTTATGTTTAACAACTATAAAGCCCATCATAACCTTTTTTTTTTTTCGGTTTGTCTTTGTGAACAGTGAGGTGCACAACCTGCGAACCGAAACTCTGCACCAGCAATACCAACTGGTAAGGACATTGATACCGTCATTGTGTGGAGCAATTAGGAAGAAAGCAATGTTTATTCTACCTTTCGTTGTCGAGAAATTTTGCTTCCATCAGGCAACTGAGCTCCTAAGTGTCTTTTAGCAAGGGAGTACTATTTTGTAGTACATTTCTTGGTTAAGTATTCATACAGTGCTACAGCGCAAGCACATGGAAGAAGTTACTTCTTATATTGCCTGGACTGCTTCAGTTGCTTTTCACTTTCTCTCTGTGCTTCTTCTTCTCATCTTATGGTATTTCTTTGGGCTGGCATATGCAGGTGAAAAAGAGGACAGCTAATGACAACACTGCATACGGTTCCCACGTCATGCAATTTGGTGACATAGGGTTAAGTAAGGAAAATCTCTTCCTGTACATGGGCACAAATCCTGCAAATGATAACTCTTCTTTTGTGGATGACAACTCCCTAAGGCTGCCTCAGAAAGCTGTTAACCAGCGGGATGCCGATCTGCTTCATTTCTGGCACAAGGTTTCTCTCTCCTTGTCATGTTTGAGGCTGCACGCTTTAGATTTAAGTCATGGCACCACCAGATGCTAAATGTTTAAGGATAGATTCTTGAGGGTTTTGTCACATGCAGCTGTCTGGTCAATTGCAACCTCTCTTAGATTGTTTCCCTAATGAGAATCACAAGATCAATCAAATGAAGAGCTACTAAAAGGGATTACTATATAGCATTTTGAAGAAACTTGAGGGGTGGTCCGGCAAAAAATGGAACTGTAGAACCATAGGTCTATCAATGGATTTCTGATAATTGAAAGTCCTTAAATCTGCATATTACTTTGCTGAAAGTATTAGTAGAAGTAAAAGGACTTCCTTAAGTAGAGAAGTCAAACTGTGTAGCCATCGGCTTTGACCTTTGACATAAAAGTAAGTGAAAAAGTACGTCTCTTCCTTTCAACTCATCTTCTTATTCTTCTTTCACTACATAAAGAAGAAATTCAGTATTGTCAATTGCCCTCACGTAACAGTTGTGTGAGCCTTGTGTAACCAAATCTGATTTTGGGTCTGCCTTTGTTTCAGTTCCGTAAAGCTCCTGAAGGCTCTTCTAGGAAACTCGAAGTGCAGAAGCAACTTTTGGAGGCAATGTCTCATCGGATGCATATAGATCACAGTGTCAAACTAATTGGAAAGCTCTTGTTTGGAATTGAAAAGGGTCCAGAGGTGTGGAATGCTGTTCGACCTGCGGGACAACCTCTTGTTGATGACTGGGCTTGCCTGAGAAGCCTGGTAATTACTTGCCATTGTGAACTTTTTACTATGTCAGTTCGATTTGTTATTTATATTATTGATCTTAAATCTTACACTTTGGGGGAATGAGATTTTTTGACACAATGATTGAGTATTCTTTGCGGTCTTGACTAGTGTGATGATGTCAATGCTTAATGCAGGTGAGAACATTTGAGACTTATTGTGGATCTCTCTCTCAATACGGGATGAAGCACATGCGCTCCTTTGCAAACATGTGTAATGCCGGAATCCAGATTGAGCAAATGACCGAGGCATCAGGCCAAGCTTGTGCTCGCATTCCATCTGGTCCATGGAGCTCTCTTAGTAGGGGATTCAGTGCATGAGTGAAGTGGGAATCATTCCGAACTAAGGATCCACTTGCCATGCTTAAATCTACTACATACATATTCCTGCTGTATATCTTGAATGGGTTGTTTGTCATTGCTTCGCTGTGAATATGACTCGAAAGCACGTATCTTGACTTGCTTGTCACATAACATGCTTTAAATGTAGGACAATATCGTACCCGTTTCTCACGATTTTAAGTACTGTAGCTCTGTGAACTGGTGATACAAATGGGGAAGAAAGATTATAGCTTGTTAAATTAACTTATGGTGTATGTGGACTCTCTGATTCTAGTAATTGAAAATGGTATAGATTGTTTGTAAGATGAGGTTATGAATTTGCCTTCACTGTTGTTAAGAGTGCCCTTCATTTGCTCAGTCAATACTCAAAGCCTGATTTCAAGGATACGTGGGAGTCTGTCGTCTTTGCATGATGTTGCACCACTTAGAATTCGTGTTATCTCGGGTCTGCTCTTTCTCTTGTGAATTTAAGTGGTTTTACAAATGTGCATTTATCATGTGGAGCGTCCGGACATTGGAGATATGTTATAGGAATTGCAAAATAAGTGGTTTGAGTGATCAGTACTTAATTTGTCGAAGGAACATGCCTATGTTCTCTTGACCACTTGGGCAGGCAAGCATCGTAATCCTCTTTCCACAAAGGGTCTACTCGAAAAATCATTTGGACAAGTTGTCCTTTGGAAAGAATTAGAAATTTATCGATCTACGCTGGAAAGATAAAGTATCGATTAACCCTTTCACGTCATGAGTTTTATCTTTATGTATATACTAGCGCATTGTGTAACTCGTGTGCATTTCCCGAGAGAGCTTGCAATTGAACAGACAACTGTATGTGACGAAGGCCTCAAGAAATCTATCGTTAAACGTCTGGCATCTGGCGGTGCTATGACTAATATCTAAAGCTGGCAACCTCAAACATGACGAAGGGAGAGAGAAAACTTGTCCAGAAATGGACCAGACCAGCATCCCGCTGGTTAACAACTTTCCGAGGAGGCCCTAGGGAGTCGTCATCCACAAGGGAAAGGAGTTGTGCCCATCTACAGGGAGAGATCTTTATTTTTCTCACAATTTCATCCGAGAATAGAAATAAAAAAAATCAATTTATGATCATAAATTGACTTTTGAAATAAAATGATTATTATTTGTGCCCTTTTGGGACAATTCTCTGTTTTTTTCCCTATCTTTATTTAATTAGGTTTTAATTCAATTGAATGACCAAATGAACTCCAAATTGAATATTCAATAGAAAATTAAAGCTTACGAGAAGTCCCATTTAACTTTCATTAAGGTCATTTCCCTAAATTGTGGCCCAATTAACACGGATTAACCAATTGAGATACTCTACTCAAATTCATTTCCTGTGCTGACGCAATTTTGAAAAAATTCAAAATAAATATTAATGAATTTTATTAATATAACAGTTTTTGAACTACTATGAGAATGACAGCTTATTGTGAATCACATATTTTTAAAGAAACTGGCCCTATAATAATTTATTATTTTATTTTTTATAATCCAAAACAGACTGCGGTAGATAGTTAGTTTTAAACATGTTTTACAGTTTTTAAGTTTCGAATTTTCGCAAAAGAGCCCTCAATCTTAGACGAAATTAGACATCTTCCCCTGAGAAGTCGAACAGTTTTGAAGGCCGTTTCTGACCCTGTCCAAATTCACTCAGATTGCCCGCCCAAAACTCGTTCAAGTTTTATCGAAATTTCTACATTTGCAGTTTAGGACTTTCTTGAACAACGTCTCGTTGTGTGATTCGCAGTCTTGTGACCGACTCGGAGCTAATCCCGGATTCGAACCGGAGGTCGGTCGACGAAGCAAATGCCCTTCAGCTTCGAAGTTGGGACTTTCCCGGTGATGCAACAATCTTCGTCAGAATTCCTTCGACGTCCGACGTCTTTCCTCCTTTCTCAGTGGCCGCCGAGCATAGCTGTGCATATTTGCTCTCGAGAAAGAGAGCTGATTTTACCCGAAATCTTTTGGCGACGTGCCATTTCAGAGACCGGAGTTTTCTGGAATTTTTTCGTTGCTACTGAGAACTGTGCTTCATCTCTCTTTGTTGTCTTTGAGAGAGATTCTTTCTTACTTATGATATCGATATCTGAGCAGGATCTCGGTCGCTGTGCCTTGAGTTCCTCCTCTTCTTCTTTTGCTGCATGTTTCTTGAAATTTAACCAGAGCTGGCCAGAGATTTTCTCGTGCTCTTTCTTTCCCATCTTTTCTCTTTTTTCCCCTCCATAGGTGAAGTCATTTGGATTTGTTACCATTGGTTTGGACGATGCCCGGTTGAAGTTTCTAGCCCATCATCATCGCTCGCTCCTTGACTTCATGGTTTTCTTCTGGATGAGCTCTGGAACTTTTCTCTGTTGACAGATGACTATCGGATCTCTGTTGATTGCTGTCAGTGGCTGTTTAACCGTTCCCGCCGCCACCGCCGCCACCGCCGCCTCTCTCTCTCTGTGTTTGTGCTGTGTTTCTATAATGGATCGAAGCTGTGGTGCACTGGGCTCTGTTCTTTTCTTTTTCTTTTTCGAGGGCGGAGGTGGACATGGAGGCACCACTAAGTAGTGGTGGGAAGGGGGCACGATCCGAAGGACGAGAGTCTTTTGTATCTTCGAGTGGGCGAGGATGAGCCAAGAAAGGATCACTGAGATCTAATTCTATCTTTTGTAGGCTCTTTTGTGGTGGTCAAAAAGGCATGTTTTCTTATCTCTCTTTTTGTCCATCTTGTCAAAGCGTTAAGAAAATTGGGGGCGCCGTGTTGTTTAACATGCGGTTTTACCGTTTACGGACTGCTCCCAACATCATCCATCGTTACCTCCATGACATTACGTTTTCTGTTCGAGAGATCGAGACAGAGAGAATCTCTATAGGCCACCGGGCAAGAGCGTGTTGTAGTTCCTCGTAAATAGGCCAAATCGGGAGGCGCAAGTAGTTGAAAAAGGCATATGGGTATTGTGTGTTGGATTGGCGTTTTAGCCGTTTGTTTGAGACCCCGGCATGTTTGGTGGTGCGCAGATCCAACGTTTGATCTGTTGATGATTTTTGTTTTCTTTTCTTAAAGCGACATCTTTTATGGAATCTTGAATTGCTTAGGGCGGCCCTTTTGTCCTTTCTCTTTTCGGTTTTGAGGGGATGCATTTGGACAGATAAAGAGGGGATCAGCGGTTATAAGTGGTCCTGGATTTCAAGATAAAAATGGGCCTGAACTTGCGGCTGGAAAGATGTTTTTTTTTTTTTTTTAATAAATTATGTTTGTATGGAGGGGGCTTTATCAGAAGAGATCTAATTATTTCATGGAGGTGTCGATGATGATGAGGAGAGGCCCACCTTCAAAATCAATTTTCATCCCTACTTTTTCATATGGTATATTTCCGTTTCATTTTCTTCTTGTGGTTGGACCTTCATATTCTCGTACCCTCAAATTGAAATTGCTTCAACAATAAAGAAAGGAACGGAGTGCTTTAACTTCTGGGCAACAGCTAATCTTTTTTTAATGTCGTCCGAAAACAAATTTGGATTCCGTTCTGCCTTCGCTTGTTTCATTTGTCTGCTTCTTTTTTTTTTTTAACAGTTGTTGATATTGTGCACTCTTCGTGCATTTTCCTTTCAGGCCGATGTTTGCCGTCCATATCAGCTTTTGAAGAAAGGGGGGCTGAAGGATGAAAACACCGTTGTTTATTATTAACAGTCCAGTTGGAGATGACGCTCACGAAGGAGTTCCAAAGGTCTGTTTTCAAATGCCTAGTATAGTCACTAGTTTAGGATAAAAAGATTTGTCTAGATTTGTCAAAGGTCTGTTTTCAAATGTCAAGTGGCTAGTTACTTTTCTGGTGGCAGGATTACACTGGAGAGGATGTTGAAGTTAACAACTTTTTCTCCGTCACCCTTGGAAACAAGACCGCTCTCGCAGCAGGCGGTGGGAAAATAGTGGACAGTGGTCCCGATGTTACTATCTTCATCTCCTATACTAATCATGGTGGCCCTGGTGTACTCGGTTTGAACTCAGTAGTTCCTCAAGATGACTTCCATTCGTTGTAGATTGTCTTCATGTGTTTATATGGCACATGTTGAGCTGAACTGAGATATTTGTACTAAAGTCACAGAAGTTGGATTGGGCTCCATATCTCATTTGCACCCCTTCCCCAATTTAGAATTGATTTATATAACCGTGTTCATATCAGAATCTCACGTTTGACATTGACGTTTAACAGTAATGCCCACCAGCCCTTTCCTATATGCTGATGATGTCTTCAAAAAGAAGCACGCGTCTGGGACATGTGAAAGTTTGGTAAATTTAAGTCCACTAAAGCAGTTTCCTTCATACATGACGTTGTCAGAAACTTTTCATTTTGTTCCCTGTGTTATAAACACTGGTATTTTACCTTGAAGCTTGCGAATCGGGAAGTATATTTGAGGGCCTTCTTCCAGAAGGTTTGAACATATACGCAACAACAGCAGCTGATGCAGAAGAGACCAGTTGGGGCACCTATTGCCCTGGAGTGCATCCTAGCCCTCCAGCAGAATATGAAACATGTCTCGGTGACTTGTATAGTGTTGCCTGGATGGAAGACAGGTTTAAATCCTTTCTTTCTCATTCATGCCTTTGGATGAGAAACACGTACCATTTGGACTCTTATTCTTTCTAGATTAGGAGTCACTGTTTCAATGGCGACTTTTTCTCCAATTTGAGACCGATAATTTTCATAAGTTGGATCACAGCAATGTGTATAATCATGGTCCATGTATTTCCAGTTGTTTAGATTTTATCAAATGATCTGATTTTGGACTGTTTGTCTTGCGAATTGAGAATGGAGGAATCGAAAGCACAGTTGAAAAGCCATGATTGGGTACATTTCTCATTGTTTTATTGCGAAGATCAAAAGAAAGATCAGAGATAATTTTCATTAGCACAATCTCCTTTTATATGATTTTGAAGATGTCAACTACAAAAATTTATTGGTTAAAGAGGCAGTCAATTATGCACTATATCCATTTTTACCAAAAAAAAAAATTATGCACTATATCCTTGACTTGATGCTTGGTTATAAATATGTATCTTAGTTGCTAATTATATGGATTTAAGATCTACATTTTCTGGTGTTGGGCGTTCGACTGGTATAAGTTATCCTTTGAATATTCGAGTTGCTTGTTTTTTAAGGACTCACCCATTATTTGCCTTTTTAGCCTGTGTGCTCTTATCTCAATAGGAAGTTTTTCCCCATGTTAGATTTTTAGGGCTTGCTGATTGGTATCCTCTTTCCATGAGTATATAGTTACCTACTAATCTAATTTATTGATAAGTACTACATGATTTATTAATGAATTTTTTTGGCTTATAGGGACGTTGAGGTAGCTCTTCGTTTTTCTAAGCATGAACTTTGTGTACTTGCATCAAAAAGCATTTCCATTGCAGATAGCTAATCTGCCAGCAATTAAGAATTTTGAAGATCCGACGTTTGCAAATTTAGATAGCTAAAAATAAAGGAAGGAGAAAAGAGGAAGGACATTACTTCAATGGTATCAGATGGAACTTGACTGAATATTTCTTATATTTCAAGTCTGGATGTGCGTATCAAATTCATGCTCCATGTGATTCCAGGTGTACTTGTACTCGTTTACAAGCCTCTTTTCCATTGAAATGGTTGGATCAGATTTATGTGTTTTGATTGGCTCTTAATAAATCTAAGCTTAAGTTTCACAGCTATAAAGCCAGTCATAATTTCTTTTTGTTTATGTCTTTGTGAACAGCGAGGTGCATAACCTGTGAACAGAATCTCTGTGCCTGCAATGCCAACTGGTAAGGACATTGCTACCTTCATCATATTGAGCAAATAGGAAGGAAGTAATGTTTATTCTACCTCTCATTTTTTGGAAGATTTGCTTCCATCAGGCAACTGAGCTCCCAAGTATGTTTTCAGCAAGGGAGTAAATTTTCCAACATGTGCAATACTGGAATCCGGACCAAGCAAATGACCGAGGCATCAGGCCAAGCTTGTGCTTGCATTCCATCTGGTCCTTGGAGCTCTCTTAGCAGGGATTCAATGCATGAGTGAAGTGGGAATCATTCCAAACCAATGATCCACTTGCCATGCTTAAATCTGCCACATACATATTCCTACTGTATATCTTGAATGGATTGTTTGTCATTACTTCGCTGTAAATATGACTCGGAAGTGCGTATCTCGACTTACTTGTCACATAACATGCTTTGAATGTAGGACGATCTCGTGCCCGTTTCACACAATTTGAAGTACTGTAGACCTGTAAATAACTTATGGTGCATGTGGACTCCAGCCTGATTCTAGTAATTGAAAGTGGTATAAATTGTCTGCAAAAGAGCCCTTCATCTTGTACGAAATTAGACAATTTCCCCAAAAAACTCAAACTGGAATAGTTCAAGACCCACTTGAAAGCAAAGGCTTTTCAGCTTCAAAGTTAAGCCTTTATAGTGAAAAATAATTTTTCCCTGGAGCTGTCTTAGGAGGGGATTCAGTGCATAAGTGAAGTGGGAATCATTCCAAACCAAGGTTCTACTTGCCATGCTTAAATTTGCCACATACATATTCCTACTGTATATCTTGAATGAGTTGTTTGTCATTGCTTCGCTGTGAATATGACTCGGAAGCACGTATTTCAACTTGCTTGTCACATAACATGCTTTGAATGTAGGATGATTTGGTGCTCGTTTCACACGATTTGAAGTACTGCAGCTCTGTAAATAACTTATGGTGCATGTGGACTCCAGCCTGATTCTAGTAATTGAAAGTGGTATAGATTGCCTGCAAAAGAGCCCTCCATCTTATACGAAATTAGACAATTTCCCCCAAAAACTCAAATTGGAACAGTTCAAGACCCTTTCGAAGTTAAGCCTTTATGGTGAAAAATAATTTTTTCCCGGAGCTCTCTTAACAGGAGATTCAGTGCATGAGTGAAGTGGGAATCATTTCAAACCATGGATCCACTTGCCATGCTTAAATCTACCACACACTTATTCCTAATGTATATCTTGAATGGGTTGTTTGTCATTACTTCGATGTGAATATGACTCGGAAGCACGTATTCGACTTGCTTGTCACATAACATACTTTGAATGTAGGTTGATCTCGTGCCCGTTTCACACGATTTGAAGTACTGCAGCTCTGTAAATAACTTATGGTGCATGTAGACTCCAGCCTTATTCTAGTAATTGAAAGTGGTATAAATTGTCTGCAAAAGAGCTCTCCAACTTGTACGAAATTAGACAATTTCCCCCAAAAACTCAAACTGGAACACTTCAAGACCCTCTTGAAAGTAAAGGCTTAAGCCTTTATAGTGAAAAATAATTTTTCCCTGGAGCTCTCTTAACAGGGGATTCAGTGCATGAGTCAAGTGGGAATCATTCCAAACCAAGGATCCACTTGCCATGCTTAAATCTACCACATACATATTCCTACTGTATATCTTGAATGGGTTGTTTGTCATTGCTTCGTTGTGAATATGACTCGGAAGCACGTATCTCGACTTGCTTGTCACATAACATGCTTTGAATGTAGGACGATCTCGTGCCAGTTTCACATAATTTGAAGTACCGTGTTCTGTAAATAATTTATGGTGCATATGGACTCCAGCTTGATTCTAGTAATTGAAAGTGGTATAGATTGTCTGAGATGCCTAGTAATTACTCCCTCATGACATCTCAACTAACACATGTTTGATATATCTCTATGATGCTGACATTTGCATTGCCATTGTGAACCTTTTATTATGTCAGTTCGATTTATTCTTTATATTATTGATATTAAATCTTACACTTTGGGGGAATGGGATTTTTTGACACAACGATTAAGTATTCTTTGCAGTCTTGACTAGTGTGATGATGCCAATGCTTAATGCAGGTGAGAACATTTGAGACTCATTGTGGATCTCTCTCTCAATACGGGATGAAGCACCTTTGCTAACATGTACAATGCTGAAATCCGAACAGAGCAAATGACCGAGGCATCAGGCCAAGCTTGTGCTCGCATTCCATCTGGTCCCTGGAGTTCTCTTAGCAGGGTTTTCAGTGCATGAGTGAAGTGGGAATCATTCTGAATTAAGGATCCACTTGCCATGCTTAAATCTGCCACATACATATTCCTATTGTATATCATAAATGGGCTGTTTGTCATTCTTTCGCTGTAAATATGACTCGGAAGCACGTATCTCGACTTGCTTGTCACATAACATGCTTTGAATGTAGGATGATATCGTGCCCGTTTCGTGCGATTTGAAGTACTGTAGCTCTGGGGATTAGTGATACAAATCAAGAAGAAAGATCGATGGCTTGTGAAAATAACTTATGGTGCATGTGGACTCCAGTCTAATTCTAGTAATTGAAAGTGGTATAGATTGTCTGAGAAGCCTAGTAATTACTCCCTCATGACCTCTCAACCAACACATGTTTGATATATTTCCGTGATGTTGACATTTGCATTGCCGTGAACCTTTTACTATGTCAGTTTCATTTGTTCTTTATATTATTGATTTTAAATCTTACACTTTGGGGGAATGGGATTTTTTGACACAACGATTGAGTATTCTTTGTAGTCTTGACTAGTGTGATGATGACAATACTTAATGCAGGTGAAAACATTTTACACTTATTGTGGATCTCTCTCTCAATAAGGGATAAAGCACAAGCGCTCCTTTGCAAACATGTGCAATGCTGGAATCTAGACCGAGGCATCAGGCCAAGCTTGTGCTCGCATTCCATCTGGTCCCTGGAGCTCTCTTAGCAGGGGATTCAGTGCATGAGTGAAGTGGGAATCATTCCCAACCAAGGATCCACTTGCCATGCTTAAATGTGCCACATACATATTACTACTGTATATCTTGAATAGGTTGTTTGTCATTACTTCGCTGTGAATATGACTCGGAAGCACATATCTCGACTTGCTTGTCATATAACATGCTTTGAATATAAGACGATCTGGTGCCCGTTTCACACGATTTGAAGTACTGCAGCTCTGTTAATAACTTATGGTGCATGTGGACTCCAGCCTAACTCTAGTAATTGAAAGTGGTATAGATTGTCTGAGAAGCCTTGTAATTACTCCCTCATGACCTCTCGACCAACACATGTTTGATATATTTCCGTGATGCTGACATTTGCATTGCCATTGTGAACCTTGTACTATGTCAGTTCGATTTGTTATTTATATTATTTATCTTAAATCTTACACTTTGGGGGAATGGGATTTTTTGACACAACGATTGAGTATTCTTTATAGTCTTGACTAGTGTGATGATGACAATGCTTAATGCAGGTGAGAACATTTGAGACTCATTGTGGATCTCTTTCTCAATACGGGATGAAGCACATGCGCTCCTTTGCAAACATATGCAATGTTGGAATTCAGACCGAGCAAATGACCGAGGTATCAGGCCAAGCTTGTGCTCGCATTCCATCTGGTCTCTGGAGCTCTCTTAGCAGGGGATTCAGTGCATGAGTGAAGTGGGAATCATTCCCAACCAATGATCCATTTGCCATGCTTAAATCTGGCACATACATATTCCTACTGTATATCTTGAATGGGTTGTTTCTTATTGCTTCGCTGTGAATATGACTCGGAAACACGTATCTCGACTTGCTTGTCACATAACATGCTTTGAATATAGGACGATATCGTGCCTGTTTCGTGCGATTTGAAGTACTGTAGTTCTGGGGATTGGTGATACAAATGGGGAAGAAATATTGATAACTTGTGAAAATAACTTATGGTGCATGTGGACTCCAGCCTAACTCTAGTAATTGAAAGTGGTATAGATTGTCTGAGAAGCCTGGTAATTACTCCCTCATGATTCTTAACCAACACGTATTTGATATATTTCCGTGATGCTGACATTTGCATTGCCATTGTGAACCTTTTATTATGTCAGTTCGATTTGTTCTTAATATTATTGATCTTAAATCTTACACTTTGGGGGAATGGGATTTTTTGACACAACAATTGAGTATTCTTTGCAATCTTGACTAGTGTGATGATTACAATGCTTAATGCAGGTGAGAACATTTGAGACTTATTGTGGATTTCTCTCTTAACACGGGATGAAGCACATGCGCTCCTTTGCAAACATGTGCAATGCTGGAATCTAGACCGAGCAAATGACCGAGGCATCAGGCCAAGCTTGTGCTCGCATTCCATCTGGTCCTGGAGCTCTCTTAGCAGGGGATTCAGTGCATGAGTGAAGTGGGAATCATTCCCAACCAAGGATCCACTTGCCATGCTTAAATGTGCCACATACATATTACTACTGTATATCTTGAATAGGTTGTTTGTCATTACTTCGCTGTGAATATGACTCGGAAGCACATATCTCGACTTGCTTGTCATATAACATGCTTTGAATATAAGACGATCTGGTGCCCGTTTCACACGATTTGAAGTACTGCAGCTCTGTTAATAACTTATGGTGCATGTGGACTCCAGCCTAACTCTAGTAATTGAAAGTGGTATAGATTGTCTGAGAAGCCTTGTAAATACTCCCTCATGACCTCTCGACCAACACATGTTTGATATATTTCCGTGATGCTGACATTTGCATTGCCATTGTGAACCTTTTACTATGTCAGTTCGATTTGTTATTTATATTATTTATCTTAAATCTTACACTTTGGGGGAATGGGATTTTTTGACACAACGATTGAGGATTCTTTACAGTCTTGACTAGTGTGATGACGACAATGCTTAATGCAGGTGAGAACATTTGAGACTCATTGTGGATCTCTTTCTCAATACGGGATGAAGCACATGCGCTCCTTTGCAAACATATGCAATGTTGGAATTCAGACCGAGCAAATGACCGAGGTATCAGGCCAAGCTTGTGCTCGCATTCCATCTGGTCTCTGGAGCTCTCTTAGCAGGGGATTCAGTGCATGAGTGAAGTGGGAATCATTCCCAACCAAGGATCCACTTGCCATGCTTAAATCTGCCACATACATATTTCTACTGTATATCTTGAATAGGTTGTTTGTCATTACTTCGCTGTGAATATGACGCGGAAGCACATATCTCGACTTGCTTGTCATATAACATGCTTTGAATATAAGACGATCTGGTGCCCGTTTCACACGATTTGAAGTACTGCAACTCTGTTAATAACTTATGGTGCATGTGGACTCCAGCCTAACTCTAGTAATTGAAAGTGGTATAGATTGTCTGAGAAGCCTTGTAATTACTCCCTCATGACCTCTCGACCAACACATGTTTGATATATTTCCGTGATGCTGACATTTGCATTGCCATTGTGAACCATTTACTATGTCAGTTCGATTTGTTATTTATATTATTTATCTTAAATCTTACACTTTGGGGGAATGAGATTTTTTGACACAACGATTGAGTATTCTTTACAGTCGTGACTAGTGTGATGATGACAATGCTTAATGCAGGTGAGAACATTTGAGACTCATTGTGGATCTCTTTCTCAATACGGGATGAAGCACATGCGCTCCTTTGCAAACATATGCAATGTTGGAATTCAGACCGAGCAAATGACCGAGGTATCAGGCCAAGCTTGTGCTCGCATTCCATCTGGTCTCTGGAGCTCTCTTAGCAGGGGATTCAGTGCATGAGTGAAGTGGGAATCATTCCCAACCAAGGATCCACTTGCCATGCTTAAATCTGCCACATACATATTACTACTGTATATCTTGAATAGGTTGTTTGTCATTACTTCGCTGTGAATATGACGCGGAAGCACATATCTCGACTTGCTTGTCATATAACATGCTTTGAATATAAGACGATCTGGTGCCCGTTTCACACGATTTGAAGTACTGCAGCTCTGTTAATAACTTATGGTGCATGTGGACTCCAGCCTAACTCTAGTAATTGAAAGTGGTATAGATTGTCTGAGAAGCCTTGTAATTACTCCCTCATGACCTCTCGACCAACACATGTTTGATATATTTCCGTGATGCTGACATTTGCATTACCATTGTGAACCATTTACTATGTCAGTTCGATTTGTTATTTATATTATTTATCTTAAATCTTACACTTTGGGGGAATGAGATTTTTTGACACAACGATTGAGTATTCTTTACAGTCGTGACTAGTGTGATGATGACAATGCTTAATGCAGGTGAGAACATTTGAGACTCATTGTGGATCTCTTTCTCAATACGGGATGAAGCACATGCGCTCCTTTGCAAACATATGCAATGTTGGAATTCAGATCGAGCAAATGACCGAGGTATCAGGCCAAGCTTGTGCTCGCATTCCATCTGGTCTCTGGAGCTCTCTTAGCAGGGGATTCAGTGAATGAGTGAAGTGGGAATCATTCCCAACCAAGGATCCACTTGCCATGCTTAAATCTGCCACATACATATTACTACTGTATATCTTGAATAGGTTGTTTGTCATTACTTCGCTGTGAATATGACGCGGAAGCACATATCTCGACTTGCTTGTCATATAACATGCTTTGAATATAAGACGATCTGGTGCCCGTTTCACACGATTTGAAGTACTGCAGCTCTGTTAATAACTTATGGTGCATGTGGACTCCAGCCTAACTCTAGTAATTGAAAGTGGTATAGATTGTCTGAGAAGCCTTGTAATTACTCCCTCATGACCTCTCGACCAACACATGTTTGATATATTTCCGTGATGCTGACATTTGCATTGCCATTGTGAACCATTTACTATGTCAGTTCGATTTGTTATTTATATTATTTATCTTAAATCTTACACTTTGGGGGAATGAGATTTTTTGACACAACGATTGAGTATTCTTTACAGTCGTGACTAGTGTGATGATGACAATGCTTAATGCAGGTGAGAACATTTGAGACTCATTGTGGATCTCTTTCTCAATACGGGATGAAGCACATGCGCTCCTTTGCAAACATATGCAATGTTGGAATTCAGATCGAGCAAATGACCGAGGTATCAGGCCAAGCTTGTGCTCGCATTCCATCTGGTCTCTGGAGCTCTCTTAGCAGGGGATTCAGTGAATGAGTGAAGTGGGAATCATTCCCAACCAAGGATCCACTTGCCATGCTTAAATCTGCCACATACATATTACTACTGTATATCTTGAATAGGTTGTTTGTCATTACTTCGCTGTGAATATGACGCAGAAGCACATATCTCGACTTGCTTGTCATATAACATGCTTTGAATATAAGACGATCTGGTGCCCGTTTCACACGATTTGAAGTACTGCAGCTCTGTTAATAACTTATGGTGCATGTGGACTCCAGCCTCACTCTAGTAATTGAAAGTGGTAGAGATTGTCTGAGAAGCCTTGTAATTACTCCCTCATGACCTCTCGACCAACACATGTTTGATATATTTCCGTGATGCTGACATTTGCATTGCCATTGTGAACCTTTTACTATGTCAGTTCGATTTGTTATTTATATTATTTATCTTAAATCTTACACTTTGGGGGAATGAGATTTTTTGACACAACGATTGAGTATTCTTTACAGTCGTGACTAGTGTGATGATGACAATGCTTAATGCAGGTGAGAACATTTGAGACTCATTGTGGATCTCTTTCTCAATACGGGATGAAGCACATGCGCTCCTTTGCAAACATATGCAATGTTGGAATTCAGACCGAGCAAATGACCGAGGTATCAGGCCAAGCTTGTGCTCGCATTCCATCTGGTCTCTGGAGCTCTCTTAGCAGGGGATTCAGTGCATGAGTGAAGTGGGAATCATTCCCAACCAATGATCCATTTGCCATGCTTAAATCTGGCACATACATATTCCTACTGTATATCTTGAATGGGTTGTTTCTTATTGCTTCGCTGTGAATATGACTCGGAAACACGTATCTCGACTTGCTTGTCACATAACATGCTTTGAATATAGGACGATATCGTGCCTGTTTCGTGCGATTTGAAGTACTGTAGTTCTGGGGATTGGTGATACAAATGGGGAAGAAATATTGATAACTTGTGAAAATAACTTATGGTGCATGTGGACTCCAGCCTAACTCTAGTAATTGAAAGTGGTATAGATTGTCTGAGAAGCCTGGTAATTACTCCCTCATGATTCTTAACCAACACGTATTTGATATATTTCCGTGATGCTGACATTTGCATTGCCATTGTGAACCTTTTATTATGTCAGTTCGATTTGTTCTTAATATTATTGATCTTAAATCTTACACTTTGGGGGAATGGGATTTTTTGACACAACAATTGAGTATTCTTTGCAATCTTGACTAGTGTGATGATTACAATGCTTAATGCAGGTGAGAACATTTGAGACTTATTGTGGATTTCTCTCTTAACACGGGATGAAGCACATGCGCTCCTTTGCAAACATGTGCAATGCTGGAATCTAGACCGAGCAAATGACCGAGGCATCAGGCCAAGCTTGTGCTCGCATTCCATCTGGTCCTGGAGCTCTCTTAGCAGGGGATTCAGTGCATGAGTGAAGTGGGAATCATTCCCAACCAAGGATCCACTTGCCATGCTTAAATGTGCCACATACATATTACTACTGTATATCTTGAATAGGTTGTTTGTCATTACTTCGCTGTGAATATGACTCGGAAGCACATATCTCGACTTGCTTGTCATATAACATGCTTTGAATATAAGACGATCTGGTGCCCGTTTCACACGATTTGAAGTACTGCAGCTCTGTTAATAACTTATGGTGCATGTGGACTCCAGCCTAACTCTAGTAATTGAAAGTGGTATAGATTGTCTGAGAAGCCTTGTAAATACTCCCTCATGACCTCTCGACCAACACATGTTTGATATATTTCCGTGATGCTGACATTTGCATTGCCATTGTGAACCTTTTACTATGTCAGTTCGATTTGTTATTTATATTATTTATCTTAAATCTTACACTTTGGGGGAATGGGATTTTTTGACACAACGATTGAGGATTCTTTACAGTCTTGACTAGTGTGATGACGACAATGCTTAATGCAGGTGAGAACATTTGAGACTCATTGTGGATCTCTTTCTCAATACGGGATGAAGCACATGCGCTCCTTTGCAAACATATGCAATGTTGGAATTCAGACCGAGCAAATGACCGAGGTATCAGGCCAAGCTTGTGCTCGCATTCCATCTGGTCTCTGGAGCTCTCTTAGCAGGGGATTCAGTGCATGAGTGAAGTGGGAATCATTCCCAACCAAGGATCCACTTGCCATGCTTAAATCTGCCACATACATATTTCTACTGTATATCTTGAATAGGTTGTTTGTCATTACTTCGCTGTGAATATGACGCGGAAGCACATATCTCGACTTGCTTGTCATATAACATGCTTTGAATATAAGACGATCTGGTGCCCGTTTCACACGATTTGAAGTACTGCAACTCTGTTAATAACTTATGGTGCATGTGGACTCCAGCCTAACTCTAGTAATTGAAAGTGGTATAGATTGTCTGAGAAGCCTTGTAATTACTCCCTCATGACCTCTCGACCAACACATGTTTGATATATTTCCGTGATGCTGACATTTGCATTGCCATTGTGAACCATTTACTATGTCAGTTCGATTTGTTATTTATATTATTTATCTTAAATCTTACACTTTGGGGGAATGAGATTTTTTGACACAACGATTGAGTATTCTTTACAGTCGTGACTAGTGTGATGATGACAATGCTTAATGCAGGTGAGAACATTTGAGACTCATTGTGGATCTCTTTCTCAATACGGGATGAAGCACATGCGCTCCTTTGCAAACATATGCAATGTTGGAATTCAGACCGAGCAAATGACCGAGGTATCAGGCCAAGCTTGTGCTCGCATTCCATCTGGTCTCTGGAGCTCTCTTAGCAGGGGATTCAGTGCATGAGTGAAGTGGGAATCATTCCCAACCAAGGATCCACTTGCCATGCTTAAATCTGCCACATACATATTACTACTGTATATCTTGAATAGGTTGTTTGTCATTACTTCGCTGTGAATATGACGCAGAAGCACATATCTCGACTTGCTTGTCATATAACATGCTTTGAATATAAGACGATCTGGTGCCCGTTTCACACGATTTGAAGTACTGCAGCTCTGTTAATAACTTATGGTGCATGTGGACTCCAGCCTCACTCTAGTAATTGAAAGTGGTAGAGATTGTCTGAGAAGCCTTGTAATTACTCCCTCATGACCTCTCGACCAACACATGTTTGATATATTTCCGTGATGCTGACATTTGCATTGCCATTGTGAACCTTTTACTATGTCAGTTCGATTTGTTATTTATATTATTTATCTTAAATCTTACACTTTGGGGGAATGAGATTTTTTGACACAACGATTGAGTATTCTTTACAGTCGTGACTAGTGTGATGATGACAATGCTTAATGCAGGTGAGAACATTTGAGACTCATTGTGGATCTCTTTCTCAATACGGGATGAAGCACATGCGCTCCTTTGCAAACATATGCAATGTTGGAATTCAGACCGAGCAAATGACCGAGGTATCAGGCCAAGCTTGTGCTCGCATTCCATCTGGTCTCTGGAGCTCTCTTAGCAGGGGATTCAGTGCATGAGTGAAGTGGGAATCATTCCCAACCAATGATCCATTTGCCATGCTTAAATCTGGCACATACATATTCCTACTGTATATCTTGAATGGGTTGTTTCTTATTGCTTCGCTGTGAATATGACTCGGAAACACGTATCTCGACTTGCTTGTCACATAACATGCTTTGAATATAGGACGATATCGTGCCTGTTTCGTGCGATTTGAAGTACTGTAGTTCTGGGGATTGGTGATACAAATGGGGAAGAAATATTGATAACTTGTGAAAATAACTTATGGTGCATGTGGACTCCAGCCTAACTCTAGTAATTGAAAGTGGTATAGATTGTCTGAGAAGCCTGGTAATTACTCCCTCATGATTCTTAACCAACACGTATTTGATATATTTCCGTGATGCTGACATTTGCATTGCCATTGTGAACCTTTTATTATGTCAGTTCGATTTGTTCTTAATATTATTGATCTTAAATCTTACACTTTGGGGGAATGGGATTTTTTGACACAACAATTGAGTATTCTTTGCAATCTTGACTAGTGTGATGATTACAATGCTTAATGCAGGTGAGAACATTTGAGACTTATTGTGGATTTCTCTCTTAACACGGGATGAAGCACATGCGCTCCTTTGCAAACATGTGCAATGCTGGAATCTAGACCGAGCAAATGACCGAGGCATCAGGCCAAGCTTGTGCTCGCATTCCATCTGGTCCTGGAGCTCTCTTAGCAGGGGATTCAGTGCATGAGTGAAGTGGGAATCATTCCCAACCAAGGATCCACTTGCCATGCTTAAATGTGCCACATACATATTACTACTGTATATCTTGAATAGGTTGTTTGTCATTACTTCGCTGTGAATATGACTCGGAAGCACATATCTCGACTTGCTTGTCATATAACATGCTTTGAATATAAGACGATCTGGTGCCCGTTTCACACGATTTGAAGTACTGCAGCTCTGTTAATAACTTATGGTGCATGTGGACTCCAGCCTAACTCTAGTAATTGAAAGTGGTATAGATTGTCTGAGAAGCCTTGTAAATACTCCCTCATGACCTCTCGACCAACACATGTTTGATATATTTCCGTGATGCTGACATTTGCATTGCCATTGTGAACCTTTTACTATGTCAGTTCGATTTGTTATTTATATTATTTATCTTAAATCTTACACTTTGGGGGAATGGGATTTTTTGACACAACGATTGAGGATTCTTTACAGTCTTGACTAGTGTGATGACGACAATGCTTAATGCAGGTGAGAACATTTGAGACTCATTGTGGATCTCTTTCTCAATACGGGATGAAGCACATGCGCTCCTTTGCAAACATATGCAATGTTGGAATTCAGATCGAGCAAATGACCGAGGTATCAGGCCAAGCTTGTGCTCGCATTCCATCTGGTCTCTGGAGCTCTCTTAGCAGGGGATTCAGTGAATGAGTGAAGTGGGAATCATTCCCAACCAAGGATCCACTTGCCATGCTTAAATCTGCCACATACATATTACTACTGTATATCTTGAATAGGTTGTTTGTCATTACTTCGCTGTGAATATGACGCGGAAGCACATATCTCGACTTGCTTGTCATATAACATGCTTTGAATATAAGACGATCTGGTGCCCGTTTCACACGATTTGAAGTACTGCAGCTCTGTTAATAACTTATGGTGCATGTGGACTCCAGCCTAACTCTAGTAATTGAAAGTGGTATAGATTGTCTGAGAAGCCTTGTAATTACTCCCTCATGACCTCTCGACCAACACATGTTTGATATATTTCCGTGATGCTGACATTTGCATTGCCATTGTGAACCATTTACTATGTCAGTTCGATTTGTTATTTATATTATTTATCTTAAATCTTACACTTTGGGGGAATGAGATTTTTTGACACAACGATTGAGTATTCTTTACAGTCGTGACTAGTGTGATGATGACAATGCTTAATGCAGGTGAGAACATTTGAGACTCATTGTGGATCTCTTTCTCAATACGGGATGAAGCACATGCGCTCCTTTGCAAACATATGCAATGTTGGAATTCAGATCGAGCAAATGACCGAGGTATCAGGCCAAGCTTGTGCTCGCATTCCATCTGGTCTCTGGAGCTCTCTTAGCAGGGGATTCAGTGAATGAGTGAAGTGGGAATCATTCCCAACCAAGGATCCACTTGCCATGCTTAAATCTGCCACATACATATTACTACTGTATATCTTGAATAGGTTGTTTGTCATTACTTCGCTGTGAATATGACGCGGAAGCACATATCTCGACTTGCTTGTCATATAACATGCTTTGAATATAAGACGATCTGGTGCCCGTTTCACACGATTTGAAGTACTGCAGCTCTGTTAATAACTTATGGTGCATGTGGACTCCAGCCTAACTCTAGTAATTGAAAGTGGTATAGATTGTCTGAGAAGCCTTGTAATTACTCCCTCATGACCTCTCGACCAACACATGTTTGATATATTTCCGTGATGCTGACATTTGCATTGCCATTGTGAACCATTTACTATGTCAGTTCGATTTGTTATTTATATTATTTATCTTAAATCTTACACTTTGGGGGAATGAGATTTTTTGACACAACGATTGAGTATTCTTTACAGTCGTGACTAGTGTGATGATGACAATGCTTAATGCAGGTGAGAACATTTGAGACTCATTGTGGATCTCTTTCTCAATACGGGATGAAGCACATGCGCTCCTTTGCAAACATATGCAATGTTGGAATTCAGACCGAGCAAATGACCGAGGTATCAGGCCAAGCTTGTGCTCGCATTCCATCTGGTCTCTGGAGCTCTCTTAGCAGGGGATTCAGTGCATGAGTGAAGTGGGAATCATTCCCAACCAATGATCCATTTGCCATGCTTAAATCTGGCACATACATATTCCTACTGTATATCTTGAATGGGTTGTTTCTTATTGCTTCGCTGTGAATATGACTCGGAAACACGTATCTCGACTTGCTTGTCACATAACATGCTTTGAATATAGGACGATATCGTGCCTGTTTCGTGCGATTTGAAGTACTGTAGTTCTGGGGATTGGTGATACAAATGGGGAAGAAATATTGATAACTTGTGAAAATAACTTATGGTGCATGTGGACTCCAGCCTAACTCTAGTAATTGAAAGTGGTATAGATTGTCTGAGAAGCCTGGTAATTACTCCCTCATGATTCTTAACCAACACGTATTTGATATATTTCCGTGATGCTGACATTTGCATTGCCATTGTGAACCTTTTATTATGTCAGTTCGATTTGTTCTTTATATTATTTATCTTAAATCTTACACTTTGGGGGAATCGGATTTTTTGACACAACGACTGAGTATTCTTTGCAGTCTTGACTAGTGTGATGATGACAATGCTTAATGCAGGTGAGAACATTTGAGACTCATTATGGATCTCTCTCTCTCAATACAGGATGAAGCACCTTTGCAAACATGTGCAATGCTGGAATCCAGACCGAGCAAATGATCGAGGCATCAGGCCAAGCTTGTGCTCGCATTTCATTTGGTTCCTAGAGCTCTCTTAGCAGGGGATTCAATGCATGAGTGAAGTGGGAATCATTCCTAATCAAGGATCCACTTGCCATGCTTAAATCTGCCACATACATATTCCTACTGTATATCTTGAATGGGTTGTTTGTCATTGCTTCGCCGTGAACATGACTCGGAAGCACGTATCTCGACTTACTTGTCACATAACATGCTTTGAATGTAGGACGATATCGTGCCCGTTTCGTGCGATTTGAAGTACTGCAGCTCTGGGGATTGGTGATACAAATAGGGAAGAAATATTGATAACTTGTGAAAATAACTTATCGTGCATGTGGACTCCAACTTGATTCTAGTAATTGAAAGTGGTATAGATTGTCTGAGAAGCCTTGTAATTACTCCCTCATGACCTCTCGACCAACACATGTTTGATATATTTCCGTGATGCTGACATTTGCATTGCCATTGTGAACCTTTTACTATGTCAGTTCGATTTGTTATTTATATTATTTATCTTAAATCTTACACTTTGGGGGAATGAGATTTTTTGACACAACGATTGAGTATTCTTTACAGTCGTGACTAGTGTGATGATGACAATGCTTAATGCAGGTGAGAACATTTGAGACTCATTGTGGATCTCTTTCTCAATACGGGATGAAGCACATGCGCTCCTTTGCAAACATATGCAATGCTGGAATTCAGACCTAGCAAATGATCGAGGTATCAGGCCAAGCTTGTGCTCGCATTCCATCTGGTCTCTGGAGCTCTCTTAGCAGGGGATTCAGTGCATGAGTGAAGTGGGAATCATTCCCAACCAATGATCCATTTGCCATGCTTAAATCTGGCACATACATATTCCTACTGTATATCTTGAATGGGTTGTTTCTTATTGCTTCGCTGTGAATATGATTCGGAAACACGTATCTCGACTTGCTTGTCACATAACATGCTTTGAATATAGGACGATATCGTGCCTGTTTCGTGCGATTTGAAGTACTGTAGTTCTGGGGATTGGTGATACAAATGGGGAATAAATATTGATAACTTGTGAAAATAACTTATGGTGTATGTGGATTCCAGCCTAATTCTAGTAATTGAAAGTGGTATAGATTGTCTGAGAAGTCTAGTAATTACTCCCTCATGACCTCTCAACCAACACATGTTTGATATATTTCCGTGATGCTGACATTTGCATTACCATTGTGAACCTTTTACTATGTTAGTTCGATTTGTTCTTAATATTATTGATCTTAAATCTTACACTTTGGGGGAATGGGATTTTTTGACACAACAATTGAGTATTCTTTGCAATCTTGACTAGTGTGATGATTACAATGCTTAATGCAGGTGAGAACATTTGAGACTTATTGTGGATTTCTCTCTTAATACGGGATGAAGCACATGTGCTCCTTTGCAAACATGTGCAATGCTGGAATCTAGACCGAGCAAATGACCGAGGCATCAGGCCAAGCTTGTGCTCGCATTCCATCTGGTCCCTGGAGCTCTCTTAGCAAGGGATTCAGTGCATGAGTGAAGTGGGAATTATTCCCAACCAAGGATCCACTTGCCATGCTTAAATCTGCCACATACATATTACTACTGTATATCTTGAATAGGTTGTTTGTCATTACTTTGCTGTGAATATGAATCGGAAGTACATATCTCGACTTGCTTGTCATATAACATGCTTTGAATATAAGACGATCTGGTGCCCGTTTCACACGATTTGAAGTACTGCAGCTCTGTTAATAACTTATGGTGCATGTGGACTCCAGCCTAACTCTAGTAATTGAAAGTGGTATAGATTGTCTGAGAAGCCTGGTAATTACTCCCTCATGATTCTTAACCAACACGTATTTGATATATTTCCGTGATGCTGACATTTGCATTGCCATTGTGAACCTTTTATTATGTCAGTTCGATTTGTTCTTTATATTATTTATCTTAAATCTTACACTTTGGGGGAATCGGATTTTTTGACACAACGACTGAGTATTCTTTGCAGTCTTGACTAGTGTGATGATGACAATGCTTAATGCAGGTGAGAACATTTGAGACTCATTGTGGATCTCTTTCTAAATACGGGATGAAGCACATGCGCTCCTTTGCAAACATATGCAATGTTGGAATTCAGACCGAGCAAATGACCGAGGTATCAGGCCAAGCTTGTGCTAGCATTCCATCTAGTCTCTGGAGCTCTCTTAGCAGGGGATTCAGTGCATGAGTGAAGTGGGAATCATTCCCAACCAATGATCCATTTGCCATGCTTAAATCTGGCACATACATATTCCTACTGTATATCTTGAATGGGTTGTTTGTTATTGCTTCGCTGTGAATATGACTCGGAAACACATATCTCGACTTGCTTGTCACATAACATGCTTTGAATATAGGACGATATCGTGCCTGTTTCGTGCGATTTGAAGTACTGTAGTTCTGGGGATTGGTGATACAAATGGGGAAGAAATATTGATAACTTGTGAAAATAACTTATGGTGTATGTGGATTCCAGCCTAATTCTAGTAATTGAAAGTGGTATAGATTGTCTGAGAAGTCTAGTAATTACTCCCTCATGACCTCTCAACCAACACCTGTTTGATATATTTCCGTGATGCTGACATTTGCATTACCATTGTGAACATTTTACTATGTCAGTTCGATTTGTTCTTAATATTATTGATCTTAAATCTTACACTTTGGGGGAATGGGATTTTTTGACACAACAATTGAGTATTCTTTGCAATCTTGACTAGTGTGATGATTACAATGCTTAATGCAGGTGAGAACATTTGAGACTTATTGTGGATTTCTCTCTTAACACGGGATGAAGCACATGCGCTCCTTTACAAACATGTGCAATGCTGGAATCTAGACCGAGCAAATGACCGAGGCATCAGGCCAAGCTTGTGCTCGCATTCCATCTGGTCCCTGGAGCTCTCTTAGCAGGGGATTCAGTGCATGAGTGAAGTGGGAATCATTCCCAACCAAGGATCCACTTGCCATGCTTAAATCTGCCACATACATATTACTATTGTATATCTTGAATAGGTTGTTTGTCATTACTTCGCTGTGAATATGACTCGGAAGCACATATCTTGACTTGCTTGTCATATAACATGCTTTGAATATAAGACGATCTGGTGCTCGTTTCACACGATTTGAAGTACTGCAGCTCTGTTAATAACTTATGGTGCATGTGGACTCCAGCCTAACTCTAGTAATTGAAAGTGGTATAGATTGTCTGAGAAGCCTGGTAATTACTCCCTCATGACCTCTCAACCAACACATGTTTGATATATTTCCGTGATGCTGACATTTGCATTGCCATTGTGAACCTTTTATTATGTCAATTCGATTTGTTCTTTATATTATTTATCTTAAATCTTACACTTTGGGGGAATCGGATTTTTTGACACAACGACTGAGAATTCTTTGCAGTCTTGACTAGTGTGATGATGACAATGCTTAATGCAGGTGAGAACATTTGAGACTCATTATGGATCTCTCTCTCTCAATACAGGATGAAGCACCTTTGCAAACATGTGCAATGCTGGAATCCAGACCGAGCAAATGATCGAGGCATCAGGCCAAGCTTGTGCTCGCATTTCATTTGGTTCCTAGAGCTCTCTTAGCAGGGGATTCAATGCATGAGTGAAGTGGGAATCATTCCTAATCAAGGATCCACTTGCCATGCTTAAATCTGCCACATACATATTCCTACTGTATATCTTGAATGGGTTGTTTGTCATTGCTTCGCCGTGAACATGACTCGGAAGCACGTATCTCGACTTACTTGTCACATAACATGCTTTGAATGTAGGACGATATCGTGCCCGTTTCGTGCGATTTGAAGTACTGCAGCTCTGGGGATTGGTGATACAAATAGGGAAGAAATATTGATAACTTGTGAAAATAACTTATCGTGCATGTGGACTCCAACTTGATTCTAGTAATTGAAAGTGGTATAGATTGTCTGAGAAGCCTTGTAATTACTCCCTCATGACCTCTCGACCAACACATGTTTGATATATTTCCGTGATGCTGACATTTGCATTGCCATTGTGAACCTTTTACTATGTCAGTTCGATTTGTTATTTATATTATTTATCTTAAATCTTACACTTTGGGGGAATGAGATTTTTTGACACAACGATTGAGTATTCTTTACAGTCGTGACTAGTGTGATGATGACAATGCTTAATGCAGGTGAGAACATTTGAGACTCATTGTGGATCTCTTTCTCAATACGGGATGAAGCACATGCGCTCCTTTGCAAACATATGCAATGCTGGAATTCAGACCTAGCAAATGATCGAGGTATCAGGCCAAGCTTGTGCTCGCATTCCATCTGGTCTCTGGAGCTCTCTTAGCAGGGGATTCAGTGCATGAGTGAAGTGGGAATCATTCCCAACCAATGATCCATTTGCCATGCTTAAATCTGGCACATACATATTCCTACTGTATATCTTGAATGGGTTGTTTCTTATTGCTTCGCTGTGAATATGATTCGGAAACACGTATCTCGACTTGCTTGTCACATAACATGCTTTGAATATAGGACGATATCGTGCCTGTTTCGTGCGATTTGAAGTACTGTAGTTCTGGGGATTGGTGATACAAATGGGGAATAAATATTGATAACTTGTGAAAATAACTTATGGTGTATGTGGATTCCAGCCTAATTCTAGTAATTGAAAGTGGTATAGATTGTCTGAGAAGTCTAGTAATTACTCCCTCATGACCTCTCAACCAACACATGTTTGATATATTTCCGTGATGCTGACATTTGCATTACCATTGTGAACCTTTTACTATGTTAGTTCGATTTGTTCTTAATATTATTGATCTTAAATCTTACACTTTGGGGGAATGGGATTTTTTGACACAACAATTGAGTATTCTTTGCAATCTTGACTAGTGTGATGATTACAATGCTTAATGCAGGTGAGAACATTTGAGACTTATTGTGGATTTCTCTCTTAATACGGGATGAAGCACATGTGCTCCTTTGCAAACATGTGCAATGCTGGAATCTAGACCGAGCAAATGACCGAGGCATCAGGCCAAGCTTGTGCTCGCATTCCATCTGGTCCCTGGAGCTCTCTTAGCAAGGGATTCAGTGCATGAGTGAAGTGGGAATTATTCCCAACCAAGGATCCACTTGCCATGCTTAAATCTGCCACATACATATTACTACTGTATATCTTGAATAGGTTGTTTGTCATTACTTTGCTGTGAATATGAATCGGAAGTACATATCTCGACTTGCTTGTCATATAACATGCTTTGAATATAAGACGATCTGGTGCCCGTTTCACACGATTTGAAGTACTGCAGCTCTGTTAATAACTTATGGTGCATGTGGACTCCAGCCTAACTCTAGTAATTGAAAGTGGTATAGATTGTCTGAGAAGCCTGGTAATTACTCCCTCATGATTCTTAACCAACACGTATTTGATATATTTCCGTGATGCTGACATTTGCATTGCCATTGTGAACCTTTTATTATGTCAGTTCGATTTGTTCTTTATATTATTTATCTTAAATCTTACACTTTGGGGGAATCGGATTTTTTGACACAACGACTGAGTATTCTTTGCAGTCTTGACTAGTGTGATGATGACAATGCTTAATGCAGGTGAGAACATTTGAGACTCATTGTGGATCTCTTTCTCAATACGGGATGAAGCACATGCGCTCCATTGCAAACATATGCAATGCTGGAATTCAGACCGAGCAAATGACCGAGGTATCAGGCCAAGCTTGTGCTCGCATTCCATCTGGTCTCTGGAGCTCTCTTAGCAGGGGATTCAGTGCATGAGTGAAGTGGGAATCATTCCCAACCAATGATCCATTTGCCATGCTTAAATCTGGCACATACATATTCCTACTGTATATCTTGAATGGGTTGTTAGTTATTGCTTCGCTGTGAATATGACTCGGAAACACGTATCTCGACTTGCTTGTCACATAACATGCTTTGAATATAGGACGATATCGTGCCTGTTTCGTGCGATTTGAAGTACTGTAGTTCTGGGGATTAGTGATACAAATGGGGAAGAAATATTGATAAGTTGTGGAAATAACTTATGGTGTATGTGGATTCCAGCCTAATTCTAGTAATTGAAAGTGGTATAGATTGTCTAAGAAGTCTAGTAATTACTCCCTCATGACCTCTCAACCAACACGTGTTTGATATATTTCCGTGATGCTGACATTTGCATTACCATTGTGAACCTTTTACTATGTCAGTTCGATTTGTTCTTAATATTATTGATCTTAAATCTTACACTTTGGGGGAATGGGATTTTTTGACACAACGATTGAGTATTCTTTGCAATCTTGACTAGTGTGATGATTACAATGCTTAATGCAGGTGAGAACATTTGAGACTTATTGTGGATCTCTCTCTCAACACGGGATGAAGCACATGCGCTCCTTTGCAAACATGTGCAATGCTGGAATCCAAACCGAGCAAATGACCGAGGCATCAGGCCAAGCTTGTGCTCGCATTCCATCTGGTCCCTGGAGCTCTCTTAGCAGGGGATTCAATGCATGAGTGAAGTGGGAATCATTTCCAACCAAGGATCCACTTGCCATGCTTAAATCTGTCACATACATATTCCTATTGTATATCTTAAATAGGTCATTACTTCGCTGTGAATATGACTCGGAAGCACGTATCTCGATTTGCTTGTCACAAAACATGCTTTGAATGTAGGACGATCTGGTGCCCGTTTCACACGATTTGAAGTACTGCAGCTCTGTAAAAACTTATGGTGCATGTGGACTCCAGCCTGATTCTAGTAATTGAAAGTGGTATAGATTGTCTGAGAAGTTTGGTAATTACTCCCTCATGACTTCTCAACCAACACATGTTTGATATAATTCCGCGATGCTGACATTTGCATTGCCATTATGAACCTTTTACTATGTCAGTTCGATTTGTTCTTTATATTATTGATCTTAAATCTTACATTTTGGGGGAATGAGATTTTTTGACACAACGACTAAGTATTCTTTGCATTCTTGACTAGTGTGATGATGACAATGCTTAATGCAGGTGAGAACATTTGAGACTCATTGTGGATCTCTCTCTCAATACGAGATGAAGCACATGTGCTCCTTTGCAAACATGTGCAATGCTAGAATCCAGACCGAGCAAATGACTGAGGCATCAGGCCAAGCTTGTGCTCGCATTCCATCTGGTCTCTGGAGCTGTCTTAGCAGGGGATTCAGTGCATGAGTGAAGTGGGAATCATTCCCAGCCAAAGATCCACTTGTCATGCTTAAATCTGCCACATACATATTTCTACTCTATATCTTGAATGTGTTGTTTGTCATTGCTTCGCCGTAAATATGACTCGGAAACACGTATCTCGACTTACTTGTCACATAACACGCTTTGAATGTAGGACGATATCGTGCCCGTTTCGTGCGATTTGAAGTACTGCAGCTCTTGGGATTGGTGATACAAATAGGGAAGAAATATTGATAACTTGTGAAAATAACTTATGGTGCATGTGGACTCCAGCCTGATTCTAGTAATTGAAAGTGGTATAGATTGTCTGAGAAGCTTGGTAATTACTCCCTCATGACTCTTAACCAACACACGTTTGATATATTTCCGTGATGCTGACATTTGCATTGCCATTGTGAACCTTTTACTATGTCAGTTCGATTTGTTCTTTATATTATTTATCTTAAATCTTACACTTTGGGGGAATGGGATTTTTTGACACAACGATTGAGTATTCTTTGCAGTCTTGACTAGTGTGATGATGACAATGCTTAATGCAGGTGAGAACATTTGAGACTCATTGTGGATCTCTTTCTCAATACGGGATGAAGCACATGCGCTCCTTTGCAAACATATGCAATGCTGGAATTCAGACCGAGGCATCAGGCCAAGCTCGTGCTCGCATTCCATCTGGTCTCTGGAGCTCTCTTAGCAGGGGATTCAGTGCATGAGTGAAGTGGGAATCATTCCCAACCAATGATCCATTTGCCATGCTTAAATCTGGCACATACATATTCCTACTGTATATCTTGAATGGGTTGTTTGTTATTGCTTCGCTGTGAATATGACTCGGAAACACGTATCTCGACTTGCTTGTCACATAACATGCTTTGAATATGGGATGATATCGTGCCCGTTTCGTGCGATTTAAAGTACTGCAGTTCTGGGGATTGGTGATACAAATGGGGAAGAAATATTGATACCTTGTGAGAATAACTTATGGTGTATGTGGACTCCAGCCTAATTCTAGTAATTGAAAGTGGTATAGATTGTCTGAGAAGTCTAGTAATTACTCCCTCATGACCTCTCAACTAACACGTGTTTGATATATTTCCGTGATGCTGACATTTGCATTACCATTGTGAACCTTTTACTATGTCAGTTCGATTTGTTCTTAATATTATTGATCTTAAATCTTACACTTTGGGGGAATGGGATTTTTTGACACAACGATTGAGTATTCTTTGCAATCTTGACTAGTGTGATGATTACAATGCTTAATGCAGGTGAGAACATTTGAGACTTATTGTGGATCTCTCTCTCAACACGGGATGAAGCACATGCGCTCCTTTGCAAACATGTGCAATGCTGGAATCCAAACCGAGCAAATGACCGAGGCATCAGGCCAAGCTTGTGCTCGCATTCCATCTGGTCCCTGGAGCTCTCTTAGCAGGGGATTCAATGCATGAGTGAAGTGGGAATCATTCCCAATCAATGATCCACTTGTCATGCTTAAATCTGTCACATACATATTCCTAATGTGTATCTTGAATGTGTTGTTTGTCATTGCTTCGCTGTGAATGCGACTCGGAAGCACGTATCTCGACTTACTTGTCACATAACATGCTTTGAATGTAGGACGATATTGTGCCCGTTTCATGCGATTTGAAGTACTGTAGCTCTGGTGATTGGTGATACAAATGGAGAAGAAAGATTGATAGCTTGTGAAAATAACTTATGGTGCATATGGACTCTAGCCTGATGCTAGTAATTGAAAGTGGTATAGATTGTCTGAGAAGCCTAGTAATTACTCCCTCATGACCTCTCAACCAACATGTATTTGATATATTTTCGTGATATTGACATTTGCATTGTCATTGTGAACCTTTTATTATGTCAGTTTGATTTGTTCTTTATATTATTTATCTTAAATCTTACACTTTTGGGGAATCGGATTTTTTGACACAACGACTGAGTATTCTTTGCATTCTTGACTAGTGTGATGATGACAATGCTTAATGCAGGTGAGAACATTTGAGACTCATTGTAGATCTCTCTCTCAATACGCGATGAAGCACATGCGCTCCTTTGCAAACATGTGCAATGTTGGTATCTCGACCGAGCAAATGACCGAGGCATTAGGCCAAGCTTGTGCTCGCATTCCATCTGGTCTCTGGAGCTCTCTTAGCAGGGGATTAAGTGCATGAGTGAAGTGGGAATCATTCCCAACCAATGATCCACTTGTCATGCTTAAATCTGTCATATACATATTCCTAATGTATATCTTGAATGTGTTGTTTGTCATTGCTTCGCTGTGAATGTGACTCGGAAGCACGTATCTCGACTTACTTGTCACATAACATACTTTAAATGTAGGACGATATCATACCCGTTTTGTGCGATTTGAAGTACTATAGCTCTGGGGATTGGTTATACAAATGGGGAAGAAAGATTGATAGCTTGTGAAAATAACTTATGGTGTATGTGGACTCCAGCCTGATTCTAGTAATTGAAAGTGGTATAAATTATTTGAGAAGTCTGGTAATTACTCCCTCATGACCTCTCAACCAACACATGTTTGATATATTTCCGTGATGCTGACATTTGCATTGTCATTGTGAACCTTTTACTATGTCAGTTCGATTTGTTCTATATATTATTAATCTTAAATCTTTCACTTTGAAGGAATTGGATTTTTTGACACAACGATTGAGTATTCTTTGCAGTCTTGATTAGTGTGATGATGACAATGCTTAATGCAGGTGAGAACATTTGAGACTCATTGTGGATCTCTCTCTCAACACGGAATGAAGCACATGCGCTCCTTTGCAAACATGTGCAATGTTGGAATCCAGACCGAGCAAATGACCGAGGCTCTTGTGCTTGCATTCCATATGGTCCCTAGTGCTCTCTTTGTAGGGGATTCAGTGCATGAGTGAAGTGGGAATCATTCCAAACCATGGATCCACTTGCCATGCTTAAATCTACCACACACTTATTCCTACTGTATATCTTGAATGGGTTGTTTGTCATTACTTCGCTGTGAATATGACTCGGAAGCATGTATTCGACTTGCTTGTCACATAACATACTTTGAATGTAGGTTGATCTCGTGCCCGTTTCACACGATTTGAAGTACTGCAGCGCTGTAAATAACTTATGATGCATGTGGATTCCAGCCTTATTCTAGTAATTAAAAGTGGTATAGATTGTCTGCAAAAGAGCCCTACATCTTGTACGAAATTAGACAATTTCCCCCAAAAACTCAAATTGGAACAGTTCAAGACCCTCTTGAAAGCAAAGGCTTTTCAGCTTCGAAGTTAAGCCTTTATGGTGAAAATTTTTCCTTGGAGCTCTCTTAAGAGGGGATTCGGTGCATGGGTGAAGTGGGAATCATTCCAAACCAAGGATCGACTTGCCATGTTTAAATCTGCCACATACATATCCCTACTGTATATCTTGAATAGGTTGTTTGTCATTGTTTCGCTATGAATATGACTCGGAAGGAAGCACGTATCTCGACTTGCTTGTCACATAACATGCTTTGAATGTAGGATGATCTCGTACCCGTTTCACACGATTTGAAGTACTGTAGCTCTGTAAATAACTTTTGGTGCATGTGGACTCCAGCTTGATTCCAGTAATTGAAAGTGGTATAGATTGTCTGAGAAACCTGGTAATTACTCCCTCATGACCTCTCGACCAACACATGTTTGATATATTTCCGTGATGCTGACATATGCATTGCCATTGTAAACCTTTTACTATGTCAATTCGATTTGTTCTTTATATTATTGATCTTAAATCTTACACTTTGGGGGAATGAGATTTTTTGACACAACGATTGAGTACTATTTACAGTCTTGACTAGTGTAATGATGACAATGCTTAATGCATGTGAGAACATTTGTGACTCATTGTGGATCTCTCTCTCAATACGGGATGAAGCACATGCGCTTCTTTGCAAACATGTGCAATGCTGGAATCCAGACCGAGCAAATGACCGAGGCATCAGGCTAAACTTGTGCTCACATTCCATCTTGTCCCTGGAGCTCTCTTAGCAGGGGATTTAGTGCATGAGTGAAGTGGGGATTATTCCAAACCAAGGATCCACTTGCCATGCTTAAATCTGCCAGATACATATTCCTACTATATATCTTGAATGGGTTGTTTATCATTGCTTCGCTGTGAATATGACTCGGAAGCACGTATCTCGATTTGCTTGTCACATAACATGCTTTGAATGTAGGATGATCTCTTGCTCGTTTCACACGATTTGAAGTACTGCAGCTCTGTAAATAACTTATGGTGCATGTGGACTTCAGCCTGATTCTAGTAATTGAAAGTGGTATAGATTGTCTGCAAAAGAGCCCTCCATCTTGTACGAAATTAGATAATTTCCCCCAAAAACTCAAATTGGAACAATTCAAGACCCTCTTGAAAGCAAAGGCTTTTCAGCTTCGAAGTTAAGCCTTTATGGTGAAAAATAATTTTTCACGCATTGGAATAAAAAAATAATAGTCATATATAAAAAAAAATACGTAGCTTTGTTTGTTGGAACCAAAAAAATAAATATGAGAAAATGATAACAATAATATAATAATGATCAAGTCAATGTTTGTATTAATCTTTACATATAAAGATACTAAATCACAACCCAAATACAAAGCTGTTTGATTTTTAAAAATTATTGGAAATTTAATAGGAGGTGAGGTATGGCTAATCGAATCTCTTTAAGGCGATTAGTTTTTGCCAATAGTGCTAAACAGCTTCATGAACTATGCCTCCCAAGATACAGTACCTCAAACCTGTTTGTATTAACACTATACAAACAAGACTCTGTCAAACACTTTTAGAAACCGGCATCCTTGAAGAAGTGTTTTTCTAAAGAGGAATTTTTATATTTGAATAACTCTATCTACCACAAATTAAAGAAGACTTACCTCTCGCTCGGATGGTTGACTCCCGCCGCCGACAGATGTCCCATGCGGTCCTTCTCCCTCACATGCTCCTTCCCATTAACTACTAACCCATCTGGAAAACCTAAGCAGATAGGAAAGAGTAGTGGTATGATTCCACCAGGCTAGAAAGCCCCCAAAATGTGCCTATACCAGTGTCGGTTATATTGAGGATGGAAATCCTTAGCCAAAGACGAATACGTAGTCTTTTGTTGTCATCCTGAGACCAATGGTTAGAGTGTGTTTGTTTCATGAAAAACGTAACGTTTTTTGAAAATGTTTCCGGGAAACCATTTTCCAAGAAAACGGTTAGTTTTCCTTTATTTGGTGATACGTGATTGAAAATATTTTCCGGTGTTTGTATTGCATTTGAAAAATGATTGAAGGTGTAGAAGACACTGATGAAGAGGAAGAGGAGGGAGCGAAGCCAACGAAAGCGTAGGAGGTGCTAGGGTTGGAGAAGGCAGTGGTGACGAAAGGGAGGGGGTGAAGGAGAAGGAGAGAGGGGAGGAGAAGTTAGGGTTTACGTTCACAGGCAAAGAAAAAAAAAACAAGAAAAAAAAAAGAAAAAGAAAATTATAATAACAAATTCAAAAATTTTAATTAGAAATTCTTTTTAATAATAAATTGTTCATTAAGTAATGACCTTAAAACATTTTGGAAAACGTTTTCCGGTTCTTTCAAAGGGGAAATCGTTTTCCTAAATTTAAGCTTTGGAAAGAAAACATTTTCCGTTGACTAGGAAAACATTTTTCGTTGACTCATTTTCCTAAATGAACCAAACGCTAGAAAATGAGGAAAACGTTTTCCCGGAAATTGTTTTTCGCAAAACAAACACACCCTTAGAAGATAATCATTTTCGTAAGCCGATGATTATCTAAGAATTGTTGCGGAGTGACTGTGGAAGATCCGTGATTAACACATTTCTTAATGCAAGTAAAATCTATTGCTTGAAAATTAAGGAATTCACCCTTTAACACGTCCATCCATCAATTCGTCTATAAATGCATCACGAAACTGTTGCAAAACTGCTGCATCAAGGCTGAAGAAATAACCACTGGGATTCGCCCTAGTGGCCACCTTTCCAACATGGAAAGGGGAGGTGAGGGGTTCAAATCCCCACATTCTCAGGGGGGGATGGGGTGGGGACGCGTAAATTTCAAGAGTGGGTTTCGACTCCCACGCCCTGCAAGAGGCAGGGCAAAAGTCTGAGAGTGAGTGTAGAATAGGAATAGAGTAGGACTGACAAAAAAAAAAAAAAAAGCTGAAGAAATTCATTCATTAACGCATTAATTAATTCGTCCATAACATTGTTCCAAGACTGATGCATGAGGGCTGGAGGAAGGAATGCCTCCATTAAATCATCCATTAACGCCGAAGGTTGAAGAAGAAACATTTTGGTGAGCCATTAATACCATTAATTTCAACAATCCCCCACATTAATGGCTCAACAAAATATTTTTATTTGACTTGCAAAATTTCAAGTGTGTTTGTGGAGATAAACTGCATCAAGATAGGTAGCTTTCACTTTGAATCGTCTTTGGTGAAAGCCTATTGGACTTACTTAACTAGTCAATGGACTAAGCCTTAAATTGCAGGTTGTTGTTGTAAGCCCAAACAATAAACCTCACACAAAGTATTGCAGAGTCAAGATTGGTTCTCGGTTCTGTTCATTCTTTCGGCCCTGAACCTCTCGAGATTTATGTGTGTTCTAGAAAATCTAGCCTTTAAAGATTTTCTGGAGTTGGCTAGCTCCACACATATAGGTGCATTCCTACCAAAGGTATCCTATCTTGTCTTACTAGAATTTTGAAATCCAAGTTATATGAATCATTAAACGCATAGCGTATCTTTAAAACGCTGTAGGAATCACTTGCATCATATGAGTGGGGAATAGTGTTCACACCAGAGTATCCACAATTTGCGTTGTCTTATTGAACCTAGTTCGGAACTTCAATTGCTAAATTAGGTTTTCACCTTGAAATCTCTTTATAACTAAGGCTTTTAACCACATTCCCCTCGATGTGCAATTTACTTGCTCTCTCAACAAACCTTTTGTCAGCGGATCCACAATATTTTCTTTTGACTTTACAAAGTCTAAAGAAGTCATTCTATTCAAGAGCAACTGCCTTATGGTATTATATATATGACAAATGTGTCTAGACTTACCATTGTATATTATATTATGTGCCCTTGTAGTCGCTGCTTGATTGTCACAGAATGCATGCTCGACCATAGGTTTTGGCCACAATGGAACATCCTCTAAAAATTGTCGAAGCCACTCTGCTTCTTCAGTAGCTTTATCCAAAGTTACAAACTCCGATTCCATCATGGAGCGTATTATTAAAGTTTGCATTGAAGATTTCCAAAAGACTACGGCACCTCCTAGCATGAACACACATCCACTAGTCGATTTCGATTCATCAAAATCTAAAATCCAGTTAGCATTACAATAGCCTTCCATAATAGCAGGACATTTGGCATATTGCAAATTATAGTCTTTGGTTCTTTTTAGATAACCTAACACTCTCGATAGAGCATTCAAATGCTCATGATCAGGATTATCAGTGTATCTACTTAGTTTTCTAGTTCATGATGTACATGATGCTATTGATTACTTGAGAGTACTCCAGCTATCTAATACTGTCTCTAGTATTCTTTCGTAAAGTTAGGTGTGGAAGACAAGGATTATTCGCATCTTTAATGATGAACCCTTTAAACCTCTCAATTATCTTTTCAATGTAATGAGATTATGTTAAACCTAGACCATCAAAATTTCTTTGAATTTTGATGCTGACTATAACATCAGCAATACCTAAGTCTATCATCTCAAAGTTCTTCTTGAGAACATTTCTGCTGTTTTTGATAACCTTAATGTTATCTCCAAGAATCGGCAAATCATCAACATATAGACAAATGAGTATACATCCAATTAACGTGGATTTAGTGTACACATATTTGTCACACTCATTGATTTTATACCCATGTTAGATCATCACACGGTCAAACTTCTCATGTCATTATTTAGGAGTTTGTTTAAGTCCATATAATAATTTAACAAGTCTGCACACTTTGTGTTCTTGTCCTTTGACCTTGAATTCTTTAGGTTGTTTTATATAAATCTCCTCATCAAGATCACCATTCTAAAATGCATTTTTCGCATCCATATGATGTACTTGCAAATTGTATAGCAAAGCTATAGCAATTAACATCCTAACTGATGTTATTCTTGTTACTAGTGAATAAGTATCAAAGAAATCTAAACCCTTTTTCGTCTAAATCCTTTGGCAACAAGTCGTGTTTTATACTTATTTATGGAAGCATCAACTCTACGCTTCTTTTTGAATATCAATTTACATCCAATTGGTTTATTTTCTAATGGAATATCAACTAATTTTCAAGTGTGGTTACTAAGGATAGAATCAATTTCATTATCAACAATTTCTTTCCAATAAGGAGTATATGGAGTTGACATTGCCTTTTGAAGAGTTTTGAGGCTCACCTTCTTACATGTATGTCATAAAGCCAGGTTCGAAAGATTTTTCAATCCATGACCTCTTGCTCCTATGAAGTTCAGCTTCTTTGACCTCAACTTCATCATTTTCAAATTTTGATTTTCTAAATCTTTTCTGAGATGATTCACCTTGATTTATTTTCAGAGGATATATATCCTCAAAGAATTCAGTGTCCCCTGATTCTAGAATAGTATTGACGTGGATTTCCACATTCTCATATTTGTGAACCAAAAATCTGTATTCACTACTATTTTGAGCATAATCGATGAATATGCAATCTACCATTTTAGGTCTTAACTGAGTTTGTTGAGGAGGATAAATTGATACCTTGGCTAGGCACCCCCACACTTTCAAAAAATTATAGAATGGTAATATTCCATTCCATAACTCATATAGAGCTTTACTTGTCTTTTTATAGGGTATATTATTAAGAATATAGTTCGTAGTTAGAACTGCCTCCCCCTACAAGTTTTGAGGTAAATCTGAACTTAAGAGCATGTCATTAGCCATTTCCTTAAAGTTCTATTTTTTCGTTCAGCAATTTCATTGTGTTGTGGAGTATAAGTGCAATTGTTTGAAGAATTACCCCAAAACTAGCACAAAACTTCTTTAAATTGGTAGAATTGTACTCATCCTTTGTCAAACCTAAGCACTTTGATCCGTTTATTAAGTTGATTCTCGACCTCATTTTTGTACTTGATAAATATGCTCATAGCCTCATCTTGGCTATTTAACAAATAAACATAGCAATATTGAGTATAATCATTTATAGAGGTGATGAAGTACTTCTTTCCTCATCAACTTTCTATGAACTTTTAAATCATATAAATCACTATGCATTAGTGGTAGAGGTTCACTTGTTCTTTTAATCAATTTGAAAGGTTTCTTCACTAACTTAGCTTCAACACAAGTCAGACACTTGTAATGGGCATCCAAGTCAAAATTAACCATAAGTTTGCTATCATTTTCATTATACTGTAGTTTACGTGTACTAATCTACCATGCCATAAAAAAGGAGACATAATAGTATAAACTGAAGACTTTTCTTTATTTATAATATTTGAATACAAGAATTTCGAGTTTACATCAATGACAATCACATTAGCTTTGAATAAATCATTATAGAAGTACCATTTCCTCACATACATCTCTCTTTTAGAAAGTATAAACTTATTAGGTTCAAAAACAATTTAGGAACCCTTCTTGAGTAGTATGGAGCTAGAAATGAGATTCTTTCGGATTTTCGATACATACAGAACATTTAATAGGATAATTTTTTTGCTAGAGGTGAACTTCAAAATCACTTTTCCTTTCCTGGCAATCTTTACTAATGTAGAGTTAGCCATGTAGAGCTTAACTTCTTCTTCAGCCTTCTCGTAAAAGGAGAACATGTGTTTATCCAAAAAAATGTAATTTGTGACATCTGTGTCTGACCACCAATTGGTATTATTCAACACTAATGATACTTCAGACACCACCATAACAGTCAATTTCTCATTATCTTTATCCTGTGTCAAATTCAGCTGCTTAACTCCACCACCGCCCTTGCCTTTTATTAGGCGCTTCTTGCAATCCTTAGCATGATGGCCAGACTTATTGCAAATAAAACACGCCCCTTGGAATTTATGCATTGTTCCTTCTACTTGTCATTTCCTTGAAAAAAATTCTTCCTCTTCATATTTTGTTTAGAATTTGAAGACTCCACAATGTTGGCCTTTGATTCAATAGGAGGGTTTGCATTCCTTCTGTTGTCCTCTTCAATTCTAAGATACATAATGATATCTTCAAGGCTCATCTCTTTCCATTTGTGCTTCAAATAATTTTTGAAATCTAACCAATTCGAAGGTAGCTTCTCAATAATAGCCACCACTTGGAATGACTCTCTAAGTAACATTCCCTCAATAAATATGTCATTTAGAATTATTTACAATTCCTGAAATTGATTTATAACATATTTAAAATCCACCATTTTGAAATCCAAGAATTTGGCAACCGTGAATTTCATGGTGCTTGTGTCCTCAGTTTTATATTCCTTTTCTACGGACTCCGATAATTATTTAACAGTTCCAATTTTACAATAAACATTATAAAGGGAATTTACTAAACAACTAAGGATATAATTTTGGCATGGGAAGTCCCTGTGCTTCTAAGCCTCCAACGCCTTAAGGGTAGTGACATCTTGCTCATCTGGACTAATTATCAGACATACCTTTGATAAGTACTTGACCAAATTTAACATAGTCAAATAGAAGAAAATCTTCTACTACCACTACTTAAAGCCCACACTAGCAAAAAATTTTGGTTTCTAATTTGGTGTTATTGGATGTGATAACATCAAACTAGGCAAAGCCTGTTGAACTATCTCTCCAAAAATTGGACCATATGCCATTTGGCGTATACTATTTTGAAAAACAGTCCCGGGTACCTTAGTCGGGCAACTTGCACCCGCACCACCATATGTGGTCCCAACCTGAAGGCCCGCAACATTTGCTGTCACAACACTAGGTCCCGAGATATGAATCTTTCCACCAGGATTGATCGAAACGATCATAGGAATGTCTTAAAAAATGTTCCATGCATCATTTGATACTTGATTGTTATTAGCCATCTTGATTTTCTAATAGACACAACAAACAGTAAGAAAATACATGACTAATCACCTTAAGATTGTTGAAAAATACATTTCACGTATTAGAATAAAAAAAATAATATTCACATATAAAAAAATACATAACTCTATTTGTTGGAACAAGAAAAATAAATCTGAAAAAGGATAACAATAATATAATAATGATCAAGCCAATGTTTGTATTAATCTTTATATATAAAAATGCTGAATCACGATCCAAAAACAAATTTGTATGATACGAGATGAGATATAGCTAACAGAATCTCTTTAAGGCGATGAGGTTCCTGCCAATGGTGTTAATTCTCAAAATATGCCTCCCAAGATACAGAACCTCGAACCCGTTTATATTAACACTATATAAACAAGACTTTGTCGAACACTTCTAGAAACCGGCATACTTGTAGGAGTGTTTTTCCAAAGAGGAATTCTAATATTAGAATGACTACTTGCCACGAATTAAAAAAGACTTAGAAAATAATCATTTTTATTGTGGAGACTTTGGAAGATCCGTCATTAATACGTCCCTTAATGCGAGTAAAATCTACTGCACGGGAATTCATTCGTCCATCTATTAATTCATTTATAAATGCGTCAACAAAACTACTGCAAAAGGATTGAAGAAATATGTCCACTAATATTTCAATTAATTCGTCCAGAAAACTGTTCAGACTAATGCATGAGGGCTAAGGAACACATCCATTAAATCATCCATTAACGTCGAAACTTGAAGAAGAAACGCGTGAACTTATGTTGAGTTATTAATACTAGTAATTTCGACACTTTCCTGGTAATGTGACAATCTTCATCAGAATTCCTTCGCCGGCCGGTGTCTTTCCTAGGTCGTCGAGCATGGACGTGCGTTTGCTCTCGAGAAAGAGAGTTGATTTACACGAAATCTTTTGGCGACGTTCCATTTCAGAGACCGGAGTTTTCTGGAATTCGCCTCGTTGCTACTGAGAACTTTCTTGTTTATGAATCGAGTTTTTCCTGGTCTCTTTCTGCGCCTAATCCCTCTTTGGATGTTCAATGCGTTTGAATTTCACGAACCCTCCTTTAATGACTTTGAAAGAGATTCTCCTTACTTTTGATTTCGAGCTCTGAGCAGATGAACAGTAAGGGTGCTGTTCATGTGGATTCCTCTTTGGAAAAACGAGCCATCTTGGTCTTGGCCCCTTGAGCTCCTCCTCTTCTTCTTCTTCTTCTTCTGCATGTTTCTTGAAATCTAACCAGCGCTGGCCAGAGATTTGCTCGTTCTCTTTCTCTCTCCTCTTATATTTTTCCTTCCCTCCATAGGTGAAAGCCATTTTGGTTTCGTTACCATTGTTTTGGACGATTCCCGATTGAAGTTTCCAAACCATAATCATCGCTCCCTCGCTCGCTCTTGGATTTCTTGGTTTCCTTCTAGATGAGCTCTGGAACTTTTCTCTGTTGATTGATGATTACCCGACCGCTGTTGATTGACGTTCGTGGCTGTTTAATCGTTCCCGCCACCTCAGCGCAAGTACCGCCGCCGCCTGTCTCTCCCTCTCTCTCTGTTTGTGCTGTGTTTCTATAATGGATCGAAGCTGTGGTGCACTGGGCTTTGTTCTTTTTTTCGAGGGGTGGAGTGGACATGGCGGCACCACTCAGTAGTGGCGGGAAGTGGGTTTTGTATCTTCGAGTGGGCGAGGATGAGCCAAGAAAGGATCTCTGAGATCTAATTCTATCTTTCAGAGGCTCTTTCGCGGTAGTTGAAAAGCCATGTTTTCTTGTCTCTTTCTTGTCCATTTTGTCAAAGTGTAAAAAAAAAGAAAAGAAAAAATGGAGGCGTTGTGTCGTTTAACATGCGGTTTTTTTGTTTACGGACTGACCTAACATCATCCATCGTTACCTCCATGACATTACGTTTTCTGTTCAAGAGATCGAGACAGGGAGAGAGAATCTATATAGGCCACCGAGCAAGAGCGTGTTGTAACTTGTAGATCCTCGTAAATAGGCCAAATCGGGAGGCGCGAGTGGTTGAAATGTGCACATGGGTATAGTGTGTACTGGCGTTTTCGTCGTTGTTTGAGACCCCGACATGTTTGGTGGTGCGCAGATCTAATCCTTGATCTTCTGATGATTTTGTTTACTTTTCTTAGCACATCTTTATGGAATCCTGATTTGCTTAGCGTCTTCCCCCCATTTTTCCATTTCTTTCTTTCTTTTTTGTTTTAAGGGGATTCTTTTGGAGAGAGAAGAGGGGATCAGCGGTTATAAGTGGTCCTGGATTTCAAGATAAAAATGGGCCTGACCTTGAGGCTGGAAAGATCTTTTTAAAATATATATATTTGTTTGGAGGGGGCTTTATCAGAACTAATTATTTCATGGTGGTGTTGATGATGATGATGATGATGGTGAGAGTCCAACCTTTATTATCAATTTTCATCCCTACTTTTTCATATGGTATATTTCCATTTCATTTCTTCTTGTGCTAGTACCTTGACCTTCATATTCTCGTGCCCTCAAATTAAAATTGCTTCAACAATAGAAAAAGGAACGGAGTGCTTTAAGATAAAAAAGAAAAAGCTGTTGATAATATACACTCTTCGTGCATTTTCCTTTGAGGCCAATGTTTGCCGTGCATATCGGCTCTTGAAGAAAGGAGTGCGGAAGGATTAAAATATCGTTGTTTTTATGTATGACGACATTGCTTACAAACGAAGAGAACCCTAGGCCTGGAATTATAGTGGAGATGATGTTTATGGAGTTCCAAATGTCTGTTTTCAAATTCTTAATCACTAGTTTAGGACGAAAAGTTTCCTCTAGATTTGTCAAACCTCTGTTTTCAAAATGTTTAGGTAACTAGTTACTTTTTCTGGTGGCAGGATTGCACGGGAGAGGATGTTGACGTTAATTACTTTTTCTCTGTCATCCTCAGGAACAAGACTGCTCTCACAGTAGGCGGTGGGAAGGTCGTGGATAGTGGTCCTGATGTTACTATCTTCATCGAGTATTACTAGTCATGGTGGCCCTGATGTGCTTGGCTTGTACTCAATAGTTCCCCAAGATGACTTGTTGTGGAATGTCTTTCATGTGCTTATATGGCACATGTTGAACTGAACTGAGATCTCTGTACTAAAGCCATAGAAGTTGGACTGGGCTCCCATGTCTCATTTGCACCCCTTCCCCAATTTAGAATTGATTTATATAACTGTGTTCATATCAGAATTTCGCAGCTGACATTAAAGTTTAACAGGAATGCCCACCAGCCCTCTCCTATCTGGTGATGATGTCTTCAAAAAGAAGCACGCGTCTGGGACCTGTGAAAGCTTGGTAATTTAAATTCACTAAAGCAGTTTCCTTTCCCTTCATACATGACCTCGTCAGAAACTTTTCATTTTGTTCCCTTAATGCTATCAACACTGGTATTTTACCTTGAAGCTTGTGAATCGGGAAGTCTTATTGAGGGCCTCCTTCCAGAAGGTTTGAACATATATGCAACAACAGCAGCTAATGCAGAAGAGAGCAGTTGGTGACTTGTACAGTGTTCCCTTGATGGAAGACAGGTAATCTCAAATCCTTATTTTGTCATTCATAACTTTAGTTGAGAAACACATACCATTTTGACTATTTCTAAATTAGGAGTCACCGTTTTGATAGAGACTTTTTCTCCAATTTGGGATCGATAATTTATCTTGCAGTGTATCATGGGCGATCCTTAGTACATTAGTTGAATTGTAGCAATATGTTTGACCATGATGCATGTATTCCTAGTTGTTTAAATTTTATCGAATGATATGATTTTGGAATGTTTGTCTTGCAAATCGAGAATACTGGAATCGAAATGAAAAGCTATGGTTGGGTTCAATTATCATTGTTTAATTGTGAAATTCAAAAGAAAGATCAGAGATATTTTTCATTAGCACATTCTCCTTTTATATGATTTTGAAAATGTAGACAACAGCAATTTATTGGTTAAAGAGGCAGTCAATTATGTACAATTTCCTTGACTTGATGCTTGGTAATGCATACGTATGGTAGTTGTTAATTATATGCTATTAAGATCTTCGTACATTTTCTGATGTTGGGCTTTTGGCGAAGATATAAGTAAACCTTTTGTTAAAATTTTTGGATGTGTGCGTGCGAAAGCATGGTTTTGGTATTAGTTATAGTTTTTGGTTAGTGACGTGTGCAAGTGTATGATATAGTTTGTAGAGGATGGACAAGGGATGAGATAGGATAATTGAAGGATAAAGAACATGGGATATAATTTATCTAGTTGATGAAAATGGATAGTACAAGATATTTTGATATAATGGAGGAGTATTTCATGACATAGAAACCATCTTAACTCTACTCCTCCAAACACGATGGAGTCTAAACCTCACACACTCAAATGAATGAACTACAAGCCTATTTATAGGCATAAGTCACACCTTAGTACAACATTCTAGATTTCTATAAAATGTTGTCCATGTAGGCTTCATCTAGGTAATTCTAGATTGTAGTTCTTCTAGAGACTTGTACATTTTCTTGGCCACCAAGGCTAGATTTTCTTAAGGATTTTTTTTTACTTTTCCAACTAATATCAATCTTGAAGTTTCTAGAAAGTTTTAGAGAAAATGGATCACAATTTCCAACACCTTTATATTCGTTTCCCAGTTTTTTAAGGACTCATCCATTGTTTACCTTTTAAGCCTATGTGTTCTTATCTGAATAGTTAGTTTTTTTTCCGTGTTAGATTTTTAGGGCTTGCTGATTGGTATCTTCTTTCCATGAGTGTATAGTTATCTGCTAATCTAGTTTCTTAATAAGTACTGCATAATTTATTATTGAAATTTTTTAGTTTATATGGACTTCGAGGTGGCTTTAGCTTTTTTCTGAGCATGAACTCGTCGTGTACTTGCATCAAAAAGCATTTCCAGTGCAGATTGCTAATCTGTCGGCAATTAAGAATCTTGAAGATCCGATGTTTGCAAATTTAGATAGCTGAAAACAAAAATAGGAAAAAGGAGGAAGGACATGACTTCCATAGTATCAGATGGAACTTGACAGAATATTTCTTATATTGCAACTCTGTTTATGCATATGGATTCCAGGTGTTTTTGTACTAGTTTACAAGCCCCTATTCCCTTGTAATGGTTGGATCAGGTTAAAACGTTTTGATTGGCTCTTGAGAAATCAAAGCTCATGTTTCACAACTAAAAAGCCAATCATAATTTCTTTTATGTCTTTGTGAAGGTGCATAACCTGCGAACCGACTCTTTGCACCAGCAATACCAACTGGTAAGGACATTGCTACTGTCATTGTATTGAGCAATTTGGAAGAAAGTAATGTTTATTCTACCTCTCATTTTTGAGAAGATTTTGCTTCCATCAAGCAAATGAGCTCCCAAGTGTCTTTTCAGCAAGGGAGTAAATTTTGTAGTACATTTCTTGGTTTTCATACAGTGCAAGCACATGGAAGAAGTTGCTTCTTACTGTTGCCTGGACTGCTTAGGATGCTCTTTACTTTCTCCCTGTGCTTCTTCTTCTCGTCCTTATGATATTTCTTTGTGCTGGCATATGCAGGTGATCAAGAGGACAGCTGATGACAACTCTGCTTACGGTTCCCCCGTCGATGCAATATGGTGATGCAGGGTCAAGTAAGGAAGATCTCTTCCTGTACATGGGCGCAAATCCTGCAAATGATTACTCTTCTTTTGCGGACGACAACTCCCTAAGGCCTCCTCGGAAAGCTGCTAACCAGTGGGATGCCGATCTGCTAAGGTTTCTATCCCTTCGTCATGTTTGAGGCTGCGCGCTTTAGATTTTAGTCATCGGGCTGCCAGATGCTAAATGTTTTAAGGATATACTTCTGGATGGTGTAGTCACATGCAGCTGTCTGGTCAATTGCAACCTCCCTTGGATAGTGTCCCTAATGAGAATCACATGATCCATTGAATGAAGAGCTACTAATAGGGATTACTGTAGTATTTTGAAGAAACTTGAGGGGTGGTGGTCTGGCAAAAATGGGAACTGCAGAACCGTAGGTCTATCGATGGAATTCTGATTACTTTGCTGAGAGTGTTAGGACAAGTAAAAGGACTTCCTTGACTAGAAAAGCCAAACTGTTCAGCCTTAAGCTTTTGACCTTGGACATAAAAGTAGGTGAAAAATTATCTCTTCCTTTCAACTCATCTTCTCATTTTCTCTTTCACAAAAAAAATAAAATAAAAAAAATTCGGTATCGTCAATCAATCGCCCTCATGTTTGGAAAGCTCTTGTTTGGAACTAAAAATGGTCCAGAGGTGCCGGATGCCGTTCGATCTGCGGGATAACCTTTTGTTGATGACTGGCTTGCCTGAAAAGCCTGCTAATTATCACCTCATGACCTCTCAACCAACACACGTTTGATATATTTCCGTGATGTTGAGATTTGCATTTGAGAGCCTCTTACAATCTCAATTTGATTTGTTCTTTATATCATCGATCTTGAATCTTCCACCATGGGGGAAGGGGATTTTTCGACGCGAGGATGGACCATTTTTTCCAGTCTCGACAACTGCGATTGATGCCCATGCTTACCACAGATGAGGATCCCTCTCCCGATACCCATGCGCTCTCCTTTGCAAATATGTGGTGCAACGCAGGAGTCCAGACCCGACAAACGACCGAGGCATCAGGCCAAAGCTTGCGCTCACATTCCATCCTGTTCCCTGGAGCTCCTCTCAGTAGTGGGAATCATTCCAAACAGAGGGTCCCCGCTTCGCCATTCTTACAGATCCGCTACAGATCTATATTCCTTCCGTATTATCTTCAATGGGGGTCGTTCGTGATCGTCCCGTGCCCGTTTTGTGCGATCTGAAGTACTGTCCGAACAGGGAAGGAAGCTCTCGATGCATTTTGCCTAATAATTGATGCTGCATGTGGGTCGAACGCTCGCAGTCAAAATACTCCAGCCCGATTCTTAGCGATCGGAAGCGGTACAGATTGTCCTGCGGGACGAGGCCACGGCGCTTTCGGCTTTCGCTTAGGGTCAATGCTCGGGCCTGACGATTCCATGGATTTGCGGGAGCCTGTCGTCCTGGCACGATGCCGCAACCACATGGGATTCCCGTCCCAGTCTTCCTTCCCTCCAGAATCATCTCCTCTTTTTCTCTCGTGGACGGACGGATGGAGTTCTCGCCTGGTTGGGCGAGAGCGGTGTGTTTTTTTTTTCAAACGCTGCATTTATTATGTCAAGAAGAGGTGTTTTTGTCCGGACATCGGAAGACGTGTATGGTCGTGTGAACACCGCCGACGTTGCGAAATTGTCCTGGCTCGGGGAAAAGCATATGCGCGCGTGATGAGGACGGGCCGGGATTTGATCATGTTCGCCCGTTGCTTTAAAAAAGGGTGGGAAGCGATAACTTTAATAATCCGCTTTCTTTATGGCGTCATCGGAAATCGGTTAGAGAGCGATAATTACTTGATCTCTCTCGAAGGGTTTGTTTAAGGGGACCTTCGAGGAGGCAGGTGGTCATGGTCTCTCGACCATACGGGCGTGCAAGCATTATGATCCCTCTTTCCATAAATGGGTTTACTCGGAGATTATTCAGACAAGTCGTCCTGAAATAATTGGAAATCTATTGATTCTATGGTGGAATCGAGAAGCATTGACCGACTCCTATGGGTCGAATTTTTAATTTTTATGCCTCCAGTGGCATCTTATTGTGTAACTCGTGAGATTTGATTTTAGCTGCAATAGAGAAAAAAATATGGAAAGGGTAACTAAAATGAGACATTGTCTATCGAGAGATGTAATTAAAACTAGACATAATCGATGTGTTATGTAGAATGAATGTGATCGGTTGTTTTATTTATTCAATTTACCATGTGAGGATATAAGAAATAATTGTGATTGCATCATCAGATGTCTCCCGTGCATTTTCTGCATAGAAATATGCATGATTGGATTACTAGTCAAAGGTTGAAACCTACCATAGTACTATAAAATATTGCCACCCACGCCCCGGAAATTAGGAAAGTTTCTTAGGGAAGAACAAACGCCCTAACTTAAGTTTAGCCCTCGAATGGCTCGGGAGCTTGATGTAGCTTACAAGCACCCTACATTTTCAAGGAATTTTGTATCACGGTATAGGGATTTGACATTTCCGACTTATTAACAAGCGACCTAGATATTAATTAATTGTATCGAACGAGGAAATAATTTTAATTTTCAATACGCTAATTACACAATATGAAAAAATAATTCATACCTCGAAGGTATCATACTTTTTCCCCACAGCCGAATCAGGTAGCCAGGGAACTGCTCCTCCTCGCCATCGAACCGTCGATTTCGCTTGGCCACGCTTTGGATCCAACGGCTCCAGAAGAGCCGCTCGCACGGTAGTTCGCGTCTGAGCATATACACGCAGGAGAAGTCACCTTCGGATGCACGCTATGCAGCGGCCAGATCACATCGAGGGAGAGTGCACGGAAATTCGTCCACCCTCGGCTATAATAATAATTCCCCCTCCTCCGGTCTTTAAAAAAAAAAGGAAAATTCTTAAATCCAAAACTTAATCGACCGGGGTAGCCCTTAGTTGCGATCCCAATTCGATCTTTGGGTCAATCATTTGATTAATGACGGGGTCACATCTCCTATTCTTCAATAATTTTCAATGATCATAATTTCGCAAAAAAATAAAAGATCTTTTGTCGAGATTCTTTTAACCCAACAGAAAATGTGATCGGCCCGTTTAATCGCCATTTTCCTAAAAAGCGTTCCCAAGGGCAAAAAAAAGGATTGGTCCACGGGGGAGAAAATTGGCCGTTCCACTATCTCTCCTTTCGAGTAGAATTGACCATAATTAGCCAAATCCATTGAAATTTTCTTAGATTCCCTTCCTCAAAAGCAGAGGATGATTACCAAGTGTTGAGAGAAAAAGAAAAATCACCTTCTTTGCAATTATTTTATTTAGGGTTAATATCCTGAAAAATCTCAAACTGGTACACTTGTGATAAATTTATCCTAAACTATTTTTTTTACCATAAAACCCAAACTGATATATCTGCGATAAATTTACCCCGATTGACCATAAAAAAACCCTAAACTTGTACATTTATGACAAATTTACCAAAAACTAATTTATTCGACCTCAAAACACCCAAAACTGGTAAATTTGTAACAAATATACCCTTCGCTAAATTTGATTAATACCATAAAAAAATCACAAAAATTGTAAACCGTGACAAACAGAGCGTAAAATTATACCAATCAACTGTCATGTGTCATTTAACTTAATAATTTGATAATAAAATTTAACAAAAACTAACATAGTGTAAATTTGTCACGAGTGTACCAGTTTTGGGTAAATTTGTTAAAGATATACTAATTTGGGGTTTTTTGTGGTAAAAAAAATAGTTTTGGGTAAATTTGTCACAAGTGTACCAGTTTGAGATTTTTCAGGGTATTAACCCTTTTATTTATTGTGCGTTTTTGTTCGTTAGTGAAAAGCCGGCAATGTTACATACCATAAGTAGAAGTAATCACAATGCTAATGAACTAGTGAGGCAAAGCATTTTGTCACGATAGATTGTTCTAGGTTGTGCTTAATTATGTTTCATTCTTTTTTCATGTCATCAAGTTTGCGCAAGCAATTCTCTTGTTAACAATTTCATCGTTAGCCCATTAATTCTAGGACGATTCAGTGCATTGAGTGTATTTTTATGGTTTTCTTAATCAAAGGTTGACCGCCAACAAAAAGTTCTATAATTTGATTGTTCGATCCATTTTGTGATAACACTCGTTTGAGACTCCTCAACGATAGAAGTAACTTTATAAATAAATGAAGTGATTGGGTGGATGAAATAAATCAAAATGAATTCAAACATAACACAAATTTAAGATAAAAAACAAATCTTTTTTCGATATGTTTAGCGGAAATTTTGGGAAAAAATTGAATGATTGGACTTTCATAATATATGAACAATTGGATGAAAAAAATCGAAATGAATTCGAAAATGACACAAGTTCAAGATAAAATAATAAATCTTTTTTTTGACATGCCTAGCAAAAATTTTGAAAAAAAATTGCACGGTTGGGATCTTCATAATAAACGAAACAATCATACGAAAGAAATCAAAATGAATTCGAAAACAACACAAGTATAAGATTAAATAATAATTTTTTTCTTGACACAACTAGCAAAAGTTTTGGAAAAAAAATGCATGGTTGGGATTTTTATAGTATATGAAATGATTGGGTGAAAGAAATCGAAATGAATTTGAAAATGACATAAGCTCAAGATAAAATAATAAATCTTTTTTTGACATGCCTAGCTAAAAATTCGAAAACAAAAATGACATGGTTGGGATCTTCATAAAAAACGAAACAATCGGACGAAAGAAATCAAAATGAATTTGAAAACGACACAAGTTTAAGATTAAATAATAAATTTTTTCTCAACACAACTAGCAAAAATTTTGGAAAAAAAGTTGCATGGTTGGGATTTTTATAGTATATGAAATGATTGGGTGAAAGAAATCGAAATGAATTTGAAAATGACACAAGTTTAAGATAATTAATAAATCTTTTTTTGACATGCCTAGCAAAAATTTCGAAAAAAAATTGCATGGTTGGGATCTTCATGATAAACGAAACAAGTTTAAAATTAAATAATAAATCTTTTCTCGACACGCCTAGCAAAAATTTCGAAAAAAAAAAATTGCATGGTTGATATTTTCATACAAGAGCAGCAACAATGATGGACCGGCCACGGATATATAAAAAAATGAAAAAACACCGTCCGAACGTCGTGACGGCGTGGAGCGAAGATTCCGTCAAGCTCCGCCAAACGCCGTTACCCGAGTGGCCAGCAAGGGGCCAAAATGAAAATTTACGAAAAGAAAAGAGAGAGAGAGAGAAGAACCGCGGAAACGGGACTGACGATGCCCAAGGGGCGTCTCCAAGGGTGGCGAGGGCGCGGAAACAGATCTCGGCCGTCCGATGCGGCACCAACGGCCAGGATCCCATCTGCGCGAACGGTTGATGGGGTCTTGGGTGCCTTACGGGTATAAAAACTCGCGTTTTACAACGGCGCGACACAAACCGAGAAAGAGAGAGAAGAAGAGAGAGAGAGAGAGAGAGAGAGTGTATTTTCTCTGCGAATTTTCTCTGCGAATTTTCTCTCGTTTTCTCGCCGTTTCCCGAGAAACTGAGGAGGGGGGAGGGTGATTTCGCCGGCGGGAATGTCGGGGATCTGAATCGGGCCGGACGGGGAGTGCGGAGAGAGGTCCGTGGCCGGATTCCGGCGACTGGGTGTGTGTGTGTGTGTGTGTGGATTTTTCTCTCCTCGCGACTCTCGGCGAGAATGGTTCTGACTCAGTTCGTTTCGCGCTGTTGCAGACGTCGCGCTCGTCGTCGTCGTCGTCGTCGGAGGGAGCGTTCCGGGGGAGCGAGTCGGAGGCTCAGTCCCGAGCCTTCCGTTTCGCCGAGACGATTGCGGAGCGGCCCGACGGCGGTTTTCGCCGGCCGGAGTCAGGTGAGGTTCTTCGCTTCCGGAGACGGACGCGATTCGATCTCTCTTCCGAGCGCGCTTCTCGCTTTGGTTTCTTTTGCGGCTTTCTTGATTTCGACCGGCTCGTGTTCTGATTCTCTCTTCGCGTCGCAGGTGCATTTCCGGAGTCCTCGAGCGGTTTCACGGAGAGATTCCGGGAGCGAGCTCCTCTCAATCGGCCGACGCGGGAGAGGCTGTTCTTCCCTACGCGCAGATCAGCTGCTTCCGGAATCGGAGAACCGGAACCGTTCATGAGAGTCGGCGATTTCGTCTCTGGAATGTCGTGATTCGGACGAATCCCTGTGGCTAGGCCGCGATTTCCAGTTACGCGGAAGCATGCTTTTTTGGACAATCGGACACGCCTGTAATTCGTGAATCTAACTAATAAACGGTGCGATAACGATAATCAATTGAGGAAATTTGGCTAATCCGGAGCTGAAATCGGGGGGAAGTAGCTGGGGATTTGGTTCTCTCCGGTTTCGCAGCCGGAAAAAGCCCGTTAAGGACTATCGAATCGGAGCAGACGAAGGTGAGTTCTGTGCTCTGTTCTGTTTTCCAGTGGGTTCTTTTCGGGCTTCGATTCGCGAAGAACTCTAATTCGCGTCTCTCTTCGTTGTAATCTGCAGTCCTGTGGCCGAATCGGAGCTACCGGATTCGAATCGGAGGCGGGTCGACGGAGCGAAGGCCTTTCAGCTTCGAAGCTGTGGACTTTCCTGGTAATGCGACAGTCTTCATCGGGATTCCTCCATCGTCCGTGTCTTTCCTCCTTTCTCGGTGGCCGTCGAGCAGGGATGTGCATTTGCTCTTGAGAAAGAGCTGATTTTGCACGAAATCTTTTGGCGACGTGCCATTCCAGAGACTGGAATTTTTTGGAATTACTTCGTTGCTTCTGAGAACTTTCCTGTTTTTGAATCGAGTTTTTCCGGGTCTGTTTCCTCTCTCTCTCTCTCTCTCTCTCTCTCTCTCTCGTGTCTTCTGCCTCATCTCTCTTTCATGTTCTGCTGGTGGATCTTCAATACGTTTGAATTTCACGGACCCTCCTTTGTCCCCTTTGAAAGAGATTCGTCTTCTTCTTCTTCTGATTTCGAGCTCTGAGCAGATGAACATCTCGGCTCAAATGAGCAGTTTTTACCATCGAAGGGTGCTGTTTATTATGTGGATTTCTCTTTGAACAAATGAGCCATCTTGGTCGCTCCGCCTTGAGCTCCTCTTCTTCTTTTCCTGCATTTTTTCTTGAATTTAACCAGAGCTGGTCAGAGATTTTCTTGCTCTCTTTCTCTCCCCTCTTTTTTTTCGCTCCACATACGAAGCCATCTGGTTTTGTTACCATCCTTTTGGACGATTCCGATTGAAGTTCTATTGCTCATCACCATTGCTCGCTCGCTCTTGAATTTCATGGTTTTCTTCTGGATGAGCTCTGGGACTTTTCTCTATTCGATTGATGATTACCCGATCTCTTGTTTCGTCATCTGTTTTGGGCAAAGCCAAAGCCTTTCAATCTTTGGAGTCTTTTGAGTGTTTTTCTTTTTGCTTTTCTTTGTCATGTTTTTTTTTTCTGGAGCGGGTGAAATCTTTCATTTTTCTGGTTCTGGATAAGTTGCAGACGAGAGCTATTTTATCTTTTGAGTTTTTTTTTTGGTGGTCACAAGACATTTGGAGGGAGTTGAACCGTAGTTAAGTTAACGAGAATTTCTTCGGTCCCTTTTCGATTTTTTCTTCTTTTGTTTTTGTAAGAATTTTCCGCTGAGACTTTTTCGGGGGGGAATGGACAGGGATAAATACGGAAAGGAAGATGGAAAAGGACGCGCAGAGGGCCAGCAATAATGGCATCTCCACCACTTCCAACGGCAGGGCCGCCGCCGCCGCCGACGGGGGCCTGCAGCAGAGATCTGCCTCGGAGGCCACGAGGCAGACGGCGGCGGCGGCGGCAGCGGCGACGACGTCCGACTTCGTGCTGCAGTGGGGGACCCGGAAGCGGCCACGGTGCATGAAGGTGCAGGCCAAGGACGACGCGGCGGCGGCGGCCCACAAGGGTCGGGTGGAGCGGCGGGTCGGGAGGGGGGCCGATAAGGACTCGGCCAACCCGGCGGCCAGCAATCACGGGAACGGGAATGTGTACTTGAATCTACGTCAACGTCCCTCCTCGCCTCCTTTTCCGCCACCTCAGCGCGTTCTCAGGTACCCACCGCCGCCTCTCTCTCCTTCTCCGTGCTGTTTTTCTATAATAGATCGACGCCGTGGTGCGCTGGGCTTCGCTCTCTCCTCTGTTTTCCTCTCTTTTTTCGGGGGGGTTGAAGTTGAAGTTGGACACGGCGGCACTAATCGGTAGTGGGGGGGAGGTGGGTACGATCCCGAGGCTTATTAAGAGTTTTTTTTTTTTAATCTAATCTTTGAGTGGGCGAGGGCGAGCCAAGAAGGATCTTTGAGATCTAATTCTATCTTTGGAGCCTCTCTTTTCTTTTGGGTGGTTTAGAGGCGGCATGTTTTCTTGTCCTACTTTTTTGCCCATTTCGTCAAAGACTTAAAAAAAGAAGGAAAATAATTTTGGGTGCGGGGCGATGTTTAACGTGGGCTTCCACTGTTTACGGACTGACCCGACATGATCCATCATTTCGTACATGGCATACGTCTTTTGTTCGAGAGAGAATCTACATAGGCCACCGAGCAAAGAGGGGTGCTGTGGATTCTGGTGATTAGGCCGAATCGGGAGGCGCGAGTAGTGAAATGTGCATATGGGTATGGTGTTTAGGACCCCCGACATGTTTGGTGGTGCGCAGATCTAACGTTTGATCTTTTGATGATTTTGTTTTCTTTTCCTAGCACGGCATCTTTAGGGAATCTCGATTTGTTTAGCGTCTTCCCCTTCTTCTTTTTTTTATTTTTTTTATTTTATTTTGTGGGGATGCATTTGGAGATAAAAAAGGGGATCGGGGGGTTATAAGGGGGTCCTGGATTTCAAAGAGATAAAAGCTGGGCCTGACCCTTCTTGTGGTGGTGTGTTATGATGGAGTGGGGTGGGGGCTCATACGTAAATGTCGTTTTTTCAGACTTTTCCCTCTTCGCAAAAAGCTTTTACGTCTCGTGCACGACATGGGTCTCAGCTTCGTGAGGCGTTTTTGCGCTGGAAAAAGATGTTTCTTCGTTTTTGATGGATCTCTAATTATTTCATGGTGGCGTCGATGATGGTGGTGATGATGGTGATGGGGAGAGGCCAACCTTCATATCCGATTTGATCCCCCTATTCTTTTAGCATGGGTAGAGTCTCCATTACATCTTTTCGGCTTCTTCTTTTGACTTTTCTGTAGCTGGGCTGCAGGGTATTAGCGATGCCCGCCCTGGTTCTGGCCGCACTAGATCGGGGGTTCCAGATCTCTCCTGGCTACGTGTCGAGCGCCCCACGCTATCGTGACCCGAGCGGAGGTTAGGGATCAGGTCCACTTTATCCCCTTCCCGACCCGTCACATGCTCCTCCACGTAGCCCTTCCCCAACACCCCCTCGGAAAGAAAGAGAAGGAAAATAAAGAAAAAAGGGAGAAAGGCGTTTGATATCGAAATATGCCCAAAACCAAAAGAGAGAGAAAGAGAAGGAGGAGGGAAGAACAAAGCATTATGTGTGCAAGTAGATAGATAGATAGCTACAGAGAATCGCCACAGCTCCAAATATCTTTTCCCCAGGATTCCAGAGAGAAAGGAATTCCGAACGTTTCCCCCAGTTCTTTCCAGAAAAAAAGCAAAAGAACACACCTCCGAAAAGTCAAGTCTTCTGCAACTAAAGGCCAAAATCGAGAACCCACACCACACCCCACACCCCACGCCCCCCGCTTGCTCCGATTCTCACGCAAAGCCTCTCGGGAGCCTGTCCCCCTCCACCACCCACCACCACCACCACCACCACCGCCACCGATCTAAGATCGGACCCGAGGTCATTTCGGTAATTCGGTGAACTTACCCAGATCGAAAAATGCTTTCTTTTTGGGGGAGGTTTAGATTTTTCTTCCTTTCTTGACTTGGGTCTGGTGGCTTCTTCGGCGCAAGTGTTTTGGGTGTGGCGTCATTGATGCTTGTGTGTGGCTTTAAGTGGGGTTTTCCGTTTGGTTTTTGCAGGAACTCGGAGAATTCGAGTGCGATGCGAGGGCAGAGCAACGGCGGTCTCAGGGGCTTCTCTTCGCCGGACAGGGGTGCGCACGACAAGAAGGGCACCAACCACCACCACCCCCATCCCCACCACCACAGCACCACCACCACCACCACCACCAACAATCACCATCACCATCTAAACAGCAACAGCAACAGCAACCACCACCACCACCATCACCACCCCAACCACCACCACCCCCTCCACAATAATGAGAGCAACAACAAATCGGCCGCGTCGTCCGAGACCGCGCACGACAGCAAGAAGGGCGGGGGCGGGTCGTCGTCCGGGAGCGGGGACGCGGCGCCCCCGGTCTGGCCGCCCAAGTTCGTGATCGCCCTGACGAACAAGGAGAAGGAGGAGGACTTCATCATCTTCAAGGGGTCCAAGCTGCCTCAGAGACCCAAGAAGAGGGCCAAGGTGGTGCAGCGGACCGTCAATGTAAGATCCCCCTCGCCTCTCCCCCGGAGCTTCAATTCCCCACTCCGTTTCTTATCCCCCACACCCACCCCCCAAAAAAAAAAAAATCTTTTGTCGATTTCCATCAATCTTTGATCAATTCAGGTCGAACCCAGTTGAGAATTATTAAGATATCACGACCTGAAATGGCTCGAAAACCGAAAATCACTAGCGGCGGCCTAATTGGTTAATTTAGCAGTGTAGCTTTAGCTGAAAAGAAATCGAGAGATAATGCGGAAATAGGGGGTCGGTAATTTAATATCTCCATTACTATCGGTTTGATTAAAGAAGATCGGGGGGGTGGTGCGTGTGGTGGGGCCGGAGATTTATGCTTTTTTGTGATTTTTAAGGGTTAATGGCGGGGCCCCCTCTTGCTTTTGTTTTCTGGCGCCTTCTTTTGGCCGGGGGAAAAGAAAGCATTTTTAGCTGTTGCGGTTGTCGGGGGGAGAAAGCGTGCGAGAGGACAAAAGCCGGAGCCGGGGAGGACGGAGCGCACACGTGTCGGTCGATGCGTGGGGCGCGGTGACGAATGCGCGGGGTCGGTCGGGGGCCCCCACGCGGTGTGGTGCTTTTGTTTCGTCCAATGAGGGGGCGAGGCTTCCGCGTTAAGTCATGGATGAGGGATCTCCTTCCTCTCTTTGGGTCTTGGGACTGATTTTAGGGTTTATTATAATGGGTGATGCTGATGGTGGTGATGATGGATGGATGAATAGGGGTTGGGTCGAATTTGGAGTGGTAGGTTTTGGACTGGGCTGTCGCGGCACATCTGATTTTTTGTAGACCGGGAGGGAGGGCGGCTACTCGCCGGCCCGAGTTCATGTTCATGTGAATTGATCAAATCGTGCTCGAGCTCGAGCTGTGAAGCTTGGAAAAGAAAAGCAGGGAAATGGCGAGGAAAATGTTTGGACCGCCAGCTCCGCAATTGGGTCTTGTGGATCTTGTTGGGGAAAGACCTCGTGATATGTGTGGGTCGTCGTCGTCCTGTCCTTGCGCATAGGTCCGTCCCTCGGGTAACTTCGAGGAAGGAGGGAGAACGACCGTATGAGTAGTCAAGGCCCTCCGACCTCGTTCCTCACGTTCGAGGGGCGTGTCCTTGTGGCAGTGCCGTGGTCCTTTTGTCTGGAGGGCTTCCGTTTTTTGGATTCTTGGGTCTGACATATTGAATACGTTTTGATTTGACAAATCGAGGTTTTGTAAATTCTAAACGAGTTGGCGAATGTTTTCCATGTGCAGTTGGTAAGCCCTGGGGCGTGGTTGTGCGACTTGACCCTAGAACGGTATGAGGTCCGGGAGAAGAAGATTTCCAAGAAGGTACTTCATTTGCTTCATTTATTTCTTCTACATATGTGTTCCCAACGATATGATTACTACCGCATTTGAATTTTGATGCGAAGCAAGAAAAAAAGGGTACCCTTTACTAAGTCACTTGCGCTTTGGCGGAAACTAAATTGAACACCACACCGGTCCTTCGATTTTATAAGGTCTGAGATGATAAAATGGCCGTTGAGTGCACCTGAGGCACTTGTTAAATCTCGACTTACTAGGAAATGTAAAGATTCTTTAATTGGTTATTAGGGGGCCCCCGTTAACAGGAGGGACGTTGCTGATTCTCTGTGTGTATGATTGATGATGATGTAGAGACCGAGAGGATTGAAGGCTATGGGCAACATGGACTCGGATTCCGAATGAAGAGTTGGATCTTGTAAGCTAAGCTTTCATCGGAGATCGATGAGATTTTGAGAGCTCTTTTGAACTCTTGTCCGAAAACAACAAAGGAAAAGTATGGGAAAAAAAAAAGATAATTAGAGTCTGTAAATCCGTCAGTTTTAACCTTGGAGAAAGAATGAAATGATTCATCCTCTCCATATATGACCTCTCTCTCTCTCTGTCCATCTCTCTCTCTCTCTCTGTCCATCTCTCTCACATCAAATTCCTGCTCTTGTAGTAGCATCATATGTAAATGGCGAGATCGAAACGTTACGACGCATAGCCAAAGTCGATGTCGATGAGCGAGAGGAGAGGGAGTAAAAGTTTGGGAGAGCCGGGGACTTGCTGAACCTTTCTCGTCTTCGCATTTTTCCGAAGAGTTGAAGGCGCTTAATTCCAACGCGAAAGGATCCCAGAATCCGGTAGCATCATCCTAAAGGGGATTGGTGGTCTGATGCATCATTCAATGGAAGCTAAATTGTCGAGATGATGTCATGAGTCGAGCCCTCATATTAGTTTAGGAACTTCGATTTGTCCCTTTTAAGAGGTATCGACACTTGGACGTTGAAGGAAACGAAAGGCTCACCTTTATCGCAAAGCGAAAACCGGAGAACCAATCGTCCCTTCCCATCCTCAACCACCACCAACTGTCGCAGCCGCCGCATCATTGGTGACGGTGGCAGCCCTTGACTACAGCCGCTACCAATTCCAACGCATCTCTCTCTTGCGCCAGCGCGCATGCGCATATGAGGTTGTACGGTTTATCGAGGAGCCTCGACCACCTCAAATACCTCAAATACGAGGTCGTCGACGACCTATTTGGGCTCCACGTGTAGCGGGGACGCAAGCACCGTGGTAAATTATTTCCTCTCAAGAGGTGTCTTGTTGATCGATCGCTGGAAACATCTTTTAAGCATACTCTGATTGGAAAATTCAATATCCAATCGTTTATTAGCGAACACCGCGAGGAAGTCCAAATGTTGAAAAAATACCAATACAAATTCTTCTCACGAGTTTTTTTTATCAAAGCTTCTCTGTTGGAAATTTATTCTTATTCTTTCAATGTATTGACTACACACGATAATACGACACAAATCACATGCTGAAAATGACGGATTTTTCTTTTTCAACTCGGGAAACAAAGCTCTACCAAGTAATTTTGAGAGATCGAAATAGAGAGAGATGACGTGAGGATTAAAATTATAAATACGAGAATTGAGTAGGGGTGAGTAGCGGTCTAAGGTTGACCCTGGACTAACCTTGGACCGGCCCAACCCTGCCAGTCTTAGTCCGGTTCCCAAGGGGACTGGGTCGGTCCTCGGTCCTTAAATTCCAAGACCGACACTATGCGGGTTGATTCTCGGTCCTAAGAGTTTTGGGTCGGTCCAACCCTGGACCAACCCTATATATATATATATATATATTATATTATTTATAATTCTTTTATATATTCAAACCTAAGTAAAATGGTTGTTATAAAACCTAAGAGCTATGGTGAGATGTTCTATCAATAGCACTAATAGTAATTTCAATTTAAAACTTTTGTTGAGTATTAATTATGTGTCGTTTGTTTTGTTTTCAGGTGTTTAGAAGTTCAAGTGAATTAACAAGATGTGAAGTTATATATTCACGCTTTATATTAAGTATTTTGAACTTTTTATGGTTTAATTGTATTTTACTAATGAATTTCAGCTGCACTTTACTTTTCAATTTGTGTCAAATGGTAGAAGTTTTTGAATAGTAGAGTAGTACTGCAGTTGCTATGGTGATTTGCTAGTCAAGTGGCGTGAAGCTCATTTTTTGGTTGAATGGACTCTACATGATCAAATGCTAGTCAAGTGGTATGAAGCTCAGTTTTTGGTTGAGTGGACTCTACATGATCAAATGCAGGAAAACGCTTTTGCATATGGTGTTATGAATATTAAAGATAGATGATTACAAAAACTTTCCATCTTGTCCCATATCTCGATGAGTGGTTAGCAGGTACAAAATTTCTATTATTGTGCCATATTAAATTTGCTGAATATGTATTGGTATTTATAGTTTAGTTGCACAATGCCGCATTGTCGATGGATGTGTAATTTGAATATGTAGGTTTGCTTTTTTAGAAAGTATAAAAAACAAGACAAAAAATTCTCGATCGGTCCCGGGTTGACCCGGGAACCGGACCGAACCCATTGGGTTGGTCCGGTCCTTGGTCCCAGGCTCAATAGGGTCGATTCTCGGTTCTAAAAATTGAGGACCGACACTGTACTGGTTAGTTCTAGGATTAGGGGTGGCTCGGACTAACCCGAACCATGCTCACCCCTAGAATTGATATATCTTAATATTCGGAAGACATTCCCCTTGGTTCTTTCTTGAAAAATCTTTTCATCCGATGAAGATCTTACGATTCATTCTTTCTTTTGTCAAGATAAAAAGCGAAATAAGAAAAACACACGCACGCCTCGATGGAAGCAACCGCACATATAAAATTCGAATGATCACGTTTCCGAAGTGCACTCATTCTAGGTTTTAATTTTTAATGCTTCGAACTGAGATTTTCGTCGTCATCCTAAATTTGAAGCCGTCCCCTGTTTTGACCCCCTTCCTAAATGTCGGACCTAACATCGTCCCTCCGTGCTACGCATCGCCATTTTGACGTCCCGCGTACACCACGCAAGCGACCGTTTCCAGGAGCTTTACCTACCTACCGCCCCGGGTATCCGCGATCGCGATGATCTACCTGCCCCTCGCCGAGTCATCTGTGGACGCTTTACTTCCGGCCCTTCCTTTTCAATCCATTATCTGAAGAATGACCGAGTGTTTTAGGTGGCGGGGCAATCTCAAAAGAATTTCGCCTAGCCCGTGACCGGAACGTATCACCTTTCGCTGATCGTGGACAGGTGGCGGCGGCAGCGATGGGTACGGGACCGGTCGCGGGACCCGCGATCGCAATGGCGGGGCCGAGCAGTCATGACAAGAATCAATGAACAGAGAGACAGAGAGGCAGAGAGAGAGACGGAGAGAGAGCGACAAAGCAAAAGAGGGAAACGGCGTCGTCGAATATGTGCGCTCCCCGTCGAGATTCGCGGCTCCCCCCTGGGTCAATTTTTCAAAAAGTGGAGGGCACGAAGAAGGAAAAGGCGAAGGAAAGGCAAGTCCAGTTTCCCCCCGGGTGGAATCGTGACTCCTAATTTACCCTTTCGCGCTTCTGCGGCACTTAATTGGGAATCTCGGGCGGGTGCCACGTTCGACGCAAATCACGGGTCCGTCAATGCTCCGTGTCCCATGTCCGAAAAAACGCACCAGGCCCAAATCGAGGTCCGACCGGCCCCGCGAATCCCATCAATTCGGACGTTCACATGGCAATTCTCGAACCCCATTTGATCAAAAAACGAACTTTCGACGAAGGAGTCATACAAATTTGGCTCAAACGATGAGTGATATTTTCGTGCGGCTGGGGTTCGGGGCCCATCCGGCCAGGGAGTCGGGCGGTGGTACGACGCGCGCATGTGACGGACATGATGCGGCGTACCCCCCTACAGCAGCAGCACTCGCAACGGGACAAAAAATCACGACCGCCCATCATGCAAACGCGCCTTAATAATTAAAGACTTCCGTACGTCATTATTAGCCTCCTTAGCAGTTGAGAACCGGGTGGGATCGCTTTTCCTTCCGATTGGGGTTTCATCCCACGCTCGAAAACGCACCCACGAAGCGCATTCACTTTTCTCACGCAAGCGCCACTCCCGAAAGGGAGTCGCTTTCCCTTTGGAATTCTCCGTTTTTTCTTAAGCAACACGCCTCAAGATCGCGGCATTGAGTAAGAGGAGGAAGACGAAGGAGAAGTTTCATGAAACGAATCTGTTATTTATATATATATATATATATATATGGAAATATATGTCTGAGGTACATGAAAAAGCAATAGATCTATGACATCATGAGGACTGTGCACGAGACTCTCTCTAACTAAGAAGCAGAAGCACCACCAGGAGTATGTACTCAACTCAAAAGACTCTCAAACCAGCAAAGAACACACAGCAGCGACGCAACGAAGGAGGAAGAAAGGGACTCGCGGATGCACCGCGTAAAAAAATCGCCTAGAGAAAAACCCACATCAGAACCACCACCGTAATATATCATCCCTACCACGCCTACTAGTAATAATAGCGTCCTCCAGAGACCCGGAAAATAAAAAAAATAATCTCTGTCCCCATTATCCGGAAGATCGGCGCGCCGCTTCAGATCCTGAGTGCGGACCCGAAGACGAGGGCCGCGACGGCAGCGACTCCGGCGGAGAGGATGGACGGGGTGACGGAGCTGGCCGGGGAGACGGGGCTGGGCGCCGGCGCCTCCTGGGCGGTCGCGGCGACCGCCATGGCTGCGACGAGGAGGGCCACCGCGGCCACTTTCGAGAACTTCACGGCCGCCATTGTCACGATCTCGAGCTTTTGAGAGAGGTTCTGAAGGGCTGAGGAGAGCTCGAGAGACAGAGAGAAAGCTAGGGTTTTGAGTGCAAAAGCGTTGGCAGAGTAAAAACAAGGAGGAGCAGGGCGCGCATATATATAGCAAGAGAGAGCGGGCAGCAGGGGCAGCTGCCCGTCCTGCCCGGGGTGCACAGCTGGCGATTTCGTTGGCGCAACAGCTGTGTTTTTTCTGTTGGCGGGGCCCGGCCGGGGATTTTTCTGAAGGGGGAAGAAAAACGCGAGTCGCCTTTCGTCGTTTCGCGGTCGAGGAAGAGAAGCGCAAGCTCGTCTCGGTGGGGAAAGAGGACGGTCTAAAACGACCGACCGGGGTCGTCGTCTTTGGCGTGGGGCGAGGGGTGAAATGTAATTGGTAATTTAAATGCGAAGTCGTGCCCCGTTTGACGCTGTGGATCTGGTCCGCGAGAGCGACCGGCTCCGGCTCGCGCGGTTTCGCCGGCGGCGGCCCCTCACGCGCCGCCGCGCCCGGCGAATGGCCGGTCGAGTGCACCGCTCCCCGACGGCGCGTGGAGGACACCGGCGGGTGGGGCTTGATTTCCGGGGGGGGGCGTGCGGAAGGTAAGCGGCCATAGCGTGTGGTACAAATCACACGACGCGATCGTGCTGCCATGAGTGCGGCGAAGATGCCCTGGCTCGTTCCTCGCCCGGGGCGTGGGGCCCCACGTGCACCGATCTGCACGCCAAGGGGAGCCCGACACGTGTCCGTCTTCGATTTCCCGGTTTCTTTCCGTCTTTCCACCCCCACCCTTTCTTTTTGTTTTGGAGAGATAAAAAAATCGACGTGACAGGTGTACGGTCGGATCCGATGTGCTGGAGGGGAGACCCCTGTTTGTTCCCAGCTTCCAGAACCTTCCGGCGGGTCGTTTTTTCGGGTCGCGGAAGCGGTCGGATCAGGTTTGGTCACCTAAGTTGGATGCAACGGAAATTAAGAGTTGCTATAGCGTGGACGCATTCTAAAGAGTTAACTTCAATAAATGGATTCGATCAATGGGAGGATATATTATATTTTTGGTAAGATTTTTTCCACCTCCTCAATTCATAGCATTAAATTTGTTCGATTTAAAACGATTAGAATTTGAGATTATGAATGCAGTTGAATGCGGGTTGTTTTATTTCCTTTTGTCACGATCTTTGCTTGGATTGAACATTGCACAAATGCAAGTTTATATCTTTCTTAATGTCATCGAATTAATTTGAAAAAGTAGACAAGTCAAGGAAAGAGATGACTCAATGAGGCCTTTTGTTTTTGCTTTTCCGTTTTTTTTTTCCCTATCTTCTGGCTTTCATGGAATGAGGGTTTAAATCATCACGGCTGATCCTCAAGCCCTGTTCCAACTGCAAAACCAAGAGTAAAAGCAAGAAAGCATCTGAAAGCAGCTTTTACCAAATCTATGTAGTTGAGGACCCAAAAAGGAAGCAAAAAAAATAAAATAAAATAAAAAATCAATTGCTTGACCCGGACTCATGGTGATGCACAAGAAACTACTAAGGAGCGAGAGCACTGCCAAAATGCCCATTTTTTCTTTTTCTTTTTTGTAATATTTATGGTCTCTCTGTACAATCTTTTTTTTTTGGGGTTGGGGTGGTCCAACTGTGTACCCACATCGCTGAGATTCTATTCTCCCCATTTTTTTTGCAATTATCATGAAAGTGTGACATTCTTTGGTGGGTGAGATTTGCAGACCAGGCACAGCTGTGTATGAGTGCAGAATAAGCATAGGCCGAAAAGATGTGGTCGATGATGGAGGGTTCCTCAGCAGAAGGAATCCATCTTCATTTGTATGTCTGTGCATATGCCTTTTCTCTTCACCCTCACCAGAACTCGCACACATGGCATTGGGGTCAAATCGAATGAATTATCAACATGACATATGACTTTATTCTGGTCATCTGCTCACTCTCTCTCTCTCTGTGAGCCAAGCGTAGTGCTCTCAATTCAGGAAGCTGTTGCCCATTTGCTTCATTCACCTTCAAGGTTCATGCTGTGTCTCCCCCATTCCTCTGCCCTTCATGCTTTTTTGTGCAGAGTGGAGATGGAGGCATGGTTTTAGCCCATTCTTGATAGCGTGGTGCGTCTGCTTCGTTGTTTCATACGGTTCTGAGAGGGCAACATTGAATTGGGCATTCTTTAAAGCTTCCCTCGTAATATTTCACAGAGGAATGGCATGTGCTTCTGCCCGAATAATTTGAGTTAGAACTAGTTCGGCCAATCTAAGGTTAGCACAATAAATCGAACGCCAGAGAGTTGTCAATGCCGTTCTGTCTTCCAACACCATATCGACCGGGCAACGACGCTAAAATCTCATCCCACTGCAGAGAACAGAGCAAATGACTCAATTCTTGCAGAAGCAGGATGGCGCAGAATAAGCAACTCTTGAAACGATAATTCTCGATTTTTAGCATAAATCTCAATATGAAGTCAAAACTACAAGCTAGCTTCACCTCTCTGTACATCAAGACTGTATTGTCCGGGCGGTACCTCTGATTATGCCTCATGTACAAACGAAGAAAGCAAATTAGGGACCCGAACAATTTCGAGCACCACCCAACGCATGGAATGTATAAAGGCAAATTTGAAATGCTTTCCTTTTTTTGGCATCTCTTAATAGCTGAGGACCTTTGGAGCTAATTCAAGGAGAGGATGCAACGCACTCGGAGCAAACTTTCTTGCGAAAAGAAAACACGTTGAAGAGTTTCGCTTATTGTAGGTGCAACGATGGTTCTTGCTTATTCTCCGCAAAAATTCTTCTGTGATATCAGACCTTCCAAATGTGGCGGATGAGCGCCACCTCTCGACCAGTCCACCCACGTGATGCTTCTATTGGCCAAGAGATGTCCTGCTTGGATGGTCAGCATAGTAGGGAAATAGTGCTCGTCGACATAGCACGCTGGCCTACAGAAAGTCTCAAATTTCGGGTAATAAGTAGCATCTTCCACGATGTTTATCGCGAGCTTTCGGTTGATTTCGAACCATTGCGATCCTTTACGCCACTGAGAGATGTTCACTTCGGGGGCCATATTCAAATTGTAGCGTCCTCTCCCGTATGGTCCGGGATCATCAAATGCACCCATGAAGCTATATCTGGACTTCATAATGTAGTGATAGATGAGGCTGAAGTTAAACAGCGGAATGCATGACTCAGAAAGAAGAATGAACCGCTCATTGGATATGTCTAGCAATGCGTTGGCTAGGAGTCTTTTCTCTGCATCACACATGCTCATCCTGCCCCACTCAGACACCTGAAGGACAAAAGAACAGAGAAGCAAACCGTGAGAAGATTGAATAGAACAGAGAAATTTAGATTAAATAGAATAGCTATGCAAAAAGTATGAGCTATAAATGAGCGTAAAAAAACTGTCTTCAGTCCCCTCCTGCGAGAAGATTAGCGTAACCACAAAAGCATGATTGAAAATGCTAATATTTGATTTGCTGCTCATGCTAACTGTTCACATGTAAGCAGAGACAGCACAAGGGAACCATCAAATGCAGCACAATTTGTTCCTTTGCATTTACCATCCAATATAAATACTCCAAAATGCACATCTTTGTATTTATCTTTTCCAAAACATCATATAGTGAATGAGTCCTCTAAATAAGAAAGCCCAACCTAGAACAACCAGCGCTGCCATAGTTCAACCGGCAATTATCATCCTCACTTTATATTCCCAAAACACTAATGGCGAATCAACTTATATGAATGAGAAAAAGAGGAACAAAACCTGTCTACACTGTCTGCTGCACAAATTTTCCAGCAGGATCAAATCAAAACCGAACAATCCAAATAATGGAAACATACAGATAATCCCAATTGACAGGTTAGCAACTATTTTCACATAATGTAATTAATGGATGAGCCATGGTTATCTCTCAGAACTCAACAGAGTAACAAATATTCCCTTGAGTTGAGTATCAACCATCTAGGCACAGAAGACTCCACCTACAACTATCAATCCAAACCAATTCCAACCATCTCCCTTTATCTTACACTTTAAAAACAGCAATTTTAAATGAACATTGGGTGAACTACTCCATAGCCATGAAGATATTGACCCCACAATTAAACTCTCAGTCCAACAAAATTCCTACTGCGATGTCCCATATTGCTACTCCATATGTGGCCAGTAGTCGACTGCAATTCAAACATTCCGCACATTATCTGCGCCTCAGGCTGCATTAAAGTATTTTCTAGCCAGCAGACAATGTTCACATCCAGAGAACAACAAACGCTACATGTACAATATTTGATAACAATGGTGATGTTAGATATGGAAGATAGCCACGATACTTGACTTGTATCCCAAAATTGTATTTCCCTAGTCATATTTGATAACGGCAGCTACCAGTGGTATGCTATCACCTAAATGCGGCCCCCAATCTCAACCTAGCTGACAGGAGATTGTGCCTTGTTAAATAGATTTGAGTTCTGAAATTCCACAAGACCATCATCCACTTGAAAAAATTAATACTCCAGAACAAAACAGGAACCCAAACCAATATAACCCAGACCAAGAAGCTGTTCTTGTGCTCGATATATTTAAAATACCACAAAGAGCGGACAACTGAAATATCGGAAAAGTAAGTAAACGATCCATACAGGTGCACACACCAGATGAGAAGAGATCATACCTGACTTGGGATTTGTCTCTTGTAAAATACTGACGAAGGATGAAAGTGGGCATGGAATGACGGATGGGAATGAAGATAGATTGAATAAAGCCCCTCGTGGCCCTTGAAGAACTTCTCCCAAAGAGGAGCCAGTGGCAACGGACCCTTGGTCAAGAACATGAAAGCAATTTTTGGAACTCTTCTGAATGGATACTTCTTGATTTTAGGAACAAGAGTCGCTCTCCAAAATAGTTCTTTATCGGACATATTATGAAGCAGATCCGACGGAGGCCGAATCCAACGGTCTAAACTGTTGGCTTCTTCATAGCACGGCTGAAAGCTGGCCCTAGCAGTCGTCACCATGCTTTGAATCCCAAAACGCCGAACAGTATATATGCTAATGACTGAAAATGCAATACACACTAACACAAAAGGCACAAATAACTGAAGCAATCTCAGAGGCAAAGCCTTCGATTGGTTCGTCCGATTCGCCACAGGAAGATCCTTGCCTTCCTCTGACGATACTGCCCTTCCTGGCATATCTACAAATCACTTGTACCCAAATTCTTCAGCAAAACATCAGATCCACAAACACCCTGCGAAACCCCGAAACTCCATCGAATTCATATTTCCGACAATCATCCTATAAATCTCCGTCTCGCCAACTTTAACAAACAAGCAAGCCCCTGTTTTTCTCTATAACCAGACACTAGTACAGATCCAACTACGCAATTAACGCCCCAGAACCACCTTCCCTAGACAAAGAAGACAGGAATTCCAAAAGGGCACTCAACAAGATTCGATTTTGTCGCCCAAAATCGACTGAAAGCTGGGGAATCAAACCTGGGCAGACGATCCGGTGCTTTATACGCACTAAACCGCGCCAGATTCAGCGGAGAGAAGACAACTTTGCACAGTGCTCACGCGGATGCCATGGTTTCCGGGGTCAATAGGAAGTCGAGGATGTTAGGCAAAGTTGGGTCGGTCTCCACTCGAAAGCCCGAGTTCAACAGAAAGGTTGTCGAGAGAGAGACACAGAGAACATGGGTACGCGAGGAAACTGCGGACTCGTTGATGTCGGATTCGGAGTTCGGTTTCCGAGAGCTCTCGCGCAGCTCCGCGGGATCGATTCCGCAGGCGAGAGGAGCTTTTGCTTTGTCGGGTCGCTTTTGCTTTTCGTTGATTTAACGAGGCGGTGGTGGGCGAACTTCTTGACGCTTCTTCCTCGGACTAAGCTACGTCGGGAAACACAATTCCAACAGGGAAGGACCGGCGATTACGGGATTGGCTAGACATTTCAGTCGTGCCCGGGACGGGTCTTCGCCCGACGTGTTGAACGAAGTTAAGGATGGAACGATGCAATTGTGGAAAGACTGTGGCGTGATCGTGCCAAAGTCAACGCATTGAAAGCTGCGGACTTTTCGAGTTTGATCGTCTAATCAATGCTTCTGAACGGCCTTATTGATGAAATCTTAAGGCTTGATAGACGGTCGAACATGAGATTGCTCGTATCTGATGAAGCGTGCATGAACCTAAGGCGTGAAGGAGTCATCGGGTGCAGTCGATTGATAGTTGTTCGGATTGTTGAATTCGATACATCTTATGCGAGTGACGTGCATACAATTTCTCACTTATTGCTTCGACGGCATCATGATGGTTTTTTGGATTTACTGTTTTTTATAATCTGGAGTGTGCGTTCAAAAGTGAGTGAAGAGCTTTAATTACCTATGTTTTGACAAAAAATAGTGGAGTTTTATTCATAAAGACAAGAAAGAGATACAACATCATGGTGAGCTCTAGAAATTAAGTTATTGCATTAATTTTCGCTCCTCTGTCATGTTTGTGTACGACCGTCTTTTTTCATGATTATTTCTTGTGTGAAAAATATGGAATAGGAGATCAACAATGGACACTATGGCGATACAAGTTTCGAGAATAGGGAAAGAAAAGTGAAAATGACATATGTGGTAGCATGGACAGATTCACAAATTGACAAAAAAAAAAGATACCCTTTGATTTGCTTTGATTTGCATGTAGTGTCGTGTTAGGATGTCATGTGTCATGCTTACTTATTAAATTTACCAATTAGAGAGATTATCCAAAATATCATAAATTTATTGTGCGTATACTAATTCAGTCTTAAAACTTTTTAATTGTGTAATTTAGTCCTAAAACTTGTCAATTGAGTTTTTTTTTTTTTTTCTGGTCAGTATTGTCAATTGAGTTTATCTGGCTATTTTTCGCTGAAAATTACTGATGTAATTGTCGATTGTCTTTCGTGGCATAATCAGTACTGATGTGGATATCCTTAATTAATATTTTAATTATTTCTTTCTTTTTTACTTTTTTCTTTTCTTTGCTCTTTCATTTTTACTAAGGGGCTAAAAAGGGTCGCAGGCCAACTCTTGTAGGATCTGAGTGAGGGTCGTGACACCCTCACCTAATTTGGGAATCATGGTCTCGTCCAGACTAGGTGAGGGCCCATAAGCCCTTGCCCAGTGGCCAGCGAAGGTCAATCAACCACCCTTATTGATCCTTAGTCCACAAAAAAAGGCAAAGAAAAAGAAAGAAAAAATGTATCATAAAAATAAAAAATTAATAAAGAAGGTCAATGTCAATGTTGACCAAAAGTGGCCGGTTGTCTTATATGATATATCCAATACTAATGTTGATATTATTTATTAATATTTTACTAATTTTACTAATTTTTTCTTTTTTTAATCTTTTTTTTTTTGGTTGCTAAGGAGTTGGCAAATGTCGTAGGCCAACTCTCATAGGATCTCGACTTGGGAAGCAACACCCTTGCCTAATTTGGGCATGGCGGTCTCTTCCAGACAAGGTGAGGGCCCATGAGCCCTTGCCTAGTGGCTAGTGAGGGTCAACTAGCCATCCTTGCCAACCCTCAATCCACCAAAAAAAAAAAAAAATGAAAAGAAAAAATATATTATAAAAAATAAAAATAAAAATAAAAATTATTATGAAATGTCAATGTTAGTGCTGGCCAAAGTCGGCAAAAGGTGAAAGTATAATAGGATATGGACTTGTTTTTGTTATTGTCCCTTAAATCACCCAGCCCCTTTCGCAGGGGGGAGTCTCCATGAGAACACTCGTGTTCACGCATGAGACATGACCAATTAAGCACGGTTTTTATTTATAAACTGCCTAATGTGGTATCTTTATCCTTTGATGGACTCTTATATATTAAATAATATGCAATATCCTAGATTTTGACCTCGATTAAGTTATACATCACATTATATGCGCGTGGTCAATACGTAGGACATCAAGTAAGAATACTAATCATCCTTTACCATAAACGAGAGAATATTCTGTTTCTTGTTCGTTAGAATCACCTTATTTCAACCCTAGAATGGAAGGACCATGGTCACACATGAAAACCTTACGAATTACATAGAAAAGATTTGCAAAAGCTCTCGTCGTTGTGAGATTGCATGAACAATGCCAGAGAATACATGTACCGGGTGAAACCAAAGGACTTGCATTCGATTTGCAGGAAGATGACTTTGATGATGGTCGGGCATTGAACGAACTCTGTAATGGACAATCATGTGAGAATTCCTAAGTTTAAACGAGTTCTATGATCAAAGCTGTTGAACATTCCTTGTGTTCGATGGAGGGTAACGGCAATTTCATTGCAAAAGCTACAGTTCTCTCTTTCCACTATACGATTCGAAGACGCTTCGCATTGCTAACATCTTAGGAGAAGATGATGAAGTCCAATCCCAAAGTCACTAGAGTCCATTCGACTGTCCCGTCTTTCGACTGTATGTAAACACACGAGTTGCAGGGAGCACACCGATTCAAGGCTGAGCTACATCAGGTTTGACTCGAGCAGGAGAGTTGGCCCGGCTCGGCACAATCGAATGCCATCATACAAGGAATTGTTCGTGAGCACGGTAGTCTAGGCTAGAAAAGAATTTGGTTTAGGCTTCGCTTGAGTGGGCTGTGTGAAGGGCTAAGTCAGATCAGATGATGGATAAGACAGTAATGGGGGCTGACGAGCTACAAAACCTATGCTTAAATTTCGGTTTTCGGTCTGCATCGAGATTTGATTGGCCATGCGCACTTTGCAAGTCCAGGTGAGGCCATGAGATAGTTTCGATCTGAATGGCTGGTCCATCTTTCATGAGCCAATGTTTACAGAGATCCTTCACTGAACTGTGTGCAGTTCACGCAAATTTTCTGCTGCATTTGCGTGTTACCATGCGAAAAAAGAACTAAAAGTTTGAATGCACGAGACTTGGATGGTAAGAAGGTGAGTCATGTGCATTTTGTGCTACTGCATGTAGTTCAATCACATGCCAGCGATTGCCTGCCTTTTACCAACACAGAATAACATCTCTTTCCTGGACATGTTATGTGTTTTCCTCAAAATCTATTCACAGTACTCAGTAGTTCAGACGTAATTTTATAAAAATGGGCAACGGACTGCTCTCTTCTGTTCTCAATGTGAAAAGGGTCTGCATTACACTGGCAATCATTTGTATCAGTTTGAGGGCTGTGGCTGGAGCATCGACTTCTCGATCCAAGAAAACTATGGAAGTCGAAGGAAAAATAAACCAGCTGAAAAGGCATGCGATAAAGAGTATTCAGGTATTTTTAGGTCCTTACTATATCAGTTACTTCACATACTCCTCTCAGTTTCATCATTACTTTTCACGGAGCGGCTAATGAAGGATCGTTAAACATAAAGCCAAACCTTGGAAGTAGAAGACCATAGCATGATTATATTACATAAGGCACCAAAATAGGAGAAAGAAAATGAGATTTTAGTTGTTTAACCAAGATCACGAAGAACAGGCCTAGTTTCAGTTCTGTCGTTTGGACCAGCTATTGCCTTAAATGATACTTTGTTGCGCACGGTCCTCTATTGGTTTGCCTTAAGATCGCAGTCAGGCCTAAGTAAAAGAAATGCGAGCATAATGAAATCATCTGCATTAAGATGTTTGCCTGAAAAGTCTGGCTTTGACTACCAACTATCTTTGTGCCGGTAGAGTGAAGATGGGGACATCATTGATTGCATCGATATCTATAAGCAGCCTGCTTTTCGTCATCCAGCCCTAAGGAATCACACAATTCAGGTCGGACTCAAAGTTTGTTTCTTTATTCTCTTTTCTTTACCCTTTTTCCTTTTCCTTTTCCTCCTCCTTTATATCTTTGACATAAAATATTCGAGGGAGATGTTAATCATTTCTCATTTCAAAGAAGCAAATGGTGACCTTTATGTAGTGACGAATTCACACAGCCCTCATCATGTTTCAAGCTTTCTTCTCGTAATTTAGATGGCACCCAGTGACAATCCGTCTATCACGACGGCTGGAATGCCTGAAGCGTTCATGAAAAGCGACACGAGTTCCTCAATGTTTAGGACATCACAGCTGTGGCAAAAAAAGGGAAGCTGTCCCAAGGGGACCATACCCATTCGAAGAATTCAGAAGAATGATATGGCTAAAGCGAGCTTGCCAGTTGACTATGGACGGAAGAAGGCTCAAAATTCCCATCGAGGCACTGAGATGGATGAGAATAAAATTCAAAACCTCCTTCAGAGTAATCACTCTGTATGTATGCATTCGCACTTTTTTATTTGGGGTGATTTATATTAACGGTAGATGCCAACACTTAGCTTTTGACATTGGTTGTACTGTATACAAGATGGCCATATTGATCACGGAAGGTTATAGTTACACTGGTGCCAAAGGAGATATTAAAGTTTTCAACCCGCATGTCGAATATGATGATGAATGGACCACTTCTCAAATCGCTCTAAAGAGTGCCGTTCTTCAAGATTATGAGTGTGTCGAATCTGGATGGGCGGTATGTGCAAGTCGCTGCTTAACAAAATGAATTCATCATTTAGTTTAACCTAGTGATAGTTATGTCACAATTGCTTTCTGGTAATTAATTCTACCCCGACTCCTAATGATTCCGAACATTTCAGGTGAATCCTGGCATCTATGGCGACCGGAAGACTCGGTTTTTTGTATATTGGACAGTAAGCTCATCATCTGAACTCATTCTTCATTTAGATAAACATGACAAAAATGCCTGGTCTCGATGGCAGTCACTTCAACAAATTTTTCTTTTTCTTCAATAGTATGAAGGAGGAATTCCATTCACACCTTTGACTTGATCTTTGTTTGGCCTATCTTGGGTACGAGAGAGCAAAACCAATACTGTATCTTCCTCTTCCGTGTATCAGGCTGACTCAGGGAAAAAAACCGGCTGCTTTGATCTCACTTGCCCTGGTTTTGTTCAAACAAGCAGCAAGGTTGCCCTTGGCGCGGCCATTCATCCCATCTCAACAACGGACGGCCTTCCATATCAGATAACGCTTTATCTCTTCAGGGTGAGATAGTACTGATCCATGACCATATCGCGATACTATCTGGAGAATTCACAAACTAGTCACATTTAACTTTTCTGACGAATTGAAAGTCATTGGTAATGACTTCTCTGTGCGATTTCAGGATCCGAGCACTGGCAACTGGTGGGTTCAATATGATGAAAAGACGAATGTTGGTTACTTCCCGCCTGAGCTATTCGCCTACCTACCTCAAACTGCACAAACTGTGCAGTGGGGAGGCGAAGTGTATAGCTCGAGAATTGGGGGATTTACGCCCCACACCTCAACACAGATGGGCAGCGGGCAGTTCCCCATCCTTGAAGAATCGAGTGGATACGTGAAGAGGATACGGGTCCGTGATAACTCGATGATCCTGAAGTTCCCAGAACAGATTGACCACTACACAGATGAGTATAGGTGTTACGATGTGAGATACCTTGGGGATTATATTGAAGATCCTGAGTTTTATTTTGGAGGTCCTGGAAGGAATGAGTTATGTCCCTGACTAGACACGGCGGCTGCAAGTTTCTTGTGTTTCAGCCTGATCCTCATTTAGCAGATGTTACGAGCACTGTTTAAAGAAAAAAGGAACATTTATTCTCCCGTTTATTTGTCGCCAATTGAAAGCCTTTCTTACATGTCTTAGAATTTCAGACCTGATCAATCGGTGGTTTAAACTAAACCTGGAGGCATGGTTCAAGCTTATATTCTCTGGAGCTGGCCCTAGCCCGCTCATCAAGTTAAGCATGAAGTCCAGGCCAGAACACAGTAACAATTTGTATGGGTGAAGCCTGATTTGTCCAAAATATTAATCTTGTGGATTTTATACCATAATCACAATGCCTTTATTGAAGTTTAACGAGCCCGCAGTTTCCTTATTCATATTATACTTCAGATCCCTTATCTTCCTCTGCTAAGAGAAAACTCATGCTCTTAATCAGCATGCTCGGCAAATTTTCTTGCAGTGCAGATTATTTGCGGTCAGTTTCTCACGCATCTGTAAAGAATACAATGGTATCTGGCACAAAAAGGAGAAATGATTACGTTACAATATTTCTGTACTATGAGAATGATAGTCTATTCTAGACCAAAAGGACAGTACCCTAAGGACTATTATGTTAGCAAAGCCCTTTTGAATATTCACTATATCGTGTTATTTCATTCCTTCTTAATCTCTTCCACTTCAGACATTTTCTTGTGGAGAAGCAGCAGGAGCAATGGAGAAAGTGGGGTTTATGCTTTCTTTGGCTATGATATTGTGTTGGGCCACATTGGCTAATAGTGTATCAAGAAAATCAATAGATAGAGAGGCTTCGGAGGACGAGGATGACATTGATAGGAGACTCAGGCTTCTTAATAAGCCTGCAGTGAAGAGCGTTCAGGTATCACATTGCCTTCAACTCCTCTTGAATAGGCTTTCTGCTGATATTCATTCATGGTTCGAAGAACCAGTCTGTGAGACGCAAGCTTTTACCGCCCTTTTCATAATCTTTTGGCCTGAAAAGGACGTCTTTTGTTTCGGGGGCAAGAAAGATCTCCGGACCCGTTTTCAGGATTTTGGCTATTCTAAATTCAGCTTACACTAATATCTCGTGAGGCTTCGATCTTCCAGTCATCTGTGGTGTCTCTTCATATTACAATGTAATGAAACTCAGATCCCCGGCCGTCCTTGAACATTTCCTTTTGGTACGAAACCTGTGTAAATTAGTTCTGAATTCTCTCTGGGCCTGATGAGTGCAACCCGGGTGTTTCCGAGGAGCCATTTCAAGAAAGAGTGATAACATCTTTCGAGTCTTACTGCAGATCATGCACCCATTTTTTTGCGGAAATCAAATCTACAGTACTCATCCTTTGGCTCGAGTAGATAAGTAGAGGATGTAGTGCCAATTTGAGTTCTTTCAGAAAAGTTGTTCTCTCTCTCTCTCTCTCACGCACCTTCTCACTCAGACACAACAGAAAAGTGACGTTTCAGACAGCTATTTGTTTGTTAGCTGCTTAATGGACATAATTAATGAAAGCTTGTCCACTTCCAAGTCCCAACAAATTCAGTTATAGACTAATTCCAGGTTCTGTTTGATTGATAGAGCGTGGATGGAGATATCATCGACTGTGTTGACATGCATAAACAACCAGCCTTCGACCATCCCGCGCTGAAAAACCATGTGATTCAGGTCCGTTTCCTAACTTTGGCTTTCTTACTTACAATTGACATTTTGATCACAACATTATTCTAGTCTGATAAATTCTAAATAGCTTTTATTTGAATTGAACTGGCTATCTCGAGAACTCAAATTAGTGGATTGCAAGTTTTGATCTTATATACGGAAAGCAGACTGATTTTTCCTTTCTTCTTCTTTTTTTCTTTTTTTGGAGTACTTCTTGAAACCTTATGTACTATTACTCCTTCAAGTGCAGATGAAACCCAGCATTACACTGCCTTCAGAAACCTAAGCAACAAAAATTAAGTACTCAAAACCAGCAATATCTCAAACCTGGCAAAAGAGTGGAAGTTGTCCTGAGGGAACTATTCCCATCCGACGTATCCAGCGGCAAGACGTGTTGAGAGCTTCTAGTCCCGAGAAATTTGGGAAAATGTATCATCCTCATTCTCAGGACCAAGTGGCAAATTCAACCCTCGATGAAAATGGTCGGCACGTGGTCATAAATGGAACCCAAGTCTCTCTTCCTTATCAAAAAGATCGTTCTGTAAGCATTTCTTCGACTGAATTCAGCACCCCATGATCACTTTATTGTGCTGATAGAAACTTGTTCCCTCACACGTTCAGTGTCTAGTAATACCATTTCACTATGTTTCTTGGGCAGCAAGCAATCCTTTTGACAGCAGGGTACCACTACATTGGAGCTTCCGGCGATATAAATGTCTGGAATCCAAACGTTGATTTGCCAGATGACTTCACTTCAGCCCAGATATGGCTCGTGGCTGGCTCCGGCAATAAGTACGAAAGTGTTGAATCAGGATGGATGGTCTGTCTTTCAGTTTTAGCACGTTAGTTTTTGGTTATCTGTTGAGATGGCTCAAAATTTTTTTCCTATTCTCAGGTGAACCCAAAGTTATATGGAGATAAGCGAACTCGACTTTTCACGCATTGGACAGTGAGTACTCTGCCATCGTTATAGACCATTTCTTTTGGGCGGAACTGAATCTTTAACTGATTCTGTTTTTCAATTTCTTTTATACTCAGGTTGATGGAAGCGTCGCCACAGGCTGCTTCGATTTGACTTGTTCTGGGTTCGTTCAAACTAGTACCGAGGTGGCCCTTGGCTCTGCTCTGAGCCCGATATCTTCTGAACGGGCACAATATCAGATATCAGTCGGCATGTTCATGGTACTTACGTTCTCAATTTGCCTCCTCTACTTGCGGTAAACCTGGTTGGCAAATCCTTGCTTGAGCCGGCTAGTTTGACATTTAACTTCCCAAAGGTGTCGTCAATGTGCGCTTGGACAGTGATTTGCCCATTGGGCGTGACCACAAAAAAGCCTAGTGACATTAAACTTCCCAAGGGGTCAAAACCGGCTAAACCACTCCACTTATTTTACAATTTCATCTGAATTGGGTTCACCCGTTGATTCAGGTTTTACTTAAAAAGTTGTAAGTTCTCATTTTTTGGAAATAGCTTTTTTGAGCAGAGATAATTATCACTGAACTAGGATCCACACACGTCCAACTGGTGGCTACGCCTCACGAACAACCTGGTCATCGGGTATTTTCCAGCATCTCTTTTCTCTACCTTGAAGACCAGCGCCGTAATGGTCAATTGGGGAGGTCAGGTGTACAGTACGATGGTGAAGAAGTCTCCTCACACGAGAACTGCCATGGGAAGTGGGGAGTACTCAGAGGCACTCCACGGCCATGCCTGCTACATCAACCATGTTAGGATTATGGACTACTCACTTTCACTCAAGTACCCTGGAATGGTTCAGGTTTACAATGATGAAGTGTATTGCTACAATGGAAACAACCATCGAGATGGATACGTCGGTGAGCCTGTTTTCTACTTTGGCGGGCCGGGACAAAATAATTTCTGTCCATGAGTGATATGTGAATGTCATGCCAGTATTGCAGACATAATTTCCTTTCAGAGAATTTCATTTGTAGTCACAAGAACTTGAACTCCCCTTTGGTAAAAGCGAAACAGCTTGTCATTATAGATGCCCTTTCAACTCCCCAGAGATGACAAATACCATAGATCCAAAGTTCCTTCATCAAGCATCACTAAAACATCGAGAACCAAGAACTGCTCAAAAGTCACAGATTCACTTATGTGCACTGAGCGAGGACATGCCGAAGATGATCCATTCTCACGGGTCATCGCATGCATTATACACAGCGAATTTGCCACACCCAATAGTCACAAGCTTTTCAACTCCCTTAGTAAAGAAAATGATGAAATTACTGATACAACATACAAAAAGACAAGATGGCTCTTCAATCGGAAGTTACATTATAGCGATACATAGGACGCCAATTCACTGGAGCAAAGTTCGCCTTGCCTTTATCAAAAGACACCTTCAGCGACTTACACCGAGATGAAAAATGTAATATGGTGATGAACTTCCATATAGGACTAGCTAATATACATAAACCAATCTACATTGACCAAAAGATAAATGGAACACTGATACAGAAACTTCCCTCTGGTGGTTTCTCGTTTGGACTGCTGGCCGTGCTTACCGCAACTCACTGTCTTTATTTGCCTGGAATTTGATCTGCGCAACTCATCCTTTTCTCTGCTTAGATATGTTAGATAAATTTTGATGTTGCAGAATTGACGTCCAATGACTGAGAGTAACCCCAAGGGCCCATTTTCATATCAAACACAAGTGTTGGATATTTCGGCTGTTTTGAAATATTTGTTAGAAGCTATGACCGACATGAAAGTCATCATTTATGTAACGGTTTTGCAATGGTTTTGCAATGGCCGTATAATGACTTTATATCATTTGATTTATTTCTTCGTAAACTCTTAATTTTTTTATAAGGCTATGCAACGGTTATCTTCTTCAATTATTACCATTTTATTTATAATGGTTTCCTAACGGATCTCTTTTATTTGAATATAAAAGTAAAACTTCAAACCACGGTCAAAAGGGAGATACTGTATTAAAAGGAGATAACGTTGTTCCTGTTCCTTCTAATATTCAATGTGAATTATGGAATAATGTCCATTGTGTCTTGGGAGAATAGCCGCTAGAACCTATCGCACCAAGTTTTGTACTCCAAGAGACGGAATTATCCTTAAAGACAATACTTGCAAACCTCAAACAATTGACTTTATTTTATCATATTTTAATAATGGATTTCCAATGGTTCTTATGTTTTTGTATTACCTAACATTTTTCCAACAATTTTAAGGATAATAGCCTCATAGATTCTCAAACTGAAATTGCTGCCGCTACCACTGTTATAGCCATTGCCACAATTGATGCCTCTAAGTCCGCCGCTCCAGCCGTTGCTGTCGCCATCAGTGTTACCATGTGTGTCGTTTAATTGAGCTTTGGTATGTTCTGTTTTGTTGTTATACCGAATTCTTATTTTTGCTAATAGACCATGCTGTAATGACGCTGTGGATGTTTTTGTCATGTTAATTGAAAATAAGAAAATGGACTGATTTGAAGGACTTTGATGTGCTTGAATGTGGAGTATGAGTTCGACTCTTTGACCCGTCTCTATGTAGTTTGTCAATAGGGTTACTCTCCTTGAGCTTAGTCATTGTGAGATCAAAGGTATAACTCTCACTCTATGCATTGTTTTTTTCTTTCATCATTTTCTATTGGATCAGTTCACTCCCAAAAAGAAAATTGCTATGTTAATCATCGCTCTAATTCATGTGTTGACTGTCAAGTGAAGAGATAGAAAATCGTGATGTGCTAATCTTTAGGTTATTATTTGTAATTAGTCAATAAAGTTGATGCAAATTGATTTTTCTTGTGTGTGTCCTATGCTGGATGTCCAAAGAGCTAACAAGATTTTCCATCAATTTGACATTAGTTGATCAGGATACCCTTCTCTTTTCCTTCCATTTGGCTTTAGGTTGGCAATTGAGTACTTCCTGTTTTAACCGAAGCAAATATGGCCAGTGATCAAATTACAGTGGCAAATCGGGATTTTGCAAGGTTTTCGCCTTTCTTGGATAAACATTGCAGCGTTTTGAAAATTCCCTTTTTTGTGTTATCTCGATCCTTTTTAATCCCTTCCCCTTTAGTGATTTTCTAGCTGTGAAGCAAAAGAAACAATGGAGAAAGTGGGATTTATGCTTCTCTTGGCTATGACATTGTGTTGTGCCACAATGGCTAATAGTGTATCAAGAAAATCGATGAACAGAGAGGCTTCAGAGAATGAGGATGACATTGATAGGAGGCTCAGGCTTCTTAATAAGCCTGCAGTGAAGAGCATTCAGGTATAACACTGCCTTCCACTCCTCTTGAATAGGCTTTCTGCTGATATTGAAAAGTGCCGTTTCAGACACCCATTTGTTTGTCAGCAACTTAATGGACATGATTAATCAAAGCTTGTCTTCCACTAAATCAAATTGCAGACTGACGTCCAGTTTTTGTTTGATTGATAGAGTGCAGACGGAGATATCATCGACTGTGTTGACATGCATAAACAACCAGCCTTCGACCATCCCGCAATGAAGAACCACGTCATTCAGGTCCAATTCCAAACCTTGGCTCTCTTACTTACAATTGACATTTTGGTCACAACATTTTTTGAGTCTGATAAGTTCTAAATAGTTCGTATTCGAATTGAACCTGCTAGTCTCAGAGAAATCAAATGAGCGGATTGCACATTTTGATCTTATATATTGAAAGCAGCCTGATTTTTCCTTTCTTCTCTTTTTGGGATATTTCTCGGTAACCTTATTTACTTTTCTTCCTTCAAATGCAGATGAAACCCAGCATTGAATTGCCTTTAGAAAACAAAGCAACAAAAAGTGAGCCCTCCAAACCAGTAATATCTCAGACTTGGCAAAAGAGTGGAAGTTGTCCTAAGGGAACTATTCCCATCCGGCGAATCCGGCGGCAAGACTTGCTGAGAGCTTCTAGTCTCGAGCAATTTGGGAAAATGTATCAGCCTCAGGACCACGTGACAAATTCAACCCTCAATGAAAATGTTCGAAAATTGGTCATAAATGGGACCGAAGTCTCTCTTCCTTATACAAAAGATCGTTCTGTAAGCATTCGTTTAACTGAATTCAATGCCCCTTGTTCACTTGCTCATGGAAACTTGTTCCCTCACACGTTCAGTGTCTAGTAATGCCATTTCGCTATGTTTCTTGGGCAGCAAGCAGTCCTTTTAACAGCAGGGTTCAGCTACATAGGAGCTTCGGGCGACATAAACTTATGGAATCCGAACCTTGATTTGCCAGATGACTTCACTACAGCCCAGATATGGCTTCTAGGCGGCCCTGGCGATAAGTATGAAAGTGTTGAAGCAGGATGGATGGTCTGTCTTTCAGTTGTAGTCTAGGCCCCTTTCACTTATAACCGGTTAGTTGTTGGTTATCTCTTGAGATGGCTAAAAAAGATTTTCCTATTCTCAGGTGAACCCGAAGTTATATGGAGACAAGCAGACTCGACTTTTCACGCATTGGACAGTGAGTACTCTGCCATCGTAATAGACCATTTCTTTTGGACGGAGCTGAATCTTAAACTGATCGTGTTTTTTCCATTTCTTTTATACTCAGGTCGATGGAAGCGTCGCCACAGGCTGCTTCGATTTGACCTGTTCTGGGTTCGTTCAAACTAGTACCGATGTGGCCCTCGGCTCTGCCCTGGGCCCGATGTCTTCTGAATGGGGGGAACAATATCAGATATCAGTCGGCTTGTTCTTGGTACGTAAGTTATAAATCTTCATTGCCTTCTTTACTTGCGGTAGACCTGATTGACAAATCCTTGCCTGGGCGGGCTAGTTTGACAATCAACTACCCGAAGGTGTCCCTGTGCGCTTGGACAATGATTTTCCCTTTGGGCATGACCACCACAAAGCTAAGTGGGGAAATATTCGACAAATCACGATTATACTCAATGTCAATCCTGACTTAGCCACTCAAAACTGTTTTACAATTTCATTCGACTTGGGTCTCGCCATTAATTCAGGTTTAACTTAAAAAGTTGCGAGTACTCTTTCTGGAAATATTATTTCTGAGCAGAGATAGTTATCATTGAACCAGGATCCTAATTCTACCAACTGGTGGCTACGCCTCACGAACAACCTGGTCCTCGGGTATTTTCCGGGATCCCTTTTCTTCTACTTGAAGCAAAACGCCATAATGGTCAACTGGGGAGGTCAAGTGTACAGTACGATGGTGAAGAAGTCTCCTCACACCAGAACTGCCATGGGAAGCGGGCAGTACTCGGAGACATTCCACGGCCACGCCTGCTACATCAAAAACGTTAGGATTGTGGACTACTCACTTTCACTCAAGTACCCTGAAATGGTTCAGGTTTACAATGATGAAGTGTATTGCTACAATGGAAACAACCATAGAGATACGCCCATCGATGAGCCTGCTTTCTACTTCGGCGGGCCGGGACAAAATAATTTCTGTCCATGAGTGATATGTGAATGTCATGCAAGTATTGCAGACAGAAGTTCCTTTCAGAGAATTTCAATCGTCACAGGCTTTTGAACTCTCTTCAGTAAAAGTGAAATAGCTTTTGCCACGACAGATCCCTTACAGACTCCCCGGAGATGACAAATACTTTCGATCCAAAGTTCCCTCATTGAGCATCACTCATACGCCCATAACAAAGAACTGCCCAAAAGCGGGAGAGATTTACTTATGGGCACCGAGCGAGGACATGCCGAAAACGATCCACCCTCATGCATCATCGCATGCATCATACAGAGCGAATTCATAGCACCTAATAGCCACAAGCTTTTCGCATATCTTAAAGAAAATGATGAGATTACTGATGCAACAGGCAAAACACAAGAAGGCTCTTTGGTCAGATCGTAGCGATATATAGGACGTCAATTCACTGGAACATAATTTACTTCGCCCTTAACAAAAGACACCTTTAGCGACTTACACCTAGATGACAAATGTAATATAGTGATGAACCATATAGGAATGACCAATCTACATAAACCAATCTGTAATGACCAGAAGATAAATAGAACACTGATACAGAAACTAACGCTCACAACTCAAATGAGTTTCTTGAGTTAACGACTTTAAGAGAGACGAACATAGTCAGCCAAACCCCTAAATGGAATTGAGCTGTTTCCTCTCTTCTTTTATAGACCTGAATATTCGAGCCACGGACTCGGTTGCAGATCTACCCGTCAGGCACACTTATAATAACCCTTGTTGTCTCTTCCGCCTCATGAGCCTGAGATCAGCCTTCAGAAGCCCCTAGAGCAACAGGAAAAAAACGGGAGCGCTTCTTTCCCCTCCAAGATCGGACATTCCCAAGTCCATCGGGTCGTTTCTCTCTAGGACTGCTCGACATGCTCACCTGCAACTCACTGACTTCATTGGCTTGGAATTTGAACTGCACAACTGATCCTTTTCCCTGCATATGAATTCTGATGTTGCAAATTGTCAACTTCCCCTCTGGATAATTGGCGTGTTTGATCATATTGGACAGGTGGAGAAAACTAGTTCGTTTGTTCTACGGATGAACCTGAAGCATTGAAGCTCATGACGGGCATACCGTACGTGGGGAAATAACTCCGGCCTTGTGGAGGAACACCTGAAGGGAACCCAATTCCTTGGCGATGACGATGCAACGGAACTCCATGAGCAGGGTTTGGGATGTTTGTAAAGTATGGGCTTAAAAAGAAAAAGAAAAAGAAAGAAAGAAAGAGGGTTTGAAAAGTCAACAAAAGAGGAAAAAGCAAAATATCCCAAACCCTGCTCATGGAGTTCCGTTGCATCATCATCACCAAGGAATTGGGTTCCCTTCAGGTGTTCCTCCACAAGGCCAGAGTTATTTCCCCACGTACGGTATGCCCGTCATGAGCTTCAATGCTTCAGGTTCATCTGTAGAACAAACGAATTAGTTTTCTCCACCTGTCATGAGCCCATATTTTACAGCAACGCCCGTGAGTGATCAAAGCCTCTAATTGTCTATTCGAAGGAATAATTGCAATTAGGGCTTGAAATTCGGATTTTTTGGATATTTGTGCGGCGAAATCCGATTTTTGAGTCGTTGAACAACATATTTTTGTAGAAATGATAGCTTAGAGTATTGTGAAGCTATAGTATTTTACAAACCCTGATTTGAACTTACGGTTTGTCTAGAATGAAATTTTCAAGTTGAGAGTGCATTATGGAACTATTGTGAACAGTAGCTTTGGCCTCGAATTTTAGCCTTTTTCAGCGCAATTTTGGGGTGGTTGAGTTGGCGTTATTGTTATACATCAAGAGATCTTTCTAAGGACTGATTTGACACGGAATTTTGTGGAAGAAGTTATGGCGTGACAAAGTTTAGCGCGCGGGCCAAGCCTAGTAGACAATAATAGATTGCTGCTAGAGGCGGGCTTTTCGTGGCATGTAGGTATTGTTTTATCGACAAATAAGTCTAGTATAGTCGAGTCATTCATTAAAATATCGTTTTACTTAGTCTTTTAATATTGTTTTTCAGTTATTTGTTAGAAATTCGAGTGCATTGACTCGAGTAACTGCCGTAATTGACTTTTGGCTTTTCCAGGTGAGTGACACTATTTCTTCTTTGTATTTTAAACACATGTTTTGGAAAATATTATGGATTATATATGTTATGAGTTGATAAATAACATCTTTTGTTGCATAAAATAGGATCGAGCTATTACTGCCATTTCGTTGCTTTAAAGAGGGAGTTATCATTTGAATTCGATTTGAATGATTGTTTGAAAATGGTTTGTGAAAACCCTTTATGAAAGAATCTTGAAACTTTTGTGGTTCTTGAAGAACGTTTAATTCTCTTTCAGATGGCGGATTACTATATATTTGTGATTGATGGGGAGTGTGTAGATATGCACATGCTAGTTTAGGATATCCTGGTGGGTGGAGTCACCATCTAATAATAGGTAGAGAGTTTGCCAGGTGGGAATCTTGGTTGTCTTATTACGAGCCTTACGCCATGACTAGATATTTGAGCATGAGTTGATTAATAGAGTGGATCATTGACATGTGATTTGAGTTTAGCCGATGGAATGGACTATCGACGTGTGATTTGATGAGATTAATCAATTGAATAGACCATTGACACATGTTTTTATGAGATTGATAAATGGATTGGACCATTAATGTTTTGGTAGTTGCTTTATGAATATATTATGTTAAAGCGAGTTATGGTTGTGTTTTAAATATGCATAGTGATTTCTCGATTCACTTAAAAGAAATATGTTACTCACTAAATCGTGGTAGCTCACTCCTCTATTTACTTGGGCAAAAGATCTTTTTAAGTGCCATAACTTGGCACAAAATGACACTTAAGTGCCATAACTTACGAAAGTGCCACATTCGAAGAAAATAGATCACTTAAGTGCCATTCCGGCCAAAATGCTGACATGCGCAATTTCCAGCGAAGTAAGTGCAAAACGACGCCGTTTTGCATGCTGACGTGACCAAATAATGCAAAAACGGCATACGTTGTAAAAAAATAATATAAAAATTAATTAAATTAAATTTAAAATATTTAAAAATAATAATTTTTAATATTTAAAAAATTTAAAAAATAAAAAGAGGGGGGGGGGAGGGAGGCGGCTTTGGGCTCCCGGCCGCCGCCGGGAAAGGCTGATGACAGAGGGGGGAGGGTTGGATTTGGGCGAGGGCTGCAAGCCCTCGCCACTCACCACAGACTTGGGCGAGGGTTGGCGGCCCTCGGCCGGCCGAGCCAAGGGCCGTCGCCCGTTGGGCGTCGCCCCGGCGAGTGGCGGGCGGTGGCCCTTGGTTCGGTCGGGCAAGAGCTCGCGGCCCTCGCCCAAATCCGACGAGGGCTCGTGGGTCCTCATCGCTGGTCGGCTGGGGTCACCGACTATGAAGCACGTCCGTGCTTCCATGTCGTGTCCGACACGTGTCAGAGCGTGTTGGACACGTCGACACGCTCGGACACGGTTGGACACGCGGTCAACGCGTGTTGGATTTTCTAACACGTGGTCAACCTTTGCTCGACACGTTTCGACACGCGTGTCCGGGAGGGAGCAGACTGCGAGCTACGGTGAGAGACGGCCGATCATAGATTGAGGTGAGGGCCGCCACTGTGATGTTGCGATGGATCCAACAAGGCTGCAGCTGCGAGGGAGAAATGACCAAAGGCAAGAGGAAGAGGAGAGGAAGGGGGTCGTGTGGTGAGCGGTGAGGAAGGGGGTCGTGCGTCAAGCGGCGAGGAAGGAGAAAGATCGGGAGGAGGAGAAGAGGAAGGGTCGCGAGCGGCGAGGAGGAGGAGTAAAGGAGCTAGGGTTTCTGAGAAACTCAAAAAAAAAAAAATGGGAGTTTGATGGGTCATCACGTATTTTGGGGGGAGGGAAAGTGACAGGACAGGTGGGGGGAAATGGACGATGGTGGGAGGGAAAGAAAAAAAAATTTGGGGGTGGAGGGAAATGGATAGGGGAAAGAAGAGAGTGGGGTGGACTCTAGTGGGGATTTTTTTTTTAATCAAAAAAATAAATAAATGAGATTAAAAAATAATTTCAAAAAATAAATATACTGAATTTGAATTAAATTAATTAAAAATAAAAATATTCATTTAATATACAACATGTCCCAACATGTCGGAATTCTCTATTTTTAAGAAATAACGTGTTGATGTGTCGTGTTATGTCGCGTGTCCGTGTTGCGTGTTCGTGCTAATTAGGTTGCCGACCCCTGGCCAAGGCCCGACGACCCCGGCCGACCCTCCCCCTACGTTGCCGGCCCTTCCCGGTGGCGGCGGGGAGGATAAATTTAGTTTTAAATAAAATTAAATTAATTTATATATTAAATTTTTTACCATGTCAGCATCAAAACGACGCCGTTTTGGACTTGCTTCGCCGGAAAATTGACACGTCAGCGTTTTGGCCGAAGTGGCACTTAAGTGATCCATTTTCTTCGAATGTGGCACTTAAGTGTCCATTTGTGCCAAGTTATGGCACTCTAGGAGTCCGTGTCTCCATTTACTTGTTTTTTAGGTTCTTCAATGAGTCGCAAATAAACGTGAACGTTCATTATCGAGGAGCACATTTTGTGATGTGAGACTTTTTGGTATGAATTGTATGTAGTTGGTAAGTTTGTGAGTTAGTTTTTAGTGGAGGTGTATATAGTTTGGTTGATTATAGAAAATTCTGATATTGTAACTAAATGTCATTTTTGTCATACATATATATATATATATATATATATATATATATATATGTGTGTTAAGACTGTATCCTTTGGTTGTTTATTTATTTATTTATTGATATCAGGCTGAATTTTTGGTTATGTTAAGACTGTATCCTTTGGTGAAAGGATGGTCGTATCATGTCCTTGTTCTTGTGAATCCGTCACACCCGGATTCACACCGAGATGATAAATGTGATATGGTGATGAACTTCCATATAGGACTAGCTAATAAACATAAACCAATCTATAATGACCAAAAGATAAATCGAACACCGATACAGAAACTTTCACACTCAGATCTCAAATAAGTTTATGAGTTTACGACTTTATGAGCGACAAACGTAGTTAGCTGAGCCCCCAAACGGAGTCAAACTGTCTCCTCTCTTCTAATATAGACCTGAATATATGAGCCACGGGCTCGATTGCAGATCTAGCGTTGTGAGGCACACTTCTAATAACTCTTGTTGGCTGGTTTGCCCAGTGAAGCTGAGATCCCATTTAGAAACCCCTGGAGCACCAGGAAAACGTGGGAGCACTCCTTTCCCCTTCCCAAGTCCCTCTGGTGGTTTCTCGTTTAGACTGCTAGCTATGCTTACCTGCAACTCACTGTCTTTATTTGCTTGGAATTTGATCAGAGCAACTCATCATTTTCTCTGCTTAGATATGTTAGATAAATTCTGATGGTGCAGAATTGGCGTCCAATGATTGAGAGTAACCCCAAGGACCCATTTTCATATCAAACACAAGTGTTGGATATTTCAGCAGTTTTGAAATATTTGTTAGAAGTTATGACTGCCATGAAAGTCACCATTTGTGTAACGAATTTGCAATGGTTTTGCAATGGTCGTATAGTGGCTTTATATCGTTTTATTTATTTCTTCATAAACTCTTAATTATTTTATAAGGTTATGCAATGGTTATCTTCTTCAATAATTACCATTTTATTTATAATGGTTTCCTAATTGGCTCTCTTTTATTTGAATATAAAAGTAAAACTTCAAAACACGGTCAAAAGGGAGATACCGTATTAAAAGGAGATAACCTTGTTCAATTCCTTCTAATATTCAATGTGGATTATGGAATAACGCCCATTGTGTCTTGGGAGAATAGCTGCTAGAACCTATCGCACCAAGTTTTGTACCCCAAAAGACGGAATTATTTTTAAAGACGATACTTGCAAGCCTCAAACGATTGACTTTATTTTATCATATTTTAATAATGGATTTCCAATGGTTCTTATGTTTTCGTATTACCTAACATTTTTCCAACAATTTTAAGGATAATAGCCTTATGGATTCTCAAACTGAAATCGTTGCCGCTACCACTGTTGTAGCCATTGCCACAATTGATGCCTCTAATTCCGCCGCTCCAGCCATCGCTGTCGCCATCAGTGTTACCATGTGTGTCGTTTAATTAAGCTTTAGTAATTTTTTTTTTTTTGGTGAACAGTAATTGTATTAAGCTTTAACCAATACATATAAACAAACGGCACCAAAACTTACACTCAAAATGAACAAGGCATAATGAGTGGAAGGGTGCCGAAAGAAGAAAACAAAAGCCTACAAGGTAGAGAAACTAGAAGGCACAGTCAGTACAACGATGGCCACATCCAAAAGAAGGACCAAAACAAAAGAACGCGACCAGCTAGCCAAATAGTGGCAACCCAAGCCCAAGAGCGGCTACCAAGGACACGAATACAGTAGCAACATGGCTAGCAACGTAGCACAGCAGTGGCACATCCAGCAATAAAACTCCCACTAGCAGAAATACTAGGGAACCACTGGAACGGAATAGAAAATGCAAGGGTCAATCCCTTAGCTACGTTGAAGTCTCATGTTTCTTGGATTGTCCTCTACATTTGTGAATAGCTTTGGTATGTTCTGTTTTGTTGTTATACTTGTAAGGGCTAGTGCAAACACCTAGGGGGGGGGGGGGGGCCGAATAGGTGTAAATAAAAAATTTACAAGACTTAGTAGAAATAAATTGCCTATATGAGATAACAGACTGTAGTCGTATTTCAGTTTTGAGCAATCAAGTAAAGCTACGAATAAAGTAAGGAGTTCAAGGAATCAAATAAGAATACAAAATTTATTGTGGTTCGGCTTAAATCAAGCCTACATCCACTCTCCCGCGCTGACAGCTCTAAGGCTGGATTCCACTATGAATCAAAAGAGATTTTACAACTTGTGATCTTCTACTTTCTTAGTGAAGAGTCTATACTGGTTTCTCACAAGGTCTCACTAAGTATATCGCTCTTTTGTATACAACTTTGAGCTCAATGAATGAGACATTAAGTAACTTGAGAGATTTAGACTTTGAAATTCTTCTTTCATGCACACACTTAAACAACTTGAGAGTCCGCCTTAAATACTCCTTCATGCCTTCATAACAGTTGGCACTTACCAAAGGAATTCTTCCAATCTACCCATTGGACAGAATCAATCAAGGGAATCTTCGAGTCGTTAGATGATTGTGATGAAAGCCCGTCAATCATATTCGCTAATACAATCAGGATCTTTGGTTTCCATAAGTAGAACATTCCAAGTTTACTTGCCTTTCAAATGATTTTCATATTGGAATTGTTTCCAATAATGATAAGTAACACGTAAGTGTTGTATCCAGCCATAAGGTCATCCATAAAACATACGAATCGAATCCATGAGAATAATCTCACATCTGGATAAGTCTTCGTTCTTCGGTTTGGAAACTGTCAATGAGGACAGACCTTGAAACTAAGGTCTGGCTGTCTTCAGACTTTGACACTTCAGTCTGAAAGTTTTCAGATTAGACTTTGGAAAGGTTTTGTCAATCTTCAAAATAGTAAATGAGTTTTCTTCAACAATACCGAATTCTTATTTTTGCTAATAGACCATGCTTTAATGACGCTGTGGATGTTTTTGTCATGTTAATTGAAAATAAGAAAATGGACTGATTTGAAGGACTTTGATGTGCTTGAATGTCGCGTATGAGTTCGACTCTTTGACCCGTCTCTATGTAGTTTGTCAATAGGGTTTCTCTCCTTGAGCTTAGTCATTGTGAGATCAAAGGTATAACTCTCACTCTATGCATTGTTTTTTTCTTTCATCATTTTCTATTGGATCAGTTCACTCCAAAAAAGAAAATTACTATGTTAATCATCGCTCTAATTCATGTGTTGACTGTCAAGTGAAGAGATAGAAAATCGTGATGTGCTAATCTTTAGGTTATTATTTGTAATTAGTCAATAAAGTTGATGCAAATTGATTTTTCTTGTGTGTGTCCTATGCTGGATGTCCAAAGAGCTAACAAGATTTTCCATCAATTTGACATTAGTTGATCAGGATACCCTTCTCTTTTCCTTCCATTTGGCTTTAGGTTGGCAATTGAGTACTTCCTGTTTTAACCGAAGCAAATATGGCCAGTGATCAAATTACAGTGGCAAATCGGGATTTTGCAAGGTTTTCGCCTTTCTTGGATAAACATTGCAGTGTTTTGAAAATTCCCTTTTTTGTGTTATCTCGATCCTTTTTAATCCCTTCCCCTTTAGTGATTTTCTAGCTGTGAAGCAAAAGAAACAATGGAGAAAGTGGGATTTATGCTTCTCTTGGCTATGACATTGTGTTGTGCCACAATGGCTAATAGTGTATCAAGAAAATCGATGAACAGAGAGGCTTCAGAGAACGAGGATGACATTGATAGGAGGCTCAGGCTTCTTAATAAGCCTGCAGCGAAGAGCATTCAGGTATAACATTGCCTTCCACTCCTCTTGAATAGGCTTTCTGCTGATATTGAAAAGTGCCGTTTCAGACACCCATTTGTTTGTCAGCAACTTAATGGACATGATTAATCAAAGCTTGTCTTCCACTAAATCAAATTGCAGACTGACCTCCAGTTTTTGTTTGATTGATAGAGTGCAGACGGAGATATCATGGACTGTGTTGACATGCATAAACAACCAGCCTTCGACCATCCCGCAATGAAGAACCACGTCATTCAGGTCCAATTCCAAACCTTGGCTCTCTTACTTACAATCGACATTTTGGTCACAACATTTTTTGAGTCTGATAAGTTCTAAATAGTTCGTATTCGAATTGAACCTGCTAGTCTCAGAGAAATCAAATAAGTGGATTGCACATTTTGATCTTATATATTGAAAGCAGCCTGATTTTTCCTTTCTTCTCTTTTTGGGATATTTCTCGGTAACCTTATTTACTTTTCTTCCTTCAAATGCAGATGAAACCCAGCATTGAATTGCCTTTAGAAAACAAAGCAACAAAAAGTGAGCCCTCCAAACCAGTAATATCTCAGACTTGGCAAAAGAGTGGAAGCTGTCCTAAGGGAACTATTCCCATCCGGCGAATCCGGCGGCAAGACTTGTTGAGAGCTTCTAGTCTCGAGCAATTTGGGAAAATGTATCAGCCTCAGGACCACGTGACAAATTCAACCCTCAATGAAAATGTTCGAAAATTGGTCATAAATGGGACCGAAGTCTCTCTTCCTTATACAAAAGATCGTTCTGTAAGCATTCGTTTAACTGAAGCCCTTGTTCACTTGCTCATGGAAACTTGTTCCCTCACACATTCAGTGTCTAGTAATGCCATTTCGCTATGTTTCTTGGGCAGCAAGCAGTCCTTTTAACAGCAGGGTTCAGCTACATAGGAGCTTCGGGCGACATAAACTTATGGAATCCGAACCTTGATTTGCCAGATGACTTCACTACAGCCCAGATATGGCTTCTAGGCGGCCCTGGCGATAAGTATGAAAGTGTTGAAGCAGGATGGATGGTCTGTCTTTCAGTTGTAGTCTAGGCCCCTTTCACTTATAACCGGTTAGTTGTTGGTTATCTCTTGAGATGGCTAAAAAAGATTTTCCTATTCTCAGGTGAACCCGAAGTTATATGGAGACAAGCAGACTCGACTTTTCACGCATTGGACAGTGAGTACTCTGCCATCGTAATAGACCATTTCTTTTGGACGGAGCTGAATCTTAAACTGATCGTGTTTTTTCCATTTCTTTTATACTCAGGTCGATGGAAGCGTCGCCACAGGCTGCTTCGATTTGACCTGTTCTGGGTTCGTTCAAACTAGTACCGATGTGGCCCTCGGCTCTGCCCTGGGCCCGATGTCTTCTGAATGGGGGGAACAATATCAGATATCAGTCGGCTTGTTCTTGGTACGTAAGTTATAAATCTTCATTGCCTTCTTTACTTGCGGTAGACCTGATTGACAAATCCTTGCCTGGGCGGGCTAGTTTGACAATCAACTACCCAAAGGTGTCCCTGTGCGCTTGGACAATGATTTGTCCTTTGGGCATGACCACGACATGGGGAAATATTCGACAAATCACGATTATACTCAATGTCAATCCTGACTTAGCCACTCAAAACTGTTTTACAATTTCATTCGACTTGGGTCTCGCCATTAATTCAGGTTTAACTTAAAAAGTTGCGAGTCCTCTTTCTGGAAATATTATTTCTGAGCAGAGATAGTTATCATTGAACCAGGATCCTAATTCTACCAACTGGTGGCTACGCCTCACGAACAACCTGGTCCTCGGGTATTTTCCGGGATCCCTTTTCTTCTACTTGAAGCAAAACGCCATAATGGTCAACTGGGGAGGTCAAGTGTACAGTACGATGGTGAAGAAGTCTCCTCACACCAGAACTGCCATGGGAAGCGGGCAGTACTCGGAGACGTTCCACGGCCACGCCTGCTACATCAAAAACGTTAGGATTGTGGACTACTCACTTTCACTCAAGTACCCTGAAATGGTTCAGGTTTACAATGATGAAGTGTATTGCTACAATGGAAACAACCATAGAGATACGCCCATCGATGAGCCTGCTTTCTACTTCGGCGGGCCGGGACAAAATAATTTCTGTCAATGAGTGATATGTGAATGTCATGCAAGTATTGCAGACAGAAGTTCCTTTCAGAGAATTTCAATCGTCACAGGCTTTTGAACTCTCTTCAGTAAAAGTGAAATAGCTTTTGCCACGACAGATCCCTTACAGACTCCCCGGAGATGACAAATACTTTCGATCCAAAGTTCCCTCATTGAGCATCACTCATACGCCCATAACAAAGAACTGCCCAAAAGCGGGAGAGATTTACTTATGGGCACCGAGCGAGGACATGCCGAAAACGATCCACCCTCATGCATCATCGCATGCATCATACAGAGCGAATTCATAGCACCTAATAGCCACAAGCTTTTCGAATATCTTAAAGAAAATGATGAGATTACTGATGCAACAGGCAAAACACAAGAAGGCTCTTTGGTCAGATCGTAGCGATATATAGGACGTCAATTCACTGGAACATAATTTACTTCGCCCTTAACAAAAGACACCTTTAGCGACTTACACCTAGATGACAAATGTAATATAGTGATGAACCATATAGGAATGACCAATCTACATAAACCAATCTGTAATGACCAGAAGATAAATAGAACACTGATTCAGAAACTAACGCTCACAACTCAAATGAGTTTCTGAGTTTACGACTTTAAGAGAGACGAACATAGTCAGCCAAACCCCTAAATGGAATTGAGCTGTTTCCTCTCTTCTTTTATAGACCTGAATATTCGAGCCACGGACTCGGTTGCAGATCTACCCGTCAGGCACACTTATAATAACCCTTGTTGGCTCTTCCGCCTCGTGAGCCTGAGATCAGCCTTCAGAAGCCCCTAGAGCAACAGGAAAAAAACGGGAGCGCTTCTTTCCCCTCCAAGGATCGGACATTCCCAAGTCCATCTGGTCGTTTCTCTCTAGGACTGCTCGACATGCTCACCTGCAACTCACTGACTTCATTGGCTTGGAATTTGAACTGCACAACTGATCCTTTTCCCTGCATATGAATTCTGATGTTGCAGAAGATGAATTCTGATGTTGCAGATTGTCAACTTCCCCTCTGGATAATTGGCGTGTTTGATCATATTGGACAGGTCGAGAAAACTGGTTCGTTTGTTCTACAGATGAACCTTCTTGAAGCATTGAAGCTCATGACGGGCATACCGTACGTGGGGAAATAACTCTGGCCTTGTGGAGGAACACCTGAAGGGAACCCAATTCCTTGGTGATGACGATGCAACGGAACTCCATGAGCAGGGTTTGGGATGTTCGTAAAATATGGGCTTAAAAAAAAAACAGAAAAAGAAAGAAAGAAACAAAGAGGGTTTGAAAAGTCAACAAAAAGGAAAAAGCAAAATATGGGCTTAAAAAGAAAAAAGAAAAAAGAAAAAAGAAAAAAGAAAAAGAAAGAAAGAAAAATGGTTTGAAAAGTCAATAAAAGAAGAAAAAGCAAACATCCCAAATTCTACTATAACGGATATCTACCATTATGGTCCTCGCAAAATTTCTTCCCAGGAGAGTTGACTTGAGAAGTTTTGCCTAAGCCAGAAGCACCCACAATTTAGAAGATATAGTGACCCAGCAATCAACTTCTGGACCTGTAAATGCATTGAGATACGTTACTACTACCAGACTTTGCCAAATAATTCCATCGAAGAGCGACATCCAGCGTACCTTTATCAGTCTATGCAACTCAAAGACTTGAACTGCTAACACTTTCTGTCGACTGAAATGAGTAACAGGAAGTTATGTCAAGACAGAGACAATAAAAAATTCATCGACTTAGCCATACAAAAGACAAGCAAATACTCCAATCCAATCAGATGGTCAATAGCGTAGATCTGGATGAGCAACAGTCTACCCAAATTCTACTATAACTCCTTATGAGGAGTTCCACACATTGGAAGGCATTAAGCATCCAACTAAACTCATCCAAAATCTAGCCAGTACTAAGAATGACAGTAGCAGAACAATCACAGGCAAAAGTACTTCAAATATTGCCTTGATATCTCCATAACCTTGCACCTAAATTTTCTACTACCGTTACATCAGGTACTGTGCACAATACCAAAGCTAGGACTACAGCCGATATATTTTCTAAAACCAGACAATTAGTCTATGAAGATCATAGAGTCAGGATTCATATGCACTAGAGCAAAATTATACCTAGAAATTGCATATGCAGAATGGATTGGCACCCATTTCTGATACCACATATACCAAGGTGCAACACGACAAATAATCCTTTTGGTCACCATATCACTCAGAAATGGTCCAAGACATGTCACCAGACTACCTTCCGCCATGTCCCCTGCCGCACCATGCCCTCATTATTACTGAATGCTCACAATATGGCAAGCAAGAACAAGAGAAAACATGGAGACAGAAATATTTCTAGAGAGAAAATACAACGGCACAATGAAGGAGAGAATAATGGGAGAATTGCATCCAAAGTCCTTGAAATTTGACCTTTTTGCAGTTTAGCCTGAACATTACAAGTTCTGATCACTCAACTTCCACAACCAAACCGGACAATTTAAAAAGAATACTTTGGAATCTTGTTTACATGCAAGAACAAAATCACAAAAAATTGAGAGTAAGGCAATAACAGCCTCAGATTTTAAATCTAGATGAACGTGTCCAGGGTTAAGCATACAGGCACTTACTTGACAATTGCTCTCCTGACTTTCCAGAAATGTTTTTAATCTATAATGAAGACTTTGGATGCATCGTCATTCCTGCCAGCGTCAACTATGAGCAACGTGACACATATCTCATTTAAGATTTCCATACCAAAGCTATTAGGCTCAGGTGGACATCTCTGGTTTTCTCCCAGACAAGTATCAGACCTTGGCCTTTGCAGATTAACCAAAGTGATAGCTTTGTGACAGTTGCTTTCCAGTAATTCTAACCCAACGCCTAATGATTCCAAACTTTTCAGTTGAATCCTGGTATGTATGTCGACTGGAAGACTTGTGTATTTGCATATTGGACAGTTAACTCATCATCCAAACTCATTTTCCATTTAAATGAACATGACAAATATACCGGGTCTCATTGGCAGTCACTGGGACAAATGTTTCCTTTTTTTTTTAATGCTAAGTAGGGCTTCCATTCACACCTTGACTTGATCTTTGTTTGGCCTATCTTTGGTATGACATTGCCCAACCAACATTGTATCTTCCTCTTCTGTGTATCAGGCTGACTCTGGGAAAAAAATCGCCTGCTTTGACCTCACTTGCCCTGGTTTTGTTCAAACGAGCAGCAAGATGGCCCTCGGCACGGCCATTCATCCCATCTGGACAAAGGATGGCCTTCCCTATCAAATAACACTTTATCTCTTAAGGGTCAGTACAGATCTATGACCACATCAAGATACTACTTAAAGAATTCACAAACTAGTTACTTTTAGCTTCTTTGACAAATTGAAAGACGTTGATAAAGATTCTCCATGCAATTTCAGATCCAAACACCAATAAATGGTGGGTTCAATATGATGAGAAGACGAATGTTGGTTACTTCCTGCCCGAGCCATTCGCCTACCTACCTCAAACTGCACAGACCGTGCAGTGGGGAGGCAAAGTGTATAGCTCAAGAATAGGGAAATTTTCGCCCCACACCTCGAGATGGATGGGCAGCAGGCAGTTTACCATCCTTAAAGAATTGAGCAAATAAGTGACGAGGATATGGGTCTGCGACAACTCGATGATCCTGAAGTTCCCGGAAGAGATTGACCACTACACAGAAGAGTTTACCTTGGGGATATTGAAGATCCTGAGTTTTATTTTGGAGGTCCTGGCTGGAATTGGTTGTGCCCCCGACTAGACACCACGGCTGCTAGTTTCTATGTTTTTCAGACTGATCCTGGTACGGCAGATGTTAGGAACAGAGTTTAAAGGAAAAGGACATTTATTTTCCCGTTTCCTTTTCACCAATTGAAAGCCTTTCTTATATATCTTAGAATTTCAGACCTGATCAACCGGCGGGCTAAACTAAACCAGGAGGCATGGTTCTCGTCAGGTTAAGCATGAAGTCCAGGACAGAACACAGTAACAAACTCGTGTGGGTGAAGCCATAACACAGTAATTGAAGATTGTATGGGCTTGCTGGCTCGGCTTAAATGTGTGGAAGTAAACCACTCTCATCCCATCTATTAAGCACTTCAGGTCAACGGGTCCACGTGAAGCCAATCATTTTGCGGATTGGATTGCCGAAGCCCATCGATTAGAGTACCTCTCTCCTAATTGGCTATCTAAGCCCTTTGGGATTTGCTGTGTTTAGACGTTAATTGTGGTTGTCTTCCTAACTTCGCTGGTTAAATGTAAGTGGTATGTTTCGATCAAAAAAAAAATAGAGAGAAAGCCACATTTGTCCAAAATATAAATCTCGAAGATTTTTATGCCATAATCACAAGGCCTTTTATGAAGTTTGACGAGCTGGTAGTTCCCATATTTAAATTATACTTTAGATCCCTGATCTTTCAGCTAAGAGAAAATTCATGCCCGGAAAATTTTCTTGCAGTGCAGGTCATTTTCAGTCAGTTTATCGTGCATTGCTGCAATCTGTGAAGAACACAATGGTAGTTGGCAGAAAAGTCATAAAAGTTTATCTTTTCCTGTGTTGACGTTAACTGAAGAAGTCAAAGTTCAGTCAATCTTAACTTAATTACTTTCTGTTTCAACCGAAGCAAATGTGTCAAGTGATCAATCACAGTGGCAAATTGGGATTGTGCAAGGTTCTTGGCTTTCTTGGACAAACATTGAATTGGTTTTGCATTTTCCATTTTTTGTCATTTCAATCTTTTTTATTTGCTTCCCCTTCAGTCATTTTCCTGCTGAGAAGCCAAAGGAAGAATGGAGAAAGTGGGATTTATGCTCTTCTTGGCTATGACATTGTGTTGGGCCACATTGGCTAATAGTGCATCAAGAAAATCAATGAACAGAGAGGCTGCGGAGGACGAGGATGATATTGATAGAAGACTCAGGCTTCTTAATAAGCCTGCAGAGAAGAGCATTCAGGCATCATATCTCCTTCAACACCTCTTTAAATAGGCTTTCTGCTGATACAGATTCATGGTTTGAAAAACCAGTCTGTGAGAATTACATCAAATAGGAGATGCTGGCCTTGATTTCTTGGCCCGGAAAAGGCTTCTTCTGTTTGGAGGGCAACAAAATTCTCCAACGTGTTTTCAGTATTTTTGGCTACTTTGCATCAGCTTACACTAATATCTCATAAGACCTCGATCTTTGGATCATTTCTGGTGTCTCTTCATATAACAATGTGATGAAAGTCAGTTCCACAGCTGTCGCTGAACATTCGCTTTTGGTACCAAACCCATGTTTTTCTGGAGCCATTTCAGGAAAAAGTGATTACACTATTGGTGATCAACTGCACATGGGCCATAAGATTCAGGACAATTTTGCTGTATTCCAAATAGAACTAATGATATGAATGCGTGCCGTAAATGGGATCCCCACAAATCACCATATAAGAAATGTTAAATTTTTCTTCCATGTCCTCATTATTTTTGTTGCACCGTACTTCGATCATGCAACCATCTTTTTGCTGCCGTCAAATCTACAGTACTCATACATTGGCCCGAGTTGATAAGTAGAGGATGTGGTTGTAACTTGAGTCCTTTCAGAAAAGTCGCTCTCTCTCTTCTCTCTCTCTCTCTCTCTCTCTCACGCACGCACGCACTTACTCAGACACACAAAAGAAAAGTGACTTTTCAAGGCACCCGTTTGTTCGTTAGCTACTTAATGGACACAATTAATGAAAGCTTGTTCACTCCCAATAAATTAAGTTGCAGAGTGATGTCCAATTTTGGTTTGATTGATAGAGTGCAGATGGAGATATCATCGACTGTGTTGAAATGCACAAACAACCAGCCTTCGACCATCCCGCAATGAAGGACCATGTCATTCAGGCCCGTTTCCTAACCATAGCTCTCCTACTTACAATTGACATTTTGATGACAACATTTTTTTCAAGACTCATAAGTTCTAAATAGCTTTTATTTTAATTGAACCAGCTAGTTTCAGGAACTCAAACAAGCGGATTGCACGTTATCGTCACACATATTGAAAGCAGCCTGATATTCCCTTCCTTTTTTTATTTTTTTATTTTTTTCGTTTTTTGTCTTTTGTTTGAGAGAGAAAGAAGGGGGGGGGGTATTTTCCAGGATCCCTTTTCTTCTACCTGAAGCGCAGCTCCATAATGGTCAACTGGGGAGGTCAAGTGTACAGTACGATGGTGAAGAAGACTCCTCACACCAGAACTGCCATGGGAAGTGGGGAGTACTCAGGGGCACTCCATGGCCATGCCTGCTACATCAACCACGTTAGGATCGTGGACTTCTCACTCTCACTCAAGTACCCGGAGTGGGTTGGGGTTTATAGTGATGAAGAGTACTGCTACAATGGGAACAACCATAGAGATGGGTACGTCGGCGAGCCCGTGTTCTACTTCGGCAGACCGGGACAAAATCATTTCTGCCCATGATGATGAGTAATATGTGAATGTCATGCAAGTGTAGCAAACAAAATTTCCTTTCAAAGAATTTCATTTGGGGTCACAAGCCATGGAACTCCCCTTCAGTAGTAGTGAAATAGCTTTTGCCACTACACATCCCCTTTCGGCTCCCCAGGGATGACAAATACTATAGATCCAAAGTTCCCTCATCAAGCATCACTAATACGTCCGCAACAAAGAACTGCTCAAAAGTCGAGATTTACTTATGGGCACCAAGCAAGGACATGCCGAAATCAATCCGGGAAATCGTGTCATCGTGGAGCGATTTTACAGCACCCAATAGTCATGAGCTCAACTCCCTTGATAAAGACAAGGAATGATGAAATTACTGATACAACAGGCAAAACACAAGATGGCTATTCGATTGGAAGTTACACTAGTGATATATAGGCACCGATTCACTTGAACAAAATTTACCTTACCAAAAGACACCTCTAGCGACTTACACCGAGATGACAAATGTAATCCGGATATGAACTTCCACATAGGATTACCTAATTTACAGACCAATCTATAAGGACCAAAAGACGAATATAACACAAATACAGAAGCTCTCACGCTTAGAACTCAAATGAGTTTCCGAGTTTACGACTTTATGAGAGACAAACATAGTCAGCCGAGCCCCGAAATGGACTCGAATTGTTTCCTTTCTTCTTGTATAGACCTGAATATTCGAGCCACAGACTCTGTTGCAGATCTAGCGTTGTGAGGCACACTTCTAATAACCCTTGTAGGCTGCTCCGCCTCGCGAAGCTGAGACCCCCCTTCAGAAACCGCTGGAGCAACTGGAAAAAGCGGGAGTGCTTCTTTTCCGTCTTTGGATTGGACATTCCCAAGTCTCTCTGGTGGTTTCTCGCTAGGACTGCTTGCTGTGCTCACCTGCAACTCACTGTCTTTATTGGCTTGGAATTTGATCTGAGCAACTGATCCTTTTCTCTGCTTAGGTAAGTTAGATGAATTCTGATGCTGCAGATTGTTAACTTCCCCTCCAGATAATTGGCCCGTTTGACCGTATTGGACAGGTCTGGAAAACCGGTTCGTTTGTTCTACAGAAGAACCCGAAACGTTGAAGCTCATGACGGGCATACCATACGTGGGGAAATAACTATGGCCAGGTGGAGGAACACCCGAAGGGAACCCAAATCCTTGGTGATGAGGATGCAGTGGAACTCCAAAGGCAGGGTTTGGGATGTTCGCCATCATTGGAGAAGAGTTGTATGGCCCACATCCTCCACAAGCTGTTCCCGTCAATCCAGGCACAGGATAGGGCTTGTAAACGAGCCCCTCTGAAGGAGACATGACAGGGATCAACCATTGCTGCCCCGATGGCTGAGGGTAACCCCATGGGCCCATTTTCACATCAGGCACAATGGGTGCAAGAGGTGGGTTTCTCACACCAGGCCCATAATCTGAAAGCTGATTGGCACTTTTAACAGAAGAAATCGATGTCTTCCCGACTGCATTCTCTGCAGAACACTCCATCTGGTGGCCAGGCTTCTCCTGCTCCTCTTTGTGGTTTGTAGTTTGTGATGGATATCCGCCATTATGGTCCTCGGAAAATTTCTTCGCAGGAGAGTTGACTAAAGAAGTTTTGCCTAAGCCAGAAACATCCTCAATCAGAAGATGTGGTGACCCAGCGATCAACTTCTGTACCTGTAAATGCACAAAGATATGTTACTACTAGACTTCACCAAATAATTTCCTCAAAGTGCGACATCCAGCGTACCTTTATCAATCTATGCAACTCAAAGACTTGAACTGCAAACACTCTCTGTTGACTGAAATGAGTAAAAGGGAGTTATGTCAAAACAGAGACAATAACACATTCATTGACTTAGGCACACAAAAAGACAGATGAATACTCCAATCAAATCAGATGGTTAGCATAGATCTAAACATTGCAAGGCATTAAGCATCCAACTAAACTCATCCAAAGTCTAGCCAATACTAAGAATGACAGTAACAGAACAATCGCAGGCACTCAAAACAATAGTACGTCAAACATTGCCTCGATATCTCCATACCCTTGCACCTAAATTTTCTTTCTTTATTTTTCTATCTCAACAGAAACTACCATTACATCAAATATCGTGCACAACAGAGAAGCTAGGACTGCAGCTGATATATATGCTAAAATCAGACAATAATTCTATGAAAAAGTACAACAAGAACATAGAGTTAGCACGTATATACACTACAGCAACATTATACCTAGACATTGTATAAATGAAGAATGGATAGGCACCCAATTCAATAACACAAATACCAAGGTGCAACATGAAACGTAATCCTTTTGGTCACCATATCCACCAAGATCAAGCTAGATATCATTTTCACCCCTTGGAAATGGTCCCAGACATACCACGGCACTACCCTCCGCCATGTCCCCTGCCGCACCATGCCCTCATTATTAGAGAATGCTCACGATGTGGCAGGCAAGACCAGAAAAAAAGATGGAGACAGAAATATTTCTAGAGAGAAAATGCGAAGGCACAATGAACGAGAGATGATCCACCATTCTCAGGGTCACCTTGCAAAAATTCTCCAGATAGGACAGTCGACCTACCTGGTCTCAGACAATCCACCACTAATTACATGAAATACCACCTCAGAGGGACCCTGGGACTCCACAGCGTTAGTTACTCTCCTCAACTATAAATCTATGAACTACAGTTTTCTGATTGAAATCAATTAATGCTCTAACGTTGAAATTTGAAGCAAAATCTCGGTATCGAAAACAAATTCAATACTACATATGACGGCAGCAACGCTGCAGCACGTCCCTTACCCACTTAACAAATTAACACTAAGAGCAAAAGCAAATGTCGAAGCAAAACAATGGATAAAGTCCAAATACACAGCACAATCCGGTGGTTTCAAATGAAAATCAAGTTATAGTTCAACCCAAGAAAGGGTACACTCATATGGTTGATATAAGTCTGAACAAACGAACAAAAATATTTCTCCCTTGCCATTTGGAGAACAATCACAACGTGTTAAAACATATTATTGAAGAATAGTTTTTATCTGAATGTTTAGAAAGACTGGACAAGCAACCAATTGAGTTGTCTAACCGTCATAACAAGGCTCATTATCAAAACAACTAAGAAAGAAGCAATCACACAATAATGACCAAATCTCAGATACACAATATATATATTCTAATAAAATAATGGGAGAATTGCATCCAATGTCCTAAAAATTTGACCATCTTGCAGTTTAGCCTAAACATTATAAGTTCTGACCACTCAACTTTCAAAACCAAAGTGGACAATTTAAAAAGAGTACTTTGGAGTTTTTATTTACATGCAAGAACAAAATCACATAAAATTGAAAGTAAGGCAATAAGAACCTCAGATTTTAAAGCTGGATGAACCATCCAAGGGTAAGCATAAAGGTACTTACTTGACAATTGCTCTCCTGGCCTTCCAGAAATGTTTTTGACCTATAATCCCCACAACATCATCAGGAGAGATATCAAAGCCTGACACTGAATCTGCAATGGAGACTTCGGATGCATCGTCATTCGTGCCAGCGTCAACCATGAGCAACGCGCCACGTGTTTCATTTAAGTTCTCCTTACCAAAGCTATTAGGCTCAGGTGGACATCTTTGGGTTTCTCCCAAACGAGGATCACGGCTTGACCAGGAAGATATTCCCTTCTCAATGTCTCTCGAAGTTTCTTCATTTTCGAAATCTTGTGCATGCTCATCTGATTGTGACCCATCTTCATTTCCTTGCCGTAGTTGTGCATCTGTACCACGGGATGTGCTAAAACTTGCTAGAACTGGATTTCGAGGTGCATCAGCTTCCTTCAATGATCTACGACCATTCTCTGCAGTGGCTATGTTCCTATAGGATCTTATAGAACCATCTAAGTTTGATTCTTGTCTTGAAGTGAGACCTACTGAGCTGGATCTCTTTGGATCATCACTGCAGGAGCTTTGCATCTTCGCTATATAATTTGAAGCATTATCCCCAGCCTTACTATTCTTGTTTTTACCTTGACCCGTTCCTGACTGAACATATACAGGAACCATAAAATCATCTCCATCACCAGCATTTTTTCTCTGTTCCACTCGTGCCAGCGAATTAGCTGGACTAGCCCCGCCCGACTTGCCAGCATTCAATCTCTCAGAAAGATGAGTTGGAGTTGAAGGAGGCAAGTGAAGTGGGAAATACATGTTCCGGGCAGATCCAGTCCCCTGAAAGTGAATGATTGTCTCGGTGAATTGTAAAAAGTAATAGTTCTCCCATATCAACTTACACCAGAATGACAAAACTCACCCCAATTAGCATTTTCTTGTGCAAAGAATAGTTCGATTCATTAACATAAAAACAAAACGTACACCAATCCCTAAGGTCACCAGAGAAGGAAACACCTTAAGAGAAGAGGTTCACCAGATAAATGTTTTGATGATAAGTGACTCACTTTTGACACGACGAACTAAAATCCCAGAGCACTACCGATTATCATCACTTGATCCAATCCATTAACGGATTTCCCAACACCACAGATCAACCACTTATGAGAACAACGGTGTATCACCAAAATCTACAAAATCTATAGCAACTATTCACAAACTGACAGCTTCTTGAAAGCTTACCTACCACAGAAAACAGTAACTTCGGGCTAAAGATCAGGCACACTTTCACGTGGACATGACTTAAACAGTAATGAATTCAAAGCAAACACGCTACAATCGAAGGAAGAAATACCAATCATATCATTTACCTGGTTCGAAGATGCTGGAGGAACCAAATTGCTGCTATTATTGGGATTGAGAGGCGACATCCCCGAGCCGAACCTTTGAGAAGGTATGCTGAGCTGCTCGTAAAGGGCCATCTTGTTCCTCGGAGGTGCTCTTGGCCCTCCTTTCTCTGTATCATTCACATGTAACCTCGGGAACATGGGCCCCACGATCTTGTCATCATCTTTCCCTCTCTTCATCCTCGCTCTCCCCAACTCAACACCTAATCAAAACTCAGACCCAGACGAATCAGCTAGGGGGAAGACCCTCCCTTCCAAATCCCACGACTCACTCAGCTCTCCAGCATCGACGCACGCGTGCAGAGCCCCGATGCAGCCAGACCCAGAAGCCAAAAAAACGGTTCTTCGCGCTCCAGACGCCACACACCGACTCAATCAAAACTCAGACCCAGACGAACCCAGACAGCCCAAAGACCTTCTCCTCCCGAACCCACGAGCAACCTAGCTCTCCAGCGTCGATGCACGCGTGCAGAGCCCTGATGCAGCCGGACCCAGAAGCCAAGAACGGTTCTTCACGCTCGATCAGGAGACACCACACGTCTTCCACGGGCACAGATATCATAACAGAGGAGATTGTACGGAACGGGAAGGGGAGGCCGATGGTGCCTGCGCAGAAGACAAGTGGAGGAACAGATTCGAGGGAGACGGAAAAGCAGAGGAGGGGAATGTGGAAAGTGGAGAAAAGAGGGTCGAGGTTGAAGAATTAGGGATTCGCCCAGATAAGGTTCAACAGCGATTCAATCGTCTTCCCTAGAGAGAGAGAGAGAGAAGGTATAGACGAAGGAGAAGAGAGAGAGAGAGAGAAAAAGTGGCCAAAAAGCGCAAGTAGGGGTGGGCCCGCCCGGATAGGACCAGAAGCGAAACGCCCTTTTTGATATTAAATATGATGACGTGGCCTCCTCGCCTAAGATTAAGACATCGCTTGTCCAACGTTTAGCTTTAAACATAGGTTTTGTGTTTTTTTTTTTTTGTCAACCCCCACCATCGTGCTGGCAACAGGACCGTCGGATTATAGTCCGGATCAGCTTTCGCGCACCACACCGAACGCGATTGGCGGAGGATTTTTCCAGAAAATTACTCTTCTATAACCACGTTTTTTCAAAGGTCACGTCGAAGAGGACGTGAACCTTATCGTAAAATCGACTTGATTCTTCTACGTGAATGAACTAATTAATTATATCAAATCGTCTCTCGCGAAAACTTGATTTCGAAGCCTCCATATTTTTTATTATCTAATGGTTATTTATTAAATTAGATTGGGATTGGAAATGTTATCCTGATTTGTTGTATTTTTATTTTTCTTATCCTAAAGATTAAGTTAGACTTTTAAGTGTCCATTCATAAGGTCCTTGTTTATGATTGTCATAATGGGATGGCTCACTGGATTAGAATAAGCAAAGAGGTATTGCACATACAAACAAGCTACCCAAATAACAAAATGTAAATTACAGCTGTTTACCATTCCGTTGAAATGGTTTCTTGATGACAAGAGTCCAAAGCCTGACTCACTCCATTTCATCCCGTGCACACGATTAAACCTATTAAAATGGGTCATACATCCATCTCTTGATCTAGGCTCTGAGTTAATTATATTCAATAAATTAAACATAAAATGAGTTAAAATATTATGGGTGTTGAATGAATTTATAACTTTTTTGGACCTGAGCAAGTCCTTAAAAGGCTCCCCAAGCCCGTGTGGGGTAAACCACCGGGTATGGAGTTTTATCCTAGGGGTCTCCCAAAAACCCCAAGGAACAAGGCGGGCCGCCGCCAATGAAGGGATTCCCCTGGGGTAGGGGGATCATCCGAGGTAGGACCCGTTCCAAGTTAGGACCTGAGCAGGTCCTTAAAAGGCTCCCCCAAGCTCGTGCGGGGTTAACCATCGGGTATGGAGTTTTATCCTAGGGGTTTCCCAAAAACCCCAAGGAACAAGGCGGGCCGCCGCCAATGAAGGGATCCCCCTGGGTTAGGGAGATCAGCCGAGGCAGGATCCGTCCCAAGTTTTGGACCTAAGCAGGTCCTTATGATTAAGGTCCCGAGCATGACCTTAAAAGGCTCTCTGTTTCAATGGGTTCCCCTTCGGGTTGAAAAGGGGTATACCCCACTGGGTTCTCCGCCACCACCCTCACCTTCGCGGTGAGGGCAAGGATCCCACCCTAGATTCCCGCGATGCCTTCCCCAGTGAAATACCTGGGCGTGGTACAGGAAAATGAAAGGGGGTGCCCCCCACAAGGGGGCACAGTGGCGGCGGATTTAGACACAACTTATCTCTGTGACTTTCTTTTTACTCTTTCTTACCCTTACTCGATCTTACGTTCGCTCATTATGCACTCTCGTGTCAATTGAGATATGGATTTTCCTAAATTGAATCAAATATGAAAGTATTTTAATAATATGGATCAAGTCAAGTGTAAATTGGATATGAATTGAGTCGGATATAAATCACTAAATTTTGTATTGCATGAAAACGGGTTAAATGGATTGGTTTGGACTTGGCCAAATTTCAACTCAACTCCAATGCGACTCGATTCAAATCCAACCCGACCCACAATATTGGTGGGTCTACACACGTTGCAATGACAAAAAAGATAGAGAGGTTGAGATGAGAAATGAAATCAAAGCCATTGATGCTCCATCCACAACCCCATGCTTTTGTTGGTTTTTCAACTCATCTTAAATATCGGAGTGTGTCGTATTTACACAAATAAATAGTCAAAATGCTTAAGACATCAACAAAAATTCTACACAATTCCTAAAGCAACCTCCGGTCATCCAAGAAGAAATCCATGGCTTCAATCAAGCCGAAATATAGAAAATATTAACCACAACTTCTAACTCCATACTAAGCAAAAAATCAGTGTATTCGCCTTGCAACATTTATTATAGACCAAAAAAAAAAAAACATTTATCACACGTAGGCCCACCTGTCAGTCATGACCTCCCCCCTCTATTCTCATCCTTCTGTCTCCTCTGCTACATTTATTCTGTTACTCGTGCCCCACGGCCACAAAGCTCGAGCCCAAGGCCACGGTCACGGAGCTTGACCTCAAGTAACTAAGGTTGCAAGCTCAAGGTATGATAAGTAGAGGTGAGCGTGGTCAGGACGACTAGTTCTCACATTGGAACAGAAAATCGCCCACTAAAGATCGATTCCAAAAAATTGAAACCGAGAACCGCCCTCTGATTCTATGAATCCATCTCTAGTTATTGTATCTCGAGCTTGCGACCTTAGTTACTTGAGGTTGAACTCCGTGGCCACAGCAGCCACAAGCCTTGGGCTCGAGCTCTTTGGGCATGGGGCGTGAGTAAAAAAAAAAAAGGAAAGCAAGTGTAGCAAAGGAGAGAGAAGGATGAGAAGAGAGGGGGAGGTCATGATTAATAGGTAATTGAGTTGGAATTTCTTTTTTTAATATATATCAGTCCAATTCGGATGGATGGTTCCACGCTCGAAATTGAGAATCGAACCTGTATTCTTATTCTGTTCTAATAATTGAAATCGAAAACCGAATCAGTCCTCATAGGAACCACTAGTTCCAAATCAGTCTGATTTGGTTCAAGTGGTTCGGGTAGTTTATGGTTCATTTGTACACCCCTAACGATAACCATGGTGTCCAGCTCATCCTTAAGCGACCATGGCTGCTTTGACCTCGAGTTCTAGGTTCAAGCTCGAGCTCCACAAACATTTTATTTGCAAGACCGTAGACTGATCGTCCATAAGCATCGGCCTTTGGATTGACAACAATAGATGGGAGAAAAGTCATGGATGCGGCGACCTAGTACGATAGAGGGAAAAAAAGAGAGGCCATATTTGTGTGCTCCAAACTCAAGCTGCCATGGCCATCCCAAGCTCTAGACTTGAGGTCGAGCTCCGCAGCCATGGGGCACGAGAGGAAAAAAGAAAAGAAAAGGAAGAAGCATAGCAACATATCAAAGGACAGAGAAGGAATTAATATTTTTTTTTGCTGAGTTGGCATCAAAGCTGTACCTAATATTTTTTCACCGACCCAACCAAGCCATGGGACTAGAATTCTGTCGAACCCACCATGGCGCCTCTCTCTCTCTCCCCCGATGCGCAAGGTCGGGAAGGGGATGGCGTTCAATGGAGCCACGTGTGCCTGTCCTGTCCCCCCCAATTCTCTTTTCCCTTTTGTCTTAAATCTCTGCTCTTTTCTCCGGTCGTCGCTGCTCGGAGAGACAGAGGGAGAAGTCGTGAACCGCGTGGTTGGTCGAGCGTCGCTGAAAAGAGAGGCTCTGCTCGACCGACTTCCTGTCGCCCTCGATCCCCACCTTCCGCCAATCGCCGCCCTCTCCGCAATTCCTCAGCCCCATCGAACGGGCCTCCGCTGGCCGCCGCGTGTCCGCCCGATGCTTTTCTCTCCCTCGACATGGAGGACAGCTTGCAGAGCACCCACAGGGGCGGAATAAATAAAAAAGATCTCCCTCTCTTTTTGGGCTCCTTTTCGATCTCGACTCATTAAAAAATTGCGAACTTTAGGAATAGAAAAAACCACGAGCGCGCTTGTCCACTATCGATGAGGACAACGAGAGATCGATGCTAAGATTGCGTAACTAAAGTGGCGCATCGCACAAGCTTAGATCCTCAACATTGGATATGAAAAATTTGGAAAGGGGAAAAAGGGGGTGTGGAAATTAGGGATGTGTAACTGGACCGGGTATATCCAGGAACCGGACCGGCCCACCCGGAAAATTGAGTCGGAACTAGTTCCCAAAATTTGGAACCGATTTAAACCGGTCCAAGAACCAGGTCCGATTTATTACCCACCCAAGAACCGGTTCCTAGACTGGTTTTGGAATCGGTTTGGGAACTGGTTTTGTAAGTATAGGTCCAAAATCCTATTTTTTCCCCTTATTTCTATTCTTACTTTCACAATCATACGGCGTTTTTTTTCTTGACTCTCTCAAATACGCATGGCACTCCTCCTTCGTCATTCTTCTTCCTTACTTGCTTCCCTCCCTCATCGGCTCCCTCTTACACCATTTGACGAACGGACAGTGTTCGTCGCTGCCAAATTCTTGTGTACCATGTGAATTGGCCTACCTAATTTTTCTTTTGTATGAAGAGTTATACTTGCATAAATGAGTAGTTTCATGTAGTAGTTGTGGAATAAGACTAATATTATACCTATGTTTGTTGCTAACTCTTTGCCTTATGATTTTGCTTATTATAATTAGTCTCGTAGATCCTTAATTTTTCGTTTAGTCAAAATGTTAATGTATTTATTTATTACAAGTGCTTAATGTTTCGATACAAATTATGATGATTACGTTATTTTCTCGTGTATTAATATAAAATTCGAAGTCGTATAGGATATCAAGAAATTACAAAATAAGTTCTAGTGGAAATAAGGTTAACCCTGGAACCAAACCAGAAAAACATGGTGAATCAGGTACAGGGTTCAATACAAACAGGGTTTGGTACATGGTCCAAAAAAAAGGAATCGATTATAACAGGGTCGGGTACAGGGTCTAGGTCTAGACCTTACCCACCTTGGACCCGATCACCCCTGGTGGAAATAGTTTTATTTTCTCTGAAGGGTGTAGGAGAAATTTACTTTTGCAAGTCATATGGATCCAATTCTCAAATGAAGCCCATTTGGACTTTATCCTCCTCCAGCCCACCATATCTTTTTTCCTTTCTTGTGCAGGCCCTGGGCTTTGGCAAAGCCCAGCCCAGTTCACCTATTGAGGAAGGGGAGTGGGAGAAATCCTCCATTTAGCATCATTGCTAAAAAATACATGCTTATCTATTCATCTTCATTCTCTCTCTCTCTCTCTCTCTCTCTTAATCACAGCTCTTGTCTCGCTTGGTTGATTATGCTGATATGACGGAGATGACTGTTAAGTTGATTATCCTGGTGATTTAACGCGTTTACTCAATTTGATGGTCAAGCAAAGTGGCACCTCATTTGATTAGAATTGAAATCAAAATTCGAAATGTAAAATGGAGCAAGTTATAATGAAGTGCGTGTCGCATTGTTTAAAATGAACTAAAAATGAAAAAAGAAAGTTATCAAACTCCAAGCACTGACCTTAGGTATAGGATGCCATTTCGGTGGGTGAAATGCCACTCCAACCAAAGCTAGTGGGTTAGATTTTGTATTAGAAGAGCAAGAAAGAAAATTAATCTGTTAGGACATATTTTAATAAGTATGTGGGTATCTTATTGTCTATCAAAATAGTAAATTTTCAAAAGGGATACTAATTTGACATTATTCTTTTCTTTTCCTGTCATGTTATATTAATTATGTCTCATATGTTAGATCATATTTATTGATAACTTAGATCATGAAAATTTTGAGCTATTTACAATCTCATATTATATATTGCGACACAGCATTTTTTATTTAATATTTGAATCAGGAACTTGTTGAATCTAAAATTTATGTGCTTTTTCGCTTACTAGGGATGAGTTTGGCAACTGGTCAAATAGTAACAGATTCTATTCTTTTGTTCTCGAGAATATATTTGGAAGAGAAATCTGTTTAGTAAATTTTTTACACTCGGGAACAAAATCAAGAAATAGAAAAAATTTATGTCTTTGTTCTTAGAAATAATTCTAGAATCAAGCCTAATTTTTCTTCTTTTCTCCTCTTTTTTTTTCTCTTTCCTTTTCTTCATCTTCTTCTTCCTTTTGGCTTGTTGTTGATTGGCCATGGCTAGCGACCTCACTAGAGTATCATCATGGCTCGATGTTGCCTTGATTGGGCGATGCCGACCTGGTGGTGGCTCTGAGAGGCCAAACCTCGCCTAGCTCACGGCGAGCTCGCGTTGTTGTGGCCTGGGTTGCCAGGGGCCGACAATGCTCCGATAAAGTCGCTGATCCTCGTCCGGCGACTGGAGGAAGGAGAAGATGAAAAGGCAAAAAGAAAAGGAAAAAAAAGAGAAAAATTTAATAAAACTATAGAAAGAAAATAATTTGGATTAGAAATTTTAAGGGTTTTACCAAACAAATTTCTATTCTGGAATAAAAATTTGAATAGTTACCAAACGCTTCAAATGCTCATAAATTATTTTTGAGAACAGAATAAAAAAAAATTATTTTCAAGACCGTAGATGTCATATAGATAAAAATAAAATAAAATTTGATTGTAAGAACCTCAAAACGACATGATTTGGTGAACCAAACGACCTTTCCCAGCGTCACCGAAGCTGACGTTTCGTCGAAGGTGCAAGGAGTAGTACACGGGTCATCCTCACCGCGAACCAGCAAAAGTCCACGAAAGTCTTCTCTCCTCTGTCACGTTACAGGGGTTTTCTTGGAAGCTCACCTATTGGTCCACAAAGGTCCGCATGCCCTCGGTTTCGGGTATTCCCGGAAAATTACTCGAACCCATTTGATAAAATACTCCCACTTTTGGTCGTCGCAGTCGTTTTGGAATCGGGTAAAGCTTTCTTGAGCTCGGGGAAGAAGAAAGTTCTTGTCTTGAAGAAGAAAGGGTTTCAACCATGTTTCAGAAAATGTTTACGAAGAAGAAGGAATCAACCGTCAGTGCCAGAACGACGATAGATAAATTGAACGAGGTAGGATTCTGATCGTTTCCTTCTGTTTAATTCTTTAAAGTAATTTGATTGCTTATGATATTTGTCTTTATTCCAGTTCTTTTTATTTTGATTTTCCATTTTCTCGTTGGTGGTGTCCAGAGGACCATAGATTTTCTGGAGGGTCATCGTGTCAATAGCCGTAGCATGATCTGGGTTTATGACCCATTAATCAGTTGATGTTGCTGATATGTTTCGGCTTCAGGTCATCCTAGGTTAGGTCATCCTACATGTAATTTATCATCGGTTGGATGGTTTTAGTTTGTGGAATTTATTTGATTTTGTGATTGTAAATTTCCATTTATATCTCAATTGGTGGGTGAAATTAGAGAAGCAATAGATTTGATGCAGCCGACAATCTGTTCTTTAATTTTTTTACTAGCTAGACATGTGATACTCGGTTCTTTAATTTACAAAGTGATATAAAATCATCTGTAAAGCCCCTGTAACAGATGCAAAACTGCTTTTGTCTTGATCCCATGTGTATAACATGTTATACCCATTCAATTAACTGGAAATCGTGCCGAAATTTGCGGGAGAGCTTCTTCAGATTGTTACCTCTGCCACTTATCATTGTAGACGCTCGAGATGTTAGAGAAGAAGGAGAACTTCCTTGCCAAGAAGGCTGCTGCCGAGGTTGAAAGGGCCAAGACGTATACCAAGGCCAAGAAAAAGAATGGTATGACCTCCTCTTGCTTCCATTGTTCTTCTCTTTGGATCTTCAACTATAGGAATTTGAAATGCTTTAATGATTGAATTGTCATGTGATGGAAAGCCAATATTGATAGAAATAACGCAGAGTTATCCAATCACTCTTCAGTGACTTAACCTTGGTCATGCAATGTGTTCAGATGTGATATTTTGGATAATGAAACTGTAGCTGGGGATCGTCTGATGCTGAAACCAAAATTAGTTGACTTGTCCTGTGAAAAATGTTCTCTCTTTCTGTTTGTGCCGTTGGTATCCAGAAAAACACTATGGTGGTTGTGCTGTACAGTTATAGAGTTTAAACTGAGACATTGATTCTTATCATGGTTAAATGTTCTCCTCCTGACAATAATTAGCGTCAACAGCACCAAGCAATTATGAAGTCATGGTAACTCCAATTGGTCTCAGATTCTTGCTAATTGTTACCCCATTGTGGAGATGTAGATTGGAAACTCATTTGTGCTTAAATCACTCAGTGAATGTGCATATTGGTGTTATTTGGCAGCTGCTATTCAATGTTTGAAGAAGAAAAAGATGTATGAAACACAAATCGAACAGCTTGGAAGTTATCAGTTGCGCCTTCATGATCAGGTATGCTTGCTGCTTGGCCATTTTACTTCCACTTGGATGCTCTGTCTCTATGCTTAGAATGGAAACACCTAAAATCTCAAACCATGGCTTCATTTTAAAAATGTTAGATGATCATGTTAGAAGGCGCCAAGGCCACAACAGAGACTGTTGATGCATTGCGAAGCGGAGCTGCCACCATGAAGGCCATGCATAAGGCGACGTACGTACCATTTTCAACTGTATCTACTAGAGGAAAAAAAAATGGAGATTCTGTGCCTGGATTTCTGTACATTGTTTTGTGTGGTAGATTTTACCATATTTGAAGCAACAAATCTGCTTTTGTTTTTGCCAGTATAGCGAAAAATCTAATCGAGGCTCTATTTAGTAATTAGTTGGATGAAATCCAATGCAAGTGTTTTTCCCTTAAAATTGAATTACTGATGTATCTACAACACAGACGGTTCTATAAGTGTAGGCAAAAAAACTATGAAATGGACTGATGGTAAACCCTGTGAAAGAGGCCACATGAAATGAACTGATGGGAGACATTAAAGAGAGTTTTTTGATTTAAAGTACTTTGTACTATAGTCAGGCCCTTTTGTATTTAACACTAGGAGTGTCCTTTTCTTCTCTCATCCCTTCGTAAGCCTTAAAAAATGAATGCATTAATGTGTAGATACTGCTTCTATGCTCTCATTGCATTAACTGTTTCTCTAAGGTTTAGTGTGATTCCTTTTATATATCAGGAACATTGATGACTTGGATAGAACAATGGAGGAGGTCAATGAGCAGACTGAAGAGATGAAACAGATTCAGGAGGCCTTGTCTGCACCGATTGGTGCAGCAGCTGATTTTGATGAAGTAGCAACTCTAAAAGTCACGCGACTAATTTTTAAACAACTTCTTGATAGAATATTTGTGGCTAAAGTAAATTCTGATTGCTATATCAGGATGAACTGGAAGCGGAGCTCGAAGAATTGGAAGGGGCTGAGCTGGAGGACCAGCTTCTTGAGCCTACCACGACTGCTCCTCCTGCTCCAGTGCACGCTTCTGCAGTCAACCAGCTGTCACGTCCTCAGCCAGTGAAGCACACGCCCGAGGATGATGAGCTCGCTGCCTTGCAGGCAGAAATGGCTTTGTAGAGAGGTGATTCCAAAACATCTGTTTCAAGTTTCTTGGTTAAGCTTCTTTATGGCCCTCTGTTTGTTTTCTTTTCCTGAAGTTGCATCACATCTTGGTGAATGACGGTGTGGAGCACTTGGCTAACAGAGTCTTTTGATTCTAATTACACAATCTTTGAGCTAGTTTAGGTCTGTGGCGTTATGGTTGTTCCTGCAGCTTCATTTTCTTGCATGTCTCACTTGGTTTGATGGATCATTTGGGTTTTTTCCCATACACATCCCATAAGCCTCTTTCTTTTTTTCATTGTCTTTGAGAATTTGGTTCTCAAAGTCCTTGACTGAACTAAGGATGATAGATATGCATTCGTCCTCTCATCTACTTGTCCTTTTGTTTCTGCAGTTACCCATGATAAGAATAGATTGTGTATATTATCATGACGGCGGAAGAAACATCAGCGCTTCTTTCTCCAGTACCATCGACCATCTACTGTTACAGCTCTTTTCTCCTGGGAATGAGTTTTGACTGGTTATAACACGCTGCATAGATGGATTAGGCATTATACTACACCTACTTCTATTAATGTAGTTCCTCCTTCCTTTCTCTGTTCTTTCTAGTTGTTGTGCAACCATTGCGTCATTCTATGTATATGGCCGTTCGGCTACTTATCCAGTGTATGCTCTAATGAAAAAGGAGTAAATTGCTTGCGCACTTTAGTCCTTTTTTCCTTTACTAACGGCTTTCTGTTTTTCTCTTTTCGAACACATATCATCATTCTGGAAAGCTCAAGTAAACCATCTCAGTTTATTTGCTGCAAAAATTTAGCATATGACAGTTGTTCTTGATGAATCAAGGCGAGAAGTTCCGTGGTTCTGAGGCTTCATTTGAAAAGAGAGAAAGGGGATGAAACCTTTTGGTTTGGCTAATTTAACCTGTCGATAGAATCATGTGGTTTAGTATGAGACCAATAGAAAATACACTTGGCGGTGGAAGCATTTGTTCTGGCCTGGTAAAATCTGAGTTTTACCTTCTTTCTTTCTTTCTTTTGATGTTAGAGTTTTGGACATCGGAGTCATCTCTCAAGACATCGTACTTCACAATTTATGACATGCTGATCATTTAGATCTTACAAAATGACATGGGAAGATTCTTCGTAGCAGACCTTGTTTAATGGGACAAGACTTGGTCGATGTTGCCGTTGGATTATGGCATGTCCTTGATTGATGACTTTTAGCTTTCTGCTGTATCAAAACATGGGCCGCTCGCGCTCTTCCACAATTTTTTGTTCCCCTAAATTCCGAAGCTCCTGAAATTGATTGTTTTTAAATCCGAAAGACCTAAAACTTTTTGTGATATTTTAATAAGATTTTAGATTTTGATAAGAAAGCAAAAAGTTACCTTTTGTTTAAGTGTAAACAAACCGGCCTAGCACTAAAAATTAGTGTTTCACTTGGCACTGTGCTAGTACTACTGTTCATGAAACTGGTGGCCCTTTATTTGTATCCAATAGCCTGCTACATCCAAAACACCAGAGGACCCGATACCTTAGGGCAGCTTTTAGCATGTTGAATTATATATTTGGCTAGAGACTCCTCGGACTAACAGCTATGCGATTTGTAAACGCTCCGCTAGGCCCAAAATCGAGTCGCTTTTTCTTAAAGAAGAGATCATGCTCATGAACTCGGTCGAGCATGGGCAACACCAACTAGCTCAACAATCAAGTCGACTAAGGTTGTGATTGGGAGCAGCCTTGCAAAGCCCCTTAGGCCTCTAAAGATCCTTAGCCGAATGCTAGTGTGTTTGGCATTGAGTTTTGAGAGCCCATTTTGCCAATGCTAGCATTCCCAGGCCTTTAACTCAAGGCCTCTACAAGGCCTTTAACTCAAGGCCCCCTCCCGCATTTTGGCTTTGGCTTTCTCAGCATGCAACGGATTTGGATTAAAGCATTTTTTAATTTCCAATCTTATCCTCGCTCATTAAACATAATTCTACATTTCCCCATTTTAACATAAAAATCCTCCGATTTGTCTCTCTTCTCTCACCTTTCTTCGCTAGCGTGCTTGCACTTGTCATTCGCCTCACATCTCGCTTGGTACATATCGCTTGCTTGGTCGCCTCCAGTTGCTTGGTTGATGGCCGTTGCCAATCGCCTAGTTGACGGTTGTACCGTCGCTTTGGATTTGTTGTTGTGAGGCTCGCTGAGATCGCGCGACCCCAGCATCATTGTGCCTTGGGTGTGACGACCTTGGAGCCCTTCCTTGGGCTCCAAAATAATCTCTAGAATTCTTCTTCATCCCAAATCCAATGACCATAGGAGCTTTGAAGAAATGGAATGTCACCTTCGTGAGAAGCACCTAAAGCAGAAGCGCAAGCGCAACTTCTATTGCGATGGCTTCCTCTCTTTCTGCAGCTCCATCAGCAAGGTACCTTCGCTTTCACCACTAATCTCTACCGCTAATGTCCAACTCAACTCGATCGGCAATTTAGTTACCTTTGATTTAGCTCGGACATGATTTGGTTTGATTGGCTATTCTAAGTCAAAACTACAATGGCAATCAATTGATTGCCATTTTTCTTGGGAAAGAGGAGGCTGAGAATAGAAAATATTATTTTCTGTAAGATTGTCATATTGACTTGTTCCTCTAGTTGGATTGTATTGAACTCTGCTGATACATCAGGCACTTATTTAGTCAGAAACTTGTTGTTTTTGCTCCTTTTCTTTTCCCATCTATTAAAAATTTTAAGAGCATGTTGTTTGGAATATGGATCCATTCAATTACAAGACATGTTAGATTTCCTAGTTTTGATTGTTGTCTAGTGTCGACGACATGTTGGTTTTTTGTCTGTGGGATTTGTACGATCTTTTATTGTCATATTCAATATTGCTCTCTCCCAGAGTTGCATTGAATGGAAAATTGCTGCAGAACATATTACTTATCTTAATTTTGCATATGAGCTAAGTTCTTGGAAAACTCTTTGTTTAACAGCACAGGAACAAGGAGGCATTTAGAGGTTTGTCTTGTATGAATAGAATGATATTTGGTAGAGGGAAAACCATAAACATTACGTTTGAAGTTCAGTTAGACTGTTAGGTTAGTGTTTAAGGATCTTCATACTACTAGCACGAATGTGTAATAAATATGGAGGAGACCTAAGTTGGCACCACGTGACACTCCATTACATTCCTTAAAGATGATACTTTTTGAAGGGTTATGGAGATTGAGATCTTGAAGAAAATATGACACTGTGCAACAAGACATGAGGGCTCTCAATGATGTTTATAGCCAATCCATTGTGAGGAAAAGTTCAGCTGTAATGCCATCACACCCTCATACTGTCTTCTCATTAAGAAGGATGCTGCCTGTGTGCTTTTCCTTGAAGCATATAGTGAATTTCTTTCCTTTAATAGTGGCATGTGTTAAATCATGTCCTGACTTTGCTCTATAAGTCATTCATTTGCCTAGATAAATTTGGTTGTTGCACATGTCTTTAGGTGGCCTAAGTGCTAGAGGTTTTCATTTTTTATCCAATGTAGTGGTAAATTTAGAAACTTCATAGCAGTAATGTTTTCTGTGTGCTCTTTTCCCTTTTAACTTGAAGGAGGGTTGTAAAAATTTGAGAGATTATTTTGTATGAAATTTTGGGTCAAGTTTACCTCTGCATTTTTAGGAACTCTTGTCCCAAATAATTCCAGGTAGATTTTGTTAAGATTTCTGGAAATCAATAGGATTGGTCTTTTGTTCATTAATGTTGCTATGTTCCATTTAGTAATTTGATATAAGAATTCTTGAAGGCTGTACTAGAATTTGGTAAGCATGTTCTCTTTTTGGCACAATGGGACTTTTTTCTAGGACTTCGCATATGTTCTTGTAATGCTAAATGGATCTTTCAATTTGATGCTAACTTTCTTCCATTACATTCCTCCCCGATGCTGAATTCATGGGCGCTTGTATTCATTTTTAACGGTCTTGTTTCATGCTGTGCATACCCTGTTTCAATATAGAACAATTCAAGAGGTGTAATAGCTGTAGTTGGTGGTTTTAATTACCTTTTAAGATACAGAAAAATGTTTTGTTTTAGACAAATCAATTGATTATGGCGCCTCTGCATCTAGCCGAGTTCATCTCTATTATGATATGCAATAAGGGTCACTCTTACACAATTGGCTGAAAATATATCATTTTCACCATTGTAAATTTTCGTTTTCATAGGCCTTGCAGTGTGTGCGGGATACTGCCGACTAGGGGTGAGCGCGGTTCCCGGGTAGAACCGGGAACCGGAGAACCGAACCGGAGGTTCCGGTTCGGTTCCCGGTTCTTAAAGGACCGGTTCCGGTTCCCGGTTCCATTTTTCCGGGAACCGGAACCGTAACCGGAACCGGAACCGGAACCGGTCGCGGAACCGGAACCGGAACCGGTCGTGGAACCGGTCGCGGAACCGGAACCGGAACCGGTCGCGGAACCGGTTTCGGAACTGGTTTTGGAACCCCCTCCCCTACTCACCTCACATCTATTGCTCTACTCTTGACTCTTGAGTCCTGACTCCCGAGTCCCGACCCTCTGAAACTCTCGCCGGATGCCGCTCGCCCTGAAGGCCGCCGTCGTCGGACGCCAGTCGCGGAACCGGTTAGGGTTCCAAAAGGAACCCCCTCCCCTGCTCACCTCACATCTATTGCTCTGCTCTTGACTCTTGAGTCCCGACTCCCGAGTCCCGACCCGAGACGCCCTCCCCGTATGTTATAGTTTTTTTTGGTAACGTGCGCGTACGTTATAGTTTTTTTTTGGTAATGTGCGTGTACATTATATTTTTTTTTTTTGGTAACGTGGGCGTACATTATAGTTTTTTTTGGTAACGTGTGCGTACATTATATATTTTTTTTGGTAACGTGTGCGTACGTTATAGTTTTTTTTGGTAACGTGCGCGTACATTATATTTTTTTTTTTTGGTAACGTGCGCGTACGTTATAGTTTTTTTTGGTAACGTGCGCGTACATTATATTTTTTTTTGGTAACGTGCGCATACGTTATAGTTTTTTTTGGTAACATGCGTGTACGTTATATATATTTTTGGTAACATGCACATACATTATAGTTTTTTTTGGTAACGTGCGCGTACGTTATAGTTTTTTTTTGGTAACGTGCGTGTACGTTATTTTTTTTATTTTTAATTTTTTGATAACGTGTGCGTACGTTATAGTTCAAATCTGAAAAAAAAAAAAAAAAAAGAACCTGTTGGAACCTGGAACCGACCCTGGAACCTGTTACAGGGTAGGTTCCAGGTTTTCGGTTCTAACGGGTAGGTTCCAGGTTCCTCATTTTGAGGAACCTGTACCCGAGGGTAGGTTCCAGGTTCCAGACGGAACCGAACCGGAACCTGGAACCGCTCACCCCTACTGCCGACGAGGTTTTCTTGGCTGAATGGAAGCCTGGGGAGAAGTCCATGAAGTCAGTCAGCAAGGAGTGCTTTGCTATCATATAGGAGCAAATCCTTGGTTTGCCTTGTTCGGATATGTGAAAGAGTCTATATCTTTGTTGTTTTGTTTTTTTTTTGTTGCATCTTTTTCAGTCTAAATGAATTTTGAGCTGCATTTGTCAGGGAATGAATGCAATTGGACTAGACGATTTCCATCTCCTATGTATTGTACAATTGATTAGAGTCAAGTCCCTAATTCATCTAGAAAATACAATGTTATATGTCCATGTGACCGATCAGTGGACCCCTGGTCTTTGCCTTTGCCTGATATACCTTCAAATAGTTCTGTTTGAGATGATTGTCTTGTGCATAAAATATAACATCAATTAGCTCAAGGTTTGTCTCAGAAATATGTACACATCCCACAAGTATAATGTTGAGTATATATAAGCCGTGGCAATGCTATGAATTTAAATTACAAAATGCCAAAAAGACGATGGAGCGATTTCACTTACTAATTGACTGGGCAAATTCTCACAAACGTTTGAAGAGGAATCAAAATCAATTCATGGGTTTAGCTTGTATCAGTACTCTATTGAAACTTTTCATATTACTTAACTGAAAAATAAATGTGATTTTTTTTATTTGCATTTATAATTTTATCAATGTTTTGCATTGCTTTCAACATTCAAACAATAAAAATTGCTATAATTTTTTTTTCCAATTTTAAGCAAACTAAAAATTTTAAAAAATAAATTAATCATATCAAAGGACATTTCAAATGTGTTTTTACCAAATAGTATTTTTCTTAAAGTTACTTTTCAAGGTGCTTTTAAATAGTATTTGCTTTTCAAAATACCCCATTTAATTTAAAGCCTTTGCATTTTCCCAAATTTTTTTCCCAAAACTGAACCGGACGCACTGTAAGTGGCTTGAATATGACATTTAGATACATGCATGGTACATGCAGCTGATGCACCTAGCCTTGGCATGCATTGAACAAAAATCCAAAAATCGCGAATAATGTTGCAATTGATGTCGATGCCGAAGGTCATAGCAACACCATTGTCAAAATGAATTCTCTGTTTTGAATGTTAACCTACGCATGCGTTCACAAGATGCATCTTTCCTTTGTCAATGTTCTTCTTAAGAAGATCCTTCTTGCTTGTTAAATTAATCAAACTAAAAATTTGCTTTTCATAAAACCCCTTTAACTTAAAGCTTTTACATTTTCCAAAAAACTTTCCCCGAAAACTGAACCAAACACATCGTAGTAAGTGGCTTGAATATGACATTTAGATACATGCATGGTACATGCAGCTGATGCACCTAGCCTTGGCATGCATTGAACAAAAATCCAAAAATCGCGAATAATGTCGCAATTGATGTCGATGCCGAAGGTCATAGCAACACCATTGTCAAAATGAATTCTCTGTTTTGAATGTTAACCTACGCATGCGTTCACAAGATGCATCTTTCCTTTGTCAATGTTCTTCTTAAGAAGATCCTTCTTGCTTGTGTGGAACTCTAATGTTTTCTAAAGGCAGGCATGGTATTGGTTCATCCAGCCGAACACTCCATTGACTCGGTCCATCCACGCTCTCTCCCCGTCCCCCAAAATTGACTGGTTCGAAAGCTCGTGCGAGATTACCATTCGAGTCCACGACACATGGTGTCTTTTTCCTCACAGATGATTTCACTATAAGTGCTCTATTTCGTCTTACCGAGTCTCGTTCCCATTTGGAACCAAAAACCGCTTTTTCCAGCAATTATAGTCTCAATCTAGTCAAGGGATTATATATCAAAATGAGTTTGTTGCTGCAAAGTATGGTTGGTTCAATACCTTTTGTCCTTCTAGAATCAAAATGCTATTTTGGCTTATCTAGAGAGAGACTCTCGCTTTTTACTTTTTACTTATTTAAATCTTGTGGCTCACGCACTTTGATTACTTTTAACAATAAGCGCTTGAATCTTTCTCAACATATGAATATTTGCACGTAAGTTCACATCTAATATTTTTCACAATTTTTTAGAATTTAGATAACATTTTAAATTCTAACAGGAAAGTAAGAAGTAGTTTCCTTTCTTTTGGGGAAAAAACAAAACAGCAACAAACGGGCATGACAATCATGTCACGCAATGAGATTGGGACTGCAAAGTATGTTCTTGCTGTATCGATTCAAGACAAAATTGTTTGTTCAAACACCTTTGTCGCCCCTGCGTTTTGTCACTTTTCGAGGAGCCGGATCTTGTCCCGTGATATAATATGACACGACACGCTAACTTCATAGTCTTTGCCTTATCCTCCTATATCAAACATCAAAGGTTCCATGCAGAAGTTGTGTGAGTCTTGAAACTGTCACAAAACCAATGCAACTTGCATGAACCCCGGGATAGACAACCTTATGTCATTCTCCCCAACTCATGTTCATCGTACCTTCCTCGCAAGTCACAGGTCACATGCAAAGCAGACAGGACCAAGTCAAGAGGGACCTCACAACATGCGTGTGTGCGTGCGTGTGAGAGAGAGAGAGAGAGATGGATTTACATTGCTTGAGTTAGGGTTGTCTACATTTGGCATTGTGGAGAAGGGGTGCATCTTATATTGCTTTTCCACTCACCTAAAAGTATGCTTCCAATGAATCCAAATTAGAGTGAAGTTATCCATCTTTATTTTTCTTTTTCTTTTTCTAGTTTTTTGCTCCTACCCATATAATTAATGCATATCATCTTGGAGATTCTCTCCTTATCTCAACATCAAGAACATACCCAGAATGAGCAATTTGAGGGGCCAACCAAAGTTTATAACAAGTTATGTATTTATTAGTAATTAAGTGGGCACACGAATGTTTTAGCAAATATATAAAGTAATGGGTGGTTATACTAAATCTTTGTATTCGTCTATATGACCGGCAAGAATTAAGACAATCGTTTTCAACATAATCTCATGGGTGAAGAAAGCAGGAGCATACCAGGTCCCAAATTTGCACCTTTTTATTTTTATATTTCTCCCTGAGAAGTCATTTGATGTGCGCATATGAATCTGTTCTCTACATCTACTAGTTTTATCAAGACAAGCAAATGATTCGAAAAAAAAAAGAATGACAAATTGAATCCCCCTATAGCTAGAATTCGCCTTCTCTAATACATCATTGTCCATCTCTCCACATCTGGTTGCAACTCTCTAGTTGTTCTCTTCCTTCAGATGTGCTCATCAAAGCATTATCCTGGTTCACGCCTTTTGGCATGATGAAATCTCTGTAACCATTTGATTGAGCAAAACTCGGATACAAGGTGGCCTTCGACAATTCTCTGTCACCGGTCCCTTCGTCGAATAATAGCTCATTCACGACGTCCCACAGATAATTCATCGTGTTATCCGTCAATATACCAGGTTCTCTGATGCTATTAGTGTCACCAGTGATCGAAATGAAATCGCTGTCCACTCCCAGAGAAGGTGAATTGTTCGAGATGCCTGAATAGTAGTCTTGGGATGACGACGATGCTGACGATGAAACATTGCTTCCGCTGCTCATTGCCATTCCAACTCCAATTTCAGATGCTGCGTTGGACCCCACATTACAATAGTACAACGATGATCCGTACCGAGCATCGGAGAATGTCGGAAACATCGCCGCCGTGCCTAGAGATTGCGAAGCTGCGATGTTGTTAATCTGGTTCGAATGTACTTTTTCCAGCTCGGGCAACATTTGTTGTCCTAGGCCATGATCATCAGGAGTAGCAACAACTTTGGTGCTAGGAGGAGCACAATTGACATTGTTACTTGTGGGATTGATCTTCTCATATAAATGCTGCTTCTTCTTCAGCTTGGTGTTCCAATAATTCTTGATGTCGTTGTCTGTTCGTCCGGGTAGTTGAGATGCTATGATCGACCACCTGACCAAATTAAAACAAAGGTGGGGGCAAATTGCATTAGTAATTTACACTATTAAAAGGTCAAATTAGCTGACAGACAACTAATCCTGATTAATCTATTGTAAGCAAGCCAAGGCAGGAAATGGATGGAAGTTAATTAATGATTAACCAAAAACTTGCCTGCTTCCTATTTCCCTGTAGATATCGCATATGATCCTATCCTCCTCCTCTGTAAATCCGCCATGTCTGACGCCGGGCCTTAGGTAATTGAGCCATCGCAACCGGCAACTCTTGCCGCATCGCCGGAGACCTGTTTCGGTAAGGTGATTGCGAAAATTACGAAGCAGTAATATGATATAAAGCAAGAATAACTCATGAAATGCAAATCACCTCGATAAAAGGAAAAAAAAAATGATCTTTTATATATCTTTTGTATGTCAAAACTAGGCATTTTGCGGTATCCCGAGCACGTATATTGATCTCTTTCTTAGAGCCTAGGCGTGCTATATGGTCTGGACCTGAAGAAAATGAATTAAAACGGCCATCTACGTTCAATTTTTTTTCTCGCAAAGCTGGGCACTTCTCAAACCCTAAGGAGATGACTATACTCCTCACGGTTGTGTTAAAAAGGCATTAATTTAATCAAGATTTTCAAGATCTACATCCCCATACATGTAAACGCAGACAATCTAAAAGGACTCAAGATGTGAAGATAGACAGAAAATGAATCGAGCTTCCCCTCGAGACCGGATAAGAAAAAAGGCGAAAACCAATAATAATTAGATAGGATTTTGTGATGGGGATCTGGTAAGAAAGAGAGGAGCAAGGACAAACCAGCTTTCTTGGGCAAGGCAATCCAGTTGTTGCCAGTGCCAAAAGCCTCCACATAAGACTTGAGAGTGGCGTCTTCTTCGGGCGACCATGGCCCTCTTTTCACGTTGTTCTTGTCACAGCACGGCGATCTTCCCATCTCTCTTTCACGCCTTCACTCTCTCTCTCTCGTCTACCTTTCGTCGCTACGGCTCGCGCTAATTTCTTCACAGGCTCTGCTAGATCTCAGAGGGAGAGAGGGAGATGGAGAGGGAGAGAGAAGGAGAACCCAGGGACGCAAGAGCTACGGAGAAAAGTTCAGTTGGGGCTCGGGCTTGGATGAGGGAGAGGTCTGTAGAAGTTGGTGGCTATATAGTGCCGGGAGCTTTGACTCCGCACGACCCCTCCTCTCTCCCCTTCCCTATGTGAAGAGAAGTAGGACTCTCGTTGCCATTAATAAATTTCTTTTTTATATAGAAGCAGTCAAAATGTTGCTCATTCACGCCACGTTCATGTCATTTCTTACCTTTTCTTCTCCTCTTTACTGCTATGGTCACCAATAAATTATTTACTTGTTTTGCTTTTTGGGACTAGTACGTGATGTACTTGAGGTTGTATTGAATGTTTACATTGCTCGTACTTTTCGAAGGAAATATGAACCTTTCTCAAACACAATGTGTTGTAGGCTTGGCCGGACATAAATCCACGAGTTAATTTTCTGTTATTCGATAGCAAGGGGGTCCAACCGCAATTAGCTGGCTACTTATGTTGTTTACTAATCTCTTAGTATGGTTTGTGGAAGTAATTATTGTTGTGAAAGGCGAGCGATCGAACATGATCAACCTCTCCCATCCACGGCCACAAGTCTATATATACATAAGTAAGACATTTATTCTTTTGCCAACTTCTCATAGGATTCTGTTTCCTATCTTAAACGATTTTATCCAAAACATATCTCTGTATATTTCAAACAAAATCCAAGTTCAAGTCAAAGTTGACTTTCCTATTTCAGCGGCCAAATTCTCCAACGCCGATTCAAATTTTGGGGAGTTGATCTTCGGATTTTCTTTGCTCAATTTCGAACGTCCGCAACATATTCAATTCGGAATACTTGGAATTTCGAATTGGACTCAAACTCGAGACATATTTTAACAATTATAATTATTGTTGTTACGTACATCCACCCATTGATAGTATAAGTCATTTAATCATCAATTGAGCGCCATTATGGATTTGTTCCAAGGAATTCATATGTGGAATTATTACCGACTTTTAATGAAATAGACATCAGAAGCACAAGCTTTTGACTTTGCATGCGAAAATAAACTACCGCATCGTCGGACCAACTAAATTGTATTACTAGATATCATGTCGTGAGTGGTGCTTTTTGGTCCTCTCCCTCTTTCGCTCTCTCTCCCTCCCTCCCTTAACGAAGATGCACAAAGCCAGCCGATTTCTGTCCAAAGATGAAAGATTTTGTGTCATTGGAATGTTGGGTAATTGCTTATTTGAGGTAGATGTGCAGTTGAATAAAATCATCTCAGCGGTCCATAAATACAGCTCGCCAACATTCATTTCCTTTCCAAATTTCTTTGCCTCTTTTTTCTTCCGAAGCCCTTGCCTTCTGAGGTGCCTTTCTTGATTAGTAATGGCATGGAATTAAATTACATGAACGACTTTTTTGCATAGTGCTGATAAAAAGTGTGTCCTGAAATGTCATACTTGACTTTTCTCAACTTAGTTCAAGTTATCAAATTTAGAAAAAAGAAGAAGAAGAAGAAGAGATAATGAAAAGATTAAAAGGCGTTTGACAAAAGGGAAGAAGAAAGTGACTTTTATTGGTACATTCAATGCATGAAAACCTAAGTTTTTGCATGTCGCGTAAAAGTGCGAAATAAGAAATACACACTCCTCCACAAGGGTCAAGGAAAATGATGAAAGATCATTTTCGAAATATACAACTTGTTTAATTTCTTTTCTTTTCTTTTTTCATACAAACCCACATCTGTCGCTAATGATTTGGACAGCTAGTCACATTTTCAAGCCATAACCACATTATAAATGGCAATTAAGGAGACTTGGTGTAGCAAATTAGCTAGTGAGACAAGATATGCGCCATATAAAAAGTCCAACGATGGACGCGTTCGTAAGTTTATGGGACTACGTCAGTTTCTTGTTTGATTTCGATTCACGAATTAAATAAGTTGTATATAGTGCCGTGAGCTTTGACTCCGCACGACCCTCCTCTCTCCCCTTCCCTCTGTGAACAGCAATAGAACTCTCGTTGTCATTATAGAAGCAGTCAAAATGTCGCTCATTCACGCCGCGTGAATTTCATTTCTTACCTTTTCTTCTCCTCTTTACTTCTATGGCCACCAATAAATGATTTACTTGTTCTACTTTTTGGGACTAATACGTGATGTACTTGAGGTTGTATTGAATGTTTACATTGCTCGAACTTTTCGAAGGAAATATGAATCTTTCTCAAATGCGATGTTGTCGTAGGCTTGACTGGACAGAAATCCTTGAGTTCATTTTCTGTTATTCGATAGCAAGGGGGTGCGACCTCAATTAGCTGGCTACTTAGAGGGGAACTAGCCCACAAGTCGGAAAAAATGTTGTTTACTATTCTCTTGATACGGTTTGCAGAAGTAATTATAATTATCGTCGTTAGGTACATCCACCCGTCGATAGTATAAGTCATTGAATCATCAATTGAACGCCATTATGCATTTGTTTTGAGGAATTCACACGTGGAATCATTACCAACTTTTAATGAAATAGACCTGAGAAGCACAGCCTTCTGATATTGCATGCGAAAATAAACCACCGCATCGTCGGACCAACTAAATTGTATTCCTAGGTATCATGTCGTGAGTGGTGCTTTTTGGTCCTTCTCTCCTCCTCTCGCTCCCTCTCCCTCCCTCTCTTAATGAGGATGCACAAAGCCAGCCGTTTTCTTTCCCGAGCTGCAAGATTTTTGTGTCAATGGAATGTTGGGTAATTGCTTATTTGAGGTAGTTGTACAGTTGCATAAAAGCATCTCAGTGATCCATAAAGACAGCTCGCGAACATTCATTTCCTTTCCAAATTTCTTTGCCTCTTTTTTTTTCAAAGCCCTTGCCTTCTGAGGTGCCTTTCGTGCTGAATAGTGGCATGGAATTAAAGCACATGATTGACTTTTTTGCGTAGTGCTGATTAAAGTGTGTCACGTGACTTTTCTCAACTTAGTTCAAGTTACCAAACTTAGAAAAAGAGGAAGAAGAAGAGATAATGAAAAGGTTAAAAGGTGTCTTGACAAAAGGGAAGAAGAAAGTGACTTTTATTTGGTACATTGACAATGTTAAAAGAATGATTGCACCTAAAATTGATTATAATGAAAAGAAAAAATAGATATTAGATTCATGTCATTAAGTAGTAACAACGCATGAAAACCTAAGTTTTTGCATGTCATGGCATTGTAAAAATGCGAAGTAAGAAATACATACTCCTCCATAATGGTCAAGGAAAATGATGAAAGATCATTTTTGAAATATACAACTTGTGTAATTTCTTTTCTTTTCTTTTTTCCATACAAACCCACATCCGTCTTTAATGATTTGGATAGCTAGTCAAATTTTCAAGCCATGACCACATTATAAATGGCAATTAAGGAGACTTGCTGTAGCAAATTAGCTACTGAGACAAGATATGCGCCATATAAAAAGTCCAACCATGGACGCGTTTGTAAAGCATTTATGGGACGACGTCAGTTTCTTGTTTGATTTAGCTTCTCGAATTAAACTAATCGTCCTCAGATGATGGAGAAAAACGTTGGCAACAACATAGTCAAATGGTTGAACCATTCGACAGAGGCATGTCCTCTATTGTCCGTAAAAAAGAGGGTATAGTATGCGTACACGAGTAGCCTCAAATCTTATATAATTTTCAACTTACATAAATTGGAACGTGGTCAACCTTTGCAGATTACTTAAGCGCGCGATTACTTGCGAACCGAGACATAATATGGACCTGTTATGGCTGAGAGAATGCATGGAAATGTGATGTTCACACCCCGGTTAATTTCCATGGATCAATCTCACGTTTAGCTTGACCTCCTCAACATATCTTCTAGACCCTTCTCTTGGTCCATCTTTCATCTTGATTGTTTAATCGAGTTCACATCTCATGAATTGAAAAGAGGAGAATGATGCAGAAATTACATGCGGTAGAATTAATTTAACATTAATTGGGGAATGAGGATAATGAATATTCCTCGAATATCATATTAAAGAATTCGATAAACGAAGTGTATGTACGCTCCGTTTTGATATCGAAAAAGTCCAAGATCCAATCTTTATAATCCCCGTCAAGGCATTGTATGGTTTTCTAGAATTCAGATGAATATTAGACTAGGGTAAGGGTACGTAGAAGGTTCGAGATCAAGAGAAGCAGAAGTTGTTTAAGCTTTTAGGATACTATCCTAGGAGGAACTCATGTGAGTCAATTTGTATATGGTGCGCCAACAAAAGAGTACTACAGAGTCAAAATTTGGAGATTTTAATATTTCCCAGGTTTAGACGTCAATCAATATGGATGTGGTCAATTTGCATTTGGTACACTAATTAAAGAGTATTACAGAGTCAAAATTTGGAAATTTTGATACTTCGTAGGTTTAGTGATCATATCAATATGGATGTGGTCTTTCTCCCTCTCCCACCATGTGACATTTAGTATTTCAACACCAAGTAGTGTCATGTACATTGGATTACATTGGAATAGTTACAAAATCCAATGTACAAAATTTTATGTGATCCATCATCATTAGTTGTGGTTATGAGCCGAACTCAATCATTTATTTAGAGACAAATAGTGGCGGTAGCACACGGGATTTTATCAGTTTAAATATTGATTCATTATAAACACTTTGACTTAGCATTACTCCTTTTCATTTTATGCCATCCACTTATGTAAACTCATTTTGTCACCCAAAAGATTAAAAAAGAAAAAAAGAAAAGAAAGAAAAAGACACTATTAATTTGGAGTACCCCAATTTATGCATCAACTTTTTGTAATCATAAACTCAGCAAGAGATCGTGAAGGAGAATTACATGAGAAAAGAAGATTGAAGTATGGTAAGTAAAAACCACTTAATTACATATACTTTATGTCCTTTAATTTTGGGATGATGGAGATCTTTGGATTGCTGATATTGAAAATAGCAGGAAGACAACTTAGAAAAACTTGTACCAAAAAAAAAAAAAAAAAACTTAGGAAAAAAGGTCCATATTTGAAACATGACATCCTCCATGCTACGTGGGCTCGAGCAGCTGCTTTAGCAGAGAAAGCCCAATCTTGTTGGACTCGTTGTTAAGAACCCAAGTGCTTAAATTAGCCCGGTCACATGAATAGCTCCGTCCAATGCACAACGTTCAACGCGCAAGAGTTCCCATTTCTCCTGCTAACTTCATCAAAGATAGGTAATTTATTCTGAAATTGAATGACTCGATGGAACACACTTCTGGAAATCAGTCTCTCTTGATCTAAGTCCAAAGAGGCAATATTTCGCTCGTGTAAGACGAGTCATGATACTAACTTGAACGATATTGTATGTCCAAATTACAAGATCTTATTTAGAGATCATAATACGATGCCTATCTCTTATTTGGTTGGTATTCAGTAGTGGTCTTCAAACAATATTATATGTATTTTTTTTTTTTTTAAAGTCCGAATGTTATATGTACTTTACAAACATCAATTTTCAAGAAGTAAAATGCTATTAATTCTAATTTTTGTATACTCAAAGATAAGAAGAAAAGAGAATTGTATGATTTCCCTATCTATCACAATGAGTACATAAGGTATTCATACATTTTATAGAATGATCATCTAATGTGACAAGATATTACCATATCAATTTTGATTAGCTACTATCAATTATTGATATGTACAACCAACAAATATATACAAGATCTTCTAATTATCTCTAAGATCTTCTTAGAAGAAGTCAATTAAAGTTTGGAGAAAAGATCTAAAATATGCTCGAGTGGATGTAACTTGAACATGAAAGATTTTCTCGCAATTATTCATCCAATAGTAAATTGAAAGACATATTAATTACAACTCTTGTGCAACTCTTGTGCAACGCTTGTGCGAATGAACAAAATATTGCTATATATACAACTGTTGATTGAAAGACACCACTCTAATAATTAGTTGGAAGGATAATCATAACAATGATAAAGTAAAATTCATCTCTAGAACCCAAACACGACCTATCTCTTTTTTCTATCACGACTTCAACTGTTGATTGAAAATAGCAGGAAGACAACTTAGAAAAACTTGTACAAAAAAATCCCCTCCGCAGTCACAGGCCAGGCACCGTAATGGAAATTTCAGCAATGATTCGGATCACTCAACGATGTTAGAACGAAGCTTTTGAAAATTGCAGTCGTGCTCGTGTCATCAAGGCATCTAATTTTTCCCAGTTCTTATGGATAAATGAGCAAAACCATCGTATACCAGCAAACAATGTGAAAAGATATATATATTGAACCGCTGGCCAAACAGGAAGCTACAAAGAATTCACCAGAAAAAAAGAAATAAAAAAATAAAAAAAAAGAAAGGAAAAAATTGTAAGGGTAGGAATATATTCAAAGTCATCACTGAGGTGCTCAGACTTCGAGCATGGAACGTTGATTCACGAACGAGGGTGGTGACTGTGGCTGCACTTTTCCACCACGCCATACAGGAGACCGCGCCGCACGGATGATCATGAGGAGGAGTTTGTCGTGAAGCCACAGCCGAAGTTTTCGAATGAGGCTGCGCAACAGATTAAGGGAAAGCCACAGGAGCAGCACGAATCAGGGGATGGAGTGGAAGCAGTCATAGAGCAACGGCCATGTGACCAAGGCCACTGATATTGAACCAATGATGTTGACAAGGAGGTGCGACGACGCTCCATCACAAGAAGGAGCGTGGCTGCCAGATGGTGGTGTGTGACGATGGGGTGGGCTTCAAACGGCGAAATCAATTTCCCCTGGAATTTTATTTGGATGAAATTGACGAGGATGGATATGATGGTTGTAAAATCCATCGTGCGGGGTGGGAGTTCTTCGGGTGCAGAGAGAGGTCCTGGAGCTCAACGAAGAAGAACTCCCTTCGGAAAAAGAATTTATAAAAAAAGAGTTTTTGTCTTTTTCCCGAAAGGAGTTGATCTTTCGTTGAGTTCCATGGCGTGGCCACTAGTGAGAGAAACAAGAAGAAGAGAACCCAGAAATGCATTATCTGCACAAAGAGAGGTCTGCTCGTGAGAGAAACGACGACACTGCATTATCTGCAGAGATGAGAGAGGTCAGCTCTTTTTCTTCTATGGTAAGCAAGCTGTGCGTAATTCACACGGGTTTCTATTTATGCTCTGCCTCTGCTTTTAATTCACACGGTTTCTATTTCTGCTCTGTCTCTGCTTCCTCGACCTCGATCCAATTGTGTCCCTTCGATGAACGCGTCATCAGCTCCGACTCCGAGCCACCGTGAGGTCGTTGGACTCTTTGAGTCTCTGACGTCGGACAAGAAGAGCAGCAGCAAGGGCTCGAATCCAAGCAACCGAAGCTCCTGGAGCATCAAGGGGATGCGAAGAAGGAGAAGGAGAGGAAGGCGCTGGAGTTGTGTGAGGACGACGAGGAAGATGAGCAAGACCAGCTCCGAGCTGGACATGTTGCGATTAAGGGTGAGCAATCGAACAATATTATAGACAGAAGAAGAAAATATACCGAACACCAGATTGACGTGGTTCAGTCGTAAAGACCTTCGTCCACGGGGAGAGCAGCAGCGAATTTCACTATAGATCAAGCGATACAAGGAGATTACACACTCAAGTCACTCAAACACTCTCTCCGTGTTTCCCAAGCCCCAATTACAATAAATAACTCACACAGTGTTTAGCCCCGAAAATTCCTCGAAAATAATCTCTCAATCTCACGAAGGAATTACACGCAAATCTTACCTTAAGATTTAATCGGTTACAAACACTAAACTTCTTAGATGTAATTCATGGACAAGAACGACAAAGAAAAATCCATCCCAAGCAGTCGACGACTAGAAAGCGCTTCAAGACCAACTCTTCATGATCAACGGCGGAACACCAAGCACCCATGCGGCGCTTCAAGACAATTTGTGATCCACATCTACCACCCACGACCACAAGTCTATATATAAGTAAAACCCTTATTATTATGCCAACTTCTAATAGGATTCTATTTCCTATCTAAAACGATTTTATCCAAAACATATCTCTATATATTTTAAACAAAATCCAAATCCAAGTCAAAGTTGAACATTCCTATTTCAGCGGCCGAATTCTCCAATGCAGATTCAAACTTTGGGAAGTTGATATTCGGATCTTTTTTACTCAATTTCGAATGTCCGCAACATATCCAATTCAGAATATTCAAAATTTCATATTGGACTCAAACTCGAGACATATTTTAACAGGACGACCCTGAGAACTTGAAGGGGAAGAAGAAGAAGAAGGAGGAGGCGAGGTTGAGCGACGGCGATGATGAGGTGGCTCAGGAGGAGAACCCCAATGCTTGTTGAATTTCAGGATCTTGGACAGCTTGAGGTTGAAGTTGAAGGACAATGGGATCGAGGCGCCTTCTCCCATTTAGGCCATGAGGTTTGACATCGTCCTCGATGGGACTGATTTGGTTGGCCGTGCCCGCACTGGCCAGGTATAAAGACTTTTTATTCGAATTCCGCAGGATTGACATGTCGATGGTCGCTTGCTTGGTTGAAATCTGCTAATTAACTAACAAATTAGAGAAGTGAATGGTCTGGATGTTGCAGTAATGACAGCGTGTGATGTGGAAAAGGGTCACGGAGTTGACATATTTGTTGGCTCTATGAGTTGTGAATGGTTGATGTATGAGCCTAGTGAATGTTGTTTTAATTAATAGCACAACAAAGCAATTATGGTGTAGAGCAACATTCTACAAGCCACTCCCGAATTCCCATGGCTCAGTCTTTGGTCATGGCAGGCACTGACTATCATTCCTCCCTGTGCGGAGCAACCGACAAGCTAGTGGATATGAGTTCGCATGCTTCCGTAGGGGTGGAGTTGAAAAAATTGTCTTCATCGGTGATGGACTCTGCAGATGGAAACCTCCCAGGTCATCCCCTAGTTTCTGATTTGGAGATCTCTGATGGGATTCTGGGGGGATTAGGTTTTGTAAACTCCGAAGACAACCTTTCTCCTGAAGGTGGTGGTACTACAATGAACTTGCTTCAATTATCATCATAACTTCAACGTGTGGAGGATCAAAGGCAATCCATCCATTTGAAGGAGCAAAATGATGTTTTCGGTTGTCCCAGCATCACTTGAGCATTCCAAGACAAGGTACAAGGAAATCCTTGAAACCTTCATTTGCTTGATGTGTAGGTAGCGCCTATGTTTCTCTCGTATTCAGTTTGCTTTGTCGATATTCGCTTTATTGGAAATCGACTGTATATACTATGAGAGGAGAAATTATTTAATTTTTTTTCCCACTTCTTGTGCTTATTTAGATGCAATGTTGTTTGGCAAGGTGGTTTTCCTTGAACTCTGTTTTAGCACTGAGTATTAAGTTGCGTTAGGCTCTAGCTGATCAAGAATCTGGTCCCTACTGGAATTAGAGTGTGTCTTACTCGCTATGCCACCCAATTGCATGGAGTTTTCAATTTTACAGCAAACTTCGTCCTTCTCTCGGCAAAGTTGTCACCTCTTGACTCTGTTTATATATAGATTGACAACTTGCCCCGTCTGATATGAGAGGATGTTTAGGCCAAGATTGCTACTGCAGGCAAAAGTAAATCTGGAATTAATTCCTCTTTTCTTTTCGTCTGCTGCTGTCGAACTTGATGTTGCAGTTCAGTTCGCTTAGTGACATACGCATTCTCATTTTCATTGCAGTTACAATTGACTAGCAGTTCGAAGCTTTGCATGTTTTCTGCATTGTTTCTCAATTCTTCTGCTGGTTTGTCTCGAATTCATGATCCTGTCTTAGTGAAACAGAGAAATGGCTGAGATTGGCTTTTATTTCTCTCGAGGGAGAGGTTAATGGTAGTAGCATAGGGAAGATCAGTATTCTTCAATGGCCACGGAAGGCAGTGGTACACCCAATTGAGCAATAAATTATTTATTGAACTTTGCAATTTTTCTGGTCCAAGCAGTAAGCAGGAAAGAGTAGTGAATTTAGTCTACGAAGGTGTTGGTAATGGCGGTCCAATTAAGAAAAATCAAGGATCGAGTAAAAATCCTCATGCGAAAGGGTGTAATGCCGCTAATTCAGTTTTATAGCTACTACTAAGACCTCTGTTCTTCCCGCTTTCTGATGGTTATGGTGGTCCGACTTCATAACTTCGGTCATGGAGATCTTGTCGTGCATTGCCCATTGATGTTGTGTCTGTGTTGGTTTGTTTTTGTTGCTTCGATTGCTGAAAATCTATGGCAACCATGCAGAAGAATTGCAAGGCCCAGTATGCAAGGGCATTTTTCATTTTGATAATTTTAGGACATTGGCCTGAACAGATTTTTAGGTCGTTAATTCTTCATAGTCAACAGGGGAGGGAAAACAGATTCATTGAAGGTACTGTACTGCAGAAGGCATTCAAACCTACAGCTGATAATTCGACCAAAAAACCTATAGCTAAATAAATCTTCTAGTCTATGGCAGAGTCATCTGTACATTAGTTCATTGGTGTTATTTGATATATAAAAACCAAAAGTGCGTGAAGACTGTTTGGCTGTAGTTGCATTTCATTTTTTTTTAAAGATGATTGGCTGCTAGGAACATGAGTTTTGGAACTGCTTCCTCATTTCTGTAGTTGATGGGTTTTAATTTTCTAGCACTGATTATCACCTTGTTCACTGTGCGAATTGTACCATGGCAAAACTATGGCTTCTGTCTTGCCCATTTTGGAATCTCTGACGAATGGGCCTGCAAAAACCTCAAGGAAGACAGGATATGGTAAGCCACCAAGTGTTTTGGTGCTTTTACCTACTAAGGAATTGGCCAAGTAGGTATTGCAATCAAGTTAATGGAAATAATCTATCTCTTTACAGAGATAGATGTCTGACATTGTTTACTCTATTATTTTAGGTGTTTTCTGATTTTGAAGTTTATGGTGGAGCAATGGGCTTAACATCATGTTGTTTGTATGGTGGAGCACCTGGCCGTGTAAGTAACTCAATTGAATTGGAAGTTTATTTGGTTTTCTTTCATCCGCTGGGAATAACGCATGTTCACAGTTGTTACACCTTGTGGCAGGACCACATTGAGAGGGAAAATATTGACTTGAGCTCTTTAACCTTCCGTGTCCTTGATGAGGCTGATGAAATGCTAAGGATGGGTTTTGTTGAAGATGTGGAGCTAATTTTTGGTGTGTGTACTAATTTTTTTCACTATGAAGTTTCTGGTGGAAATATGCTTTACTTATTCCCGTATCAGGAAGGACAGCTCACTGATGCATGTCGTGAAGAGCATTGACGCTGTCTTTCTCTGTGCAAAATGTGGCTTTGACTTCAACATTCCATGCACCTTTAAGAGGCCCACTTTCAAACATCACCTCCACGAGCGTATGCTCTTTCTTATATTAGATCTACTGATGTGCACTTCCTATGCATTGTCTGGTAAATTTTGCACTTTCAACTTTCACGTTCTTGTGCAGCGCAGTCTTAAAGTCAATCATGATTGCCTTCCACAGTTACCACCAACAATAAAAGATCACCATCACCTCCACCAACTCACACTTTACACTTCGTCCATTGAAGATCATGCCAGTGAGTACTATTGTGACCTTCAAGAGAAAAATGACCTGAATCTAGGTGCTTCCAGCTGCGATGAATGCCCGTGCATTGATTACTCATATCGAATGCATTTTACCCACGGTATGCTTTCATCACAGAAGTGCTTTCTCCCAAAAATGACAATTAGCCAACAAAGAGGTACAAGATGCTGCCTTGTGATGTGGTGAATAGCCCTGTTCTTTTTTCTTTCTTTAACATCATATATAGACTCATTCTCCACAATAAGTTATAATCAACAAAAAATATGGTAATACCAAATGTTTTTTAAAGTAATGGAAGTACCTGAAGACCTTGCTATTGCTGAACTAGATGAAAAATTTGCAATTCTGCAGGAAAAGCAGAGAGGGTGAGCACACAACTGAGGGTACTGAAAAAAAAAAATGACGGGCAATGTTGGTCTCAAAAAGATGCAAGCAAAGTGCATGTAGTTGCAGAGTTGGGGAGGCACTTATCCAGAAGAAAAGAATTGGGGAGGCAGGAGACAGCCTTCCTGTTTGATGGTTCAACTTACGTTCTCAAGCAAGTCAATAAAAATCACTGCTAACACTTGACATCCGATATTGTTATTCTCTGCATCAAAAGCAAATAAATATCATATTTTTGAGCGTGAGACTTGTTTGCTTCATGTTACAAATTAATGCACTAAAATTGGATTGCATAAGCTGATTATGAATCAACTCATCAGGAAGCTTGCTGGTCTTATTATTTCCTTGAAAAATGAATATCAGACAGGTGTAGTTTGTACAGACTAGACTCAAGCCTTTGCATACTATCAATATGGCTTTGCATTCATGAACTGTAAATTCTTTTCCAGCACATGAAGATGGGAAAAGTTCCGTTCTAACATCTGCAGTATACCAAAATTCGGTTATATTGGACTAAAGCCTCCCAAAAAAGAAATCTATATTTCAGCATTCTTTTCTCACCTTGGCCCTGGCAACTTGAATGTCTGACTGAAGGAACAATTCTAGCTCCTGGACGAAAACCAATCAACCAGTGAGACAACATTAGATTGCATTATTCAGATCCAAGAGCTTCTGGATACAAACAAGATACATCACAAAAGAAGTCACTGTCTTTATAAATCCTATCTGCTGAAGCAAGTTGATGCATTCGCCGGAACAAAGATCTAGTTCTCACCTCTCAAAGGTAAAGTGCTGACTATATGATGTAACCAATCTGTCATTCTGCAAAGACAAACTCAAACAATATTATCATCAGAATAGCTAGTTGTCCTTCTGGAGTTACAAAGGACTAGATTTTTTACCATTTCAACCATCAGCATCCACTGGTCTTCCACACACAGCTTCACTGCAAAATCGGGTGTGGAGCTTGTGAATGGAACATATAGGTGAGGTCCATGGTTGTCTTGATTGCCTCTTCTTTCTCCACTGCACTATCATTCTCTGCTGCTGGAACTGCCATATGAAGGATGGTGCATGCAAGGCTTGTGTTGAATGTGTCAAATGTTTAGCCTATTGCCATGCAGAGCAGAGATGCTCTTCTCTGCTCCATAAATTATGTGCTGAATTGCCCTCAGATGCAACGACCTGCTCACAGCACTGTTGACATATTTTGTGAAGAGCATGGATGCTCTGTCTTTCACTGCATGGAAGTGACCACTTCAACACTCCATGCACTTTTAAAAGGCCCACTTTGAAACATCACCTCTGCAAGCATATACTCTTTCTTATTTTAAATCTACCTAACCATGCTACTATGAACTGTCTGTGGTAAATTGTGCAGCTTCGGCTTTCGCAGTTGTGTGCAATGCAATCTTAATCATCACAGATTGCCTTCCACTACAGCAAAAGATTGCCATTAAATTCCATCAACTCACACTTTATGCTTTGTTCATTGAAGATAATACCAGTGAGCAGTACTATTGTGCCCTTTGTAATAACATAAGGGACACAAATCTGGGTGCTTATGACTGATGAATGCCCTTGCCCATTGATTACTCATATCAAATGCATTTTACCATGGTGCGCTCGTATCACAGTAGTGCTCTCTTGCTAAACAGCCTTTAGCCAAAACTGGATGCAAGATGCTGCCATGTGATGTGGTGAATAGCCATGCTCCTTTTTAACATCATATATATATATATATAGACTCATCTCCACAATAAGTAATAATCAGCAGAAAATGCGCTAATACCAAACAGTGTTTAATACAAGTTGCTAGAATAGTGCACCTGAAGACCCTGCTATTGCTGAACAGCCAGAACTAGATGAAATTTTTTTGTCTAGTTTTGTATAGTCACTAAAGGAGATTGAACCGAGAGAGGGTTGGGAGGTGGGTGTTTTGTAATCAATAAAGGAGACTGAAAGTTATTGAAGATATGTTTTTATATAAAAATACGCACACCTTAGTAGGAGAGGATAAATATGATAAAAAGAGAGAATTCTATCTTCTTCTTCTCTTTTTTGCCTGGAAAAAAGCATGTAACTCGGTTCAAACAAGGGTCGGACCTTATTAGTATAATAAATTCAAAAACTTTAGCAAAAGGAATATACAAATTAGTGAGATGAAGATCACCACCATAAATGAAAAATGCCCATGCATCATAATCTTATTTCATCCAAACTGCATCGTACATAAATTTCATCCAAACTTAGCATTACTCCTTTTCATTTTTATGCCATCCACTTATGTAAACTCATTTTGTCACCCAAAAGATTAAAAAAAAAAAAAAAAGGAAAGAAAAAGACACTTTTAATCTGGAGTACCCCAATTTATGTATCAACTTTTTGTAGTCATAAACTCAGCAAGAGATCGTGAACGAGAATCACATGAGAAAAGAAGATTGAAGTATGGTAAGTAAAAACCACTTAATTACATATACTTATGTCCTTTAATTTTGGGATGATGGAGATCTTTGGATTGCTGATATTGAAAATAGCAGGAAGACAACTTAGAAAAACTTTTACCAAAAAAAAAAAAAAAACTTAGAAAAAAAGGTCCATATTTGAAACATGACATCCTCCATGCTACGTGGGCTCGAGCAGCTGCTTTAGCAGAGAAAGCCCAATCTCGTTGGACTCGTTGTTAAGAACCCAAGTGCTTAAATTAGCCCGGTCACATGAATAGCTCCGTCCAATGCACAACGTTCAACGCGCAAGAGTTCCCATTTCTCTTGCTAATTTCATCAAAGATAGGTAATTTATTCTGAAATTGAATGACTCGATGGAACACACTTCTGGAAATCAGTCTCTCTTGATCTAAGTCCAAAGAGGCAATATTTCGCTTGTGTAAGACGAGTCATGATACTAACTTGAACGATATTGTATGTCCGAATTACAAGATCTTATTTAGAGATCATAATACGATGCCTATATCTTATTTGGTTGGTATTCAGTAGTGATCTTCGAACAATATTACATGTACGTTTTTTTTATAAGGTCGGAATGTTATATGTACTTTACAAACATCAATTTTCAAGAAGCAAAATGCTATTAATTCTAATTTTTGTATACTCAAAGATAAGAAGAAAAGAGAATTGTATGATTTCCCTATCTATCACAATGAGTACATAAGGTATTCATACATTTTATAGAATGATCATCTAATGTGACAAGATATTACCATATCAATTTTGATTAGCTACTATCAATTATTGATATGTACAACCAACAAATATATACAGGATCTTCTAATTATCTCTAAGATCTTCTTAGAAGAAGTCAACTAAAGTTTGGAGAAAAGATCTAAAATATGCTCAAGTGGATGTAACTTGAACATGAAAGATTTTCTCACAATTATTCATCCAATAGTAAATTGAAAGACATATTCATTACAACTCTTGTGCAACGCTTGTGCGAATGAACAAAATATTGGTATATATACAACTGTTGATTGAAAGACACCACTCTAATAATTAGTTGGAAGGATAATCATAACAATGATAAAGTAAAATTCATCTCTAGAACACAAACACGACCTATCTCTTTTTTCTATCACGACTTCAATGTTAAACTTTCTTTCTATTCAACCTCTCAAAACACCAATTTGGATAACTTTATCTTGAGCAAAATGGGGGTAAATCGAGTTGAGACATTAAGCCTCATGATTAGGGCATCCATATAGGTAAGTCTAAATCAGAAAATGCTGAAAATGTTCAAAATGTTGGACTTGACGATGTCCAACCCATTTGTGACATCCCGAATTTCCAATTCTATTTTCAATAAATTGAAACGGACATTTCATCTGCACGCATATAGTTCTTTTCCCTAAACTGATCACTCATGGGATAACTAGTCTATCGGGTGAAGCCATTAAGAAATTCTAATGCATCGGACTCGAGAATTTGACCAGGAAACGACCTTTCGACCGAGTTAATCTGCAAGGGTCATTATGGCACAGTTAAAAATCGATTAGAAACCGGAGATAGGTCGGCTCGACAGAGGCATGTGATCGAGTGTGGATGATTCCACTAGATTACACTATTCTTGTCGATCGGCACTAGATCGACTTTTCTGTCGATTGGGTCCCCTGTGTCCGTATTTGAAACCTTGTGATTTTCACGACAACCGAAGGTCGCCAATGTGTCAGAGATGTACGTTGTGGCTTGAATTGATCAACCACAGGTCAAATGCACGAAAATTTCTAAAAGCTACCCGGTAGATCAGGACGCGCTAATATCGTGCCAGAGTGAAATTAACCGTTAAATTGAGATCGAATTCAGAAATTGGAAGTCATGGTGTGTCACAAATCATTTTAGGATCATTGATTCATCTTCGAAAGATTTTTCATGCAAGCCGAGTTTTTCAGCAAAATAATCAGAGAATGTGGCTAATTTAGCTCGAGAAATTAGTAGGCCCGCCTTTGGTCGCGCTTTTGGGACTTAAGTTGGTTCTACGGATAAGTGAAGATGTGAATTGAAGTGTGGTGACATTGGATTAATTTTATGGACTTCAATTGGACTCAATTGAAAGAGGATTGAAAGGAATAGAAGAAATTAATGTACAAGAATTCATGCCCCGGCGGAAAATGAAATTGAACCTATTGGAATAAAGTTGTGGGAGGTTTGGAGATAGTGGAGTATGACATCATTGATGATGTCATGGTGGGCCATTTTTGTTGGATTAAAGAAAGAGAAAAAGAAAAAGAAAAAAAAAGTGGTCCCTCTCTCTTTCTATCTTCTCTCTCTGCCTTGCGTGCGACCACCCCCCTCTTCTTCTTCTTCTTCTTCTTCTTCTTCTTTAAAAGAAAATGCAGCAACCAAAGATCACCGGACCACCCTCGTCGCTCGCCGTTCGCCGCCGCCGCACGCCGCCGCCACCGCCGCCGCGCGTCCGCGCGCGCGAAACCCCGCGCCCACTCGCCGTGGCCGCTCGTCACCTTCACCTCGTCCACGTGCAGCTGCGTTCCAGCAGCTCGAGCCTTCGCCGGAGCTCCCTCCGGCCACCATTCGGCCCCGCCTTGGTCCGGTTAGACTCCCCGACCTTCCCTCGACCCATCCTCGCCTCAACCCAAGCTTATTTTCTCATTTTTCAGCCATGGACAGCACCTAAAAGAAATGGGTATGGCAGCTCGGTCTTGGCCCGTTTTGGCCGGCTTCCCGAGCCCGGGTGCTCGGCCCGCCTTGAGGAAAGTCGATCCTCACGTCGGCCTCGTCGTTTTGGCATGCTCAGCTCGCTAATCCGGTGAGTTTAGCTCACTAAATCTTGATTAGACGGTTAATGATACCCTAAGTGTGCTTAGTCTAAGTTAAGTGAGTTTATGTGGATTGATTAGTTTATTTGATTGTGGATTAGATTAGTGTGTTTAATTAAGTTAAATGATGTTTAGTTTAAAGTTAAGTAGGTTTATTTTTAATATAAGCCTTGATGTGACATAATGAGTTTTATTTTTGATTTATTTAATTGTTTCGAAATTCTGGAATTTAATAATATATTATATTCCGAAAATCATTAAAATATTATTTATTAAAAAAAAAAAAAAACTCGAAAAATTATTTTTGGCCTCATTTGCTTAAAATTTCGTGCTGATCGTTGCTGTGCAGTTAGAATTTGGATTTAATGAATGGATGTGGTATATTGAGTTTTGATTGTGATAAATAGGGTTTTTAGCTATAAAACCCAAGTGTTGGATTTTGATGCAGAAATTTGATTGTTATGGTTTACTATTGAAATTGAAATATGTGATTAAATTGTGGAATGTCCGGAATTCAGTAATGATTGTCGTGTGTTGGTTAATGAGGAACCGTCCTGAGCTGTTGAGCTAGATGTACCCCTATATGGGATGCCCGCACAACGGATGCCGGTCGCAGTAGAGGCTAGGCCGACTGGACCGATGATCCTTCGGGAATGCCGTCGACGTAGTGACGAAGCCGCGCTCCACGGGGGGAGGCGATGCCTGACATGAGTGTCAGTAGATAGCTGAGGCTATGTCCTTGTGTGGCAGTGATTAATAATTGGAACGCGTGTCGAGTGCATTTATGATTTCTATGAAAGTGTTGGCGTTCCAATTGTTTGAATTCTTATTATTACCTGAGTTTGTGAGATATAAATTGTGCTAACCTGCAGGAAGGAATTAAGATGAGGTAAGTCTTCTGTGTGATGTGGCTAGGCCACCCGGGGTGTATTTTCTTTCTAATAGGGGTTTAGGGGGTTGAACTTGCTGAGACATTGTCTCATCCCGGTTTGGGGACAACAATTTCAGGTCCCTGGTAGATGGAGCGACTAGATAGCTTGGGTTGGCTCTGAGGAGTTGCAGCGGTGAAGTCATAAGGATTGGAGAACGTGTCCGACTTGTAGGTCATAGGACAGTTCCTTTTTAAGAGCTGGTCTTTTGTAGACTTTTGGCTGTAGGCCTTTGTTTGTAATTCTGTTGAATTATGAAAGTGTTATGTTGGGGTTTTGCTTCCTACTTTTCTATCCCGTATTTTATTGTCAGGGGTTTTTTTTATTATGCTTCCGCGTGTGCATTAAAGGACTGATTGGGTCGGCGACTTAACCTGAGAACGTCGCTTTTTGAATGACCATGGTGGGATGTTGGCGCGCTCGGGGTTCGGGGCGTGACACATTTATGTAGCTTATCAAGTCTATTATTTAATATTTGATATATTCCTAATTTAGTTAAATATATTATGAGCAATATATTTGTGACATCCAATTAATCATGTGTAATTCATATCTTAAACTTTGATGGAAGGTTGAGATTTTATAACTGTAGGGTTGGTCCCATAAGTCTCGCTATATAAGATCTCTTTTTGGTAAAGAATGTATGCATTCCATTATCAAGCTTATGCTATTTTCAGAAAATTGAAGAGAGAAAAAAAAAATACACATCCATCATAGCTTTCATAGAGGAGAGTAGTGAAGATTATACCCACGAGAAGACATCCTCTCGCTTGTTGAATCAATTACAGCTATGTCTATTAATTTTATATCATGTTCATGTGGTTGAAAAATCTTTTTATTTTGACACAAAACACATACAATTTTATAGGTAGCTGGTATTAGACACGCTCAAATAGACTCCTTTGAAATCTTTAAACATGTAAAGTTATAAAAAACCCCTTGAAAACTAGTTGGTGCCCGAAGGGTCCAGACACGACATTAAAGAAAACTTAAGAAGGTAAATGAATATGAAGGAAAGGGCAAGAATTTTTCATTTAAAAATACAAGTAAAACACTCGAAATTATATTAATAACGACACTTGCAAATATATTAATAACAACAATGCAGGTGAATGCTCGATATTAAAAAAAAAATTAGAGCATGAAGAATAAATAAGGGTATTAATTAATATATACATGATCTCATTGATGTAAAATGAAGACGAAATGAAGGTTTAAAGCTCGATATGAAAATAACAGTGACATGAAGAATTGGATGTGAAATTACAATTGGACGACGTACTTTCGTTTGCTTTGTGTGGTGCGGAATCCTTCGCCCGTTGGGCAAGTTCTTTCGCAAGATTTAAAGAGATAAAATAAGCAAAGTCAAATTAAAAAATGAATCTGACAAAAAAATAAATAAATAACAATTAACTAATATTATAGCAAATCGATAAGGCTCATAGAGGAATATTGATTACCGACACAATCATCAAGAAGATCACCTATCGGTACGATAATTTTTCATACGAAGAATCTTTAAAAGATCACACGCGCTTTAAATGTAATAAGAGAAGAAAATAACTTTTAAAAGGTTATATAGCCCGAACTAGCATTTCAAGAATTATTCTCATACTTTGTTTCAAAATACAGAAAATAAAATTTATATTAGTAACTCACTCAACTCAACCGGGGCTTATAATTTGATACAAAAGCAGTGGTTAGTGGATGTAATGTTTCACGGCAAAAAATGTAGCATGTGAACAAAATCTACTTAACATTTCAAATTAGGGAAATGACAAGTGAGAACTATACATAGAGTAGATGTATATGTTATATCTAAATGACACTATATACTAAAATAAATTTTTGAATAAAAAAGGAATGGAATCCACCAAATGCAGGGCTGCCAAAATTCCCAAACTATAAGTAGAACTATACATAGAGTAAAAGCTGGTCAATTTTTAATTAGCTTGAAGTGCAATAACACACGCCACCTTAAAATTTGAAGGGTATTTTTGGAAGAAATAACCGGGGCAACCCCATTCTTCTTCTTTACAAACAGCACCGGCGCACCCCTGGACTGATATCAGCTGTGTTTGTGTTTGCAAGACAATCATACAACAGACTTGCAGTTGCGAAATCACTCCGAAATTATATGGAAGATATGCAGCTGAAACCAACAGTAGAGTCGAGCACAGAAGCTTAACCAAGCTCTCTGTAGCTTGTAAAATCAAGTTGTCCCATGCACTATGCTCGAGCACGACTCACACAGCCCAATTTCAAGTCCCAGCAATAAATGGAAACTGTTGTATTCCGTCAGGAGTTTTGCTTTACGAAGACTAACTCACAGAATCATGCTCACACTGAAACTAGTTAATGAACAGACGCATCAAATTCTACATGCATTGGGCTAGGAAGAAGCTAGAACGAGGAGACTGTACATCTTCGTGTGGACCGGTTGCAATCTCCTCATAGTCATCCAGCCTATTGCAATGACCATAGGATTTCGTTGGAACTTAGAAGGGATCAATCATAAGCAACTACTCTACACAATTAGAGACACATGGATTGGATCCATACCAAGGTTTGGTAATTGTTTTGTGTCATAACGTGGATAAGCGAACTCACCCACAAATGTAGTTGATGTCCCTTCGAAGAGAACGAGTAATTGATGAGCCGTTAAAAAATGAATGATTGAAGAGAAAAATTCCGTGATTGTCATATGACTGAAAAGAAACAACGAAATGGATGAAAGGTGAGATCAAAGACATCCAACATCCATGACCAAAAGCAGGAAGGTTGAACGAAGAAGCAAATGGCATCTTCGCGTCAAATTCTTAAGCACTGCCATTGCTGGTGCATGATCCTTCCTAACTGGCCTCCTTTCAATGGTCTAATTTACTTCAAGAATGGAAAATCGTCTCCCTCATATGTAAACAGACATTCAAGTGCTCAGCAACTTTGATGTTTACTAGCAGCCGATGGCTACCATTGCAAGACTAATATCAGCTGTCTTAACATTTGCCGGACAAATGTACAACAGACTTACAGTTGGAAATTACTACAGAAAATATACAGCTGAAAACATTAGTAGAGTCAAGCTGGGAAGCTTAATAAAACTCTGTATAGCTTGCAAAATCAAGTGATCCCATGCTCTATGCTCGAACGTGACCCCCGCAGCTCTATTTCAAGCTTAATCTTCGGTTGCGCTTGCACTGCCCTTGAATACTGTTTCTAGGATTCCGATCCTTTCTGCATTCGACAAGTACTTTTTAAGATATGGCGCAAAACAGAGTGTCACCACCGTTGCAGAGTTAGAAACCAGACCACTAGCCACCACGGAGCCCCATCTTAGTCGAATTGAATATACTCGGTCAAATGAGAAGATCCAGTACAAGTACAAGTACACATACATCATATTCGCTTTCTCGAAATAGGAGAAAAAGACCATTAATTCTCTTTTTCCCCAGGGGAAAAAAAACAACCTTGCACGACAACCCATGAGAACACTACGGTTAAAGAATTGGGGTTCGTATTGGTGCTATCGAGAATGTTGCTCCCCAATATGGTCAACGAAAGAATCCCCTCCGCAGTCACGGGCCAGGCACCGTAATGGAAATTTCAGCAATGATTCGGATCACTCAACGATGTTAGAACGAAGCTTTTGAAAATTGCAGTCGTGCTCGTGTCACCAAGGCATCTAATTTTTCCCAGTTCTTATGGATAAATGAGCAAAACAATCGTATACCAGCAAACAATGTGAAAAGATATATATATTGAACCGCTGGCCAAACAGGAAGCTACAAAGAATTCAACAGAAATAAAGAAATAAAAAAAGAAAAGAAAATAAAGGAAAAAATCGTAAGAGTAGGAATATATTCAAAGTCGTCACTGGGGCGTTCAGACTTCAAGCATGGAACGCTGATTCACGAACGAGGGTGGCGACTGTAGCTGCGCTCTTCCACCACGCCATATAGGAGACCGCGCTGCACGGATGATCATGAGGAGGAGTTTGCTGTGAAGACACAACCAAAGTTTTCGAATGAGGTTGCGCAACAGATTCACGGAAAGCCACAGGAGCAGCACGAACCAGGGGACAGAGTGGAAGCAGTCATAGAGCAACGGCCATGTGACTGAGGCCACTGATATTGAACTAGTGATGTTGATGAGGAGGTGAACCAGGGGACAGAGTGGAAGCAGTCATAGAGCAACGGCCATGTGACTGAGGCCACTGATATTGAACTAGTGATGTTGATGAGGAGGTGCGATGACGCTCCATCACAAGGAGGAGCGTGGCTGCCAGATGGTGGTGTGTGATCAGCAAGACGCAGCACTAAGAAGTGCAGAAGCAAGCTGCAAATGGAGATGCCAGTGGCGATGGGGTGGGCTTCAAACGGCGAAATCAATTTTCCTTGGAATTTAATTTGGATGAAATTGACGAGGATAGATATGATGGTTGTAAAATCCATCGCGCAGGGTGGGAGTTCTTCGGTGCAGAGAGAGGTCCTAGAACTCAACGAAGAAGAACTCCCTTCTGAAAGAGAATTTATAAAAAAAATTGTAAGAGTAGGAATATATTCAAAGTCGTCGGAAGCTTTAATTACAACTGGGGCGCTCAGACTTCGAGCATGGAACGTTGATTCACGAACGAGGGTGGCAACTGTGGCTGCGCTCTTCCACCACGCCATACAGGAGATGGTGCCGCACGGATGATCATGAGGAGGAGTTTGCTGTGAAGCCATCGCCGAAGTTTTCGAATGAGGCTGCGCAACAGATTCACGGAAAGCCACAGGAGCAGCACAAACTAGGAGACGGAGTGGAAGCAGTCATAGAGCAACGGCCATGTGATCGAAGCCACTGATATTGAACCAATGATGTTGACGAGGAGGTGCGATGACGCTCCATCACAAGGAGGAGCGTGGCTGCCAGATGGTGGTGTGTGATCAGCAAGACGCAGCACTAAGAAGTGCAGAAGCAAGCTGCAAATGGCGATGCCAGTGGCGATGGGGTGGGCTTCAAACGGCGAAATCAACTTCCCTTGGAATTTAATTTGGATGAAATTGACGAGGATAGATATGATGGTTGTAAAATCCATCGCGCGGGGTGGGAGTTCTTCGGTGCAGAGAGAGGTCCTGAAACTCAACAAAGAAGAACTCCCTTCGGAAAAAGAATTTATAAAACCGGGGGATAGAGTGGGAGGAGTCATGGAGCAACAACCATGCGAGCGAAGCCATCAATATCGAACCAGTGAAGTCGATGAGGAGGTGCGATGTTGCTCCCTCATAAGGAGGAGCGCGGCTGCTAGATGGTGGTGCTTGATTAGAAAGACGCTGCAACAAGAAACACAGGAGCACGCTGCAGATGGGGATGGGGTGGGTTTCAAAGGGTGAAATCAACTTCCCCTAGTATTTCACTTCGATGAAGTTGACCAGGATGGAGACAATGGAGGTAAAATCGATGGCGCTGTGAGGGGGTGAAGGAGGGACATCGTTAATATATAATATATTTTCATGGAAAGACTTTGGACCTGTTGTAAATGAGGATTTAAGTCAATACCATATTCTGTCAATAAAATATTTAATTGAAAGATGTTGGAGATATTGTAGACAACTAATTGACAGACAACACCATATTTAATTGTTCTTCAAATTGGACTTATTGCTATTGATTCGACGATCCCTATAGGACGTGGTTAGGGAGAATTAATTGTTGGGGACAAATAGACGAGTAAAATAACAGTCACGGATACTATTCTCAATCAATAAGGTCAAAACGTAATATGTGTTTATGTAGCTATTGGTAAAAAAGAATCTTCAATTAAATATGGTGTTGTCTGTCAATTAGTTGTCTACAATAGCTCCAAAATCTTTCAATTAAAATACATGATATATTGACGATGTCCCTATCCCAGGACCCATGGTACTCATCTTTCCATAAAAATATTCGAATGATGTTCCTATCTTCACCCCTCGTTGGAAATATGGAAATGTCGATTCTGAGTATCAATAATGGATTCAGTTAATCAGTAATTAGCTTGGTAAAATAGGACACAGAATTATTATGTAATCAGTGCATATTTCTTTATTTTTTTCTTTCCTAACTTGTCAGGAAGCTAGCTGGTCTAATTATTTCCACAAATATGAACATCATATGAGTGTAGTTTGTACAGAATTGTCTCGAGCATCTGAATACTATCTATCTAGCTTTGCATACATGAACTGTAAATTCTACAGCACATGAAGATGGGAAAAGTTTGATTCTAGCATCTACAGTCTGCCAAAATTTAGTAATCCTGAACTAAAGCCTACAGAAAAAAAATCAGCATTTCAGCATTCCTTTTTTTTCCTTGCCCTCGGCAGCTTGAATGTTAAATCCACCGGGGAGACAACATAGTCCTTGATTGCAAGTTAACGCATTTGCCACAACAAAGATCTCGCTGTTGCCACTCAAAGGTAAACTGAAGACTACATGATGTAACGACTCCCACATTCTGCAATGATAGACCACAACTATATTATCATTGGAATAGCTAGTAAGCATTAATGGTGTATATGCGAGAGAGATGGAAAAAGCTGACATCTTTCATTTTGATTTGGATCACTCAACGATGTTAGTGTTAGATCAAAGATTTTGAGATTGTAGCTGTGCTCGCCTCACCAAGGCATCAATTTATCCCATGGATAAATGAACAAGAACATAGTACACCAGCAAAGAATGTAAAATGACACATATCCATCCACAAGCCAAATAGAAAGCTACAAAGAGATTCGCCAGAAAAAAAGAAGGAAATCTGCAACATTTAACAATGTTTTCAAAGAGGTCGGAAGCTTTAACCTCAAGAACAATCACTGCCCTTATATGGCTACTAGAAAAGACCATTCTATTGGTCGTGACAATTGTTGAGGTTATCTTCAATCTCTTTGATAACAATAGAACCCGATTTCTTTTGAGGGCTTAGCCTATCTTAAACATATCTAGTCGCAACAAGGTCCATTGCCGTTCATGGCTAGGAATAGGAACGATACATAGGTGGTTTTTACTTATCCCCTGCTCTCCTTTCTTATGGTCGGGAGATAATTCGATGATGTCGAAGGCTTGGCGACTCATTATGTTTTCAGATAAAGAGAAGAAAGCCCCAAGCATAACTTATACAAAAGTAGCTTAGCTTCCTAAAGTACTAATCATTTGATTTAAAGTGGTCATACAATTTAAATTAGTTTTTCCAAGCAGGAAACAGTCGAACAACTATAGCGCTCAAACTTCCAACATGAAATGCAGATCCACGACCAGATGCGGCAAGTGTGGCGGTGCTCTTCCACCATGCCACAGGCGAGATGGCGCCACACGGAAAATCATGACAAAGATTTTGTCGTAAAACCACATACAAAGCTTTTGAAAGAGGCCGCGCAATAGACTCATGGAAAGCAATAGGAGCAGCATGAACAACCGGGGGACGCAGTGTAAGGAGTCGTGGAGCAGCAACAACGCGAGCGAAGCCACCGACATAGAACTGGCAAAGTCGATGAGGAGATGCGTTGCTCCATCACATGGAGGAGTGCGGCCGCTAGATGGTGGTGCCCGATTTGCAAGACGCAGCAACATAAAATGCAGGAACAGGTTTCAAAGGGTGAAGTCAACTTCCCCTCGTATTTCACCTCGATGAAGTCGACGAGGAAAGAGACAATGGAGGTGAGATCCATGGCGCCGCGAGGGGTGAAGGCAGGGACATCATTGATGCCGGTTCTTTTATTGAAAGTGACTTGCTAAGCACTTAGCAAGCCACTTTAAATAAAAGAACCAACAATGCCTTCACCCTATCACTGGAGTGGACAGTGGAGGAATGCCTTTGAACTTTCCTATTTATTTATTCTTGGGTTAGAAAAAAATAAAAATATTTCGTTTTATCCTACTTGAATTCTTTAATAAAGACGACCGCATCAACTAAAATAAACAGAGTCTAATTCTCCTCTTTTTTAGCAGAATAAGAAAATCGAAACTCATACTTAAAACTAAACCTCTCCGCCCCGAGTGGCCTCACCCCATTCAATTTGCTTACCTTATTCTGGCTCCACATAGTTTTGCATGAATACATGATAACCTAAAAGATTTATGTCCATGATTAAAGTTCAATAACCGGGTTTGCAAATCATAATAAATAAGAGCAAAATGGTAAGCCCAAGCCCAAGTGTATCGTTTAAGCCCTTTTTTGGTTCTTGCTTCGGTCTTGCTTTGGTCTTGCTACAATTGACGCTGAAGGGAAATCTAGAGCAGAAAGAGAGAATGAAAATAGAGTTTGGCCAAGAATAACCCACCTCCCCCCAAAAAAAAGAAAAGAAGAAGAAGAGGAAAGTAGAGTTCGAAGAAATCAAGAAAAAGACAAAAAGGAAGATTAATGCAAGGTGGATCCGACACGACATGTGTTGCCCAATGCACGGACTAGTAATTTGTTGAGTAAGCCTTCCTAGTGTACCCATTATTTTCTCAAAACAAAAGGCGCTCTCGGTGCATGCACGTTTGAGAGGCTTGGTCAAGCTCAATTTTTTTTTTTTTCATAGCAATCGGTAAGGATTCGAAACTTTTATTTATCTAATGGAAGAAGTTCATGTAGTTAATCTATAAACTAGGTTTTGTATGGATTCTACATTGCTGGGTTGATTTTAGAGGTTTTTAAGCTGTGAAATTATGTTGTAAGGAAATTTTAGGGTGTTGCATAGCAGGATTTCGTGAAAGTTGATTTAGGTTTACGGTTTGATTGGGATAAATTTTTAAAGTTTTGCACTCTACTAGAAACCATTTTCCAATTAGTATGTTTGGCAATGGATTTTGCCCTTCTCCAGCCATCTTATGGCTTTATGGTCTCTTAGTAACTCAAAAAGAGTTTTCTATTGAAAGTAAGTTCACTTGAATTGGAGCTTTGAAATGAAGTTGACACTGTTTGCAAAGTAGTTATTCGGAGGTCTTTTGTCAAGTGGATGATTTGACTCCAGAATATGGAATCACCTACCGAAGTTTTTAGTCGAGGTTAGTTGACACATAAGTTTGAAAATGGCATCACCTTCAATAGGATTTTGAAACTTTTTGAGCAGCATAACTTTCAATTTGGATTTTGGTTAGGCATAAGTTATGATCTACGAATTTGTAAACTCATGTTTTAAATGTGATATATTATATGTTGCGAAAGGCATTGCACGATACGATTTTGTTAAAACAAAAAAAGTAAAGTTTAAAACATATATGTTGCACAAAGCCATATGAAGCGTTTACTACCCTTTTGGTATTTGAAATTTGAATGAATATTCCTGATGAGTATAACGCTAAGTTGAAGTGACATGGCTCATATTTGGATTTCACTATACATTATATATTGGATTTGGATAAATGAGTCTCTAATAGTACTTTATAATATGCATGGCAGATGCTCCATTTGCTTAGGAGAGATTTGTGTTAGTCACTACACCATGATTGCTCATATTATCTATTTCAAATCCTTTTCAAGTTCTTTAGCTAAGGTGGGACGTGGGAGTTATCAACGAGAAATTTTTATAGTTGGATTTTGATACGAGTTTAGATACTTGTATATGTTTGAAATGATAGTAGTGAGGTTTAGTTGAGTCTGGAAACATGTATTATATACTCTTACCTTTTTTATGAATTTCAAAACTCTTGATTTTGTAACCAACTCACCGTTTTATCAAGTATATAGATGAAGACATATTCGAATAACATGTTCACGTTGGTTTATGTTTGAGGCCATCTCTTTTGGGTAGGAGGAGGGTGATGTCGTTTTCCCTATTTTTATAGAGTCGAGGTGTGACAAAAGTTAACAACGTATCTCATTCGCAAAATCAACAAAATAAAAACATACACCAATATATCGTTATTGTTTCCCTATTTTAGTATGGTCTTACAAATTTCAAACTGCAATAATAGCCACTCATCCCTCTCTTTAGATACCCATCTATAGTGCAACATGTTTTAAGCACGAACTCACCTATTTCTATAATGGTTGGATATACTAAATCCTACCAAAGACTTTCGAACTAGTTGAACATTTTTTTTTGGTGAAATATTACGAAAATAGGTTCCCATCTTGACAAGAGATTGCATTTTCTTCACTTTGAGATATCTTGGATTGTTGATGGAAGCATGAATTTTTATGGGCTAATTCCCTAAAAAAAATTCTCAACTTTAATTTCAATTTCAATCCTATCCCGACCTATTTCTTTGTCCCAACTTTCACTATGGTCCCATGTCTATCCATAAGGTAAGGGTCATCACTTGACTCCCCATTGTGACATCCTGAAATTTCAGTCATGTTTTCAATTGAATGAATCGGGCCTTACATCGACGCGCTTATAGTGCTATTCTCCGAGCTTATCACTCATGAGATAACTATACTATCTGGGGAAGTCATTAAGAGATTTTAATGCAATAGGCTTGAGAATTCGACCATGAATCGACTACTCGACCGTGCTCATCTGTAGAGATTATTACGGCACAGTTAAAAATCGATTAGAGATCAGGGATAGGTCGGTTCGACTGAGATGTGTGGCTAAACGTGGGTGATTCCACCAAATTGCAAAATTCTCGTCGATCGGTACGACACTAATTTTTCTGTCGTTTTGGTACCTAGTGTTCGTATTTGAAATCTCGAGATTTTAACGACCACCGAGAGTTGCCAATGTGTCGAAGAGGTACGTAGTGGCTCGAAGAAAATCGACCACGGGTTAATTGCGCCAAAAGTTTCATAAAGCTACCCGGTAAGCCAAGTCATGCTAAAATCGCGCCAGATTGAAATTAACCGCGAATTTGAATCCGATTTCAGAAATTGAAAGTTCTGTCATGTCACGAGTCATTTTAGGAACGTCGACTCATTCTCTGAAGATTTTTCTACAAACTGAGATTTTTGGCGGAAATTCAATTTAGGGCCGATTTCGACCGGAAAATTCAGGGCACTGTTTTTTATCGCGTATTTTGGATGCAAGTAGGTTCTATTGACGAGGAAAATTTTTGATTTGATCGTGGACTCGATGATGAATTTTATGGAGATCGAATTGAATTAATTCAAAGGGGAATTGAAGTAATTTTGGGGGAAACTTGTGCAAATTCGTAGCCCCCCATGCCCCTCAACTTTTGGACCATCTCCAAGGCTTCTAAGACAAGATTGTGGCTGGAAAATTGCTGAGAAAGACTGCCAGCCAATAGCCCATCTTCTCCTTCCTGAACATCTGCTTTCTCCATTTTAGAGCATTTTGGGAGCTCAAATTTGCAGAGAGAAAACCAGAAAAGCCTCCCTGCTCGTCGACCAGCCGAACCGCCTCCCCTGTTGCCCGTTTGCTCGTTGCTGCCGTCCAGCGCTGTCCGCGAGCCCGTGCGGTCGTCCCCCGCACCTGAGCCCCTTGCTCGCCGTTCCGACACCGTAGAGCCCTTCATCCAGCCCTTCGAACCATCACTGTCGCCGTTCAGGCCGTCGGAGCAGCCGCCGACGCCTATTGTTGCCCGCAGCAACCCCGTCCGCCTATCCTATGCTATTTCTAACCAACCTAGCCATTCGGCCCAACCCTTTCGATTCTTGGACAGAACCGAAATCCAGCAAGGGCTTTGTGACTTCAAAGCCCGCTTTGGAGCCCTTCCCGGCCTTGTTTGGTGCTCCTGCTTTGGAGTTTGTGGCCCGTCTCCGCCTCGCCGTCCTTGTGAACTCATCGGAATTCAAAACTGGTGAGTTTACTCATTAAACTCTGCTTAGGGAGTTAATTATGCTTAATGGTTGATTAGTTTAGGTTAAGCTTGGATTAGGTGGATAGTTAGAATGGATTAGCAATTTAGTTAATCGTTTATGCATGTTAGGTGGTTAGAGTTGTGTAATTAGAAAGTAGATAAGCCGTTATATTTATCTAGCAGGTTCGGAAATTTTCCGGGCCCGTTTCGGTATTTAATTAGGCTTTTCCGGCCTAAGTGTGCATTTTTGCCATTTATTGGTATTTATTTAATTAGTTTTGGTAATTATTTAATTAATTTTTATTTTCCGGCAATTAGGCCGGGATAACCGGTGACTGGAATTTCGTGCTGATTGCAATGGTGTGAATGCTTTATTTAATTGATTGTTATTTTGTGCTACTTGAGCGGAATTTATAATTTTGGGAATTTATCCCAAAATTGAGTATTTTCGGCTTTTAATCGGGAAACACCGAGTGTCAGTTTACAACGCCAAAAATATTTTGGTGGACCATATTAAATGGTGGGATTTTGAAAAGGAAAATTGTATTTTGGTTAAGGTGACCGTGTACCAACACGATTATTTTTATCGGGAATGATAAAAATAGTGAAATTGGTTGTTGATTAGAATTGTATACTATATCAGCTCGCGGGCTTTAATATATCAGCTTAGAGTGAGCAGTATACCTTAAGTATCGCACAGCTTTGGTGAGCATTAATTACCGCACAACTTTAGTGAGCATTAAGTACCACACAGCTTTTGTGAGTATTAAATATCGCATAGCTTTGGTGAGCATTAAGTACCGCACAACTTTGGTGAGCATTAGCAATATATTATATCAGCCTGCGGGCTTTGATATGTCTGCTTAGGGTGAGCAGTATACTCTGTTATCAGCTTTTGGCGAGCTATACTATCTATCTTCAGCTTAGGGTGAGCAGTCCTTGATATGATCAGACTTTATAGATAGTATTGAATGGGTTGATCGAGAGATGGTATCGATGGTATGGAGTCGAATGAATTGACTGATTGATGTTTGAATTGGATTGAGTTGATTTGATGGTTATGAATTGTACTGACTTGCATGAAAGATCTGAGGCAAAGGTAAGTCCTTTAACTCGTGCTTGTGCTTAGGTAGCCCTTGCGGTGTATTTCCTTCCTAGTCGGAGTTTAGGGGGTGAACTTGTTGAGACGTCGTCTCACCTCGTTGTGGGATAACATTTATAGGTCCTTAGATGGCTGTTCCACCTGAGCGTTTTGGCCAACCGAAGAAGGTTACCGAGCAGCACTCTCAGATTTCCCTCCTAGGGAGCCAAGGAGCCTGGGTCTACAAACTCATGCGATCCGTTATATGGGTTAATGAGGGTCTACCCCATAAGGTACCTCATCGATTCAGATTGTGGTATTGTCACGGGCGAGATGGACCCAGAGAAGGCTCCCTTCCAGAGTCTGAGATTCTTAGGTTGGTACTGGAGATCGCTTTTGGCGTGGGCACGACTGATCCTCCTGGTGGTTTAGTGGTAGATCCAGATCTTTTGGATCCAGGGATCCCAGAGTATTCAGTTGAGGACTCAAATGCTTAGAGGATCCATAGCCCTCCCCTTTTTGCAGACCTTGTATATATCGGCTAATATTGTAACTGACTTAGTTTGATATGAATATAAGTGTGTTGTGGTTTTCGAAAAATTCTAACCCTGTTTTTCTATCCTATCATGTTGTTGTCTGGGGATTAATTATTCGCTTCCGCATGCGTATTAAAATGAATGGGTTGGCGACGCGTCCTGGGACGTCGTTAGTTAATCAACCGCTGAGAGATGGGCACGCGCTCGGAGGATTGGGGCATGACACCCATGGTCCAACCATTGCTTCGTTAACATCGAAGCCTCTTGGAAACTCCCTCATAGAAAGGGAGATGGAATCGCTGTCATGAAAATTACCCAGCGCCCGCATAGAGAGAGATAATAGTTTTGTCTAATTTGTCTAGTCAATAAAGGAGATTGAATAGAGAGAGGGTTGGGAAGTGGGTGTTTTGTAGTCAATAAAGGAGACCGAAAGTTATTGAAGAGATGTTTTTATATAAAAATACGCACGCCTTAGTAGGAGAGGATAAATATGATAAAAAGAGAGAATTATGTATTCTTCTTCTCTTTTTTGCCTGGAAAAAAGGATGTCACCCGGTTCAAACAAGGGTCGGAGCTCATTAGTTAGTTGCAGAGTTGGGGAGGCACTTATCGAGAAGAAAAGAATTGGGGAGGAAGGAGACCACCTTCCTTTTTGATGTTTCAACTTACAGGGATCACCGCGGACACTCGACATCTGAGATTGTTATTCTCTGCAGCAAAGCAAATAATATCATATTTTTTAGTGTAAAACTTTTGTGCTCAATGTTATGAGTTGGAGTACTAACATAGGGATGCATAATTTGATTATGAATCAACTTGTCAGGAAGCTTGCCAGTCTTATTATTTCCTCGAAAAGTGAATATCATATGTGAGTAGTTTGTATGGACTAGTTCCAAGCTTTTGCAAACTACCTATAGGGCCTTGCATTCATGAACTGCAAAAATTCTTTTGCAGCACATGAGGATGGGAAAAGTTCAGTTCTAACATGTGCAGTCTACCAAAAGTCAGTTATATTAAACTAAAGCCTCCCAAAAACGAAGTCTATATTTCAGCCTTCTTATCTCACCTTGGCCCTGGCAACTTGAATCTCTGAGAGAAGCTACAATTCTAGCTCCTGACGAAAACCAATAAGCCAGTGAGACAGCAGTCTTAGATTGCATTACTCAGATCCAAGAGCTTCCAGATACATACAGGATCCATCACAAAAGAAGTCACCGCCTTTATAAATATTATTTGCTGAAGCAGTTGACGCATTCACAGCAACAAAGATCTAGTTGTCACCTCTGAGAGGAAAAGTGCTGACTACACAATGCAACCGCTCTTGTCATTTTGCAATATCAAACTCAAACAAAATTATCATCAGAATAGCTAGTAAGTGATATCCATGCATATGGGACAGAGATGAACAAACTGACATCTTTCATTTGATATGGATAACTCTGTGATGAAAGAACAAAGCTTCTATATTGCAGCTGTTCTCGCATCTCCAAGGCATCTATTTATCCTAGTTCATAACTTTATTTTGGCAACTAGAAACGACATATGACAACATTTGGCACGTGCCGATGCGATAATAAAGAGTTAATATATGAATATGCTAGCAAAAACGCCATTTTTCATTAACGTGCCTCTTTTTCTCTTTTCAGTAAAGAAAAAAATTCCAAATCTTTTGGTCTACTAGGATCTTTGGTAACCTTGAATCAAACAACGAAACATCTCCCCATCGTCCTTGTTGTAATGATTGTCAAGAGTATTTTCGGTCTCTTCAGTAACATTTGCACTTCAGTTAAAGGTTACAAGTTTTAAGCATCTGCTAGTGAATTAGCAAAAGCATTTGACACTCTTGCAGTCTTTAAGTTCTTCTGTAGATCTTGCACATAGCTTCATTATTTGACTTGGTATCATGATAACTCTCCTGGGAATCTTTTTCCACGACAAGCATTCAGGCTTTTATAAACCCGAGAAGAAGATCAACTTCCAAGTTCATGTCAAATGATGAAGAAACCCACTGAAAATTAAAATCAATATGATTTGTTCCTCCTACAGGAATCTGTAGGTATTTGCCACAACAATGATCTAGTTGTCACCTCTCAGAGGTCAAATGAAGACTATATGATATAACCTCTCTGATTCTACAACGACAAACTAAAACTTTATTATCATCGGAATAGCCAGTAAGCCGTAATGGGGTATGTGGGACAGATGAAAAAACAGACATCTTTCATTTTGATTTGGATCATGCAATGATGTCGGAACAGAGCTTTTGAAATTGCAGCTGTGCTCGTGTCTCCAAAGCATCTATATATCTTAGTTCATATGGATATATGAGCAAAACCATAGTATACCGGCAAAGAATGTAAAATGGCACACGTCGATCAGAGGGCCAAAAAGAAAGCTACAAAGAGATTCACCAGAAAAAGAAGGAAACCCGCAACACTTGCAATGTTTTCAAACAGGTCAGAAGCTTTAACCTCAAGAAGAATTTCTACCCTTTATATGGCTACTAGAAACGATTATTCTACTCCTTGTAACAATTGTTGAGGTTATCTTCAATCTCTTCGATAACAAATAGATCCAATTTCTTTTGAGGGCCACTGTCCATAAAAAGAACGACAAATGATGTCCCTGCCTTCACGCCTCACGGCGCCATGGATTTAACCTCCATTGTCTCTATCCTGGCCGACTTCATTGAAGTGACATACCAAGGGAAGTTGACTTCACCGTTTGAAACTCACCTCGTCACCACCACTGTCGCCATCTACAGCTTGCTCCTGCATTTCTTGTTGCTGCGTCTTGCTAATCGGACAGCACCATCTAGCGGCCGCGCTCCTCCTTGTGATGGAGCATCATCGCACCTCCTCATCGACTTGACTGGTTCGATATCGGTGGCTTCGCTCACTTGGTTTCTACTCCACGAATCCTCCCACTCTCTCCCCTGGTTGTTCGTGCTACTCCTGTTGCTTTCCGTGAGTCTGTTGCGTGTCCTCTTTCAAAAACTTTGGCTTTGGTTTTATGACAAAATCTTTGCCATGATTTTCCGTGTGGCGTCATCTCGTCTATGGCATGGTGGAAGAGCGCAACCACATCCACCGCACCTGATTATGGATCTGCCTTTATCGCTGGAAGTCTGTGCGCCCTAGTTGTTCGATTGACTCTTCCCTGCTTGGATAAAGTAATCTAACCACTTTAAGGAGAGCAAAGAACAAGTAAACACCATCGGTGTATTTTACCTATTCCTAGCCATGAATGGTCATGCACCCTAGGGGCAACTAAATCTTATTAAGATAGGCTAAGCCCTCAAAAGAAATTGGAGTGGAGGAACGCCTTTGAACTTAACTTTCCTATTAAAGTTTCAATAACCAGGCTGACAAAAAATAATAAATAGGAGCGAAAAAGTAAGCCCACGCCCAAGTGCCTCGTTTAAGCACTTTCTTTGGTCTTGCTTTAGTTGATGCCATCGCAAAGGAATTACTAGAGCAGATAGAGCGAAAATAAGAAACAGAGTCTAGCCAGGAAGAACCCCAAAAAAGGAGGAAAGCAGAATCTGGAGAAACAGACAAAAAGACATAGTTGAGACAGGGGGCTCTCTCCGTAGGGTTGGTCCCATAAGTCTCGCTATATAAGATCTCTTTTTGGTAAAGAATGTATGCATTCTGTTATAGCTTATGCTATTTCCAGAAAATTGAAGAGAGAAAAAAAAAATACACATCCATCATAGCTTTCATAGAGGAGAGTGGTGAAGATTATACCCACGGGAAGACATCCTCTCGCTTGTTGAATCAATTACAGCTATGTCTATTAATTTTATATCATGTTCATGTGGTTGATAAATATTTTTATTCTGACACAAAACACATACAATTTTATAGGTAGCTGGTATTAGACACGCTCAAATAGACTCCTTTGAATTCTTTAAACATGTAAAGTTTAAAAAAAACCCCTTGAAAACTAGTTGGTGCTCGAAGGGTCCAGACACGACATTAAAGAAAACATAAGGTAAATGAATATGAAGGAAAGGGCAAGAATTTTTCATTTAAAAATACCAGTAAAACACTCGAAATTATATTAATAACGACACTTGCAAATATATTAATAACAACAATGCAGGTGAATGCTCGATATTAAAAAAAATTAGAGCATGAAGAAAAAATAAGGGTATTAATTAATATATACATGATCTCATTGATGTAAAATGAAGACGAAATGAAGGTTTAAAGCTCGATATGAAAATAACAGTGACATGAAGAATTGGATGTGAAATTACAATTGGACGACGTACTTTCGTTTGTGATGGTTTTAATTAATGTGATAGGCCTAAGTTGGCCAGTCCGCCCATGTTGGGTCTAAAAGCCTGGCCCACAAGTTTAGGGCCCATGGATGGAGGGACACGTTGAAGAGTTGTAACTTTTGGGGGAGTGTCTTTTACCGAAAGGACACATCCTTCGGAGAGGACGTATTTAAGGGAGAAAAGAGAGGGAGGAAGACACCTTTTGACATAACGTACGTTCCTTCTCTCCCTCTCATTCCAAAAGAAGAACAAGAGCAAAGAAGACGAATTTTTCTTCCCTTCAAGGCCAATTGATATCATCGGATAGAACGGGATCGGTCTTTCTTCTTCAAATCAACGTCGGTGTTTAGGCTGTGGCTAACAAGGTACGTTCGATATCGTGATGTGCTTTAGGATCGGTGATACATGTGATTTTCCCGGGCTCGTCTTCTGCACTCTTTTTAAGGGTTCAATTTAGTGTCGAATCCAGTTTCTGGGAATCAATAATTCCCAACATTGGTATCAGAGCCCTGTTCATGTTTTTCCTGACCCCTTTCATGTTTATGGATGATTTCTTATCGTATTTTCGTGAAATTAATCGGCCGACACCAATCGAGACAGAAAAATCCTGACACCCGAGCACTGTTCATCCATTTTTTCGAGTTTCTGTGTGTCGAAATCCATTTCTGAAGGCTCTGGATGGAAGGTCTCGTCGAGACGAATGTGACGAGTGGTGGAATGCTGCCAAAGGCCGCCGGACGCGACCCCACGCGCAGCCGGCGCGTACAATGCACGCGCCGATTTGCACATGCAGGCGCGCGCGTTGGCGTGCATTGCACGTGCGCGCGGAGCCGACATCGCCCGTGCGACGGGCATGGCGTGCCGCGAGCCACACGTGCCGGTCGGTTCGTCCGACCGGCCCGCCTGGTCCGACCGGTCTGACCCGGCCCGACCCGACCCGACGATCGACCCGTCCGACCCGGTTGACCGTTGACCGACCGTTGACTTGACCGTTGACCGCTGACTCGACCGTTGACCGTTGACCCAAAAAAAAAAAAAGAACGTGTTTCTTTTTTCAATTATGTCTATGTGGATTATATGTAATCCATTTTTTGTTCTGCATTTGTTGCAAACAATGCCTCCCTGTAAGTCGTGCGCATCTGTGCGCACAATGTTAGATGAACAAAAGGAAAGGCTTTCAAGGTTGATAGCCGATTTGAATGGTTATCGATGGGAGAGTGACGACATAATTGATCATGTTATAGAGGTCAATAACAAAATTCAAGAAGTCATTTGGAATGGTATCCCATGCCAGATACTCAAATGGTGCGATTCTTTATGATCACTCTTCCACCAGAATGGCAAGGAGTGTTGAATCGCCTATGGGAGGTCAAAGGATTTACTAGATATAAGGAGCTAGTAATGGAATTTGTAGATGAATATCATCGGGTTGGAGCCACAAAGACTGCGACCCAAGGAATGACTTCGATTAGGCCAGGAATGAATGTGCGTAGGAGAAATCCTAAGGGATATCTGTCTGTTTTTCCGTGGCTGTCAAGAATGCCTGAAAATTTTACAGAGAAAAAGAAAAAGAATTTGAACCAAGTAACAGCTTTCCCTATTAGTAGTATGATGCCTTGGTTTTAGATGTTATGGCTGGTCTTTATTTAGTGTGCTTTGTGAAAATCTTATGTAATGTTTTCTACCTGGTTGTTGTTGATGTAGCAACTAATATGTTAGTTGTATTATGTGAAAGCATTATTATTATATCATTGTTGGATGTCAAATATATTTGCTTTCTGTTGTTAACTGCTGTGGGTAGTTCATAGATGTTTTCGTAGCTTCATAGAATTTACTTTGCATGGACAATTATATTAATGATAGTTTTAAGTTAGGATTTTTGGAGGATGATTGGAAACATAGTGACCTTTTGATTTTGAAACCTTACTTAAAATTATTAATTAATATGATGGGTTTGTGCAAAATAGATGCATAAGTGATAGGCATTAATAATTCGTGCATATATGTCTGATATGTTTAGATCGATGGATTCAGCAACTAAAAAAAATAATTGCTGATTTGAACAAAGAGGACAAATTGAACGGCGAGAATAGTGAAATATTGAATATGAGAATTCAATATGTGTTGGAAAAGCAAGAAGCACTAAAAGCTCTTGACCATGTTATGGAAGATCTTGTGGATGCTGTGTGCCACCTTAAGCTAGCTGATGATCGCCTCAAGGCATTTGAGCAGGATACAGTTATTTGCTGTGTTGCTTTAAGCTCATAAGGGGCTTCAAGCTTTAAGCGCAAGCGTATTGATTTGTTCAATATGTGGGAAAGCAAGGGATCAAGTCCTTCTTGCAAGAAACTAAGAATTAACCAACAAAAGAGAGGAAAACGTCCTCGTGTGAAGAGAGGAAAACGTCCTCATGTGAAGAATATCTCAAGGGTGAAATGTTACAATTGTGACTAGAGGGGTCACTATGCCCGCAATTGTCGCGAGCCAAAGAAGGTTCACACCCTTTGTACTATTGGAAACTTTGCATATGTGTCAAGTTATGTATTCTTAACTGAATCTAATCCTTTGTGGACTGTAGATTCAGGAGCGACAGACCATGTAGCGAAGGATAGAGAATCATTCGTAGAATTTCGATGAGTTCCGACTAGAACTAAGTGGATCTATGTGGGAAACAACTCCAGAGCTGAAGTAAAATGAATTGACACCTGCCAACTGAACATGCGTGGTGGACGCACTTTATTCCTACATGATGTGTTGTATGCTCCGGAGATTCGTCGAAATTTAGTGTCTGTTTTATTGTTGGTCAAGCTAGGTTTTAATATGAACTTCCATAATAGATGTGTAGATTTGTATTTAGATACAAACTACTATGGTTGTGGTTATTTTCTGGATGGTTTCATTGTATTAGATATTGACTATGTTAATGCAAATGTTTGTTATTCCCTTCTCACATCTCCTAATTTATATGATAATGATGTGACTATGTGGCATGCTAGACTTGGTCATATTGGCCAACAACGTATGAATAGACTAGCCAAAGATGGCTTGTTGGGCAATATTGAAAAAGTCGATTTACCCATATGTGAGCATTGCCTAGTAGGGAAAACAACAAGGAAACCATTTGGAAAAGGTAAAAGAGCTGATTTTCCTCTGCATTTAATCCATTCTGATGTCTGTGGTCCAATGAATGTGAGAGGAAGGCATGTGGCTGTTTATTTCATCACTTTTATAGATGATTATACTCGATTCAGATATGTCTATTTGATTTCTCATAAATCTGAAGCATTAAGTTGTTTCAAAAGGTTTATGAACTTGGTAGAAAATCAATTAGACAAGAAAATAAAAGCATTGAGATCCGATCGAGGTCGAGAATATTTATCTGATGAGTTCATAAAATTATGTGATGAAAAAGGAATAGAAAGACAGTTGTCTATTCCATATACTCCTCAACAAAATGGTGTTGCAGAGAGAAGAAACAAAACCCTACTGGAAATGGTTAGGTCAATGATGGCACATGCTAACTTACCTATCACCTTTTGGAGTGATGCGTTGTTAACTGCTGCATATATACTTAACCGGGTGCCTTCTAAATCAATTACTTCTACTCCATATGAGTTATGGACATGTAGGAAACCAGACTTAAGTTTTCTTAAGCCATGGGGTTGTGCTGCCTATACTCATGAGCCCTCATACAAGTTTGGGAAATTGGGTCCCAGAGGAAAGAATATTATTTTCATAAGATACTCTGAACATTCGAAAGGGTATGTGTTCATAGGTGAGCAGGAAAGTGAGAGTATAACTGAATTTGAATCACGGGATGTCACATTCTTAGAGAATGAATTTCCTAAGAAGGGCGAAATAGGTGCAGATTACTCCCTATTTGAAAACTTGGATCAAGATAATAATATTAGTGGAGTTCGTCCAAGTGGGAGTAATATGAGAAGTGATGAATTGAATTCTAATCATTCTCAATTACAACCACATGATGAGACGACACCATCATTATCTAATCCTAGTGGGAGCATAATGGAGAATGATGTGCAAAGTGTACAATCTCCCATACGACGAATAAGTCGCAAAAATATTCCCCGTCGACGTTTTGACATTGAAGGGGAAACTTTTATGATTGCCCCACAAGATGAGGATGAGCCAAGAAATATACATGAGGTTCTAAGTTGCCCGAGTAAGGAAAAATGGATGCATGCAATGAGAGAGGAAATTGAGTCAATGAAGTCAAACCCTGTTTAGGAACTGGTTGATCTTTCAAAAGGACGCAAAGCTATTGGGAACAAGTGGTTTCTTAAAATAAAGCGTAAAGCTGATGGCTCAATAGAAAGGCATAAGGCTCGCCTTGTGGCGAAGGGGTATAATCAACAGGAAGGAATTGATTATGAAGAAACATTTTCTCTTGTGGTGAGATTTACCTCGATTCGCATTATTCTGGCAATAGTGGCTAGTATGGATCTTGAATTACATCAAATGGATGTAAAGACTACTTTCCTCAATGGAGAATTAGAGGAGGAAATATATATGGAACAACCTACTGGTTTCATTATGAAAGGCCAAGAAGGAAAAATTTGTCGACTTTTGAAATCGATATATGGCCTAAAGCAGTCATCGAGACAATGGTATATAAGTTTTCATAATGACATAATGGCATATGATTTTACAATGATTGATGAGGATCATTGTGTATATATCAAAAGATCCAAAGATCAATTTGTGATCATATCATTATATGTTGATGATATGCTAATTGCTGGAAGCAATATGGAGTTTGTTGACACTGTCAAGAGTTGGTTATCTTCCAACTTTGAGATGAAAGATATGGGTGAGGCTGCATACATCCTTGGAGATAAGATTTCAAGAGATCGTTCGAAGAGATCATTATCTCTTTCGCAAGAAACATACATAAATAAGGTTCTTGAACGATTTCGTATGCAAGATTGTAAACCCATTGATACTCCTATTGCAAAAGGTGAAGGATTGAGCCATAGATTGTGTCCAAGGACTCCACAAGAGAAGGAACAAATGAAACATGTTCCTTATGCTAGTGCTGTTGGGAGCTTGATGTACGCTATGATGTGTACAAGACCTGACATATGTTTTGTAGTTGGAATGGTGAGTAGATACCAATCCAATCCAGGTCAAGCATATTGGAAAGCCGTTAAGAGAATACTGAGGTATTTAAAGGGAACTGCTGATTATACGCTGAGTTATTAAGGAAAGGATCTGCGACTCGAAGGCTATTCTGATACTGATTGGGGAGGAGATTTAGATGAAAGGAAATCTACCTCAAGGTTTGTTTTCTTATTGAATAATGTCACCATATGTTGAAGCAGTAAAAAACAAACGTGTATAGCCTTGCCCACGATGGAAGCTAAGTTCGTGGCATTATCAACAGTAATACAAGAAGAAGTTTGGCTTAAGAGATTTTTGGATCATTTAGGTGTTATTGAGAAAGTTGCAAATCTATTATTAGTTAATTGTGATAGCCAAGCAGCTATAGCGTACACCAAAGATCCAAAATATCATGGCAAGACCAAACATATAGATATAAAGTATAACTTTGTCAAAGATATGGTTGCACGAAAGGATGTGAACTTACAGTACATATCTATGCATAGAATGGTAGTAGATCCTATGACAAAGCCAATACCTAGAGATGTGTTTTGTGGTCATGTAAAATCTCTAGGACTGCGTAGAGTCTGATGTACTAGATATTGTATTTTCCCTGAGTTGTTCACAGTTAATGAATTTGTGTTTTCATCATTAATGCCTATGAATCTTTGTTTGATCTTTATGCATCTTAATGCTCAGTGCATTACATTAAGTTGAGAAAGTATGTCGGACAGATAAGAGATTAGCCCACTCACACGGGTAATCGCCTCTATTTACTATGTGATAAATAGAGATAAGATGGTTTTTAAGCTTATTATCTAGGTGATAATCGAGAGCTCAAGCTTAAAATATATATGTCGCCTTAACTAAGTATTAAGATGAGGACATGATATGAACTATGTCCGAAAGTAAAATACCCCACATATTTTACTTTATCTGTCTAAGATGCCAGATGTGAGTTTTGATGAATTTTGTGAATGAGTAGATACGTGAACTCAAGTTAGATATTGGGTATGTCTAAACTATCATCTATACGGTATTGATGGTGTAGACATACACTCCATGGGAAAAGAGTTAATACCGTAATACGTATTTCATACTACGTATACATGAGACGACCAATAAGAGTGGCAAAAGTTTGATCTCAACTTTTATGCCGTATGAGACTCTTGAGGAAAAGAGTTTCTCAATTAAGTGCCCTCATGACTTACTTATTCTCAAGATTTCTATACAATGATTGCTATCTTAGGATGTTGCCAATGATCATGAATTGATTCGATCTAATGGGACATTTATAGAAAAGCAAGTTGAACTGAAATTGAGAGTTTGAAGGAAAGAGGAAGATCGGATTTGGAAAATCACATTGTAGTTTTGTATTCACTGGTCGACCAATTATGACTGTCTTTGGGATAATCATAATTGTGAATACAATATATATATATATATATTTCATTGTTTAAAAGAGATCAAAAGAGATATAAATGTGATCGATCGATCTAGGGTACTGCATACTAAATCTAATTGGAACGTGATGCCCATTATGAGTTGCTATATATTCCTAACAGATGTATAGCAACGAGCTCTCAAAGTATGCTGGTCGCACGGACTATTCACCAGTATGAATGTTGTAGAGAGGTAAAGAGGATCCTGTTCGGCCCACCATGTGCGAGTGGGAGATGATGGTTTTAATTAATGTGATGGGCCTAAGTTGGCCCGTCCGCCCATGTTGGGCCTAAAAGCCTGGCCCACAAGTTTAGGGTCCATGGATGGAGGGACACGTTGAAGAGTTGTAACTTTTGGGGGAGTGTCTTTTACCGAAGGGACACGTCCTTGTGAGAGGATGTATTTAAGGGAGAAAAGAGAGGGAGGAAGACACCTTTTGACATAACGTACGTTTCTTCTCTCCCTCTCCTTCCAAAAGAAGAACAAGAGCAAAGAAGACGAATTCTTCTTCCCTTCAAGGCCAATTGATATCATTGGATAGAACGGGATCGGTCTTTCTTCTTCAAATCAACGTCGGTGTTTAGGCTGTGGCTAACAAGATACGTTCGATATCGTGATGTGCTTTAGGATCGGTGATACATGTGATTTTCCCGGGCTCGTCTTCCACAATCTTTTTAGGGGTTCGATTTAGTGTCGAATCCGGTTTCTGGGAATCAGTAATTCCCAACAGTTTGCTTTGTGTGGTGTGGAATCCTTCGCCCGTTGGGCAAGTTCTTTCACAAGATTTAAAGAGATAAAATAAGCAAAGTCAAATTAAAAAATGAATCTGACAAAAAAATAAATAAATAAATATTAACTAATATTATAGCAAATTGATAAGGCTCATAGAGGAATATTGACTACCGACACAATCATCAAGAAGATCACCTATCGGTACGATAATTTTTCATACGAAGAATCTTTAAAAGATCACACGCGCTTTAAATGTAATAAGAGAAGAAAATAACTTTTAAAAAGTTATATAGCCCGAACTAGCATTTCAAGAATTATTCTCATACTTTGTTTCAAAATACAGAAAATAAAATTTATATTAGTAACTCACTCAACTCAACCGGGGCTTATAATTTGATACAAAAGCAGTGGTTAGTGGATGTAATGTTTCACGGCAAAAATATGTAGCATGTGAACAAAATCTACTTAACATTTCAAATTAGGAAAATGACAAGTGAGAACTATACATAGAGTAGATGTATATGTTATATCTAAATGACACTATATACTAAAATAAATTTTTGAATAAAAAAGGAATGGAATCAACCAAATGTAGGGCTCCCAAAATTCCCAAACTGTAAGTAGAACTATACATAGAGTAAAAGTTTGTCAATTTTTAATTAGCTTGAAGTGCAATAACACACGCCACCTTAAAATTTGAAGGGTATTTTTGGAAGAAATAACCGGGGCACCCCATTCTTCTTCTTTACAAACAGCACCGGAGCACCCTGGACTGATATCAGCTGTGTTTGTGTTTGTGTTTGTGTTTGCAAGACAATCATACAACAGACTTGCAGTTGCGAAATCACTCCGAAATTATATGGAAGATATGCAGCTGAAACCAACAGTAGAGTCGAGCACAGAAGCTTAACCAAGCTCTCCGTAGCTTGTAAAATCAAGTTGTCCCATGCACTATGCTCGAGCACGACTCACACAGCCCAATTTCAAGTCCCAGCAATATATGGAAACTGTTGTATTCCGTCAGGAGTTTTGCTTTACGAAGACTAACTCACAGAATCATGCTCACACTGAAACTAGTTAATGAACAGACGCATCAAATTCTACATGCATTGGGCTAGGAAGAAGCTAGAACGAGGAGACTGTACATCTTCGTGTGGACCGGTTGCAATCTCCTCAGTCATCCAGCCTATTGCAATGATCATAGGATTTCGTTGGAACTTAGAAGGGATCAATCATAAGCAACTACTCTACACAATTAGAGACACATGGATTGGATCCATACCAAGGTTTGGTAATTGTTTTGTGTCATAACGTGGATAAGCGAACTCACCCACAAATGTAAGGATGGAAAAGTTGATGTCCCTTCGAAGAGAACGAGTAATTGATGAGCCATTAAAAAATGAATGATTGAAGAGAAAAATTCCGTGATTGTCATATAACTGAAAAGAAACAATGGGATGGATGAAAGGTGAGATCAAAGACATCCAACATCCATGACCAAAAGCAGGAAGGTTGAACGAAGAAGCAAATGGCATCTTCGCGTCAAATTCTTAAGCACTGCCATTGCTGGTGCATGATCCTTCCTAACTGGCCTCCTTTCAATGGTCTAATTTACTTCAAGAATGGAAAATCGTCTCCATCATATGTAAACAGACATTCAAGTGCTCAGCAACTTTGATGTTTACTAGCAGCCGATGGCTACCATTGCAAGACTAATATCAGCTGTCTTAACATTTGCCGGACAAATGTACAACAGACTTACAGTTGGAAATTACTACAGAAAATATACAGCTGAAAACATTAGTAGAGTCAAGCTGGGAAGCTTAATAAAACTCTGTATAGCTTGCAAAATCAAGTGATCCCATGCTCTATGCTCGAACGTGACCCCCGCAGCTCTATTTCAAGCTTAATCTTCGGTTGCGCTTGCACTGCCCTTGAATACTGTTTCTAGGATTCCGATCCTTTCTGCATTCGACAAGTACTTTTTAAGATATGGCGCAAAACAGAGTGTCACCACCGTTGCAGAGTTAGAAACCAGACCACTAGCCACCACGGAGCCCCATCTTAGTCGAATTGAATATACTCGGTCAAATGAGAAGATCCAGTACAAGTACACGTACACATACATCATATTCACTTTCTCGAAATAGGAGAAAAAAACCATTAATTCTCTTTTTCCCTTGCACGACAACCCATGAGAACACTACGGTTAAAGAATTGGGGTTCGTATTGGTGCTGCCGAGAATGTTGCTCCTCAATATGGTCAACGAAAGAATCCCCTCCGCAGTCACGGGCCAGGCACCGTAATGGAAATTTCAGCAATGATTCGGATCACTCAACGATGTTAGAACGAAGCTTTTGAAAATTGCAGTCGTGCTCGTGTCACCAAGGCATCTAATTTTTCCCAGTTCTTATGGATAAATGAGCAAAACCATCGTATACCAGCAAACAATGTGAAAAGATATATATATTGAACCGCTGGCCAAACAGGAAGCTACAAAGAATTCACCAGAAAAAAAGAAATAAAAAAAGAAAAAGAAAATAAAGGAAAAAATCGTAAGAGTAGGAATATATTCAAAGTCGTCACTGGGGCGTTCAGACTTCAAGCATGGAACGCTGATTCACGAACGAGGGTGGCGACTGTAGCTGCGCTCTTCCACCACGCCATACAGGAGACCGCGCTGCACAGATGATCATGAGGAGGAGTTTGCCGTGAAGACACAACCAAAGTTTTCGAATGAGGTTGCGCAACAGATTCACGGAAAGCCACAGGAGCAGCACGAACCAGGGGACGGAGTGGAAGCAGTCATAGAGCAACGGCCATGTGACCGAGGCCACTGATATTGAACTAGTGATGTTGATGAGGAGGTGCAACGACGCTCCATCACAAGGAGGAGCACGGCTGCCAGACGGTGGTGTGTAATCAGCAAAATACAGCATTAAGAAGTGCAGAAGCAAGCTGCAAATGGAGATGCCAGTGGCGATGGGGTGGGCTTCAAATGGCGAAATCAATTTTCCTTGGAATTTAATTTGGATGAAATTGACGAGGATAGATATGATGGTTGTAAAATCCATCGCACAGGGTGGGAGTTCTTCGGTGCAGAGAGAGGTCCTGGAACTCAACGAAGAAGAACTCCCTTCTAAAAGAGAATTTATAAAAAAAATTGTAAGAGTAGGAATATATTCAAAGTCGTCGGAAGCTTTAATTACAACTGGGGCGCTCAGACTTTGAGCATGGAACGTTGATTCACGAACGAGGGTGGCAACTGTGGCTGCGCTCTTTCACCACGCCATACAGGAGATGGTGCCGCACGAATGATCATGAGGAGGAGTTTGCCGTGAAGCCACCGCCGAAGTTTTCGAATGAGGCTGCGCAACAGATTCACGGAAAGCCACAAGAGCAGCACAAACTAGGAGACGGAGTGGAAGCAGTCATAGAGCAACGGCCATGTGATCGAAGCCACTGATATTGAACCAATGATGTTGACGAGGAAGTGCGATGACACTCCATCACAAGGAGGAGCGTGGCTGCCAGATGGTGGTGTGTGATCAGCAAGACGCAGCACTAAGAAGTGCAGAAGCAAGCTGCAAATGGCGATGCCAGTGGCGATGCCAGTGGCGATGGGGTGGGCTTCAAACGGCGAAATCAACTTCCCTTGGAATTTAATTTGGATGAAATTGACGAGGATAGATATGATGGTTGTAAAATCCATCGCGCAGGGTGGGAGTTCTTCGGTGCAGAGAGAGTTCCTGAAACTCAACAAAGAAGAACTCCCTTCGGAAAAAGAATTTATAAAACCGGGGGATAGAGTGGGAGGAGTCGTGGAGCAACAACCATGCGAGCGAAGCCATCAATATCGAACCAGTGAAGTCGATGAGGAGGTGCGATGTTGCTCCCTCATAAGGAGGAGCGCGGCTGCTAGATGGTGGTGCTTGATTAGAAAGACGCTGCAACAAGAAACACAGGAGCACGCTGCAGATGGGGATGGGGTGGGTTTCAAAGGGTGAAATCAACTTCCCCTAGTATTTCACTTCGATGAAGTTGACCAGAATGGAGACAATGGAGGTAAAATCGATGGCGCTGTGAGGGGTGAAGGAGGGACATCGTTAATATATAATATATTTTCATGGAAAGACTTTGGACCTGTTGTAAATGAGGATTTAAGTCAATACCATATTCTGTCAATAAAATATTTAATTGAAAGATGTTGGAGATATTGTAGACAACTAATTGACAGACAACACCATATTTAATTGTTCTTCAAATTTGACTTATTGCTATTGATTCGACGATCCCTATAGGACGTGGTTAGGGAGAATTAATTGTTGGGGATAGATAGACGAGTAAAATAACAGTCACGGATACTATTCTCAATCAATAAGGTCAAAACGTAATATGTGTTTATGTAGCTATTGGTAAAAAAGAATCTTCAATTAAATATGGTGTTGTCTGTCAATTAGTTGTCTACAATAGCTCCAAAATCTTTCAATTAAAATACATGATATATTGACGATGTCCCTATCCCAGGACCCATGGTACTCATCTTTCCATAAAATATTCGAATGATGTTCCTATCTTCACCCCTCGTTGGAAATATGGAAATGCCGATTCTGAGTATCAATAATTGATTCAGTTAATCAGTAATTAGCTTGGTAAAATAGGACATAGAATTATTATGTAATCAGTGCATATTTCTTTATTTTTTTCTTTCCTAACTTGTCAGGAAGCTAGCTGGTCTAATTATTTCCACAAATATGAACATCATATGAGTGTAGTTTGTACAGAATTGTCTTGAGCATCTGAGTACTATCTATCTAGCTTTGCATACATGAACTGTAAATTCTACAGCACATGAAGATGGGAAAAGTTTGATTCTAGCATCTACAGTCTGCCAAAATTTAGTAAACCTGAACTAAAGCCTACAGAAAAAAAATCAGCATTTCAGCATTCCTTTTTTTTTCCTTGCCCTCGGCAGCTTGAATGTTAAATCCATCGGGAAGACAACATAGTCCTTGATTGCAAGTTAACGCATTTGCCACAACAAAGATCTCGGTGTTGCCGCTCAAAGGTAAACTGAAGACTACATGATGTAACAACTCCCATGTTCTGCAATGATAGACCACAACTATATTATCATTGGAATAGCTAGTAAGCATTAATGGTGTATATGCGAGAGAGATGGAAAAAGATGACATCTTTCATTTTGATTTGGATCACTCAACGATGTTGGTGTTAGATCAAAAATTTTGAGATTGTAGCTGTGCTCGCCTCACCAAGGCATCAATTTATCCCATGGATAAATGAACAAGAACATAGTACACCAGCAAAGAATGTAAAATGACACATATCCATCCACTAGCCAAATAGAAAGCTACAAAGAGATTCACCAGAAAAAAGAAGGAAATCTGCAACATTTAACAATGTTTTCAAAGAGGTCGGAAGCTTTAACCTCAAGAACAATCACTGCCCTTGTATGGCTACTAGAAAAGACCATTCTACTGGTCGTGACAATTGTTGAGGTTATCTTCAATCTTTTTGATAACAATAGAACCCGATTTCTTTTGAGGGCTTAGCCTATCTTAAACAGATCTAGTCGCAACAAGGTCCATTGCCGTTCATGGCTAGGAATAGGAACGATACATAGGTGGTTTTTACTTATCCCCTGCTCTCCTTTCTTATGGTCGGGAGATAATTCGATGATGTCGAAGGCTTGGAGACTCATTATGTTTTCAGATAAAGAGAAGAACGCCCCAAGCATAACTTATACAAAAGTAGCTTAGCTTCCTAAAGTACTAATCATTTGATTTAAAGTGGTCATACAATTTAAATTAGTTTTTCCAAGCAGGAAACAGTCGAACAACTATAGCGCTCAAACTTCCAACATGAAATGCAGATCCACGACCAGATGCGGCAAGTGTGGCGGTGCTCTTCCACCATGCCATAGGCGAGATGGCGCCACACGGAAAATCATGACAAAGATTTTGTCGTAAAATCACATACAAAGCTTTTGAAAGAGGCCGCGCAATAGACTCACGGAAAGCAATAGGAGCAGCATGAACAACCGGGGGACGCAGTGTAAGGAGTCGTGGAGCAGCAACAACGCGAGCGAAGCCACCGACATAGAACTGGCAAAGTCGATGAGGAGATGCGTTGCTCCATCACATGGAGGAGTGCGGCCGCTAGATGGTGGTGCCCGATTTGCAAGACGCAGCAACATAAAATGCAGGAACAGGTTTCAAAGGGTGAAGTCAACTTCCCCTCGTATTTCACCTCGATGAAGTCGACGAGGAAAGAGACAATGGAGGTGAGATCCATGGCGCCGCGAGGGGTGAAGGCAGGGACATCATTGATGCCGGTTCTTTTATTGAAAGTGACTTGCTAAGCACTTAGCAAGCCACTTTAAATAAAAGAACCAACAATGCCTTCACCCTATCACTGGAGTGGACAGTGGAGGAATGCCTTTGAACTTTCCTATTTATTTATTCTCGGGTTAGAAAAAAATAAAAATATTTCGTTTTATCCTACTTGAATTCTTTAATAAAGCCGACCGCATCAACTAAAATAAACAGTCTAATTCTCCTCTTTTTTAGCAGAATATGAAAATCGAAACTCATACTGAAAACTAAACCTCTCCACCCCGAGTCGCCTCACCCCATTCAATTTTCTTACCTTATTCTGGCTCCACATAGTTTTGCATCAATACATAATAACCTAAAAGATTTATGTCCATGATTAAAGTTCAATAATCAGGCTTGCAAATCATAATAAATAAGAGCAAAATAGTAAGCCCAAGCCCAAGTGTATCGTTTAAGCCCTTTTTTGGTTCTTGCTTCAATCTTGCTTTGGTCTTGCTACAATTGATGCTGAAGGGAAATCTAGAGTAGAAAGAGAGAATGAAAATAGAGTTTAAAAAAGAGGAAAGTAGAGTCCGAAGAAATCAAGAAAAAGACAAAAATGAAGATTAATGCAAGGTGGATCCGACACGACATGTGTTGCCCAATGCACGGACTAGTAATTTGTTGAGTAAGCCTTCCTAGTGTACCCATTATTTTCTCAAAACAAAAGGGGCTCTCGGTGCATGCACGTTTGAGAGGCTTGGTCAAGCTCAAATTTTTTTTTTCATAGCGATTGGTAAGGATTCGAAACTTTTATTTATCTAATGGAAGAAGTTCATGTAGTTAATCTATAAACTTGGTTTTGTATGGATTCTACATTGCTGGGTTGATTTTAGAGGTTTTTAAGCTGTGAAATTATGTTGTAAGGAAATTTTAGGGTGTTGCATAGCAGTATTTCGTGAAAGTTGATTTAGGTTTACGGTTTGATTGGGATAAATTTTTAAAGTTTTGCACGCTACTAGAAACCATTTTCCAATTAGTATGTTTGGCAATGGATTTTTCCCTTCTCCAGCCATCTTTTGGCTTTATGGTCTCTTAGTAACTCAAAAAGAGTTTTCTATTGAAAGTAAGTTCACTTGAATTGGAGCTTTGAAATGAAGTTGACACTGTTTGCAAAGTAGTTATTCGGAGGTCTTTTGTCAAGTGGATGATTTGACTCTAGAATATGGAATCACCTACTGAAGTTTTTAGTCGAGGTTAGTTGACACATAAGTTTGACTATGGCGTCACCTTCAATAGGATTTTGAAACTTTTTGAGCGGCATAACTTTCAATTTGGATTTTGGTTAGGGGTAAGTTATGATCTATGAATTTGTAAACTCATGTTTTAAATGTGATATATTATATGTTACGAAAGGCATTGCACGATATGATTTTGTTAAAACAAAAATTAAAGTTTAAAACATATATGTTGCACAAAGCCATATGAAGCGTTTACTACCCTTTTGGTATTTGAAATTTGAATGAATATTCCTGATGAGTATAATGCTAAGTTGAAGTGACATTGCTCATATTTGGATTTCACTATACATTATATATTGGATTTGGATAAATGAGTCTCTAGTAGTACTTTATAATATGCATGGCAGATGCTCCATTTGCTTAGGAGAGATTTGTGTTAGTCACTACACCATGATTGCTCATATTATCTATTTCAAATCCTTTTCAAGTTCTTTAGCTAAGGTGGGACGTGGGAGTTATCAACGAGAAATTTTTATAGTTGGATTTTGATACGAGTTTAGATACTTGTATATGTTTGAAATGATATTAGTGAGGTTCAATTGAGTCTGGAAACATGTATTATATACACTTACTTTTTTTTTTATTTTTTTTTTTATGAATTTCAAAACTCTTGATTTTGTAACCAACTCACCGTTTTATAAAGTATACAGATGAAGACATATTCGAATAACATGTTCATGTTGGTTTATGTTTGAGGTCATCTCTTTCGGGTAGGAGGACGGTTATGTTGTTTTCCCTATTTTTATAGAGTCGAGGTGTGACAAAAGTTAACAACGTATCTTATTCGCAAAATCAACAAAATAAAAACATACACCAATATATCGTTATTGTTTCCCTATTTTAGTATGGTCTTACTAATTTCAAACTGCAATAATAGCCACTCATCCATCTCTTTAGATACCCATCTATAGTGCAAAATGTTTTAAGCACGAACTCACCTATTTCTGTAATGGTTGGATATACTAAATCCTACCAAAGACTTTCGAACTAGTTGAACATTTTTTTTTGGTGAAATATTATGAAAATAGGTTTCCATTTTGACAAGAGATTGCATTTTCTTCACTTTGAGATATCTTGGATTGTTGATGGAAGCATGAATTTTTATGGGCTAATTCCCTAAAAAAAATTCCCAACTTTAATTTCAATTTCAATCCTATCCCGACCTATTTCTTTGTCCCAACTTTCACTATGGTCCCATGTCTATCCAGAAGGTAAGGGTCATCACTTGATTCCCCATTGTGACATCCTGAAATTTCAGTCATGTTTTCAATTGAATGAATCGGCCCTTACATCGACGCGCTTATAGTGCTATTCTCCGAGCTGATCACTCATGAGATAATTATACTATTTGGGGAAGTCATTAAGAGATTTAATGCAATATACTTGAGAATTCGACCATGAATCGACTACTCGACCGTGCTCATCTATAGAGATTATTACGGCACAGTTAAAAATCGATTAGAGATCAGGGATAGGTCGGTTTGACTGAGATGTGTGGCTAAACGTGGGTGATTCCACCAAATTGCAAAATTCTCGTCGATCGGTACGAGACTAATTTTTCTATCGTTTTGGTTCTCAGTGTTCATATTTGAAATCTCGAGATTTTCACGACCACTGAGAGTCACCAATGTGTCGAAGAGGTACGTAGTGGCTCGAAGAAAATCGACCACGGGTCAATTGCGCCAAAAGTTTCATAAAGCTACCTAGTAAGCTAATTCATGCTAAAATCGCGCCAGATTGAAATTAACCGCGAATTTGAATCCGATTTCAGAAATTGAAAGTTCTGTCATGTCACGAGTCATTTTAGGAACGTCGACTCATTCTCCGAAGATTTTTCTACAAACCGAGATTTTTGGCGGAAATTGAATTTAGGGCCGATTTCGACTGGAAAATTCGGGGGACTGTTTTTGATCGCATATTTGGGATGCAAGTAGGTTCTATTGACGAGGAAAATTTTCAATTTGATCGTGGACTCGATGATGGATTTTATGGGGATCGAATTGAATTAATTCAAAGGGGAATTGAAGTAATTTTGGGGGAAAACTTGTGCAAATTCGTAGCCCCCCATGCCCCTCAACTTTTGGACCATCTCCAAGGCTTCTAAGACAAGATTGTGGCTGGAAAATTGCTGAGAAAGACTGCCAGCAATGTTGGGGCCTTGGTCAAGGGGACAAGAGGATACAAATAGAGAGAAGTGGCCCCCTCAAAGCTAATAGCCCATCTTCTCTTTCCTCTACATCTGCTTTCTCCATTTTAGAGCATTTTGGGAGCTCAAATTTGCAGAGAGAAAACCAGAAAAGCCTCCCTGCCGTCGACCAGCCGGATCGCCTCCCCTGTCGCCCGTTTGCTTGTTGCTGTCGTCCAGCGCTGTCCGTGAGCCCGTGCGGTCATCCCCCGCACCTGAGCCCCTTGCTCGCCGTTCCGACACCATAGAGCCCTCCATCCAGCCCTTCGAACCATCACCGTCACTGTTTAGGCCGTCGGAGCAGCCGTCGACGCCCACCGTTGCCCGCAGCAACCCCGTCCGCCTATCCCATGCTATTTCCAACCAACCCAGCCATTCGGCCCAACCCTTTCGGTTCTTAGACAGAACCAAAACCCAGCAAGGGCTTTGTGACTTCAAGGCCCGCTTTGGAGCCCTTCCCGACCTCGTTTGGTGCCCCTGCTTTGGAGTTTGTGGCCCATCTCCGTCTCGCCGTCCTTGTGAACTCATTGGAATTCAAAACCAGTGAGTTTACTCATTAACCTCTGCTTAGGGAGTTAATTATGCTTAATGGTTGATTAGTTTAGGTTAAGCTTGGATTAGGTGGATAGTTAGAATGGATTAGCAATTTAGTTAATCGTTTATGCATGTTAGGTGGTTAGAGTTGTGTAATTAGCAAGTAGATAAGCCGTTATATTTATCTAGATAGGTTTGGAAATTTTTCGGGCCCGTTTCGGTATTTAATTAGGCTTTTCCGGCCTAAGTGTGCATTTTTGCCATTTATTGGTATTTATTTAATTATTTTTGGTAATTAATTAATTAATTAATTAATTATTATTTTTCGGCAATTAGACCGTGATAACCGGTGACTGGAATTTCGTGCTGATTGCAATGGTGTGATTGGTTTATTTAATTGATTGTTATTTTGTGCTAATTGAGTGGAATTTCTAATTTTGGGAATTTATCCCAAAATTGAGTATTTTCGGCTTTTAATCGGGAAACACCGAGCGTCAGTTTACAACACCAAAAATATTTTGGTGGACCATATTAAATGGTGGGATTTTGAAAAGGAAAATTGTATTTTGGCTAAGGCCGACTGTGTACCAACACGATTATTTTTATCGGGAATGATAAAAATAGTGAAATTGTTGGTTGATTAGAATTGTGTATTATATCAGCCTGCGGGCTTTAATATATCAGCTTAGAGTGAGCAATATACCTTAAGTATCGTACAGCTTTGGTGAGCATAAATTACCGCACAACTTTAGTGAGCATTAAGTACTGCATAGCTTTTGTGAGCATTAAATATTGCACAGCTTTGGTGAGCATTAAGTACCGCACAGCTTTGGTGAGCATTAGCAGTATATTATATCCACCTGCGGGCTTTGATATGTCTGCTTAGGGTGAGCAGTATACTCTGTTATCAGCTTTTGGCGAGCCATACTATCTATCTTCAGCTTAGGGTGAGCAGTCTTTGATATGATCTGACTTTATAGATAGCATTGAATGGGTTGATTGAGAGATGGTATCGATGGTATGGAGTCGAATGAATCGACTTATTGATGTTTGAATTGGATTGAGTTGATTTGATGATTATGAATTGTACTGACTTGCATGAAAGATCCGAGGCAAAGGTAAGTTCTTTAACTCGTGCTTGTGCTTAGGTAGCCCTTGGGGCGTATTTCCTTCCTAGTCGGAGTTTAGGGGGTGAACTTGTTGAGACGTCGTCTCACCCTGTTGTGGGATAACATTTATAGGTCCTTAGATGGCTGTTCCACCCGAGCGTTTTGGCCAACCGAAGAAGGTTACCGAGCAGCACTCTCAGATTTCCCTCCCAGGGAGCCAAGGAGCCTAGGTCTACAAACTCATGTGATCCGTTATTTGGGTTAATGAGGGTCTACCCCATAAGGTACCTCATCGATTCAGATCGTGGTATCGTCACGGGCGAGATGGACCTAGAGAAGGCTCCCTTCCAGAGTCTGAGATTCCTAGGTCGGTACTGGAGATCGCTTTTGGCGTGGGCACGATTGATCCTCCTGGCAGTTTAGCGGTAGATCCGGATCTTTCGGATCCAGGGACCCCAGAGTATTCAGTTGAGGACTCGAATGCTTAGAGGATCCATAGCTCTCCCCTTTTTGCAGACCTTGTAAATATCGGCTAATATTGTAAATGACTTCGTTTGATATGTATATAAGTGTGTTGTGGTTTCGAAAAATTCTGACCCTGTTTTGCTATCCTATCTTGTTGTTGTCTAGGGATTAATTATTCGCTTCCGCATGCGTATTAAAATGAATGGGTTGGCGATGCGTCCTGCGAAGTCGTTAGTTAATCAACCGCTGAGAGATGGGCACGCGCTCGGAGGATTGGGGCGTGACACCCATGGTCCAACCATTGCTGCGTTAACATCGAAGCCTCTTGGAAACTCCCTCATAGAAAGGGAGATGGAATCGCTGTCATGAAAATTACCCAGCGCCCGCATAGAGAGAGATAATAGTTTTGCCTAATTTTGTCTAGTCAATAAAGGAGATTGAATAGAGAGAGGGTTGGGAAGTGGGTGTTTTGTAGTCAATAAAGGAGAGCGAAAGTTATTGAAGAGATGTTTTTATATAAAAATACGCACGCCTTAGTAGGAGAGGATAAATATGATAAAAATAGAGAATTATGTCTTCTTCTCCTCTTTTTTGCCTGGAAAAAAAGGATGTAACCCGGTTCAAACAAGGGTCAGAGCTCATTAGTTAGTTGCAGAGTTGGGGAGGCACTTATCGAGAAGAAAAGAATTGGGGAGGAAGGAGACCACCTTCCTTTTTGATGTTTCAACTTACAGGGATCACCGCGGACACTCAACATCTGAGATTGTTATTCTCTGCAACAAAGCAAATAATATCATATTTTTTAGTGTAAAACTTTTGTGCTCAATGTTATGAGTTGGAGTACTAACATAGGGATGCATAATTTGATTATGAATCAACTTGTCAGGAAGCTTGCCGGTCTTATTATTTCCTCGAAAAGTGAATATCATATGTGAGAAGTTTGTATGGACTAGTCCCAAGCTTTTGCAAACTACCTATAGGGCCTTGCATTCATGAACTGCAAAAATTCTTTTGCAGCACACGAGGATGGGAAAAGTTCAGTTCTAACATGTGCAGTCTACCAAAAGTCAGTTATATTAAACTAAAGCCTCCCAAAAACGAAGTCTATATTTCAGCCTTCTTATCTCACCTTGGCCCTGGCAACTTGAATCTCTGACAGAAGCTACAATTCTAGCTCCTGACGAAAACCAATAAGCCAGTGAGACAGCAGTCTTAGATTGCATTACTCAGATCCAAGAGCTTCCAGATACATACAGGATGCATCACAAAAGAAGTCACCGCCTTTATAAATATTATTTGCTGAAGCAGTTGACGCATTCACAGCAACAAAGATCTAGTTGTCACCTCTGAGAGGAAAAGTGCTGACTACACAATGCAACCGCTCGTCATTTTGCAATATCAAACTCAAACAAAATTATCATCAGAATAGCTAGTAAGCGATATCCATGCATATGGGACAGAGATGAAAAAACTGACATTTTTCATTTGATATGGATAACTCTGTGACGAAAGAACAAAGCTTCTATATTGCAGCTGTTCTCGCATCTCCAAGGCATCTATTTATCCTAGTTCATAACTTTATTTTGGCAACTAGAAACGACATATGACAACATTTGACACGTGCCGATGTGATAATAAAGAGTTAATATATGAAAATGCTAGCAAAAACGCCATTTTTCATTAACGTGCCTCTTTTTCTCTTTTCAGTAAAGAATAAAATCTTCCAAATCTTTTGGTCTACTAGGATCTTTGGTAACCTTGAATCAAACAACGAAACATCTCCCCATCGTCCTTGTTGTAATGATTGTCAAGAGTATTTTCGGTCTCTTCAGTAACATTTGCACTCCAGTTAAAGGTTACAAGTTTTAAGCATCTGCTAGTGAATTAGCAGAAGCATTTGACACTCTTGCAGTCTTTAAGTTCTTCTGTAGATCTTGCACATAGCTTCATTCTTTGACTTGGTATCATGATAACTCTCCTGGGAATCTTTTTCCACGACAAGCATTCAGGCTTTTATAAACCCGAGAAGAAGTTCAACTTCCAAGTTCATATCAAATGATGAAGAAACCTGCTGAAAATTAAAATCAATATGATTTGTTCCTCCTACAGGAATCTGTAGGTATTTGCCACAACAATGATCTAGTTGTCACTTCTCAGAGGTCAAATGAAGACTATATGATATAACCTCTCTGATTCTACAACGACAAACTAAAACTTTATTATCATCGGAATAGCCGGTAAGCAGTAATGGGGTATGTGGGACAAATGAAAAAATAGACATCTTTCATTTTGATTTGGATCACGCAATGATCTCGGAACAGAGCTTTTGAAATTGCAGCTGTGCTCGTGTCTCCAAAGCATCTATATATCCCAGTTCATATGGATATATGAGCAAAACCATAGTATACTGGCAAAGAATGTAAAATGGCGCATGTCGATCAGAGGGCCAAACAGAAAGCTACAAAGAGATTCACCAGAAAAAGAAGGAAACCCGCAACACTTGCAATGTTTTCAAACAGGTCAGAAGCTTTAACCTCAAGAAGAATTTCTACCTTTTATATGGCTACTAGAAACGATTATTCTACTCCTTGTAACAATTGTTGAGGTTATCTTCAATCTCTTCGATAACAAATAGATCCAATTTCTTTTGAGGACCACTGGGACAAATCATGTCCCTGCCTTCACGCCTCACGGCGCCATGGATTTAACCTCCATTGTCTCTATCCTGGCCGACTTCATCGAAGTGACATACCAAGGGAAGTTGACTTCACCGTTTGAAACTCACCCCGTCACCACCACTGTTGCCATCTATAGCCTCCTCCTACATTTCTTGTTGCTGTGTCTTGCTAATCGGACACCACCATCTAGCGGCCGCGCTCCTCCTTGTGATGGAGCATCATCGCACCTCCTCATCGACTTCACTGGTTCGATATTGGTGGCTTCGCTCACATGGTTGCCACTCCACGACTCCTCCCACTCTCTCCCCTGGTTGTTCGTGCTGCTCCTATTGCTTTCCGTGAGTCTGTTGTGCGGCCTCTTTCAAAAACTTTGGCTTAGGTTTGATGACAAAATCTTTGCCATGATTTTCCATGTGGCGCCGTCTCGTTTATGGCATGGTGGAAGAGCGCAGCTACATCCGCCGCAGCCGATTGTGGATCTGCCTTTATTGCTGGAAGTCTGTGCGCCCTAGTTGTTCGATTGACTGTTCCCTGCTTGGATAAAGTAATCTAACCACTTTAAGGAGAGCAAGGAACAAGTAAAAATCATCGGTGTATCTTACCTATTCCTAGCCATGAATGGTCATGCACCCTGGGGGCAATTAAATCATATTAAGATAGGCTAAGCCCTCAAAAGAAATTGGAGTGGAGGAACGCCTTTGAACTTAACTTTCCTATTAAAGTTTCAATAACCAGGCTAACAAAAAATAATAAATAAGAGCGAAAATGTAAGCCCGCGCCCAAGTGCCTTGTTTAAGCACTTTCTTTGGTCTTGCTTCAGTTGATGCCATCGCAAAGGAATTACTAGAGCAGATAGAGCGAAAATAGGAAACAGAATCTAGCCAAGAAGAACCCCAAAAAAGGAGGAAAGCAGAATCTGGAGAAACAGACAAAAAGACATAGATGAGACAGGGGGCTCTCACTACATGCACCTTTGAGAGGCTTGGTCAAGCCGGATTATTTATGTTTCTTAGCAATTGGTAAGGATTTGAAACTGTTATTTATCTAATTGAAGAAGTTTTCGTGGTTAAACTGTAAATTAGGTTTTTGCAGTTGTGCGCAGTGCAATCTTAATCATCATAGATTGCCTTCCACTCCAGTAAAAGATTGCCATTAACTTCCATCAACTCACACGTTACGCTTTGTTCATTGAAGATAATACTAGTGTGCAGTACTATTGCGCTTTTCTTATGGATTCAGATATAGTCGCAACAAGCCCCAAGCGCCTCATAAACAAAACTAGCTAGCTTCCGAAAGTACTTATTCTTTCGTTTTAAAGTGGTTAGATTACTTTATCCAAGCAGGGAACAGTCAGTCGAACAACTAGGGCACTCGGACTTACAGCAATAAACGCAGATCCACAATAAGGTGTGGCGGATGTGGCTGCGCTCTTCCACCATGCCATAGACGAGACGGCGCCACACGGAATATCATGGCAAAGATTTTGTTGTAAAACAAAAGTCAAAGTTTTTGAAAGAGTCCGCGCAACATACCCACGGAAAGCAATAGGAGTTGCACAAACAACCAGGGGATAGAGTGGGAGGAGTCGTGGAGTAGCAACCACGTGAGCGAAGCCACCGATATCGAACCAGCGAAGTCAATGAGGAGGTGTGATGTTGCTCCCTCATAAGGAGGAGCGTGGCCGCTAGACGGTGGTGCCTGATTAGCAAGATGCAGCAACAAGAAACACAGGAGCAGGCTGCAGATGGCAATGCCGATGGTGACGGGGTGGGTTTCAAAGGGTGAAATCAACTTCCCATAGTATTTCACTTCGATGAAGTTGACCAGGATAGAGACAATGGAGGTAAAATCGATGGCGCCGTGAGGGGTGGAGGGACATCGTTAATATATAATATATTTTCATGGAAAGATTTTGGACTTGTTGTAAATGAGAAGTTAAGTCAATACCATATTCTGTCAATAAAACATTTAATTGAAAGATTTTGGAGATATAATAGACAACTAATTGACAGACAACACCATATTTAATTGTTCTTCAAACTGGACTTATTGCTATTGATTCGATGATCCCTATAGAACGTGGTCAGTGAGAATTAATTGTTGGGGATAGACAAACGAGTAAAATAGCAGTCACGGATACTATTCTCAATCAATAAGGTCAAAACGTAATATGTGTTTATGTAGCTATTGGTAAAAAAGAATCTTCAATTAAATATGGAGTTGTCTGTCAATTAGTTGTCTACAATAGCTCCAAAATCTTTCAATTAAAATACATGATATATTAACGATGTCCCTATCCCAGGACCCATGGTACTCATCTTTCCATAAAATATTCGAATGATGTTCCTATCTTCACCCCTTGTTGGAAATATGGAAATACCGATTCTGAGTATCAATAATTGATTAAGTTAATCAGTAATTAGCTTGGTAAAATAGGACATAGAATCATTATGTAATCAGTGCATATTTCTTTGTTTTTTTCTTTCCCAACTTGTCAGGAAGCTAGCTGGTCTAATTATTTCCACAAATATGAACATCATATATGAGTGTAGTTTGTACAGAATTGTCTCGAGCATCTGCATACTATCTATCTAGCTTTGCATACATGAACTGTAAATTCTACAGCACATGAAGATGGGAAAAGTTTGATTCTAGCATCTACAGTCTGCCAAAATTTAGTAATCCTGAACTAAAGCCTACAGAAAAAAAATCAGCATTTCAGCATTCTTTTCTTTCCTTGCCCTCGGCAGCTTGAATGTTAAATCCACCAGGGAGACAACAGTCCTTGATTGCAAGTTAACACATTTGCCACAGCAAAGATCTAGCTGTTGCCGCTCAAAGGTAAACTGAAGACTACATAATGTAACGACTCCCACATTCTGCGATGACAGACCACAACTATATTATGATCAGAATAGCTAGTAAGCATTAATGGTGTATATGCGAGAGAGATGGAAAAAGCTGACATCTTTCATTTTGATTTGGATCACTCAACGATGTTAGTGTTAGATCAAAGATTTTGAGATTGTAGCTGTGCTCGCCTCACCAAGGCATCAATTTATCCCATAGATAAATGAACAAGAACATAGTACACCAGCAAAGAATGTAAAATGACACATATCCATCCACTAGCCAAATAGAAAGCTACAAAGAGATTCGCCAGAAAAAAGAAGGAAATCTGCAACATTTAACAATGTTTTCAAAGAGGTCAGAAGCTTTAACCTCAAGAACAATCACTGCCCTTATATGGCTACTAGAAAAGACCATTCTACTGGTCGTAACAATTGTTGAGGTTATCTTCAATCTTTTTGATAACAATAGATCCCGATTTCTTTTGAGGGCTTAGCCTATCTTAAACAGATCTAGTCGACACAAGGTCCATTGCCGTTCATGGCTAGGAATAGGAACGATACATAGGTGGTTTTTACTTATCCCCTGCTCTCATTTCTTATGGTCAGGAGATAATTCGATGATGCCGAAGGCTTGGAGACTCGTTATGTTTTCAGATAAAGAGAAGAAAGCCCCAAGCGTAACTTATACAAAACTAGCTTAGCTTCCTAAAGTACTATAGCTTCCTAAAGTACTAATCATTTGATTTAAAGTGGTCATACAATTTAAATTAGTTTTTCCAAGCAGGAAACAGTCGGACAACTATAGTGCTCAAACTTCCAACATGAAATGCAGATCCACGACCGGATGCAGCAAATGTGGCGACGCTCTTCCACCATGCCATAGGCGAGACGGCGCCACACGGAAAATCATGGCAAAGATTTTGTCGTAAAACCAGATACAAAGCTTTTGAAAGAGGCCGCGCAATAGACTCACGGAAAGTAACAGGAGCAGCATGAACAACTAGAGGATGGAGTGTAAGGAGTTGTGGAGCAGCAACAATGCGAGTGAAGCCACCGACATAGAACCGGCAAAGTCGATGAGGAGATGCGATGCTCCATCATAAGGAGGAGTGTGGCCGCTAGATGGTGGTGCCTGATTTGCAAGATGCAGCAACATAAAATGCAAGAACAGGTTTCAAAGGGTGAAATCAACTCCCCTTGTATTTCACCTCCATGAAGTTGATGAGGAAAGAGACAATGGAGGTGAGATCCATGGCGCCGCGAGGGGTGAAGGCAGGGACATCATTGTTGCCGGTTCTTTTATTGAAAGTGACTTGCTAAGCACTTAGCAAGCCACTTTAAATAAAAGAACCAACAATGCCTTCACCCTGGAGTGGACAGTGGAGCAATGCCTTTGAACTTTCCTATTTATTTATTCTCGGGTTAGAAAAATATAAAAACATTTCGTTTTATCCTACTTGAATTCTTTAAGAAAGCCGACCGCATCAACTAAAATAAACAGAGTCTAATTCTCGTCTTTTTTAGCAGAATATGAAAATCGAAACTCATACTTAAAACGAGAAACAAAAAAAAATTACCCCATTTTGTAACGCCAAATTGTTTTTCTATTCCGAGGAATAGAAAGATACCCCAGAAATAGATTTGGAGCAGAAATGAGAAACAAAAAAAAATTGCTTCTGTTCCTAGGAACAATTTCTAGAAATAAGTTAATTTTTTTTTCTTTTATTCTTCTCTCTTAACGCGGCCACCTTCAACTGCCTGGAGCCACCGCTGACCAGCCGCCGCCGCCACCACCGGTCGCCGCTCACCCCCGCCGCCGTTGCCGCGCCGTCACCGCCGCCGGGTCTACTAACCATCGCCGCCAATTGCCGCCAGCGGCTGGCGGTCATCGACGGCCGATGGGCTGTGTGGTGGCGATCAGCGGTGACGGTTGTCGGCCGACAGTCGTGCATTGGCGGTGGGCGGCGGGCAACGGGCGAGCGGGCGGCGGCAGCGACGGGCAGTGGTGGCCGGCCGCGGTCAGCAGTCGGCGATCCGTGAGCAAGAATAAAAAACGATTAAATACAAAAAAGAAGCTGTTGCATTACCAAACGCATTTCTATTTTTTTTATATTCCAAGAGTAGAAATTTTGTATAGTTACCAAACGGGTTCTTTTACTCAGAAATTGTTCCCCGGAATAGAAATAGAAAAGAATTATTTCTTAAAAAAAAACTCTTCCCCAGCCAAGAAACGTTGCCATGCGCACCTGTACACATACATCATATTCACTTTCTCGAAATAGGAGAAAAAAACCATTAATTCTCTTTTTCCCCATGGGGAAAAAACAACCTTGCACGACAACCCATGAGAACACTACGGTTAAAGAATTGGGGTTCGTATTGGTGCTGCCGAGAATGTTGCTCCTCAATATGGTCAACGAAAGAATCCCCTCCGCAGTCACGGGCTAGGCACCATAATGGAAATTTCAGCAATGATTCGGATCACTCAACGATGTTAGAACAAAGCTTTTGAAAATTGCAGTCATGCTCGTGTCACCAAGGCATCTAATTTTTCCCAGTTCTTATGGATAAATGAGCAAAACCATCGTATACCAGCAAAGAATGTGAAAAGATATATATTGAACCGCTGGCCAAACAGAAAGCTACAAAGAATTCACCAGAAAAAAAAGAAATAAAAAAAGAAAAAGAAAAGAAAGGAAAAAATTGCAAGAGTAGGAATGTATTCAAAGTTGTCGGAAGCTTTAATTACAACTGGGGTGCTCAGACTTCGAGCATGGAACGCTGATTCACGAACGAGGGTGGCGACTGTGGCTGTGCTCTTCCACCATGCCATACAGGAGACCGCGCCGCACTGATGATCATGAGGAGGAGTTTGCCGTGAAGCCACAGCCGAAGTTTCGAATGAGGCTGTGCAACAAATTCACGAAAAGCCACAGGAGCATCACGAACCAAGGGACGGAGTGGAAGCAGTCATAGAGCAATGGCCATGTAAGCGAAGCCACTGATATTGAACTAGTGATGTCGACGAGGAGGTGCGACGACACTCCATCACAAGGTGGAGCGCGACTGCTAGATGGTGGTGTGTGATCAGCAAGATGCAACACTAAAAAATGCAAAAGCAAGCTGCAGATGGCGATGCTAGTGGCGACAGGGTGGGCTTCAAACGGTGAAATCAACTCCCCTGGAATTTAATTTGGATGAAATTGATGAGGATAGATATGATGGTTGTAAAATCCATCGCGCGGGGTGGGAGTTCTTCGGTGGAGAGAGAGGTCCTGGAACTCAACGAAAAAGAATTCCCTTCGGAAAAAGAATTTATAAAAAAGAGTTTTTGTCTTTTTCCCGAAAGGAGTTATCTTTTGTTGAGTTCCATGGCGTGGCCAACCCAAAAAAGGACATCAACCCACTAGCGAGAGAAACAAGAAGAAGAGAACCCAGAAATGCATTATCTGCACACAGAGAGGTCTGCTCGCGAGAGAAACAACAAGAAGAAAACCCAGAAATGCATTATCTGCAGAGAGAGAGAGAGAGAGAGGTCAGCTCTTTTTCTTCTATGGTAAGCAACGGATCTCCAGCTTGCTGTGCGTAATTCACACGGGTTTCTATTTATGCTTTGCCTCTGCTTTTAATTCACACGGGTTTCTATTTCTGCTCTGCCTCTGCTTCCTCGACCTCGATCTGATTGTGTCCCTCCGACGAACGCGTCATTAGCTCCGACTCTAAGCCACCGTGAGGTTGTTGGACTCTATGTCCTCGAGGTCGATGGTCGGGACCTGAGGGCCTCATGTTTCTTCTCCTTCTCCGCCTCCCCAAAAGCATCGCCAGTCTACTGCTGGCACATTGCCCCCGAGAGCCTCGCCGATCGCAGCTGGGTCCCGAGCCTCCTCTGCCTCCGCCTCGGGCCTTCGACTGTTTCCAATGTGGAGATCCAACACAGAAGGAGAAGAGAAGAAAGGACAAAACCACCCTGATGGTTTTTTCTTTAATGGGCCTAAGTTGGCCCGTTCGCCCATGTTGGGCCCAAAGGCCCCGCCCGTGAGTTAAGGGCCCATGGAGGAAGTTATTATAGATAAAGGGAAATCTAAGAAGCAGTTATTCTATCGGATGAAGTTACATATTTTGGAAGGAGAGTTTACGTTCTCTCGGAAGTTACGTCTCTTTCACATCGCTTGTCTCCCTAAGCGAAGAAAAGAATTCTCCTCTGAAGAACAATATCCGGTTTCCTCCTTGAATCGCAACATCGGTGTTTAGTCTATGGAAACAAGGTATGTTCGATTATGTGATGTGCCTTAGGATCGGTGATTCATGTTTTATTGGGCTTGCTTCCGCTTCATTGTTTCTTTTGGGGATTCGATTTTGTGTTGAATCACTGTTTTGGGAATTCCGTTTTACCCAACATTGGTATCAAAGCCCATTGTTCATGTTTCCCGATCCCTTTTCTTGTTTATGAATTGTTTATGATTGTTTTTTTTTTTCGAAAAACATCACTGTTGATCGATTAAGGGACGGAAAAAATCCTGACACCATACTGTTCCCCCTAGTTTTTTTGTTTTTTCGTAGATCGAAGTGTGTTTCTAATTGCTTAGGGTTGTAGTGCTCATCAATACGAGAATTTCGAGTGGTGGCTCGCTGCCGAACGCCGCCAGACACGTTGCTACGTAGGGCCGAAGTGTTCGGCTTCGTCGGCGCATGCAACGCACATGCTGAGGCGGTTCCTAGGCACGTGCGAGTGGAGGAAACCACAGGCGCGTGCAATGCACGCGCGCGGTAATCGCACACGCGTGCGTGGCACGCGTGCGAGGTATGTGCCAGCTGACGTGGTTGCCCACGCACGCGTAGGGCACGTGCCAGGTCGATTGGTTCGACCCGACCTGACCCGTTCGACCCGGCGTAACCGTTGACTTGACCCGGTCATCTGTTGACCGTTGACCATTGACCGTCGTTGATCACCGTTGACCTATGTTGACTAGCGTTGACCATTGACTTTGACTGTTGACCAAAAAAAAAGGAAAAAAGGAATTTGTTTCTTTTTCAATTATGTCTATGTGGATTATATGTTGATCCCTTTTGTTCTGCATTTGTTGCAGGAACAATGGCTTCCCGTGAGTCGTGCGCATCTGTTCGCACAATGTCAGATAAACAAAAGGAAATGCTTTCAGGGTTGATAGCCGATTTGAATGGTTATCGATGGGAGAGTGACGACATAATTGATCATGTTCTTGAGGTCAACAAGAAAATACAAGAAGTCATTTGGAACGGTTATCCCATGTCAGATACTCAGATGGTGTAATTATTCATGAACACTCTTCCACCAGAATGGCAAGGAGTGTTGAATTGCCTATAAGAGGTCAAAGGATTTACTAGATATAAGGAACTAGTAATGAAATTTGTAGATGAATATCATCGGGTTAGAGCCACAAAGAATGCGACCCAAGAAATGACTTCGATTAGGTGGGGGATGAATGTGCGAAGGAGAAATCCTAAGGGATATTCGTCAGTTTTTCCGTAGCTATCAAGAATGCCTGAAAATTTTACAGAGGAAAAGAAAAAGAAATTGGACCAAGAAGAAGTTTTTCTTGTTCGTATAATAACTTGGTTTTAGATGTTTCAAGTTGTCTTTTATTTCTAGTTGTTTTTTTTATGGACATATTATGTGGATATTTTCTTCCTCGTTATGTTAGTTACACAATGTGAAGTTTTTCCTTTTGAATAATTAATGGATGTCCAATATCATTTTGCTTCTGTTATTATTAATTGATGTGGGTAGTTTATAGAAGATTTTGTAGCTTCAAAGAACTAATTTTGCATAGAATATTATATTAATGATAATTTCAAGTTAAGATTTTGGATGATGATTGGAAACAACATGACCTTTTGACTCTGAAATCTTATTTGAAATTATTCCTTAATATGATGAGTTTGTGCAAAATGGATGCATAAATGATAGGCATTAATAATTCGTGCATATGTGTCTGATATGTTCAGATCAATGGCTTCAGCAACTAAGAACATAATTGTTGATTTGAATAAAGAAGACAAATTGAACGGCGAGAAGTGTGAAATATTGAATAAGAAAATTCAATATGTGCTTGAAAAGCAAGAAGCACTAAAAGCTCTTGACCATGTTATGGAAGAACTTGAGAATGTTGTGTACCACCTTGAGCTAGCAGAGGATTGCCTAAAGGCATTTGAGCGGGATACAGATATTTGCTGTGTTGCTTTCAGCTCAAAAAGGGCTTCAAGCTCTAAGCGCAAGCGCATTGATTCGTTCAATATGTGGAAATGCAGGGGATCAAGTCATTCTTGTAAGAAACCAAAAGTTAACCAACATAAGAGAGGAAAACGTCCTCAAGTGAAGAAGCTGACAAGGGTAAAGTGTTACAACTGTGACCAGAAGGGTCACTATGCCCGCGATTGTCGCGAGCCAAAGAAAGTACACACCCCTTGTACTATAAAGAACTTTGCTTATGTGTCAAGTTCTGTATTCTTAACTAAGTCTGATTCTTTGCGGACTGTAGATTCAGGAGCGACAGACCATGTAGAGAAGGATAGAGAATCCTTCGTGGAATTTCGATGAATACCAACTGAAACTAAGTGAATCTATGTAGGAAACAACTCCAGAGTAGAAGTAAAATGAATTGACATATATCAATTGAACATGCGTGGTGGACGCACTTTGTTCCTACATGATGTGTTGTATGCTCCGGAAATTCGTCAGAATTTAGTGTCTGTTTTAGTGTTGGTTAAACTTGGTTTTAGTATGAACTTCCATAATAGTGGTGTGGATTTGTATTTAGATACAAACTACTATGGTTGTGGTTATTTTTTGGATGGTTTTATTGTACTAAATGTTGACTGTGGTAATGTCAATGTTTGTTATTCCCTTTTCACGTCTTCTAATTCATATGATAATGATGTGAATGTGTGGCATGCTAGACTTTGTCACATTGGCCAACAACGTATGAATAGACTAGCCAAATAGGGCTTGTTGGGCAACATTGAAAAAGTTGATTTGCCTATATTTGAGCATTGCTTAGTAGGGAAAACGACAAGGAAACCATTTGGAAAAGATAAAAGAGCTGAATTTCCTTTGCAATTAATCCATACTAACGTCTGTGGTCCGATGAATGTGAGAGGAAGGCATGGGGCTGTTTATTTTATCACATTTATAGATGATTATACTCTATTCAGATATGTCTATTTGATTTTTTATAAATCTGAAGCATTGAGATGTTTCAAGAGATTTATGAACTTGGTAAAAAATCAATTAGACAAGAAAATAAAAGTATTGAGATCCGATTGAGGTCGAGAATATTTATCTGATGAGTTCAGAAAGTTATGTGATGAAAAAGGAATAGAAAGACAGTTGTCTATTCCCTATATTCCTCAACAAAATGGTATTGCGGAAAGAAGAAACAGAACCCTACTGTAAATGGTTAGGTCAATGATGGCGCATGCTAACTTACCTATCACTTTTTGGAGTGATGCGTTATTAACTACTGCCTATATACTTAACCGAGTGCCTTCCAAATTAGTTACTTCCACTCCATATGAGTTATGGATAGGTAGAAAACCGGACTTAAGTTTTCTTAAGCCATGGGGTTGTGCTGCCTATACTCATGAGCCCTCTCACAAGTTTAGGAAATTGGGTCCTAGAGAAAAGAAGAGTATTTTCATAAGATACTCTGAACACTCGAAATGATATGTGTTCATAGGTGAGCAGGAAAGTGGAAATATAACTGAATTCGAATCACGGGATATCACATTCTTAGAGAATGAATTTCCTAAGAAAGGCGAAATAGGTGAGGATTACTCCCTATTTGAAACCTTGGATTCAGATAATGAATTTAGTAGAGTTCGTCCAAGTGGTAGTAACATGAGAAGTGATGAATTTAATTTAACTCATTCTCAATTACAACCACATGATGAGATAATATTGTCATTATCTAATCCGAGTGGGAGCATGATGGGGAATGACGTACAAAGTGTACAATCTCCCATACGGCGAACAAGCCGCAAAAGTATTCCCCGTCGACACTTTGACATTGAAGGGGAAACTTTTATGGTTGCTCCACAAGATGAGGATGAGCCAAGAAATGTTAATGAGGCTCTAAATTGCCCTAGTAATGAAAAATGGATGCATGCAATGGAAGAGGAGATGGAGTCAATGAAGTCAAATCATGTTTAGGAATTGGTTGATCTTCCAGAAGGACGCAAAGCTATTGGGAACAAGTGGGTTCTCAAAATAAAGCATAAAGCTGATGGCTCAATAGAAAGGCATAAAGCTCGCATTGTGGCAAAGGGGTATAATCAACAGGAATGAATTGATTATGAATAAACATTTTCTCCTGTAGTGAGATTTACTTCGATTCGCATTATTTTGGCAATAGTGGCAAGTATGGATCTTGAGTTACATCAAATGGATGTAAAGACTGCTTTCCTCAATGGAGAATTAGAGGAAGAAATATATATGGAACAACCTGCTGGTTTCATTATGGAAGGCCAAGAAGAAAAAATATGTTGACTTTTGAGATCGATAAATGGCCTTAAGCAGTCGTCAAGACAATGGTATATACGTTTTCATAATGCCATAATGGCATATGATTTTACAATGATTGATGAGGATCATTGTGTATTTATCAAAAGGTCCAAAGATCAATTTGTGATCATATTATTATATGTTGATAATATACTGATTGCCGGAAGTAATAAGGAGTTTGTTAATACTGTCAAGAGTTGGTTATCTTCCAACTTTGAGATGAAAGATATGGGTGGGGCTGCATACATTCTTGGAGTTATGATTTCAAGAGATCGTTCGAAGAGGTCATTATCTCTTTCGCAAGAAATATACATAAATAAGGTTCTTGAACGATTTCGTATGCAAGGTGGTAAACCCATAGATACTCCTATTACAAAAGGTGAAGGATTGAGCCTTAGACTGTGCCCAAGGACTCCACAAGAGAAGGAACAAATGAAACATGTTCCTTATGCTAGTGCTGTTGGGAGCTTGATGTATGCTATGATGTGTACAAGACTTGACATATGTTTTGCAGTTGGAATGGTGAGTAGATACCAATCCAATCCAGGTCAAGCACATTGGAAAGCCGTTAAGAGAATACTGAGGTATCTGAAGGGAACTGCTAATTACAAGCTAAGTTACCAAGGAAATGATCTGCGACTCGAAGGTTATTCAGAAGCTGATTGGGGAGGAGATTTAAATGAAAGGAAATCTACCTTTGGATTTGTTTTCTTACTGACTAATGGCGCCATATCATGGAGTTGTAAGAAACAAACGTGTATAGCATTGTTCACGATGGAAGTTGAGTTCGTGGCATTATCAGCAGCAGTACAAGAAGGTGTTTGGCTTAAGAGATTTTTAGATCATTTAGGTGTTATTGGGTATGCTGCAAATCCATTATTGGTTAACTGTGATAGCCAAGTAGCTATAGCGTACACCAAATATCCAAAATATCATGGCAAGACCAAACATATATATACCAAGTATAATTTTGTCAAGGATATGGTTGCACGAAAAGATGTGAACTTACAGTACATATTTACACATAGAATGGTAGCAGATCCTATGACGAAGCCAATACCTAGAGATGTGTTTTGTGGTCATGTGATATCTCTAGGATTGCGTAGAGGCTGATGTACTGAATATTGTAATTTCCCCTAAGTGTTCACATTTAATGAATTTGTGTTTTCATCATTAATGCCTATGAATCTTTGTCTGACGTTTATGCATCTTAATGCTTAGTGCATTATATTAAGTTGAGAAAATATGTCGAATAGATAAGAGATTAGCCCACTCACACGGGTAATCGCCTCTATTTACTATGTGATAAATAGAGATGAAATGGTTTTAAGCTTATTATTTAAGTGATAATCGAGAGCTTAAGCTTAATATATATATATATATATATATATATATATATATATATATATATAATTGAGTGTTAACATGAGGATATAATATTTTCTATGTCTGAAAGTAAAATAATCAACATATTTTACTTTATCTATCTATGATGCCAAATGTGAGTTCTGATGAATTTTGTGTATGAGTAGATATGTGAACTCAAGTTAGACATTATGTATGTCTGAACTATCATCTGTACGATATTAAAGGTGTAGACATACGCTCCATGGGAAAGAAGTTAAATACCGTAATACGTATTTCATACTACGTATGCATGAGACGACCAAGAAAAGTGGCAAAAGTTTGATCTCAACTTTTTGTGCCATGTGAGACTCTTGAGGAAAAGAGTTCCTCAATTTAGTGCCCTCATGATTCTTACTTATTCTCAAGATTTCTATTCAGTGTTGCTATCTTAGGATGTTACCAATAATTATGAATTGATTCGATCTAATGGGACATTTCTATAAAAGCAAGTTGAACTGAAATTTAGAGTTTCAAGGAAAGAGGAAGATCGAATTTGGAGAATCACATTATAGTTTTGTATTCACCAGTCGACCAATTATGATTGTTTTGAGATAATCATAATTGTGAATACAATATATCATTATTTAAAAGAGATCAAGAGAGATATAAATGTGATTGATCGATCTAGGGTACTGCATACTAAATTTACTCAAGATGTGATGCCCATTATGAACTGCTATATATTCCTAACAGATATATGGCAATGAGCTCTCAAAGTATGTTGGTCGCACGGATTATTCACCAGTATGAATGTTATAGAGAGGTAAAGAGGATTCTATTCAGCCCACCATGTGCGAGTGCGAGATGATGGTTTTTTCTTTGATGGGCCTAAGTTGGCCCGTCCGCCCATGTTGGGCTCAAAGGCCCAGCCCGTGAGTTAAGGGCCCATGGATGAAGTTATTATAGATAAAGGGAAATCTAAGAAGCGGTTATTCTATCGGATGAAGTTACATATTTTGGAAGGAGAGTTTATGTTCTCTTGGAAGTTACGTCTCTTTCACATCGCTTCTCTTCCTAAGCGAAGAAAAGAATTATCCTTTGAAGAACAGTGTCAGGTTTCCTCCTTGAATTGCAACATCGGTGTTTAGTATGTGGAAATAAGGTACGTTTGATTATGTGATGTGCCTTAGGATCGGTGATTCATGTTTTACTGGGCTTGCTTCTGCTTCGTTGTTTCTTTTGGGGATTCGATTCTGTGTCGAATCACTGTTTTGGGAATTCCGTTTTACCCAACACACCCCCTCTCTCCCCTCTCGTCCCCTAAACTCCTCTCACCGTTCCCGATAGCTTCATCGATGCCTTAGCTGTGTCCGATTCAGCTCAATCCCCGAAGAAATCCAAAAGCAAGAGCAAAGAGAAGAAGATGAAGGCAAAGGTCCAGTTCAAGGCCGATGGTCGCTTTGAGTCTCTGACGTCGGACAAGAAGAACGGCAGCAAGGGCTCGAATCCAAGTAGCCGAAGCTCCTGGAGCATCAAGGGGATGCGAAGAAGGAGAAGAAGAGGAAGGCGCTAGAATTGTGCGAGGACGACGAGGAAGACAAGCGAGACCAGCTCCAAGCTGGTCGACCCTGAGAACTTGAAGGGGAAGAAGAAGAAGGAGGAGGAGGCGAGGTTGAGTGACGGCGATGATGAGGTGGCTCAAGAGGAGAACCCCAACGCTTGTCGAATTTCAGGATCTCGGACAGCTTGAGGTTGAAGTTGAAGGACAATGGGATCGAGGCGCCTTTTCCCATTTAGGCCATGAGGTTTGACATTGTCCTCGATGGGACTAATTTGGTCGGCCATGCCCGCACTAGCCAAGTATGAAGACTTTTTATTCGAATTCCGCAGGATTGACATGTCGATGGTCGCGTGCTTGGCTGAAATTTGCTAATTAACTAACAGTTTAGAGAAGTGAACGGTCTGGACGTTGTAGTAATGACAGCGTGTGATGTGGAAAAGGGTCACAGAGCTGACATATTTTGTTGGCTCTATGAGTTGTGAATGGTTGATGTATGAGTTTGGTGAATGTTGTTTTAATTAATAGCACAACAAAGCAATTATGGTGTAGAGCAACATTCTACAAGCCATTCCCGAATTCCCATGGCTTAGTCTTTGGTCATGGCAGGCACCGACTATCATTCCTCCTTGTGCGGAGCAACCGACAAGCTAGTGGAATCGTGCTAAATTAGCCCATACTAATTATTCGGTGTACTTGGATCTCGTCCTTGATGTGCTTCAATTTATTCAAGTTTTGACTATCCGAAGTGTGATGCGTGGGTAGATCTAGTCGACTAATGAAAGCGCTTTTGTATATGGCAACCAAGCAACGATTGTCAAATTGGTTGTTAAAAGGGTTTTGGAGAAACTGAAGCTGAAACAAAGATTAGTGCCTGAACATTTAGTCGGACTTGATGATCGGGTAGAGCACTTGACAAAGTTATTAGATGTCAACCATCGCAATGTGCGGCTCATTGGAATTTATGGAATGGGTGGCATTGGTAAAACAACCGTTGCCAAAGTTGTCTTCAATGAACTACTTTCCCACTTTGGAAAGTGTTCTAGTTTTCTTGAGAACGTTCGAGAAAAGATGTTGACCGAGGGTGGCATAGTCCAATTGTAGAAAAAACTTCTGTCTGACATTGTTGATTTTGGATATGCAGAAGGAGTCGAGGATATTGAACAAGGAATGAGGAGGATTGGAGAAGTACTTAGCATGAAGAAGGTCCTTGTGGTTCTAGATGATGCTGATAATAAAGGACATATTAAGAGACTAATAGGAAACAATTCATTACATTCAAGATCTAGAATAATTATTACAATGAGAAACAAGACTATTTTGCAAGGTCGGGAATTTAAAGATGAAATTATTCTGTATGAGATGCTTAAGATGGATGATGCTTCTGCACTTGAGCTTTTTTGTCGGCGTGCCTTTGGAAAAAACTTTCCTTTGGATGATTATCATTGGCTTTCCAAGGAACTTGTCTCAAGTACAGGAGGGCTTCCTTTGGCTATCAAAGTGATAGGTTCGTTGCTGAAAGGGAAAGATAAAGCATTTTGGAAAAAGACTAAGATCAAGTTAAGGAATGTACCTGAGGAAGAGATTCTGAAGAAGTTGAGGATTAGCTATGAAGACCTAGACAAATGTCAGCAACAAATTTTTCTCGATATCGCATGCTTCTTTTTCAATAAGAAAAAGACTAATGCAATTTACATGTGGGCCAGTTGTCAATTTTATCCCGAAAGAGGAATTAATGTCCTTACCAATAGGTGCTTGATAAAGATATTGGACAACGATAAGTTTTGGATGCACGATCAACTAATAGACATGGGAAGGCAAATTGTCCGTCAAGAAAGTCCAAGCGATCATGGAAAGCAAAGCAGGCTGTGGATTGCAAAAGAGGCATGTTAAATCATTAAAACCGAAGAGGTAAGTAAGAAATGTCCGATTTTTAAATAGAACTTGTATATTCTAGAATAAAGGATTCTATTTGATTTAGGATGCTTATCATTTTTTTCATTCCCATTCAAGTTCATAAAACATGGTGGTTGGAAGTTGACAAACTTCTTCACAAAATTGCAAAATTTCACTTGCAGAGGAAGGACAAGGTTCAAGTGCTTGAGATAAATGTATGGGATGGCTCCATAAAGATCACAAGTGGAGAGCTTGAAAGGTTACCAAACCTAAGATTCCTCAAGTTACACAATGGAACTTATGATGGGGACTTCGCAAAGTGCCCTTCAAAGTTGAGATGGATTTCTTGGCAACCTCCTCATCCCGAATCTAGGGATGTTGGGTACTTTGCAAAGTGTTGTTCAAAGTTCAAATGGATTTCTCGGCAGCTTTCTCTTCAGGATTTTAGGGCAAACAATACATATTTGAATCATCTTGTCGTTTTTGAACTTGGTAGAAATCACATTGCAGATGATTCAAAAGCATGGGACTTAATCAAGGTAAACTACGTGATTTAATTCTAGTCTAATGGTCCTAGTGTTTCTATGCATTAGTTCTTACACTTGACATGCCGTCCATTTTTACAGAGGGCACGGAATTTGAAAGTTCTATCTCTTACGGAGCGTTATGGCATAACGACAATTCCAGACTTCTCTAAATGCTTGGGTTTAGAGACGTTGACTCTTGCCTATTGCGACAATTTAAAGCGAATTGAAAGCTCCATTGGAAATCTACGATTGTTGATTAAGTAAGAAATTGTAAATTGTAGTGGTCTTACAAATTTGCCTGAAGACATGGGGGGCATTAGTGAAACTTAAGCACTTCTCATTGCGGGGATGTTATGGGTTGACAGAGCTTCTGGGCTCACTTGGGAATTTAACCTCATTGATAGAGTTAAACTTATCACATACAAGGATAAGTGAACTTCCCAACTCCATTGAAAAGTTAAAATCATTGCGTATCTTGCGTTTCGCAAGTATTAATCGGTCTATTCATGTTTAGCAGTTTTTTCCTCATGGCATCAGTAGTTTGGTAAATCTTGAAGAACTGGATCTCTCTAAGCAACGTGGAATGAGAGGTGAAATTCCTGTTGAAATTGGAGAATTGTCTTCTTTAAGAATCCTAAATTTGGAATTCACTAATATTTACGGAATTCCATGGATAATCAACATGCTTCATCACCTCCAAACACTCAATTTATCATCTTGTGATACAATTCAAGAATTGCCAGAGCTTCCCATAAGTTTGACCTGTCTAATTTTTAGATCTGCATCATTATGCTCGGTCCCTAATTTGTCGAACCTTACTAATTTGGTTACATTGCAACTAAGTGACGGCTCTCGGGATCACAAGACATCATACGTAATGACAGGATGCAATTTAAGATGGATTGGGAGGTTATCTAGACTGAAATGGTTGGATTTAAATCTGCTAAACGTCCCTGCGCCTCTAGAGTTGGCTTCTCTTTCTCATATGGAATTTCTTGAATTAATGGGCTTAGACATAAAACCCCTCATGCAGCTTTCGTCGTCCTCCTCGAGATTCCGAAATTTGTCGAATTTACAGATTTATTGGTGTAAATTGAAGGAAATTCAGCTAGATGGACTTCTACAACTGGAGAAGATAGCCGTCGACAATTGTAAATTGCTTAAGAGGTTTTCCATTCATTCGGAACTAACCAAACTACAGAATGTGGAGGTGACATGTTGTCCAAAGCTAGTTAAGATACAAGTTGTGGGTCTTTCGAAATCATTGGAACACTTGAACGTTTCTCAGTGTGAATCTTTGAGAAGAATAGGTGGGTTACCATACTTGAAGAACCTGGAGCAATTGGCAATCAAATGGTGCAAAGTACTTCTATATGTTGAGGGCCTGGATGAGCTCAAGTCTCTAAAAACCTTGGTAGTCACGGGGTGCCCGTCATTGAGAAGTTTGATCAATGCATCTTGCACATATATACCAGATGATTGCCTAGTCTCTTTAGGGGAGTGCGGAGACTTCAAAGCCTATGTCGCGCGTGTCCCCTTGAAGAGTTACATAGAGGGGCCTCTGTGCAAGGTGCGACGTGTTCTTCTTTTATGTGTGGAACTTTGATTTAACTCCTTTTATTGCACCGTAATTTTCTTAGGTGGCTGATTTGTTTCCTCACATTAGTCATCCATCTTTACTCCCTTTTTCGTTGTTGGATGTTGGCGGCTCCTAAAGCAATCTTTCCTCTCTCTTTTGAGGTTCCCAGCTTCTGTTATACTTCAATTACTTAGGTTGCACGTTTTTTTTTCCTATTTTATTTCAACTTGCCTTATTGCTGTTGGATAGTTTTGGTTCGTTATATTGCCAGTAAAGTCGTTTGAAATTATACATATTAGTAATTATGGATTATTTGATTTGATTGTTGCATCGATGAGTTGTGGAGAAATTAATGTCCATTGATTTGATCATAGTTGTACAAAAGAAGAGAAAAAAGAACTCAGTAGATTTTGGCACGAGTTGCCACGTGTGAAAATGAATGAGGAACAAGGGACAGATACTTTGTGGTATATATGTTTGAAATCATAATGATCCATCTCCTATGAATTTATTGTTGGCCTCGAGTAAAAATAATTTGAATGTTTGTTTTGTTTCTTTCTTTATTAATTCTATCAGACTGTTTATGCAATTTGATATAGAGCAAATATAACCGCATGCAAATTAAGCATTAGCTGTGTTACACATTTATTTGTTGTTTTGCTGGTGCGTGCATTTACAGTGGGCTTGACTAGTTTTCTATTTTTAGCCATCGGTGGGCCTGACTAATCAACTATGCGTTTTTAGTACTATAGCATATTGCCACCACGCGGATTCATAACTTTTGCATAGTACATGATTATTTCAGAGTAAATTAAAGCACGTGTTGCTTGAACAAATAGTCACATGTCACAATGTAACTTTTATACAAGTGAGAATATTATTTCACTAAAAAATGCAATTTAAAGAGACCAATTAATTTTGAAGCATATGACTTTAATTTAAGAAAATATACAACAACTAACAGACTTGCATAAAGTGATTTGAAACAATGTGTCCCATGGTTATGGATTTTTCATTCAAAAAGGAGAAAATAAAACTCTTTTCTAGTTACAAAATGCAAAACAATTGAATATTACTAAATCAGAGTAAAAATCTCCACTCTGTTAGTGCATCTATGTCTTGTTTCCAAAGGATTGTCTAGTGAATGTGGGATATAGAAAAGCAAATTAATGATTTAAAAATTAACTAATGTTTCCATTCATATATAAAAGTTAGTAGTTACAATCCTTAAATCAAGAGTGTAGAAGCCACTACTGGAAAGTCTCATTTACACTGGCATTCTAATGCTATTTTTTTTTTTCCCTTAAAGAGAGATTTTGTGATAAGATAGTACTCCCAGGTAGATGATTATCTAACTTATTTGATGTTTAATTTAAATTTACATCACATGCTTATTAAAAGTTCAGAATTAGATAATAAAAGAAAAATCAAATAAGTATTGCTAATATTACACTGGACATAAGAGTACTTAATCCTAGACCTGTCTCTAACTAATGAATGATATCTGTGTCCTATTAGATTTTAGGTAGGTAGATAAGCATAAGTGTTTAATAAATAACCAATACATATGTTGTTCGGCTCTCTCATTGAACCTGTTAAATCACAGCGTCCCATCTTGGAGTAAAGAAGCCTAGTGAATGGTCGCACTGTTTTGGTGGAATAAAGAGGGAAAACAAAAATGTCACTCCTGATTCAGTGACATATAAAAGATTGATTGCTGACGTTAAAGGTTTCGGCTTCCATTTAAAGAGAATGTGGTTCGAGACTCCTGGTGAATGCTGCAACTTGCTCATAGAGATCAAGAGTGATGAGCAAGTGAGGGGAATGGTGCAACTAGCATCTAAAAGAAGATCAATTCATCTGTACGTCGAGGGAGGGGTTGACAGTGAGTGGGAAGGAGAATACGATGACGAGATGATGAAGATGTTAAGGGAGGAATGGGCAATGAAGACTGATGTGTGTTTTGACGAGGATGGGGCTAAGTGGGACGTTTCAAGTCCTGATGAAGACTCAAACTCTGCATCTGTCAGTGAAAGCTAAACTGATGGCACCTCCTCCATTCATGATTTCCTGGCAGAGCCAGGCAATGTTGAATGTTTTGAGGCCATAGGAAAAAGGAGGTAAATGGGGGACGGAAGGGTTGGGCAATCTGACATTGTCAATGGAGGGAAAACGAGGAGTATGGAAAATAGAAAGAAGGAGAAGGATGAGGGTGGGAAACTTGCCAACCAAAATGATGTTGTTCGGTCGAGTTGCCAAAGGTGCGCAGGACTTGGACATTACGAGAGCTCTTGCAAAGCTACAAGTGAAGTTGAGGACGAAGGGGACCTTTCTTCTGTAAGTATTGGGTATTTGCATGGGCAGTGCCTCAAAACTAATGTGGAATTTCAATGTGGTCCAGGTGAAGACAGGCAGAACTGTGGAGACCGACTGAATGCCTACAAAAACTGGCAAAGGAAGCGGGGCAGAGGAAGCGGGACCGGACGTGCTTCAAATCCAGGAAGGGATCCTGCAGAAAGAGGCAGAGGAAGGGGTATAGCTTCAAGTTCAAGAAACAGCAAAGGTTCGAGGTCAGGTACTGACGCAGCTTCCACTTCAGGAAAGGGCAAGGCAATAAATTCAGGAAGGAGCATATCTTCAATTTCACGAAGCAGCGCTACTTTGAGTTCAGGACAGGACGCGAGTTTGAGTTCAGGACAGGGTAGAAGTTCAAGTTCAAGAAGGGACACGACTAATATGGGCACAAGTTCAAGTTCAGGAAGGGGCATAGCGTCTAGTTCTCGAAGCAGCTCGACTTTGAGTACAGGAAGGGGCAGAGGTTCAACTTCAGGAAGGGCACGACTGTAAGTTTAGGATGGGGCACAACTAAAATGGGTGCTACTTTAAGATCAGGGGCAGACAAAGGTTCTTCAAATTCACAAAGCAGCATGCATGACTTCGAGTATAGGAAGGGGCAGAGGATCAACTTCAGAAAAGGGCGCAACTATGAATTCAGGAAGGGGACCGACTTTGAGTTTAGGAAGGGGCGCAACTGAAATGGGCGCGAGTTAAAGATCAGGGACGGACAAGGTTTCGAGCTCGGCCAAGATGGAGCCTCAAACATCGTGTTCATGATAAACTAAATTGAGGTAAAGTTGAAGTGTCCTCGAATGTTCTTCCATTTTTCTTTTCGGAGACTTATAATCAACATGTGCTTATGAAACTACGTTTGGGTAATATCTGTTGAAGATGCGCGGCAAAGACACGTTACGAGAAATTCAAGGTTGCGGCATGGCTGGAAGATCACGAACGAAGACAACAGGAGGAGTTGTTCTAACTCGGGATTGTAAAGGAGCAATTTCAGGACTAGTTTGAACCGCGGTTCCCTGTTGATATTCGTTTTTGTTTGCTTGTCATAATTTGTCAGCTGAATGAAGACATAAAATGTGGAGCAACCGCTCTGTTACTGATAAGGATATCATCGGCAGCTTTTCTATCATTTCAGTGTGAAAAAATATTCAAATGCCAAAGTGTCTTCCTTACAAAAACCAGTAGTGTTGGCAAGTAGTTACGAAAGCTTCAAAGCTTTAGAAAATACCATGCCAGAAATAGTTCTCGATAATGCGGACCTTGTGAGAGTTGATTGACGAGCCATATCGCATGCACTGAAAAGAAAAAAAGGGTTATGGTATTGGGACTTTTTGAACCGTTGCAACAGTTCAATCGGATCTCTTAATATTTCTTTGTGTAATCAGATATCTAAACCATTTTTTATGTTTGAGTTGGTCCTTCCAGTAAAGATAATGCTGACGTGGTATCTTATGTGGCAATTATAATATGAAAGGTTGTTGTCAAAATTTTAGATTGTAAAATCTAGAAAAGGACGGAAATTTGAAAAATGAAAAAGAAAAAAACATCAAACAGAAATTTACTTTGGAAGTCTCCATCAAGAGTTAGCTTTGAACTGGGTTGCATTTGTTTTGCCTAAGATGAAGTCATTTTGCCAATGAGTCAAATTAATCCACAAATTCATGAGAAATGCATTTGCTGCCTTCTAGTTTTGCCTATAATTAGACTGTTGCATTCTTCGCTAACCTAGATAGCACATACAGTTTTATGTGGCATTACTCCTCTTCTGCTATGTCATCAACTTATGTAAACTCATTTTTTCACCCAAAAAAAGAAAAGGAAACTCTCACCACCAGAATCTAAAATATATGAGCAGAGAACATGAAGTATATAGTAAGTGAAAACCACTTAATTCCATACAATTTCTATCCCTTTGTTTTGGCCATGATAGAGAATAGAAATCTTTTGTTGCTTATATGGAGAGTAGCAGGAGGACAACCTGAAAGGTCTGAAACATTGACATCTTCTACGCCACATGGGCTCAAAGAGCTGCTGTAGCAGAGAAAGCCCAATCTTGTTGGACTACTAATTAAGGACAACGTACAACAAGCATCTTCTTGTTTTCCTCCCTAAATTAGCAATACAAATTCAAAAGCATGACTATCCATAGTGCCCACTTGAAATACTTATGATAGACCATGTTGTCGACCGGCAGAGCACGGCACACCGGCTCCAAAATAGCCAACTTTAAGAACCATGGCATGGCGTAATAGCCAACTTGGGACTCATGGAGAGGTTTGCATTGAATTTACGTGGTGACATTTCTTCCGTGTGTTTGCGTGGAGTGGTATTTTGGTCCATTATCACTTGCTAGTGAAGTTCATCTCTCCTACTTTCGATTTCATCAAAGATAGGTTCTTAATTTGAAATTGAATGATTCGATGGGAAATGCTTCTAGAAATCACTTTCAGCTGTGTTAGCATCTGCCAGACAATTGTACAACGGACTTACAGTTGGAAATTACTACAGAAAATATACAGCTAAAACCGATATTAGCGTCGAGCAGGAAAGCTTAACGAAACTCTTTATAACTTGCAAAATCAAGTGATCCCATTCTCTATGCTCAAGCATGACTCCCCCAGCTCTATTTCAAGCTTAACGTTCGGTTTCACTTGCGTTGCCTTTGAATACTCTTTCTAGGATTCCGATCCTTTCTGCAATCGACAAGTACTTCTTAGTTACTGCGCAAAAAAGAATGTCACCAATGTTGCAGAATTAGATAAATCCCAGGGCTCCGCATTGTGCATTACGAAGAGTGTGACAAGGTTTGGTGAACACTAGGTGCTTGTGACTACTGCTAGGTGAAGTATGGAGGTGTCAGCCTTCATAATGCCAACTAGAGAAGGTCTCATTAGGAAATAGACAATGATGGTTGCTAAATAGGCAACGTGAAGGTCTCATTAGGAAATAGTTGGATGACAATGTTTATCACAGTGTGGAGAATGAAATTGCTGAAACACTTTGGAAGAAACTTTAAGTGTTGTATGAGAGGAAACCAGCAAATAACAAGCTTAACCGTATCGAGAAGCTTGTTGCTCTGAAATATCAAGAGGGCACTCCAATGGCAGATCTCTTGAATGAGTTGCAAAGCTTGAAAAATGATGAGCTACAAGCATCATTCTTCGTTAGTTTGCTTCCAGATAGTTATGAGACATTGATGACAACTCTCGTCTTATCATCACTAATGGAAAAGCAAAGTTGGATGCGGCGAAATCTAGTTTGTTTGAGTATGAGGCGTGGGAGAAAAGTGTCCGACTTATCTAAACCACAACTTGTTGTCTTAGAGCATGGAGGAAGAAGTAAATCTCGACACTCCTACGACCATGATAGATCCAAGGGAAGATCCGAATAAAGAAAAGGCATTGATCTTTAAAATTGTGATAAGACAAGTCAATGAAGAATATCAATCGATCCTTCAAAAGAAGAAAGTAAAAGTAGATGCCAAGCAAGAATGACAATGCCGCAATAAGTTCCCAAGAATGCTTACTATGGATTGTTAGATAAAAAAGAATTGGCTTGGCAGTTCGACGGGCTGAATTGAGCTTGGACGCAATCCACTAACCCTGAATAATATCTTCTATGTGTCATGAAATTTAGGTCCTCGTCTTTAATATTTGTTTTCGCTGGGAGGACTGAGCTTTGACAATTCTGAAAAACCAGACCACTAGCCACCATGGAGCCCCATCCTAGTCGAAGTGAATATGCTCGGTCAAATGACAAGATCCATTACATATACATATGTAATAAATGTCACTTTCTCCAATTAGGAAAAAAAAAAAACATTCTTTTTTCCCCATGAAAAAAATAAAATAAAAAGCTAGCCCAAGAACCCGTGGAAACATTACAGTTAAAAGAGCTGGTTAACATTGGTGTTGGCCGGCGAGGCGCCATCATGGAAATTTCAGCTACGACCACTACATTTTTAAGTTTCTAAATAGTCATTGAGTGTGACCCATGTCGATACCAGGTCAATTACGTCGGTCCAAAGTAGCCAATCCGTTGTGTTTTTGACCTCTTCAACAGAGCAGGTAAGATAGAGTGACGGAGGGGACATGAGATTAATGTGAATAGCAATCCAAAGCACGTGCAGAGACTTGCAAATACGCGCAAAAGGCAGAACATGCTTGAAGCGCGTGGACAGATAAACTCCACACTTTATAATCAAAGTTCAATGAGGCGTCCAAAAAACTTTGTTTCTACCCTAGACCAGACCAGAAACAAATTTCTCTTACTTTTCTGAGAAAGATTCCCGCACTGACATACGACAATTGCGGTGTGTCCATCAATATCGAGGGATTTTCAGCTCATTATTGGGTGTGAACTGGATTGCATCTCGCAATCTATGTGGCTGAATTAATTATGTGCATAAATAATTTATTATTAATCTAACAATAACAAAATCTTCAATTGATATCCTGCCATCTTAAAAATTAAATCTACAACACACAAAAAAAAATGCCAAGTTTGTGTGACTTTATGTACTCTAGTTAATTGGGATAATACAACATAATATATGTCGAATTTCTCATGTTCCTTCCCTCTATCACCTTGATGTCCTTTGCCAAACATAAGGTCAACAATGGTTGCCCATGAAGTTATTTAACTCTAGAGTCGTCTATAAGACGTTATATATGATTCTAAGATGGTGGGACGTCGATTCATTTCCAGGAAATGAAACCTTGGACCTGTGGGGTTGCACATATCTAATCAAGCCAAAAAAGAAAAAAATTAAAATTTATCTAAATGGCAGCAGATTTGCCTTTATGGTCTTCCGAGGAGACTAAAAATTTCAATTTAAAAGTAATCATTGGTCTTCGTCAAGTGGTTAACACCAAAAAACACGGGAACAAACAATACTGACATATATGTAATCTTACATGTATAGTCTATTTTAATGTACGACGTGTAAACTTAAAATAAAATGAAAAATTATTGCTGAATGAGTTGGCATATTATCAACCAAGAAAAAAAAAGTCATGATACCAACTTAAGCAATATTGTATATCGGAAGAACTATATCCTATTTCTCGAGGTATCATAATGCAACACATATCTTTTATTTGGTCGGTATTCAATAGTGGTTTTCAACTATGTTATATGTGCTTTGAAACGTTGATTTTCAGGAAGTACGATGCCAATTATTCTAAATTTTGTATACTCAAAGATAAGAACAAAAGAGAATTGTAAATTTCTGCGTCCATCACAATTGATCATCTAATGTAACAGGACATCACGATATTAATTACAATCGATTATAGATATGCACAATTAAGGAATATATAAAGAATCTCCTAATTATTCCTAACATCTCCTTAAACTCATGGCAACGGAGAAGAAGTCAACTAGAATTTTGATAAAAGATCTAAACGCATCTGGGCGAATGTGACTTAAATATAAAAGATTTTCTCATAGTTATTCATTTAACAGTAAATTGAAAAAAAATATTAATTACACATATATTAATGTCTTATAAAATGATGCAACACTTGCACGAATGCACAAAATATTACTATAAATACAACTCCTGATCATAAAGACACCACTCTACTAATCAATTGGAAGGACAATAATAATACTAATAATGATGATGATGATGATAACAATAATAACAATATCAACAATAACAACAACAACATAATAAGAACAATAACACTACCAACAACAATAATAAGAACAAGAATAAGAACAACAACAACAACCACAACCACAACGACGACGACGACGACGACAACAATAATAAGAACAACAATAACAAAAAATTAGATTGAGGTAAAAATTGCCACGTGCATACCAATTTGGGGTTTTTAGTAGTCAAAAAATTAATTTAAATTAAATTTGTCACATTTGAATCAGTTTAGTTTTTTCATGATATTATCCAAAGATTATTTAGATTGTGAGAAACGTCATATGAATCATCTCTCTATTTCTCACTCGTAACCTTGACTATTAAGCTCAACACCCATTGACTCACGACATAAACTTTCAATTTAATATGAGTCAATCTTTTTACTAATCTTGCAATTAAGAATAGGGAAGTTCTTTGTTTTTGGTTTTACTTTGTTTGCTGGAAAATGTTGCATTGAGTGTGTGAAGCTTGATGGAACGAATTCAATGGACCAACTTAGAATCCGGACTGGACCAGTGATTCAATTCTCGAGTGGATTTGTGGAACCAACGGCCAATTCTTGGTTCCAATTTGTTGGAATTGGTTCTTTTTCGGTGGATCCATAGAACCACCCATCTAATTCATACTCACTCCTAGTAAGAACTATACATAAAGTAAATGTTATTTCTTATACCTAAATGAAACAAATAGGATTTACCAAAAAAAAAATGAAACTAATAGATGAGACATTCGTTTGAACCATACTAAAATTTAAATTTTAAATAAAAAGGGAAAGGAATCCACTAAACTCAGGGTTGCCAAAATTCCCAAACTATAAGAAGAATTTCTCCATATCATAATCCGTATTACGAGAACAAATAAGTGCATTAAAGATTATTTTAGATGGAGAAACAGACCTTTTTTTTAAAAAAAAGACAAAAAAAAAAAAAAGGACGGACGAAGGGTTTTAAAAAATGAAGAATATGATATCTCTTAGTCTCTGTCTCTGTCTCTCTTCGCCCACCCCTTCGGCCACCACTTCGCCAGGCAATAGAATTCCAGATCTGGCTGTTGAGCGACGGCGGACTGCTGCGTCCACCCCTCCGTCGTCCCGGCGGCTGTGCCTTGGCCGATAGAGCTGCTAGTCCACAGACCTAGAGACGCAAAGCGGTGGTCAGCCACGGAAGGCCTCTCCTCCGCAGATCTGAGCTCCAACCTCCACGCCCACCCCTCGGACGTCGGCGTGAGTAACAAGCCGCCGCCGTCTTTGCTAGCGACGATCTGAGCGCTCAGATCTGTGAACGGCTCGTCACTTACGATGACAGCTCCTTCCTCTTCTTCTCGTCCACAGATTTGAGCATTCCGTCTTGGACACGGAGGGGCGGCTCGGCCTGGACACGCAGCGGCCTCAGCCTAGACGCGGCGTGGATAACTCCCCCGGCGGCGACGCCGGAAGTAGGCTCCGAGGTTGGGCTCAAAGGTGGCCGCAGGTAATTTGGCCCAATTTTTTCTAAATAACTCAACATTCCAAAAAAAAAAATATATATATATATATATGTATGTATATGCAATTTGTAAGCGGCTTTAAGTGCTAAAATATAGGCACGTTTTAACTTTGAAGTGTATTTCTGAAAGAAAAAACGTTTATAAACAAATTTTTTAGATTACCTTTTTTTTTTCAGATTTCTATTTTTTTTTTAATTTGAAAACAATTTTTTATACATTATAATTGCCCCAAAAAATGATCGTTCTATTAAGTTCCTAAATAATATCCTTTTTTTTTCGTTCCAACCAAAAAAGGTTACAGGCATGATTCGAGATTTCTCGGCATTTTAGGGATTGGATGCTTTAATTAAGGGGAAAAGAAAATGGGATTTTGTTTTATTGGTGGCCTTCATGGTCTCCCGATGAGTCTTTTTTAAATTTCGAAACTTGTTAAAAAAGTCTTGCGTGCCTTCACTGGTGTCTACTTTTTTGTCACTTGCCTCGAAAGCCTCAGCTCATTTCTGAAGCTAGGCCACGCCACACCAACTTCTTTTCTCTACAGGGGAGAGAGAGATCCGGAAGTAATAAGCTTCCTAGCTATGGCGAACTCAGAGGCTGGATCAAGTAGCGACGTGGCGCGAGCATTAGGGGGTGAGTACCAGGTGTTCCTGAATTTCAGAGGATCCGACACTCGTTATGGATTCACGGACTTCCTCTACCACGGCTTGGTAGATGCGGGAGTCCGCGTGTTTAGGGACGAAGAAGAACTCCGCGTCGGTGAAGTGATTGGTGGGAACCTTTTACGTGCTATCAACAACTCTATGATTTATATACCCATCTTGTCTCAGAATTATGCTTCTAGCAAATGGTGTCTCCGTGAGCTTGCACACATAATAGACAACGAGTCTCAATCAGAGGGTAAAAAAAGTATCCTTCCCATTTTTTTTCACGTGGAACCTGAGGATGTTAAGCTTAAAACTCCACTATATAGCAATGCTTTACTGGAACATAAGAAGTTGTTTCCCGATGAAGTCGAGGTGTGGACAAAGGCTCTTGTAAAGGTAGATGAAATCAAGGGACGGATCGTAACAAAGGATCAAAGGTGATGACTCTCTTAAGACCCTGACCTATTTCTTCTTTTCCTTTTGTTGTATGGAATACGGTGTTTCCTATCAAATGATTTATTTTATTCTTTTTGTAATGGAAGTATTGAAAACTACCTCCAAGCTGCTCTCATTCAACTTTACATCCTCTGCTTTGTATATGATTACACAAGGAAACTAAGATTTGGTGAAGCAAAATCATGTCTCAATATTCAATAGAAGTGAGAGCAAACTACAATCTTCAATGTACAACGCTGCATTTCTCTTCATGATTCTCCCGTTACAAGTGCTGAAAGTTTTTCTAGGCTTAGCTATAAATGTCAAATTTTTGTTGATGCACAATATAGTATCCACCACTTGGTTACTTTGGCTACTGCGTAAGGTAATGCTATAGTCTTCAGACATTTCTATAACCTATATATGAAAAACATATCAAGTGAATCGTGCTAATTTAGCCCATACTAATTATTCGGTGTACTTGGATCTCGTCCTTGATGTGCTTCAATTTATTCAAGTTAAAGTTTTGACTATCCGAAGTGTGATGTGTGGGTAGATCTAGTCAACTAATGAAAGCGCTTTTGCATATGGCAGCCAAGCAACGATTGTCAAATTGGTTGTTGAAAGGGTTTTGGAGAAACTGAAGCTGAAACAAAGATTAGTGCCTGAACATTTAGTCGGACTTGATGATCGGGTAAAGCACTTGACAGAGTTATTAGATGTCAACCATCACGATGTGCGGCTCATTGGAATTTATGGAATGGGTGGCATTGGTAAAACAACCGTTGCCAAAGTCGTCTTCAATGAACTACTTTCCCACTTTGGAAAGTGTTCTAGTTTTCTTGAGAACGTTCGAGAAAAGATGTCGACCGAGGATGGCATAGTCCAATTGCAGAAAAAACTACTGTCTGACATTGTTGATTCTAGATTTGCGGGAGGAATCGAGGATGTCGAACAAGGAATGAGGTGGATTGGAGAAGTACTCTGCACTAAGAAGGTCCTTGTGGTTCTAGATGATGCTGATAATAAAGACCATATTGAGAGATTAATAGGAAACAATTCATTACATTCAGGATCTAGAATAATTATTACAACGAGAAACAAGACTATTTTGCAAGGTCAGGAATTTAAAGATGAAATTATATCGTATGAGATGCTTAAGATGGATGATGCTCCTGCACTTGAGCTTTTTTGTCAGCATGCATTTGGAAAAAACTTTCCTTCGGATGATTATCATCTGCTTTCCAGGGAAATTCTCTCAAGTACAGGAGGGCTTCCTTTGGCCGTTAAAGTGATAGGTTCGTTACTTAATGGGAAAAAAGAATTATTTTGGAAAGAGACATTGGTCAGGTTAAAGAAAGTATCAGAGGAAGAAATTCTAAAGAAGTTGAGGATTAGCTATGATGACCTAGATAAATATCAGCAACAAATTTTTCTCGATATAGCATGCTTCTTTTTCAATGAGAAGAAGACCAATGCAATTTACATGTGGGACAGTTGTCAATTTTATCCTGAAAGAGGAATTGATGTCCTTACCAGTAGGTGCTTGATAAAGATATTGGATGATGATAAGTTCTGGATGCACGATCAACTTATAGACATGGGAAGGCAAATTGTCCATCAAGAAAGTCCAAATGACCCTGGAGAGCAGAGCAGGTTGTGGATTACAAAAGAGGCCGTCGAAATCATGAGAACCGAAGGGGTAAGTAAGAAACATCCCATTTTCAAATAGATGTTGTGTATTCTACGATAAAGGATTCCTGCTTGATCTAGGATGTTTATCATTTTTTCCCTATCCATTCAAGATTGTAAAATATAGTGGTTGGAAGTTGACTAACTTCTTCACACCATTGCAAAATTTCACTTGCAGAGGAAAGACAAAGTTCAAGCACTTGAGATAGAAGGATTTGGTGGTATTACTATCACAAATATCACAAATGAAGAGCTTGAAAGGTTTCCAAACCTAAGATTCCTAAAGCTACACAAATCGATAACTTTTGCTGGGGACTTCGCAAAGTATCGTTCAAAGTTGAAATGGATTTCTTTGGAGTTTCCTCTTTATTTCAAGAATTACGAGTATCCTCGAGATTTTAGGGCAGACAATATGTATTTGAATGATCTCGTTGTTTTCAAACTTGACTGCAATGGATTCCAAGACGATTCAAAAGCATGGGATGTGATCAAGGTAAGTCGCATGTTTTAATTCTAGTCTGATGGTTCTAGTGTTACTATATATTGGTTCTTACACTTAACATGCCATCCTTTTTATAGGGGGCACGGAAGTTGAAAGTTCTATCTCTCAGGTGGTGTGCGGGTATAATGACAATCCCAAACTTCTCTGAGTGCTTGGAATTAGAGAGGTTGACTATTGCAAGCTGCATGAAGTTAAATAGAATTGAAAGTTTCATCGGAAAACTACAATCCTTAATTGAGTTAGAGATTGAAGACTGCTATCATCTTACTAATTTGCCTGATGAATTGGGGGCACTAGGTAAGCTTGAGTGCTTCTTATTGCATGGATGTTTTAGATTGAGAGAGCTCCCAGGCTCACTTGGGAATTTAACCTCATTGAAAAAGTTGTACTTATGGGGTACGGCCATAATGGAACCTCCCAACTCGCTTGGGAATTTAACCTCATTGGAAGAGTTGGAATTATCCCATATGTGCTTAAGGAAACTTCCCAACTCACTTGGGAATTTAACCTCATTGAAAAAGTTGGACTTACGGGATACGGACATAAGGGAACTTCCGAACTCGCTGGGGAATTTAACCTTATTGAAAGAGTTGAACTTATCGAATTCGAGCATAAGGAAACTTCCCAACTCGCTGGGGAATTTAACCTCATTGAAAGAGTTGAACTTATCGGATTCAAGCATAAGGAAACTTCCCAACTCGCTGGGGAATTTAACCTCATTGAAAGAGTTGGACTTATCGAACACGCGCATAAGGGAACTTCCCAACTTCATTGGAAAGTTAAAATCATTATGCGTCCTCCGTTTCGCATTAGAACCTTGGGAGGATCTTCTTTTCTCCATTAGAAGGTTCAAACCATCATGCCTCCATTGGGGGAATCATGCTTGGCATTTACCTAGAGGCATCAGCATGTTGATAAATCTTGAAGAGCTAGATCTCTCTGGGCATAAAGGAATGAAAGGTGAAATTCCTTATGGAATTGAAGGATTGTCATCTTTAAAATTCCTAAATTTAAAATCCACTGGTATTTGCCAAATTCTAGGGAAAATCGACATGCTTTGTCACCTCCAAATGGTCGACTTATTGGATTGTCATGACATTCAAGAGTTGCCAAAATTTCCCACAAGTTTGACTTGTCTACGGATTCAATCTGAATCATTGCTCTCGGTCCCCGATTTGTCGTATCTTACTAGGTTGGATGAATTGTTACTAAGTAATTACAAATTTGCTGGAGAGTTATCAAAACTGATCACAGGATGCAATTTATGTTGGATTGAGGGGTTATCTAAACTGAAAAAGTTAACGTTATGTCTGCTTGGTGTCCTTGGACCTTTAGAGTTGGCTTGTCTTCCTCATCTAGAATTCCTTAATTTGGCAGGCCTAGACTTAAAAACCCTCATGCAGCTTCCGTCCTCCACCAGCAGTTGGAAGTATTTGTGGACTCTATCGATCAGTCATTGTGAAGTGGAAGACATTTTACTCGAGGGACTTCCACAACTGAAAAAATTAAAAGTCCATTCTTGTATAGGGCTTCAGAGATTATTCATTCTCTCGAAATTACTGAAGCTACAACAAGTGAGTGTATCATCGTGTCAAGAGCTAGTTGAGATACGAGTTGTGGATCTTTTGGAATCATTGAAAATCTTGGACATTCATCATTGCGAATCTTTGACAAGAATAAGTGGGTTGTTATATTTGAAGAACCTAAAGAGTTTGAAAATCCATGATTGCCTTGTACTTACTAATGTTGAGGGCCTTGACAAGCTAGAGTCTCTGCAATGCTTGGAGGTCGCAATGTGCAAGTCATTGGGAATCAAATTGGGAAGGTTGATTGATGCATCTTGCACAAAAATACTAGAAAATTGCATCGCATGTATATGTAGTCGTGGAGACCATATCAAAGATTTTGGTCGTTTTCATGGAAATCTGCACCAGAAGCTTTATAAAGAAAAAATTCTTCAGGTACGGCATCTTCTTCGTCAATGTGTGGGACTTTTGCATGCTTCCTTTTTAGGCCAAATATCCTCCTTTCTTTAGTGACATGATATCCACCTTTTCAAAGTTGCCATTTTTTTGTTGCACGCTAATGTCTTAGGTGGTTGATTTGTTTCCTTATATTAGTCACTCATCTCTTCTTCCTTTTTGGGTGTTGGATAGTCTTAGTTGTTTAGTATTGCTAGCAAACTAATATAATCACTCTAAATATTAAATTAATCAAAACTGCTTTCATAGATAACATGCTAGATAATAGATCATAAATTATCGATTTCAAAAACATTATATGATTCCTTTGCAACTATTTCTTTTTTAAGTTTTGCAATAGGCATAATTAATGCACTAATATACTATCACGCATGAAATAAAGGTAATTATGGACTATTTAATTCGATTATCTCATTAATGCGCTATGGAGAAATTACTGTCCAATTCATAGCTGTACAAAAGAAAATTAAAAGAAAAAGAAAAAGAAAAAGAACTCATTAGATTCTACCAAGTGTTGCCACATGGGAAAGCGAATGAAGGCAGATAAGTTGGGGCATATATGTTGATATTATGATAATTAATCTCTTGTAAATTCGTTGTTTCCCTCTCAAGTAAGCATAATTGTAATGTGTGTTTTGCCTTGTTCTTTGTTATTCCTGTTAGAATAATTTATGCAATTTAATATAGGGCTAATCCATTTACTTGCAGATTAATCAAAAACTGTGTTACGCATTTATTTGTTGTTTTGCCGGTGCATGCACGTACAGTGGACTTGACTAGCTTTCCATTTTTGGCCACCAATGAGCACATAGTCATATGTATATATGTACATACATATTATGTTTTGTTTTTTATGTTTTATGTCTTTACATTTTTGTGATTTGGAGATTCAACTTTTTTATATCTAGATTATTTATTTTATCTAGAGTAAAAATTTCTACTCTGTTAAATGCATTTATGTCTTGTTTCCAAAGGATTGTCTAGTGAATGTGGGCTATAGAAAAACAAAATAATGATTTGAAAATTAACTAATGTATCCATTCATATAGAAAGTGAGTAGTTACAATCTTCAAATAAAGAGCAAAGGGTAGTTAATTTGTGGTATATATGTTTGATATTATGATGATCCACCTCCTATGAATTTGTTGTGTTGGCCTCTTGAGTAAAGATACTTAGAATGTTTGTTTTGCCTCTTTCTTTAATAATTTTGTTGGTATGTTTATGCAATTTAATTCAAAGCTGATCTATCCACTTGTAGTTTAAGCGATAACCATGAGTCACATTTATGTACTACTTTGCCGGTGCATGCATATCTATAGTGGGCTTGACTCGCTTTGTATTTTCGGCTACCAGTGGGCTTGAGTAGCTGTCAATGCATTTTTAGCACCACTGCAAATCGCGAACACGTAGGATTGTCATCTTTTTATAGTACATAATTATTTCAAAGTAAATGAAGCGCGTATTGCTTGAACAAATAGTCATATATTATATCAGGATGTAACTTTTATATGAGCAAATAAATTATTTCTCTAAAAAATGCAACTTATGGACGAAAAGAGACACTATTTCATTTTGAAGCATATTTTTTTACATATGAAAAGAATACAACATACAGACTTTCTTAGACTGATTTAAAACAATGTGTCCCGTTGTTAGGGGATTCTCATACGAATATGAAAAGTAGAAAATAGAACTCCTTTTTAGTTTCAAAATGCAAAAAAATAAAAATAAAAATAAAAATATATCAGTATTAGTATTGAAATAAACATCTAACTATTAAAAGATAGTAATACGTGAAGTACATAAAATTACTAAAAAAGAGGAGACTATTGTAATTAAAGTGAATACAAGATGAAGGTTAAGTTCACTAAAATAACAGTATTAAAGTTAGAAACAGAAACGGAACTTGATGCGGAATTAGGATAGCAAGACTTACTCCTTTTTTTCTTTTTTCTTTTTTGGCTTTACTGGGCATGGTATGGAATGATTAGAGCAAGCGATGATAAATTTTAAAGAAGGAAAGCTAATAAATCAATTTTATAATTAAACCGTCCAAATTCTAGCGGAACAAAGCATGTTGAGTTAATCGTCTGATCTTGATTCCAATCTGCTCTTCATTTCCATGAGGCTGAAAGGGACGTTTCAAGGCCTGATGAAGACTCGGACTCTGCATCTGTGGATGAAAGCGAAACTGATGGCAACTCCTCCATTGATGATTTCCAATCAGAGCCAGGCAATGCTGAATGTTTTGAGGCCCAAGGGAATAGAAGCCAAATGAAGGACGAAAGGGTTGGGCACTCCGGCGCTGTCAATGGAGGGAAAACGACAAGTATGGAAAATAGAAAGGAGGAGAAGGACGAGAGTGGGGAACCTGCCGACCAAAGTGATGTTGTTCAGTCGAGTTGGCAAAGGGGCGAAAGAGTTGAACATCATGAGAGCACCTGCAAAGCTACAACTGAAGTTGAGGATGAAGGGGACCTTTCTTCTGTAAGTAATGAATATTTGCATTATCTCAGTTGTGCAGTCTTCAAAACTAATGTGGAATTTCAACGTGGTCCAGGTGAAGAGAGATAGATCTGTGGAGACTGACCGAATAGCCGCCAAAACAGCCAGAGGAAGTGGAACTGGACGTGGTTCAAATCCAGGAAGGGGTCCTGCAGAAAGAGGCAGAGGAAGTAGTATAGCTTCAAGTTCGAGAAACAGCAAAGGTTCGAGGTCGGGTAGCGACGCAGCTTCCACTTCAGGAAAGGGCAAGGCATTAAATTCAGGAAGGAGCATATCTTCAATTTCACGAAGCAGTGCGACTTTGAGTTCAGGACGGGACATGATTTTGAGTTCAGTAAGGGGTAGAGGTTCAAGTTCAAGAAGGGACACAACTAATATGGGCACAAGTTCAAGTTCAGGAAGGGGCATAGCGTCTAGTTCTCGAAGCAGCTCGACTTTGAGTACAGGAAGGGGCAGAGGTTCAACTTCAGGAAAGGGCGCGACTGTAAGTTTAGGAAGGGGCACAACTGAAATGGGCACAAGTTTAAGATCAGGGGCGAAGAAAGGTTCTTTAAATTTACGAAGCAGCATGACTTTGAGTATAGGAAGGGGCAGAGGGTTAACTTCAGAAAAGGGCGCAACTATCAATTCAGGAAGGGGAACGACTTCGAGTTTAGGAAGGGGCGCAACTGAAATGGGCGCAAGTTTAAGATCAGGGACAGACAAGGGTTCGAGCTCGGCCAAGACTAAGCCTCAAACATCGATTTCATGATAAACAAAATCAAGGTAAAGTTGAAGCGTCCTCGAATGTTCTTCCATTTTTCTTTTCAGAGACTTAAAATCAACATGTGTTTATGAAACTATGTTCGGGTAATATCTGTTGAAGATGCTAGGCAAAAACACGTTGCGAGAAATTCAAGGTTGCGGCATGGCTAGAAGATCACGAACGAAAACATCAGGAGGAGTTGTTCTAACTCAGGATTGTGAAGGAGCAATTTCAGGATTAGTTTGAACCGCGGTTCCCTGTTGATATTCGTTTTTGCTTGCTTGTCACGGTTTGTTAGCTGAATGAAGACAGAAAATGCGGAGCTACTGCTCTGTTACTAACAAGGATATTATCGTCGGCTTTCTATCATTTCAGTGTGAAAAAATATTTAAATGCAAAGTGTGTTCCTTTCAAAAACCAGTAGTGTTGGCAAGTAGTTACGAAAGCTTTAGAGCTTTAGAAAATACCATGCCAGAAATAGTTCTCGATGATACTGACCTTGTGTGAGTTGATTGACAAGACATATCGCATGCACAGGAAAAAACAAAAAGAGGGATATGGTATCGGGACTTTCTGAACCGTTACAAAATGTTCAATCATATTTCTCAACATTTCTTTGCGTAATTGGATCTCTAAACTATTTTTTATGTTCAAATTGGTCCTAAGATAAATGCCAACATGGTATCTTATGTGGCAATTATAATATAAAAGGTTGATGTCAATAATTTTTATTGTAAAATCTAGAAAAAGGACGGAAATCTGAAAAATGAAAAAGATAAAACATCAAACAGAAATTTACTTTGGAAGTCTCTATCTAGAATTAGTTTTGAACTGGGTTGCATTCGTTTTGCCTATGACGAAGTCATTTTGCAATAAACCAAATTATTTCATGAGAAATGCATTTGCTGCCTTCTAGTCTTGCCTATAATTAGGCGGTTGCATTCTTCACTAACCTCGATAGCACATGCAGTTTTATACGGCATTACTCCTCTTCTACTACGTCATCAACTTATGTAAACTCATTTTTTCATCCAAAGATAAAAAAAAGGAAACTTTTACATAAACTCGATCCAAAGTATCTCACCACCAGAAACTAAAATACATGAGCAGAGAACATGAAGTATATAGTAAGTGAAAGCCACTTAATTACATAGAATTTCTATCCATGTTTTGGCGGTGATAGAGAATAGAGATCTTTTGTTGCTTATATGGAGAGTAGCAGGAGGACAACCTGAAAGGTCTCAAACATGACATCTTCTACGCCACATGGGCTCAAAGAGCTGCTGTAGCAGAGAAAGCCCAATCTTGTTGGACTACTAATTAAGGACAACGTCCAACGAGCAAAGTTCCCATTTTTATCAACAGTCAACGCCCATGTTGAATCTTCTTGTTTTCCCCCCTAAATTAGCCATACAAATTTATCCATGGTGCCCAATTGAAATACTTATGATAGACCATGTTGTCGACCGGCAGAGCACGGCACACCGGCTCCCAAATAGCCAACTTTAAGAACCATGGCATGGTGTAATAGCCAACTTGGGACTCATGGAGAGGTTTGCATTGAATTTACATGGTGACATTTCTTCCGTGTGTTTGCGTGGAGTGGTATTTTGGTCCATTATCACTTGCTGAGTGCTCTCCTGCTTTCGATTTCATCAAAGATAGATTCCTATTTTGAAATTGAATGATTCGATGGGAAATGCTTCTAGAAATCACTTTCAGCTGTGTTAGCGTCTACCAAACAATTGTACAACGGACTTACAGTTGGAAATTACTACAGAAAATATACAGCTAAAACCGATATTAGCGTCGAGCAGGAAAGCTTAACGAAACTCTTTATAACTTGCAAAATCAAGTGATCCCATTCTCTATGCTCAAGCATGACTCCCCCAGCTCTATTTCAAGCTTAACGTTCGGTTTCACTTGCGTTGCCTTTGAATACTCTTTCTAGGATTCCGATCCTTTCTGCAATCGACAAGTACTTCTTAGTTACTGCGCAAAAAAGAATGTCACCAATGTTGCAGAATTAGATAAATCCCAGGGCTCCGCATTGTGCATTACGAAGAGTGTGACAAGGTTTGGTGAACACTAGGTGCTTGTGACTACTGCTAGGTGAAGTATGGAGGTGTCAGCCTTCATAATGCCAACTAGAGAAGGTCTCATTAGGAAATAGACAATGATGGTTGCTAAATAGGCAACGTGAAGGTCTCATTAGGAAATAGTTGGATGACAATGTTTATCACAGTGTGGAGAATGAAATTGCTGAAACACTTTGGAAGAAACTTTAAGTGTTGTATGAGAGGAAACCAGCAAATAACAAGCTTAACCGTATCGAGAAGCTTGTTGCTCTGAAATATCAAGAGGGCACTCCAATGGCAGATCTCTTGAATGAGTTGCAAAGCTTGAAAAATGATGAGCTACAAGCATCATTCTTCGTTAGTTTGCTTCCAGATAGTTATGAGACATTGATGACAACTCTCGTCTTATCATCACTAATGGAAAAGCAAAGTTGGATGCGGCGAAATCTAGTTTGTTTGAGTATGAGGCGTGGGAGAAAAGTGTCCGACTTATCTAAACCACAACTTGTTGTCTTAGAGCATGGAGGAAGAAGTAAATCTCGACACTCCTACGACCATGATAGATCCAAGGGAAGATCCGAATAAAGAAAAGGCATTGATCTTTAAAATTGTGATAAGACAAGTCAATGAAGAATATCAATCGATCCTTCAAAAGAAGAAAGTAAAAGTAGATGCCAAGCAAGAATGACAATGCCGCAATAAGTTCCCAAGAATGCTTACTATGGATTGTTAGATAAAAAAGAATTGGCTTGGCAGTTCGACGGGCTGAATTGAGCTTGGACGCAATCCACTAACCCTGAATAATATCTTCTATGTGTCATGAAATTTAGGTCCTCGTCTTTAATATTTGTTTTCGCTGGGAGGACTGAGCTTTGACAATTCTGAAAAACCAGACCACTAGCCACCATGGAGCCCCATCCTAGTCGAAGTGAATATGCTCGGTCAAATGACAAGATCCATTACATATACATATGTAATAAATGTCACTTTCTCCAATTAGGAAAAAAAAAAAACATTCTTTTTTCCCCATGAAAAAAATAAAATAAAAAGCTAGCCCAAGAACCCGTGGAAACATTACAGTTAAAAGAGCTGGTTAACATTGGTGTTGGCCGGCGAGGCGCCATCATGGAAATTTCAGCTACGACCACTACATTTTTAAGTTTCTAAATAGTCATTGAGTGTGACCCATGTCGATACCAGGTCAATTACGTCGGTCCAAAGTAGCCAATCCGTTGTGTTTTTGACCTCTTCAACAGAGCAGGTAAGATAGAGTGACGGAGGGGACATGAGATTAATGTGAATAGCAATCCAAAGCACGTGCAGAGACTTGCAAATACGCGCAAAAGGCAGAACATGCTTGAAGCGCGTGGACAGATAAACTCCACACTTTATAATCAAAGTTCAATGAGGCGTCCAAAAAACTTTGTTTCTACCCTAGACCAGACCAGAAACAAATTTCTCTTACTTTTCTGAGAAAGATTCCCGCACTGACATACGACAATTGCGGTGTGTCCATCAATATCGAGGGATTTTCAGCTCATTATTGGGTGTGAACTGGATTGCATCTCGCAATCTATGTGGCTGAATTAATTATGTGCATAAATAATTTATTATTAATCTAACAATAACAAAATCTTCAATTGATATCCTGCCATCTTAAAAATTAAATCTACAACACACAAAAAAAAATGCCAAGTTTGTGTGACTTTATGTACTCTAGTTAATTGGGATAATACAACATAATATATGTCGAATTTCTCATGTTCCTTCCCTCTATCACCTTGATGTCCTTTGCCAAACATAAGGTCAACAATGGTTGCCCATGAAGTTATTTAACTCTAGAGTCGTCTATAAGACGTTATATATGATTCTAAGATGGTGGGACGTCGATTCATTTCCAGGAAATGAAACCTTGGACCTGTGGGGTTGCACATATCTAATCAAGCCAAAAAAGAAAAAAATTAAAATTTATCTAAATGGCAGCAGATTTGCCTTTATGGTCTTCCGAGGAGACTAAAAATTTCAATTTAAAAGTAATCATTGGTCTTCGTCAAGTGGTTAACACCAAAAAACACGGGAACAAACAATACTGACATATATGTAATCTTACATGTATAGTCTATTTTAATGTACGACGTGTAAACTTAAAATAAAATGAAAAATTATTGCTGAATGAGTTGGCATATTATCAACCAAGAAAAAAAAAGTCATGATACCAACTTAAGCAATATTGTATATCGGAAGAACTATATCCTATTTCTCGAGGTATCATAATGCAACACATATCTTTTATTTGGTCGGTATTCAATAGTGGTTTTCAACTATGTTATATGTGCTTTGAAACGTTGATTTTCAGGAAGTACGATGCCAATTATTCTAAATTTTGTATACTCAAAGATAAGAACAAAAGAGAATTGTAAATTTCTGCGTCCATCACAATTGATCATCTAATGTAACAGGACATCACGATATTAATTACAATCGATTATAGATATGCACAATTAAGGAATATATAAAGAATCTCCTAATTATTCCTAACATCTCCTTAAACTCATGGCAACGGAGAAGAAGTCAACTAGAATTTTGATAAAAGATCTAAACGCATCTGGGCGAATGTGACTTAAATATAAAAGATTTTCTCATAGTTATTCATTTAACAGTAAATTGAAAAAAAATATTAATTACACATATATTAATGTCTTATAAAATGATGCAACACTTGCACGAATGCACAAAATATTACTATAAATACAACTCCTGATCATAAAGACACCACTCTACTAATCAATTGGAAGGACAATAATAATACTAATAATGATGATGATGATGATAACAATAATAACAATATCAACAATAACAACAACAACATAATAAGAACAATAACACTACCCACAACAATAATAAGAACAAGAATAAGAACAACAACAACAACAACAACAACCACAACGACGATGACGACGACGACAACAATAATAAGAACAACAACAACAATAACAACAACAACAGTAACAAAAAATTAGATTGAGGTAAAAATTGCCACGTGCATACCAATTTGGGGTTTTTAGTAGTCAAAAAATTAATTTAAATTAAATTTGTCACATTTGAATCAGTTTAGTTTTTTCATGATATTATCCAAAGATTATTTAGATTGTGAGAAACGTCATATGAATCATCTCTCTATTTCTCACTCGTAACCTTGACTATTAAGCTCAACACCCATTGACTCACGACATAAACTTTCAATTTTTAATATGAGTCAATCTTTTTACTAATCTTGCAATTAAGAATAGGGAAGTTCTTTGTTTTTGGTTTTACTTTGTTTGCTGGAAAATGTTGCATTGAGTGTGTGAAGCTTGATGGAACCGATTCCATGGACCAACTTAGAATCCGGACTGGACCAGTGATTCAATTCTCGGGTGGATTTGTGGAACCAATGGCCAATTCTTGGTTCCAATTTTTTGGAATTGGTTCTTTTTCGGTGGATCCATAGAACCACCCATCTAATTCATACTCACTCCTAGTAAGAACTATACATAAAGTAAATGTTATTTCTTATACCTAAATGAAACAAATAGGATTTACCAAAAAAAAAAAAAATGAAACTAATAGATGAGACATTCGTTTGAACCATACTAAAATTTAAATTTTAAATAAAAAGGGAAAGGAATCCACTAAACTCAGGGTTGCCAAAATTCCCAAACTATAAGAAGAATTTCTCCATATCATAATCCGTATTACGAGAACAAATAAGTGCATTAAAGATTATTTTAGATGGAGAAACAGACCTTTTTTTATAAAAAAAAGAAGGACGGACGAAGGGTTTTAAAAAATGAAGAATATGATATCTCTCAGTGTCTCTGTCTCTGTCTCTCTTCGCCCACCCCTTCGGCCACCACTTCGCCAGGCAATAGAATTCCAGATGTGGCTGTTGAGCGACGGTGGACTGCTGCGTCCACCCCTCCGTCGTCCCGGCGGCTGTGCCTTGGCCGATAGAGCTGCTAGTCCACAGACCTAGAGACGCAAAGCGGTGGTCAGCCACGGAAGGCCTCTCCTCCGCAGATCTGAGCTCCAACCTCCACGCCCACCCCTCGGACGTCGGCGTGAGTAACAAGCCGCCGCCGTCTTTGCTAGCGACGATCTGAGCGCTCAGATCTGTGAACGGCTCGTCACTTACGATGACAGCTCCTTCCTCTTCTTCTCGTCCACAGATTTGAGCATTCCGTCTTGGACACGGAGGGGCGGCTCGGCCTGGACACGCAGCGGCCTCAGCCTAGACGCGGCGTGGATAACTCCGCCGGCGGCGACGCCGGAAGTAGGCTCCGAGGTTGGGCTCAAAGGTGGCCGCAGGTAATTTGGCCCAATTTTTTCTAAATAATTCAACATTCCAAAAAAAAAAATATATATATATATATATGTATGTATATGCAATTTGTAAGCGGCTTTAAGTGCTAAAATATAGGCGCGTTTTAACTTTGAAGTGTATTTCTGAAAGAAAAAATGTTTATAAACAAATTTTTTAGATTAACTTTTTTTTTTTTCCAGATTTCTATTTTTTTTAATTTGAAAACAATTTTTTATACATTATAATTGCCCCAAAAAATGATCGTTCTATTAAGTTCCTAAATAATATCCTTTTTTTTTCGTTCCAACCAAAAAAGGTTACAGGCATGATTCGAGATTTCTCGGCATTTTAGGGATTGGATGCTTTAATTAAGGGGAAAAGAAAATGGGATTTTGTTTTATTGGTGGCCTTCATGGTCTCCCGATGAGTCTTTTTTAAATTTCGAAACTTGTTAAAAAAGTCTTGCGTGCCTTCACTGGTGTCTACTTTTTTGTCACTTGCCTCGAAAGCCTCAGCTCATTTCTTAAGCTAGGCCACGCCACACCAACTTCTTTTCTCTACAGGGGAGAGAGAGATCCGGAAGTAATAAGCTTCCTAGCTATGGCGAACTCAGAGGCTGGATCAAGTAGCGACGTGGCACGAGCATTTGGGGATGAGTACCAAGTATTCCTGAATTTCAGAGGACCCGACACTCGTTATGGATTCACGGACTTCCTCTACCACAGCTTGGTAGATGCGGGAGTCCGCGTGTTTAGGGATGAAGAAGAACTCCGCGTCGGCGAAGTGATTGGTGGGAACCTTTTACGTGCTATCAACAACTCTAAGATCTACTTACCCATCTTCTCTCGGAATTATGCTTCCAGCAAATGGTGCCTCCGTGAGCTTGTGCACATAGTAGACAACACATCTAAGTCAGAGGGCAAAAAAAGCATCCTTCCCATTTTTCTCGATGTGGAGCCTGAGGATGTTAATCTGAAGACTCGACAATATAGCGATGCTTTACTTGAACACGCAAACAAGTTTCCTGCTGAAGTCGCGCCATGGAAAAAGGCTCTTGCAGATGTTGATAAAATTAAGGGATGGAACATGAAAAAGGACCAAAGGTAAGGTCTGCCTATTTCTTCTTTTTTTCTATGATGTACAACGTTGCTGATTTCTTCTATTCTTTTAATAACGGGAAGTATTAAAAACTATCTGCAACTGCTGCTCTCATTCAACTTTCCATCCTCTGCTATGTCGAGATGACACAAGGAACGTTGAAATAACAGTAAAATTGATTTTTGTTGACAACGCCTCAAATCAATCAATAATAGAGGACAAAAGGAAGCTATGATTTACGGTTGGCAGCATGTTCTGTACGGACTTTAAGAATGAAAGTTACTGAAGACTTCTGTTAGTACGTTTTGATTTGTGCTTATGATGACTGTCTTTGGGGCTATCTTGTTTTCTTTATTAAATTCTAGAGGTGTTAAATGGGTTATGTAATCCATTTATGGACCCATATTTGTTTAAATGGATCGTTAACAGGTCAGGCTTTATTTCTCAAAATACCCATGATGGGTTTTAAAAATAAAATGATTAAAATATATAGGTCTTAAATGGGTCTATTATGTACACATTTACTAACTCATTAAAAATACACACTATCTAGTCTACCTTATTAGAGGTGGTAAAATTATAATTATTTTTTTATTTTTCTTTTCTTTTCTTTTTTCCTTTTTCTTTTTTCTTTCCTTTTTTTTTTTCTTTCTTCTTCCTCTGGTGGCCGGCACAGTGATGGCCGGCGACCGGCCAGGTGAGCCTCGAGCTTGCCGGATCTGGCGAGGCGGAGGCCTCACCGACGCTCGGCGAGACTCGAACTCGCCGGCGTCAGGCGAGGCTCGAGCCTCACCAGATCCAACAAGGAGCGAGCTCGAGCCTCGCCTGACGCCGGTGAGCCTCGAGCTCGCCAGAGGCCTCACCAACGTCAGCGAGCTGGGTGAGCTTGAGGCTCGCCTGTGGCCGGCCACCGGCCGTCATCGTGACCGGCGGTCGGCCAAGAAGAAGAAAAAAGAAAAAGAAAATTTATATTTAAAAAATAAAAAATAAAATTTAGTTTTTAAAAAATAAAAAATAATTAAAATTCAATTTTTTAAAATAATTATTTTAAAAATTATAAAAATTGTCCATTAAATTTGTGTTGTATAAAACTATTTTAGTAATACCATTTATATATATATAAATGGGTTGGGTATGGGTATGGATCAGAAAATTTACATTAGACATAAATGGATTAATAGGTCAATTTGGGTGGGACCATTAATGACTAGACCAAAATCCGACTCGACCCACCCTTTTAACAGCTCTATTAAATTCCCATCATTGACATTTGTGTGTTGTTATGTCTTGAATGTAATCATTGGCGTTTGTAAACTTCAATTCCTATATAAAGGGATGAAGTCGTGAGTTGTAAATCAACCATAAGCATGAATACACAAAGAAGAAAAAGCATTCTCAATAAAAAGTTCTCCTTCCATTTTTTGGTGTCCAAGTTTCAAAAAATTTTGGTTCCAACAAGTAAACTAAGGTTTGACGAAGAAAAATCAATGTCTCAATATTCAATAGAAGCGAGAGTGGACCATAGTGTTGAATGTACAACGCTACATTTTTCTACATTATCTGGGTTTATGATTCTCCTACTACGAGTGATGAAATTATTCCTAAGCTTAGCTATAAATGCCGAAATTTTGTTTATGCACAATATAGTAGCCACTCGATGACTTTGGCTATTGTGTAAGCCAATACTATAATCTTCAGACATTTCTATAATTACACATGAAAAAATATCAAGTGAATTCTACTAAATTAGCCTATACTAATAATTCAATTTACTTAGATCTCGTTTGTAATTTACTTCAATCTATTCAAGTAAAATTTTGGCAATCCCATGGCTGATGTGTGGGTATGAAATTAGTCTCGTCAACTAATGAAAGCGCTTTTGTACACTGCAGCCAAGCATCGATTATCAAATTGGTTGTTAAAAAGGTTTTGGAGAAACTGGAGCTAAAACATAAGCCAGTGTCAGAACATTTAGTTGGACTTGATGATAAGGTAAAGCACTTGATAGAGTTACTAGATGTCAACCATCGTGATGTGCGGCTCATTGGAATTTATGGAATGGGTGGCATTGGTAAAACAACCATTGCCAAAGTCGTCTTCAATGAACTATCTTCCCACTTTGGAAAGTGTTCTAGTTTTCTTGAGAACATTCGAGAAAGCATGTCGACCGAGGATGGCATAGTCCAATTGCAAAAAAAATTACTATTTGACATTGTTGATTCTGAATGTGCAGAAGGAGTCAAGAATAGTGAACAAGGAATGCAAAGAATTGGAGAAACACTCTGCCTTAATAAGGTCCTTGTGGTTTTGGATGATGTTGATAACAAAGAGCACATTAAGAAACTAATAGGAAATAAGTCATTAAATCCAAGGTCCAGGATAATCATTACAACAAGAGTCATGACTATTCTGCAAGTTGAGGGATTAGGAGGTGAAATTGTACCGTATGAGATGCTAAAGATGGATCATGTTCTTGCACTTCAGCTTTTTTGTCGACATGCCTTTGGTAGGGACTTTTCTTCAAATGATTATCATAGGCTTTCCGGTGAAATTGTCGCAAGTACAGGAGGGCTTCCTTTGGCAATAAAAGTGATAGGTTCGCTACTTAATGGGAAAAACAAAGCATTTTGGGGAGAGACATTATGCAGGTTAAGGGATGTACCTGAGGAAGAGATTGTAAAGAAGTTGAGGATTAGCTATGATGACCTAGATGAATATCAACAACAAATTTTTCTCGATATAGCATGCTTCTTTTTCAATAAGGAAAAGACCAATGCAATTTACATGTGGGCCAGTTGTCAATTTTATCCCGAAAGAGGAATTAATGTCCTTACCAATAGGTGCTTGATAAAGATATTGGACAACGATAAGTTCTGGATGCATGATCAACTAATAGACATGGGAAGGCAAATTGTCCGTCAAGAAAGTCCAAGTGATCATGGAAAACAAAGCAGGTTGTGGATTGCAAAAGAGGCCTATGAAATCATTAAAACCAAAGAGGTAAGTAAGAAACATTTGATTTTTAAATAGAAGTTGTATATCTTAGGATAAAGTATTCTATTTGATTTAGGATGCTTATCATTTTTTTCATTCCCATTCGAGTTCATAAAACATGGTGGTTGGAAGTTGACAAACTTCTTCACAAAATTGCAAAATTTCACTTGCAGAGGAAGGACAAGGTTCAGATGCTTGAGATAAATGGATGGGATGGCTCCATAAAGATCACAAGTGGAGAGCTTGAAAGGTTACCAAACCTAAGATTCCTCACGTTACACAATGGAACTTATGCTGGGGACTTCGCAAAGTGCCCTTCAAAGTTGAGATGGATTTCTTGGCAACCTCCTCATCCCGAATCTAGGGATGTTGGGTACTTTGCAAAGTGTTGTTCAAAGTTCAAATGGATTTGTCGGCAGCTTTCTCTTCAGGATTGTAGGGCAAACAATATGTATTTGAATCATCTTGTCATTTTTGAACTTGGCAAAAATCACTTCGCGGATGATTCAAAAGCATGGGACTTGATCAAGGTAAACTATGTGATTTAATTCTAGTCTAATGGTCCTAGTGTTTCTATGCATTGGTTCTTACACTTGACATGCCGTCCATTTTTACAGAGGGCACGGAATTTGAAGGTTCTATCTCTTACTGAGTGTCATGGCATAACGACAATTCCAGACTTCTCTAAATGCTTGCGTTTAGAGACGTTGACTCTTGCCTGTTGCAGCAATCTAAAGCGAATTGAAAGCTTCATTGGAGATCTACGGTTGTTGAGTAAGTTAGAAATTGTAAATTGCAGAGGTCTTACAAATTTGCCTGAAGACGTGGGGGCACTAGTGAAACTTAAGCACTTCTCATTGCGGGGATGTTATGGGTTGATAGAGCTTCCAGGCTCACTTGGGAATTTAATCTCATTGATAGAGTTAAACTTATGCAATACAAGGATAAGTGAACTTCCCAACTCCATTGAAAAGTTAAAATCATTGTGTATCTTGCGTTTCGCAAGTAGTTCTCCGTCTTTTCTTGTTCGGCAGTTTCCTCGTGGCATCAACACTTTGGTAAATCTTGAAGAACTTGATCTCTCTAAGCAAAGTGGATTGAGTGGTCAAATTCCTGTTGAAATTGGACAATTGTCTTCTTTAAGAATCCTAAATTTAGAATTCACTAATATTTGCGGAATTCCATGGACAATCAACATGCTTCATAACCTCCAAACACTCAATTTATCATATTGTGATAAAATTCAAGAATTGCCAGAGCTTCCCATAAGTTTGACCTGTCTAATTTTTAGATCTGCATCATTACGCTTGTTCCCTAATCTGTCGAGCCTTATTAATTTGGTTACATTGCAACTAAGTGATGGCTCTTGGGGTTACAAGAGATCAAATGTAATGATAGAATGCAATTTAAGGTGTATTGGGAGGTTATCTAGACTGAAAAGTTTGGATTTAAATCTGCTAAACGTCCCTGCGCCTCCAGAGTTGGCTTCTCTTTCTCATCTGGAATTTCTTGAATTAATGGGCTTAGACATAAAACCCCTCGTGCAGCTTCCGCCGTCCTCCTTGAGATTCCGAAATTTGTCGAATTTACGGATTTGTTGGTGTAAAGTGGAGGACATTCAGCTAGATGGACTTCCACAACTGGAGAAGATAGCCGTCAACAATTGTGAACTGCTCGAGAGGTTTTCCATTCATTCGGAACTAACGAAACTACGGCATGTGGGGGTGAATCATTGTCCAAACCTAGTTATAATTCAAGTCGTGGGTCTTTCGAAATCATTGGAATGCGTGAACATTTCAAAGTGTGAATCTCTGATAAGAATAGATGGGTTATCATACTTGAAGAACCTGAAGGAATTGTTAATCCAACAGTGCAAAGTACTTCTATATTTTGAGGGCCTGGATGAGCTCAAGTCTCTAAAATCCTTGATAGTCAACAGGTGCCCGTCAAAGCCTCTAATAGATTTGTCTCGACTGTCCCCTTGAAGAGTTACGTAGAGGAGCCTCTGTTCAAGGTGCGACATGTTCTTCATTAATGTGTGGGACTTTGATTTAACTCCTTCTATAGCCAAATATCCTCCTTTCCTTAGCCACACAATATCAGCCCTTTTGAAAGATGTCATTTTTTTGTTGCACCCTAATTTTCTTAGGTGGCTGATTTGTTTCCTCACATTAATCATCCATCTTTACTTCCTTTTTTGTTGTTGGATGTTGGCGGCTCCTAAAGCAATCTTTCCTCTCTCTTTTGAGGTTCCCAGCTTTTGTTATACTTCAATTACTTAGGTTGCACGTTTTTTTTTTTCCTATTTTATTTCAACTTGCCTTATTTCTGTTGGATAGTTTTGGTTCGTTATATTGCCAGTGAAGTCGTTTGAAATTATACATATTAGTGATTATGGATTATTTGATTTGATTGTTGCATCGATGAGTTGTGGAGAAAGTAATGTCCAATGATTTGATCATAGTTGTACAAAAGAAGAGAAAAAAGAACTCAGTAGATTTTGGCACGAGTTGCCACATGTGAAAATGAATGATGAACAAGGGACAGATACTTTGTGCCACAAATGACGGTATTAAAGTTAGAAACAGAGATCGAACTTCATGCGGAATTAGGATTGCAAGACTTACTCTCTTCTTCTTCTTTTTTTATGGATTTACTGGGAATATATTTTCCATCCAAACGGTTGAAAATATTTTTTAATTCATTTTCAAGTTTAGTCAAATACTGGAATATATTATCATTTTCCTAAGCGGCATTTTTCAAAAACATCACATTTTGCAAGAAACAAACGGAGCCTTAATCACTCATCACTACTTCCTTTTTTGGTGTTGGATATTGTCGGTTCCTAAAGCAATCTTTCCTTGCTCTTTCGAGGTTCCCAGCTTTCGTTGTAATTTAATTAGTTAGGTTGCACTTTTTTTTACTATTATAGTCATTAATCTCAACTTGCCTTTTTGGTGTTGGATCGTTTTGGTTCTTTATACTGCCAGTAAAGTTGTTTGATATTAAACCTGTAATAGTAGTAATTATGGATTATTTGATTCGGTTATTGCATCTATGAGTTGTAAAGATATTAATGTCAAATGATTTGATCATAGCTACACAAAAGAAGAGAAAAAGGGATTCAGTAAATTCTAGTACGAGCCACCACATGAGAAAATGAACCATGAACAAGGGGCAGATACTTGGTTGTATGTATATGTTTGATGCTATGATGATTTATCTCCTATGAATTTGTTGTTGGCCTCACGAGTAAAATTAATTTGAATGTTTGTTTTGCTTCTTTCTTTATTAATTCTATTAGACTGAATTTAATTTAGAGCTGATATAATCACTTGCAGATTAAGCAATAGCTGTGTTACACATTTACTTGTTATTTTGCTTGCGTGTGCATCTACAATGGGCTTGACTAGTTTTCTATTTTTGGCCACCGGTGAGCCTGACTAGTCAACTATGCATATTTAGTACTATAGCATATTGCCACCAGGCGGGTTCAAGTCTTTTGCATAGTGCATGATTATTTCAAAGTAAATCATGCGTTGCTTGAACAAATAGTCATATGTCATGTCACAATGCAACTTTTATACAAGTGAACATATTATTTCACTAAAAAGTGCAAGACACTAATTAATTTTGAAGCATATGACTTTAAATTAATAAAGAATACAACGACATACAGACTTTCATAAAATGATTTGAAACAATGTGTCCCATGTTTATGGATTTTTCTTTCGAAAGTAAAAAATAAAACTCTTTTTTAGTTACATAATGCAAAGCAATTGGATATATATTGTGCATGTATTTGCATTTTGTGATTGGTAGATTCAACTTTTTTATGTCTAGATTATTTCTTATCACTAAATCAGAGAAAATTTCTACTCTGTTAATGCATTTACTTCTTGCTTCCGAAGGGTTGTCTAGTGATAGTTGGATATAGAGAAACAAAACAATAATTCGAAAATTAACTAATATCTACATTCATATAGAAAATGAGGAGTTACAATTCTCAAATCAAGAGTAGAAAAAATGGCTGTTGGAAAGCTTTATTTACATTGGCATTATAATAATTCTTCTTTTTGTCCCATTAAAAAAGGAATCTCTGATGAGATAGTCCTCCTAAGATTTTAATTTAAATTTATATCAAGTACTTAGCTAAAGTTCAAATTCAATTAATAAAAGAAAAACCAAATAAGTATTACTCACTTTTTCACTAGACATTTAAGTATTTAATTCTAGATCTGTCAATAACTAATGAATGATGTATGTGTCATGCTGGATTTATGATAAATATGCACAAAGGTCTAATATATCCGATATATATGTTGTTGGGGGGCTCACGTTGAACTTATTATATCATAGATGGAACACCCCTTCACAATCAGATTCCACCTTGGAGTAAAGAAGCGTAGTGAGGGGTTTCAGTTTGTTGGTGGAATACTAAGAGAAAAAAAAGACGTCACTCCAGATTCAGTGACACATAAAGGATTGATTGCTGACGTTAAAGGTTTCGGCTTTCGTATGAAGAGAATATGGTATGAGACCCACGGTGAATACCATGAGTTGATCTTCATAAGCATCAAGAGTGATAAGCAAGTGAAGGGAATGGTGCAATTAGCGTCTAAAAGGGGATTGATTCATTTATACGTCGAGGGAAGGTTTGACACTGAGAAGGGAGAGTACGATGACGAGATAATGAAGATGTTTAGTGGGGAATATAGAATGAAGAATGACGTGTATTCGGACGAGGATGGAGTTGAGTCGGACGTTTCAGGTCCTGATGAATACTCAGACTTTGCATCTGTGGGTAATAGCGAAACCGTTGGCGCCTCCTCCATTGATGATTTCCAGTCAGAGCCGGGTGATGCTAAATGTTTTGAGGACACAGGAAATTGAAGGCAAATGAGGGACGGAAGGATTAGGCACTATGGCAGTGTCGCTAGAAGGGAAACGGCCAGAATGGAAAATCGGAAGAAGGACAATGATGAGAGTTGGGAACCTGCCAACCAAAATGATGTTCTCCGATCGAGTTGCCAAAGGTGCAAAGGAGCTGAACATGATGAGAAATCCTGCAAAGCCACAACTGAAGTTGAGGATCAAAGACACCTTTCTCCTGTAAGTACTGAAGATTTGCATTATCTTAATTGTGTAGTCCTTAAAACTTATGTAGAATTTTAAGGTGGTCCTAGATCTTCCAATTGTTACAATGTATTTCTAAATTTTTGCGCAAAATTTCAATGTAGTCATTCTGGCGATCTTTCATGGAAAAGTTAATCTAAACGACACCATTTTGTTTGGAGGAACGAGAGAATATCACCAAAAAAATTGACCAAAGCCATACAAATCCCCAAATCAACTCTCCCAATTTCCTCGAATTGAACCCGAGTTTGCCATCACAATCCCCAATTTCCACTCAACGACATCAAAGTCCAGAGAAGAGAGTAGCTATTGCGAGATTTTACAGCAGAAACGACAGAGCGCTCATGTTAGGTGTACATTGAAGTCAGGAGTCTTCAATTTTTTTTACAAAAACCGGAAGAAAAAGGCAAAGAACAGTCCAAAAGTAGATACTTCATTGTGATCTCTCAAAGAATGTTGCCGTCATCTTTTCTATAATTTATCTGTGTTTGCTAGTGCTGGTAGAGAGACTATATTGATGCATGTGGATGGTACTATAAGCAGTGGTTTCGTTTGAGTTTCAATTTTTACTGGCTTTTTTGGTTCATTGTGAAATCTAGTCAAGTCAGCTTGAGAGTACAAGTGCTAAACAGGGTAAGAGGCAGAGAGATGATGATCATGCAAGCCCCACCGACACCACGACAAAGAACTCGACTTGTGGCCAACGGAGTGGCATTCCCCAGCATGTTACAAGAAGGACAAGAAGACAAGCGGCAAAAATACAACCGCCGGTTGAAGAAGCAGCACTTCCCGTTGAAGCAGTAGGCCCATCCAGAAAAAGGAAAAGGAATGACAGCAAGCAAGCCAATCCTATAAGAAGAAGTGCCGGGCTTATGAAAGGCGCAACCGGGTGACAGCTGATGTCGTGCGTATAGATTGATGGTCACTTAGAGTGCTTAACTGGATTGTGGGATCAATGAAGTGGTGTGGTTTTCTTTTTTTTGTTTTTGGGTGGGGGGCGGGTTGGGGGATTTTAGGTTCAGTGAACTAGTATGGTTGGATTGATAATATAGTTGTGATGTATTATTGCTTGCAAATGTGCGGCTTTTAGCCACTAACATGACTATCTTCGTGATCCCTCTCTTACTGCTGTGAAATATGTTTTGTGCTTCTTCTGCCTCATTGCTAAACACAACATTGCTCGCTTGGCCTTATCCTCCTAGTTATACCATATTTGATGATGTGAGACTAGATTGTCTAGAGAACACATGCCGTTGCAAGCCCAGTAATTTGTGCAAATTACTCTCATTTTTAATGCAGTCCAGGCTCCATAATACCAGTTTCCAACTTAGGCTCAATCTGGTATGACATAGAGGAACCTGCAAGTCGACATGCATGCAAGTCCAGCAACTATGTGCAAAATGCTCAATGAATTTCATTTATGCAAAATATGTCCACGATTGAAATATGTATTACAACTGTTTATACCTGCCCGACCATAAAACAATGTCTACTAACATATTCTATGACACATATGAGCTGAAATAACTGGGAACACTCAGCACAACTAATATTGTCTTCAATCTAGAATTACCTTTCTTTAACTTTCTTGTATCACAGGTTTCAGTTGTGTGTTGATAGCTATGATTACGACTTCCATCGAACCACCATCATCCTCATGATGGGTTGACACTGTTTCTTCTTCGACATTGCACCCTGAAGACTTTGGAAACACTCCTTGGCCATTGACTGATTTTTGCATCAACCCAACAAGAAAACCACAACTTCCTCCACATTTATATCTTGGGCAGGGAGCATGAATAGCTAGACCGGTAGGATGAATGAAGCGGCCAATGATGTCTCTATGTCAAATGCTTAAGCACTGCCATTGCTAGTGCGTGATCCTTCAGAATTAGCCTTTTTCAAAGGTCTATTTACTTCAAGAATGGAGAATTGTCTTTCTCGTACATAAACAGACATCCAAGTGCTCAGCAATTTTAATAGTTACTATCATTGGATGGCTACCATTGCAAGGCTGATATCAGCTGTGTTTGTGTTTGCAAGACAATCAAACAACAGACCTGCAGTTGCGAATTTGCCCTGAAATTAGTTCAGAAGATATGCAGCTAAAACCGACAATAGAGTTGAGCACAAAAGCTTGACCAAACTCTCTGTAGCTAGCAAAATCAAGTTGTCACAGGCACTATGCTCGAACATGACTCACACAGCCCAATTTCAAGTCCTAGCAATATATAGAAACTGTCGTATTCCCTCAAGAATTTGCTTTATGATGACTAACTCACAGAATCATGCTTACCCAAAAGCCAGTTAATGAACAAATGCATCAAATTCTACATGCATTGGGCCAGGAAGAAGCTAGAACGAGGAGACTGTACATCTTCCTCTGGACCAATTGCAATAATCATAGGATTTCATTGGAACTTAGAAGGGATCAATCAAAAGCAACAACTCTACAGAATTAGAGACACATGGATTGGATCCATACCAAGGTTTGATCATTGTTTTGTGTTGTGATGTGGATAAGTGACCTCACCTGCATATGTAAGGACGGAAAAGTTGATGTCCCTTCGAAGAGAACAAGTAATCGATGAGCCATAAGAAAATGAGTGATTGAAGAGAAAGATTGCATGATTGCCATATGACCGAAAAGAAACGACAGAGGATGGATGAAAAGTGAGATCAAAGACATCCAACCCAAAAACAGGAAGGTCGAACGAAGAAGCAAATGGCGTCTCTGCTTATAATTCTTAAGCACTGCCACTACTGGTGTGTGATCCTTCCTATTTGACCTTTTTAAAATGGTCTATTTACTTCAAGAATGGAAAATCGTCTTCCTCAAATGTAAACAGACATTCAGGTGCTCAGCAACTTTAATGTTTACTAGAGACGGATGGCTACCATTGCAAGATTAATTTCAGCTGTGTTAGCGTCTGCCAGACAATTGTTCAACGGACTTACAGTTGGAAATTACTACAGAAAATATACACCTAAAACTGATATTAGAGTCGAGCAGGAAAGCTTAACGAAACTCTTTATAACTTGCAAAATCAAGTGATCCCATTCTCTATGCTCAAGCATGACTCCCCCAGCTCTATTTCAAGCTTAACGTTCGGTTGCACTTGCACTGCCTTTGAATAATCTTTCTAGGATTCCGATCCTTTCTGCATTCGACAAGTACTTCTTAGTTACTGCGCAAAAAAGAATGTCACCAATGTTGTAGAATTAGATAAATCCCAGGGCTCCGCATTGTGCATTACGGGGAGTGTGACAAGTTTTGGTGAACACTAGGTGTTTGTGACTACTGCTAGGTGAAGTATGGAGGTGTCAGCCTTCATAATGCCAACTACAGAACATGGAAAGGCAAGATTCTGGATTTTCTTTATTGCAAGGAAATGCATGGTCCAATATAAAGTGACAAGGCTAAGCCTAACTAGACTGATCGACAATGATGGTTGCTAAATAGGCAACGTGTAGATCTCATTAGGAAATAGTTAGATGACAATGTTTATCACCATGTGGAGAATGAAATTGCCGTCAGAAAAAAACACTTTGGAAGAAACTTTAAGTGTTGTATGAGAGGAAACCGGCAAATAACAAGCTTAACGGTATCGAGAAGCTTGTTGCTCTGAAATATCAAGAGGGCACTCCAATGGCGGATCTCTTGAATGAGTTGCAAAGCTTGATAAATGATGAGGTACAAGCATCATTCTTCCTTAGTTTGCTTCCATATAGTTATGGGATATTGGTGAGAACTCTCATCTCATCATCACTAACGGAAAAGAAAAGTTGGGTGCGGCGAAATCTAGCTTGCTTGAGTATGAGGTATGGGAGAAAAGTGTCTGACTTATTTAAACCACAACTTGTTGTCTCAAGCATAGAGGAAGAAGTAAATTTCAACACTCCTACAACCGTGATAGATCCAAGGGAAGATCCGAATCAAGAAAAGGCATTGATCTTTAAAATTGTGATAAGCCAAGTCAATGAAGAATATCAATCAATCCTTCAAAAGAAGAAAGTAAAAGTAGATGCCAAGCAAGAATGAAAATGCCGCAGTAAGTTCCCAAAAACGCTTACTACGGATTGTTAGATCAAAAAGAATTGGCTTGGCAGTTCGACGGGCTAAAAAGACATGTCCACACTGTCCGAGGATTGAGCTTGGACGCAATCCACTAACCCTGAATAATATCTTCTATGTGTCATGAAATTTAGGTCCTCATCTTTAATATTTGTTTTCGCTGGGAGGACTGAGCTTTGACAATTCTGAAAAATCAGACCACTAGCCACCATGGAGCCCCATCCTAGTCGAATTGAATATGCTCGGTCAAATGACAAGATCCATTACATATACATATGTAATAAATGTCACTTTGTCCAATTAGGAAAAAAAAAACATTCTTTTTTCCCCATGAAAAAAATAAAATAAAAAGCTAGCCCAAGAACCCGTGGAAACATTACAGTTAAAAGAGTTGGTTAACATTGGTGTTGGCCGGCGAGGCGCCATCATGGAAATTTCAGCTACGACCACTACATTTTTAAGTTTATAAATAGTCATTGAGTGTAACCCATGTCGATACCAGGTCAATTACGTCGGTCCAAAGTAGCCAATCCGTTGTGTTTTTGACCTCTTCAACAGAGCAGGTAAGATCTTTTGGATTTATTATGTGTTGATGCTAGAGACGTTTGTACTAAAAACTTTTCTTACTAATGCATTTCAGTATGTTGGTTCAGAAAAAAAAAAAACAGAGCAGGTAAGAGTGACGAAGGGGAAATGAGATTAATGTGAATATTAATCCAAAGCACGTGCAGAGACTTGCAAATACGCGCAAAAGGCAGAACATGCTTGAAGGCGCGTGGACAGATAAACTCCACACTTTATAATCTATCACACTCCAAAACTACAAAGAATAGAGATGACACGGCCGTCCTTCCACATAAAGGACAGTCTCAAACACAACCAACAACCTGATATCAACTTATATATATATATATATATATATATATATATATATATATATATATATATATATATCTCAAACCATATATATACATATCAGATAGACCAATAGATTGGTTGCAACATCAGAGTTTCTATAATCCACCAAAAAGAAAAATACAAATAGAACTCAGACAATCCAACCACTAGCAAGGAAAGTACACCACTTCCTTAGGCCATACCCAAAATAGAACTCCCCAAAAAGTTTCCCACCGACGGCGCACTAGCTCTATTCGCTGCTAATCGAGGAACCTGAAAAGATTAAAGGAGGAGTGGAATGAGCAACAACAGCTCAGTGAGTAGTACATATCTTCTAAGCAGATCAAACAACAACTATGCATATACAAAGTAATACCAAACTTCATAATGCCAACTCAATATATAAAATACATATCAAATCATAAAAGAGTTGTTTGATATCATCAAAGCTTTATACTAATATGGAAAGCTCATTTAAATCATCATCAAAAGTCAAGTATCAATGGTCAAGTCCATTGAATAATCTCTCCATTAAAAACACATCAATGGTCTATCCATTGATTCATCTCATATTAAACACACATTAATGGTTCATCCATCGACCAATCTTTTGCTCAAGAACTAACCATGGTCACGACACAACGCCTTGTGACAAGGCGATCAAGATTTTCCCCTTGGCAATGTTTCTACCTACAAAGCCGATGGCTAGGCCCAGAAAGATATCCTAAACTTGGTATGCATACCCCAAAAACCCCTTATTGGGTTCACAATCATATTGAGCATAAATGATCATTCTCTAATACCATAAATCCAATCCAGAAATCAATATCTTAAATCAAACAAATAATATTTGCAACATAGCCCATCATCCATTTCATATCTATTTCTCAAATCATCATAAACTTTTCCATCAATCGGTCGCAAAGCAATTTCATATATATTTCTCCACAAACTTTATATAATACACTTTTCAAACACTCATAATCAACCAAAGGGTAGTAAATGCTCGATTCAACTTTTATGCAATAAAAATGCTCCTCTCTATTCAATATATATATATATTTCAAGACATGATTTTATAAAACCAAAGAAGATATAGTACCACTCACCTCGTCGTCTACAACCAAACGACGAACGATACCCATATCGTCGAACTCACGGCCTTATCAAATAAACGAGGAATAATGTTAAAATCTAATAAAACTCTTATATTAACTACGAAATTACTAACTTATGCCTTAACTCTAACAAAAGGACTTCTACGCGCTAACAAAACGCAACAAGGAGTTTAAACGCAAAACTTGATCACGCATTAACTTCCTCCTCCGAACCCCGATCCAAACGAATTTATAGTCAAAAGAGAGCCTTTGACACATATTACAAGAATCCCAACTTCACCGTCCCAAAATCAAGCTGAAAGGTGACAAAATACAGGCCCGAAGCTGCTGGACGCGTACTGTTCATTACGCGCGGGAAACTTTGAAATTTTGTTTCGGACAAACCACAAGCTCAAATCACGATCCGTAAAATCCCATGGCTCCACAACACCCTAAATTATCATTCCTATGAAAATGCGCGGCTCAACGACTCCAAAATAGGACTTCGCCACTTGATTTTCCAACAATTCCGAATTTGAGCCCTAAACCCAAAAATTACTTCAATTGGACAAACGAGGGGCCTAATCTCTTACCGGATGCTGTGCTATGGAGTCGAGTCGGCTTGGCGAGGCATCCGTGGTGTGCACATGCCAAAACCGCTTTCCTTTCTTTCCCTTTCTCTTCTTCTTCTTTTCTTTTTGCCCGAACAAAGGCTTTCTTTCCCTTTTATCTCTTCCACTTTTTCTATTTTCTTTTTCTTTCTTTATTTAAAGTGGGTCCCACCACCTTTTTTTTTTTTTCTTCCTCTCTCTCTCTCTCTCTTCTCTTTTCCCTCTCTCCCGAAAACTCTCGATCCCTCTCTCTTCTGTAGCTTCTACCTTTTTCTTTTTGACTGGGTCAAACCCATATTTTACATAATCAAAGTTCAATGAGGCGTCCAAACTTTGTTTCTACCCTAGACCAGACCAGAAACAAATTTCTCTTACTTTTCTAAGAAAGATTCCCGCACTGACATATGACAATTGCAGTGTGTCCATCAATATCGAGGGATTTTCAGCTCATTATTGGGTGTGAACTGAATTGCATCTCGCAAACTATGCGGCTGAATTAATTATGTGCATAAATAATTTATTATTAATCTAACAATAACAAAATCTTCAATTGATATCCTGCCATCTTAAAAATTAAATCTACGACACACAAAAAAATGCCAAGTTTGTGTGACTTTATGTACTCTAGTTAATTGGGATAATACAACATAATATATGTCGAATTTCTCATGTTCCTTCCCTCTATCACCTTGATGTCCTTTGCCAAACATAAGGTCAACAATGGCTGCCCATGAAGTTATTTAACTCTAGAGTCATCTATAGCACGTTATATATGATTCTAAGATGGCGGGACCTCGATTTATTTCCAGGAAATGCAACTTGGACCTGTGGGGTTGCACATATCTAATCAAGCCAAAAAAGAAAAAAAAATTAAAATTTATCTAAATGGCAGCAGATTTGCCTTTATGGTCTTCCAAGGAGACAAAAAATTACAATTTAAAAGTAATCATTGGTCTTCGTCAAGTGGTTAACACCAAAAAACACGGGAACAAACAATACTGACATATATGTAATCGTACATGTATAGTCCATTTTAATGTACGATGTGTAAACTTAAAATAAAATGAAAAATTATTGCTGAATGAGTTGGCATATTATTGACCAAGAAAAAAAGTCATGATACCAACTTAAGCAATATTGTATATCAGAATAACTATATCCTATTTCTCGAGATATCATAATGCAACACATCTTTTATTTGGTCAATATTCAATAGCGGTTTTCAATTATGTTATATGTGCTTCGAAACATGATTTTCAAGAAGTACGATGCCGGTTATTCTAAATTTTGTATACTCAAAGATAAGAACAAAAGAGAATTGTAAATTTCCGTGTCCATCACAATTGATCATCTAATGTAACAGGACATCACAATAGTAATTACAATCGATTATAGATATGCACAATTAAAGAATATATAAAGAATCTCCTAATTATTCCTAACATCTCCTTAAACTCATGGCAACAGAGAAGAAGTCAACTAGAATTTTGATAAAAGATCTAAAACGCATCTGGGCGAATGTGACTTAAATATAAAAGATTTTCTCATAGTTATTCATTTAACAGTAAATTGAAAAAATATATTAATTACACATATATCAATGTCTTATAAAATGATGCAACACTTGCACGAATGCACAAAATATTACTATAAATACGACTCCTGATCAAAAGACACCACTCTACTAATTAATTGGAAGGACAATAATAATAATAATAATAATAATAATAATAATAATAATAATATTATTATTATTATTATTATTATTATTATTATTATTATTATTATTATTATTATACTTTTCATCTCTAGTAACCAAAGCACGACCTATCTCTTTTTTCTCTATCGATTTCAATCGTTAACTTTCTTTCTATTCGACCTGTCTATAAAACCAATTTGGATAACTCTATCACAACCGAAAAGGGGTAATCGATTTGAGACATTAATCCTTGTGATTGTGGCATCTACATAGGTAAGTGTAAATTGGAAAATGCTGAAAATATTCAAAACGCATTCATTTTTGTAGGTAGTTGGTATTAAACATGCTCATATAAACTCCTTTATTCCGCCCCCCAAAAAAAAAGAATTTACTTCTTCACATTTTTCTAAACATGTGAAGGAATAAATTAACGTGATGGAAATTAATTGATGCTCGAAGAGTCTGGACACAACATAAAAGAACACATATAAAGGTAAAGGAGTATAAGAAATCCCAAACTGGTAACCCTATATCATAATCTGTAAAATGTGCATTAAATATTATGGTTAATATCACAAAAAATCATAAACTGTTACACTTGTGACAAATTAAAATTTTGTCAATTTAAGTTAAATTTTACCATCAAATTGTTAAATTAAATGATATGTGGTAATTGACGGATATATTGGTATACCAGTTTATAGTTTTATCCCTTGTCCTGATTTGTGGCTTTCGCGATATTAATCTAATTTAATAAAGATTAACGAAAAATAAATTTATCACAAATGTACCTATTGGAGTTTTTGGTGATCAAAAAATTAGATTGAAGTAAAACTTGCCATGTGTGTATCAATTTATGGTTTTTAGTAGTCAAAAAATTAATTTAAATTAAATTTGTCACGTTTGCATCATTTTAAGTTTTTCCATAATATTATACAAAGATTTTTTAGATTGTGAGAAACATCATATGAATCGTCTCTCTATCTTTCACTCACAACCTTGTGTCACGGGCCGTGAGAATGACAAGCCAAGAGGGTTCTTGAGGACGGGCGTGACACATCCGAACCTCGACCGATATCCCGAGACTTAGAGTATTCTCGAGTCTTCTAGAATACTCCTGGGGAAGGGCGATACTGTATCTGTACGCATACGTTATAAATGCGAGTAGCTGGTAGTTGGGAATAAATACGGGTAGTTGGGGAGGTGCATCTCTACCGTTAGATCTAAGGGAGATCTACGGATACGGTTTGCCTTATACTTGTATATAAAGGGGTCTCCTTCCTTCATTGTAATTCATTCACAAAGCAATACAAAATCCAGAGCTTCTCTCTCAAGAGTTTCTCTCTCTATACGAGTCTTGTGAGTCGAGTGTGAAAGGCTGCTTAGGGGTGAAACCTTAAGGCCGCACGGGTGAATCAGAGTTGATCGAGAGTTGATCGATCGGCCCGTGACAAGTGGTATCAGAGCTGATTTGCGATCCAAGCGCAAGTGCAATGGCTGACCCACGATCTGATGAGGCGTTGGTTCTGGGTGATGACTGCGCTGATCGTGGGCGAAACGCCGAGAAGGGCGGTACCAAGGGGAAGAAGACCCGTGGTGGTTCAAAGGAGCCTATGGGGGATCTTGCACAACGGATGGCGAAACTAGAGTTGTTCGTCTCCGATGTCCAAGGATCGGTCGATGACCTGACCCAGACCGTGGACGGAGTTGACGCCGGAAGGGAAGAGCTGGTTGCGGATGTGCAAGAGCTCAAGACCGGCATGGGAGAACTCCGCCACGAGTTGCTGGGGACCCTACAGGAAGAACTAGCACAACGGTACGAACCCTTGGAAGCCATAATGGCGGCCATGCGCGCGGAGATTGCGGAGCTTACGGGTAAGCTCGCTGAAGCACAAGCTGCACGCGTGAACGGGGTGATCACGGTGCAAGGTCCACGGGTGGACACGCCAAAGCCAAATGAATTCCGGGGCTCACGGGTGGCCAAGGACGTGGACAACTTTCTATGGTACATGGAGCGGTACTTCCAGGCCATGGGAATCAACGACGACCAAACACGGGTAAACACTGCATCGATGTATTTAGCTGATAGTGCATTGCTGTGGTGGCGTCGTCGGTCGGATGATAGGTGCGGTAATCCTATCACGACCTGGGTTGGTTTGGTCGAGGAGTTTCGACGAAACTACTTTCCCGCTTATGCGGAGGAGGAAGCTCGTGACGAGTTGAAGCGCCTCGAGCAGAAAGGTGGTGTGCGCGACTACGTCAAGCGGTTTTCGGAGTTGCTACTCCAAATCCCCTCGATGAATGAGGTTGAAGCGTTTCACCAGTTCATGGGTGGTCTCAAATCATGGACGAAGCAAGAATTGAAGCGGTACAACGTGGGGGATCTTACTACGGCCATGACCGTAGCCGAGTCACTCGTGGAGTACAAGGCGTCGCCTTCCACATCCCGACAGGACACTCGTCCTAGGGACAAAGCCACTGGTGGGGGAGATCGGGGGAGATACAGCCGCCCGACCGGAGGAAGACCGCCACAAGCTGGTCCTCATCCTCATCGGGCTCATGCGGGGCCAAATGGAGGAGGACAAAGGAAGGTACGCTCATACAGTTGCTTCTTTTGCGACGGTCCGCACATGGCGCGGGATTGCTCGAACAAGGCCAAGTTAGCCGCTCTTTGCAAGGAAGAGGAGCCAAGGGAGGAAGCACGATTGGGATCGCTGCGACTCCTTGGTACAATCAAGGCCAAGAAGGCGAAGGAGCCTAAAGGCCTAATGTTCGCGGACGTGAAGATCGGAGTGACCACGGTGAGTGCACTTGTGGACACGGGAGCATCCGACATCTTCATCTCGGAGGAAGCCGCGAAGAAACTTAACCTGCGGGTTGAGAAGGGAGCCGGTTGGCTCAAGACGGTAAACTCGAAAGAGGTCCCTGCGATCGGGGTTGCCAAGGACGTGGAACTACAACTCGGGTCATGGAGAGGCAAAGAAACTCTAGAGGTAATTCCACTTGACGACTACGATATTGTCATTGGAATCAAATTCCTAGATAGAATCCATGCAGTTGTAATTCCTTTTGCCGAGTGTATATGCATATTGGACAAGAACTGTCAATGCGTGATTCCGGTCCATCGTGAGTTGCATCATGATCGAAGAATGATCTCGGCCATGCGACTCACCAAAGGAGCAAGGAAGGGTGAAGTGACCTTCCTGGCAGCCTTGAAGATCGAGGACGACAAGGGTGAAGGGAAAGAAGTCCCGACGGAAGCAACCCAAGTCCTCGACTCGTTCAAGGATGTTATGCCTTCGGAGCTGCCGAAGAAGCTACCACCCAAGAGGGAGGTAGATCACCGGATCGAGCTAGTGCTTGATGCTCGACCGCCTGCAATGGCGCCTTATCGTATGGCGCCGCCTGAATTGGAAGAGTTGAGGAGACAACTCAAGGAGCTGCTTGACGCGGGTTACATACGACCGTCAAAGGCCCCGTTCGGTGCGCCGGTCCTATTTCAGAAGAAGCATGATGGGTCACTCCGGATGTGCATCGACTACCGGGCGCTGAACAAGCTGACTGTGAAGAACAAGTACCCGATCCCGCTCATCGCGGATCTCTTCGATCAACTTGGTGGAGCTCAGTGGTTTACCAAGTTAGATCTCCGATCGGGCTACTATCAAGTTCGGGTCGCTGAAGGGGACGAACCAAAGACAGCCTGCGTAACGCGGTATGGGTCCTATGAGTTCCTGGTAATGCCGTTCGGCTTAACCAACGCTCCGGCTACGTTCTGCACGATGATGAACAAGGTACTCCACCCTTTCCTAGATAGGTTTGTAGTGGTTTACCTAGATGACATTGTCATATATAGTCGTACGTTGGGAGAGCATGTAGAACACATAAGACAGGTCTTCCAAGTTCTGCGCGAGAACGAACTATACGTTAAGCGCGAGAAGTGTGCCTTCGCCCAAGAAGAAGTTCCGTTCTTGGGGCACATCGTCGGAGGAGGACGAGTGCGGATGGATAAGGCGAAGATTCAATCCATCGTCGAATGGGAGCCACTGATGAAGGTGCCGGCGTTGAGGTCATTCCTGGGCCTCACCAACTATTATCGGCGGTTCATCCGGAGCTACTCAAGTATCACCGTGCCACTCACGGACCTGCTGAAGAAAGAGAAGGCGTGGGAGTGGACGGATCGGTGCCAAAGAGCCTTCGACCGATTGAAGCGAGTCATGACAGAGGAACCGGTGTTGGCGTTGCCCGACCACACCAAACCCTACGAGGTAGAGACCGATGCATCAGATTATGCGATCGGTGGTGTTCTCATGCAGGATGGACATCCGGTGGCGTTCGAGTCTCGAAAGCTGAACGACACGGAGCGTCGTTACACCGTCCAAGAGAAGGAGATGACCGCGGTGGTGCACTGCCTTCGGACGTGGAGACATTACATCCTGGGATCGAAGTTCGTCGTGAAGACGGACAACGTGGCCACGAGCTACTTTCAGACCCAAAAGAAGTTGAGTCCGAAGCAAGCTCGATGGCAGGACTTCCTAGCGGAGTTCGACTACGCATTGGAGTACAAGCCGGGGAAGGCCAACTCTGTGGCGGATGCGTTGAGCCGAAAGACGGAGCTGATGAGCCACACGATGAGTCGGCCGAGTTGCCCTTGGGTCAACCGCATCAAAGAGGGGTTGACACACGACCCAAGAGCTCAAGCTCTCATCGGGTATGCCAAGGAAGGTAAGACTCGACGGTTCTGGTGTGAGGACGAGCTCCTCTACACCAAGGGAAGGCGGCTGTACGTGCCCTTCTATGGGAAGCTGAGGAAGGAGATCTTGCGCGAGTGCCACGACTCGAAGTGGGCGGGTCATCCAGGGATCCACCGCACGTTGGCCCTCGTTGAAGATCGGTATTATTGGCCTCAAATGCGCGACGACGTAGAAGCATATGTGAAGACTTGTCTGGTATGCCAACAAGACAAGCTAGAACAACGATCGTCGCCAGGTTTGTTGGAGCCACTTCCCATCCCAACTCGTCCATTGGAAAGCATTTCCATGGACTTCATCGTCAACCTACCGAAGTCTGAAGGGTGTCAGACTCTAATGGTGGTGGTTGATCGGTTCTCCAAATATGCAACCTTTGTACCTGCAACAAAGGATTGCCCGGCCGAGGAAGCGGCCAAGCTGTTCATGAAGCACGTGGTGAAGTATTGGGGAGTACCACAAACGATCGTGAGCGATCGGGACCCCCGCTTCACGGGACGTTTCTGGTCCGAGTTGTTCAAGCTGCTGGGGTCGGAGCTGAACATGTCAACAAGTCTGCATCCCCAAACCGACGGTCAGACGGAGCGGGTCAATGCTCTCTTGGAGATCTACCTCCGGCACTACGTGAGCACAACGCAAGTGAATTGGGCGAAGTTAATCGACGTAGCCCAGTTCTCCTACAACCTGCAGCGGAGCGAGTCGACCGGCCAGAGTCCGTTCGAGGTTGCAATTGGGCAACAACCGAACACCCCGAGCACGATTGCTTCGGGTTACCGGGGGAGTAGTCCGCCCGCGTACAAGTTCGCCAAGAACATGCAAGAGGAGACGGACTTGGCACGGGCGTGCCTACACAAGGCCTCCAAGCGCATGAAGAAATGGGCGGACAAGAAGCGACGACACGTGGAGTTCCAAGTAGGAGACCAGGTGTTGGCCAAGCTGCACGTGGTCCTTCGATACAAGGACGTGCACAAGGGGTTGATCCGTCGCTACGAGGGGCCATTTCAAGTGCTACAAAGGGTTGGAAAGGTCGCATACAAGCTGGAACTACCACCAAAGCTAAAGGTGCATCCGGTTTTCCACGTAAGTATGCTTAAACCATTCCAAGTTGATGAGGAAGACCCGGATCGAGGGGAATCACAAAGGGCGCCGCTCGGGGCAAAGACCTCGTACGATCGAGAAGTTGAGAACATCTTGGCGGATCGAGTCATATGGAAGAGGTATTGCCCGGCCAAGCGCGAGTACCTGATCCGATGGAAAGGTCTTCCGGAGAGTGAAGCCAGTTGGGAGCCCGAGGAGAGTCTTTGGCAGTTCAAGAAAGAGATTGAAGCCTTTCATGCCGAAGATGCGACGAGGGCGTCGCTTGATTAGGTGGGGGAGAATGTCACGGGCCGTGAGAATGACAAGCCAAGAGGGTTCTTGAGGACGGGCGTGACACATCCGAACCTCGACCGATATCCCGAGACTTAGAGTATTCTCGAGTCTTCTAGAATACTCCTGGGGAAGGGCGATATTGTATCTGTACGCATACGTTATAAATGCGAGTAACTGGTAGTTGGGAATAAATACGGGTAGTTGGGGAGGTGCATCTCTACCGTTAGATCTAAGGGAGATCTACGGATACGGTTTGCCTTATACTTGTATATAAAGGGGTCTCCTCCTTTCATTGTAATTCATTCACAAAGCAATACAAAATCCAGAGCTTCTCTCTCAAGAGTTTCTCTCTCTATACGAGTCTTGTGAGTCGAGTGTGAAAGGCTGCTTAGGGGTGAAACCTTAAGGCCGCACGGGTGAATCAGAGTTGATCGAGAGTTGATCGATCGGCCCGTGACACTTGACTATTAAGCTCAACACCCATCAAGTCACGACATCAACTCTCACTTTTTAATATGAGTCAAGTCTTTTTACTAATCTTGTAATTAAGAATAGGGAAGTTCTTTATTTTTGGTTTTACTTTGTTTATCAAAAAATGTTGCACTAAATGCGTGAAACTTGATGGAACTGGTTCCATGGACCTACTCGGGATCTAGACCCGACCGGTGGTTTGATTTTCGGGTAGATCCATAGAACGAACATGTAATTTCCGATTCTAATTTTTTGGAACTGGTTCGATTTTCTGGTGGATCCATAAAATCGCCTATCCGAACCATGTTCATCTCTAGTGAGAACTGTACATAAAGTAAATGTTATTTCTTATATCTAAATGAAACTGACATGATTTGCCAAAAAAAACAAAATGAAACTAGCATACGAGACATTCATTTGAAGCATACTAAAAGTTAAATTTTAAATAAAAAAAAAGGGGAAAGGAATCCACTAAACTCAGGGTTGCCAAAATTCCCAAACTAAATGCAGAATTTCTCCGTATCATAATCCGTATTACGAGAACAAATAAGTGCATTAAAGATTATTTTAGATGGAGAAACAGACCTTTTTTCAAAAAAGAAAAAAAGGCAAAAAAAGAAGAAGAAGATGGACAGAGGGTTTTAAAAAAGGAAGAATATGATATCTCTCTCTCTCTCTCTCTCTTCGCCCACCACTTCGCCCGGCAATAGAATTCCATCTGGCTGTTGAGCGACGGCGGACTTATGCGTCCACCCCTCCGTCGTCCCGGCGGCTGTGCCTTGGCCGATAGAGCTGCTAGTCCACACATCTGGAGACGCAAAGCGGCGGTCAGCCACGGACGGCCTCTCCTCCGCAGATCTGAGCTCCAACCTCCACGCCCGCCCCTCGGACGTCGGCGTGAGTAACAAGCCGCCGCCGTCTTTGCTAGCGACGATCTGAGCGCTCAGATCTGTGAACGGCTCGTCACTTGCGATGACAGCTCGGTCGTCTTCTTCTCGTCCACAGATCTGAAGCGTTCCGTCTTGGACACGGAGGGGCGGCTCGGCCTGGGCACGCAGCGGCCTCAGCCTAGACGCGGCGCGGACGACTCTGCCGGCGGCGACGCCGGAAGTAGGCTCTGAGGTTGGGCTCAAAGTTGGCCGCAGGTAATTTGGCCCCATTTTTTTCTAAATAATTCAACATCCAAATATATGTATGTGGGTGCGCGTGTGCAATTTGTAAGCAGCTTAAAGTGCTAAAACATAGACGCGCTTGTAATTTGAAGTGTATTTCTGAAAGCAAAAACACGTTTAGGAACAAATTTTTTGGATTACTGTTTTTTTTTTCCAGATTTCTATTTCTTTAAATTCGAAAACAATTTTTTTATACATTATAATTGCCCCATAATTTTTTTTTAAAAAAAATGGTCGTTCTATTAAGTTCTTAAATAATATATATTTTTTTTGTTCGAACCAAAAAAGGTTATAGGCATGATTGGAGATTTCTCGGCGGTTTAGTGATTGGATGCTTTAATTAAGGGGAAAAGAAAAAGGGATTTTTTAATTGGTGGCCTTTATGGTCTCCCGATGAGTCTTTCTTAAATTTCGAAACTTGTTAAAAAAGTCTTGGGTCACTGGTGTCTACTTATTTATCACTTGCCTCGAAAGCCTCCGCTCATTTCTTAAGCTAGGCCCTGCGGCACCAACTTCTTTCCTCTACAGCAGAGAAAGAGATCCGGAAGTAATCAATTCCTAGCTATGGCAAACTCGGAGGCTGGATTGAGTAGTGACGTTGTGCGAGCATTAGGGGGTGAGTATCAAGTGTTCCTGAATTTCAGAGGACTCGACACTCGTTACGGATTCACGGACTTCCTCTACCACAACTTGGTAGATGCAGGAGTCCGCGTATTCAGGGATGAAGATGAACTCCATGACGGCGAAGTGATTGGTGGGAACCTTCTACGTGCTATCAACAACTCTATGATTTATATACCAATCTTCTCTCAGAATTATGCTTCCAGCAAATGGTGTCTTCGTGAGCTTGCGCACATAATAGACAATGTGTCTCAATCAGAGGGTAAAAAAAGTATCCTTCCCATTTTTTTTCACATGGAACCTGAGGATGTTAAGCTTAAAACTCCAGTATATAGCGATGCTTTACTGGAACATAAGAAGTTGTTTCCCGATGAAGTCGAGGCGTGGACAAAGGCTCTTGAAAAGGTAGATGGAATCAAGGGACGGATCGTAACAAAGGATAAAAGGTAATTACTCTCTTAAGACCCTTATCTATTTCTTCCTTTCCTTTTGTTGTACGGAATATGGTGTTTCTTGTCAAATGATTTATTTTATTCTTTTTGTAACGGGAAGTATTGAAAACTACCTCCAATGCTGCTCTCTTTCAACTTTACATCCTCTGCTTTGTCTATGATTACCCAAGGAAACTAAGATTTGGTGAAGCAAAATCATGTCTTAATATTCATTAGAAGCTCTAGCAAACTACAATCTTCAATGTATAGCGCTGCATTTCTCTTCATGATTCTCCTGTTACAAGTGCTGAAAGTTTTTCTAGGCTTAGCTATAAATGTTGAATTTTTGTTGATGCACAATATAGTATCCACCACTTGGTTACTTTGGCTACTGCGTAAGGTAATACTATAGTCTTCAGACGTTTCTATAACCTACATATGAAAAACATGTCAAGTGAATTGTGCTAAATTAGCCCATACTAATTATTCGATGTACTTGGATCTCGTTGTTGATGTGCTTCAATTTATTCAAGTTAAAGTTTTGACTATCCGAAGTGTGATGCGTGTGTAGATCTAGTCAACTAATGAAAGCGCTTTTGTATATGACAGTCAAGCAACAATTGTCAAATTGATTGTTAAAAGGGTTTTGGAGAAACTAAAGCTGAAACAAAGATTAGTGCCTGAACATTTAGTCGGACTTGATGATCAGGTAAAGCACTTGACAGAGTTATTAGATGTCAACCATCGTGATGTGCGGCTCATTGGAATTTATGGAATGGGTGGCATTGGTAAAACAACCGTTGCCAAAGTCGTCTTCAATGAACTACTTTCCCACTTTGGAAAGTGTTCTAGTTTTCTTGAGAATGTTCGAGAAAAGATGTCGACCGAGGATGGCATAGTCCAATTGCAGAAAAAACTATTGTCTGACATTGTTGATTCTGGATCTGCGGAAGGAGTCCAGGATATTGAACAAGGAATGAGGAGGATTGGAGAAGTACTTAGCACTAAGAAGGTCCTTGTGGTTCTAGATGATGCTGATAATAAGGACCATATTAAGAGACTAATAGGAAACAATTCATTACATTCAGGATCTAGAATAATTATAACAACGAGAAACCATACTATTTTGCAAGGTCAGGAATTTAAAGATGAAATTATACCGTATGAGATGCTTGAGATGGATGATGCTTCTGCACTTGAGCTTTTTTGTCGGCATGCCTTTGGAAAAACCTTTCCTTTGGATGATTATCATATGCTTTCTAGTGAGATTGTCTCAAGTACGGGAGGGCTTCCTCTGGCTGTTGAAGTGATAGGTTCGTTACTTAATAAGAAAGACAAAGCATTTTGGGAAGAGACTATGATCAAGTTAAGGAATGTACCTGAGGAAGAGATTCTGGAGAAGTTGAGGATTAGCTATGACGACCTAAATGAACATCAACAACAAATTTTTCTTGATATATCGTGCTTCTTTTTCAATGAGAAGAAGACCGATGCAATTTACATGTGGGCCGATTGTAATTTTTATCCGGTAAGAGGAATTGATGTACTTACCAATAGGTGCTTAATAAAGATATTGGACGATGATAAGTTCTGGATGCACGATCAACTCATAGACATGGGAAGGCGAATCGTCCATCAAGAAAGTCCAAATGACCCTAGCAAGCGAAGTAGGGTGTGGATTGCAAAAGAAGCCCTTGAAATAATAAGAACCGAAAAGGTAAGTAAGAAATATCCGATTTTCAAATAGACGTTGTATATTCTAAGATAAAGGATTCCTACTTGATTTAGGATGTTTATCATTTTTCTTCCAATCCATTCAAGATTGTAAACCATAGTGGTTGGAAGTTAACTAACTTATTCACACCATTGGAAAATTTCATTTGCAGAGGAAGAACAAAGTTGAAGCACTCAATATAGAAGGATCTCTTGGTATTTATCTAGGGTTTATACATATCACAAATGAAGAGTTTGAAAAGTTTCCAAACCTAAGATTCCTCGAGTTAAAATTTGCAAATTTTACTGGGGACTTTGCAAGGTGTCATTCAAAGTTGAAATGGATTTCTTTGCAGAGTCCTTTGCATTTAACTGATTTCACGGCAGACAATATCTATTTCAATGATCTTGTTGTTTTGAAAATTGACTGCAATTACTTCAAAGATGATTCAAAGGCATGGGACTTGATCAAGGTAAATCACATGTTTTGATTCTAGTCTAATGGTCCCAATGTTACTATGCATTGATTTTTACACTTGACATGCCATCCTTTTTACAGGGGGCACGAAAGTTGAAAGTTCTATCTCTCAGGGATTGTGATGGTATAAGGACAATTCCGAACTTCTCTGAGTGCTTGGAATTAGAGAGGTTGACTATTGTAGATTGCAAAATTTTAAGGAAAATTGAAAGTTTCATCGGAAAACTACAATCCTTAATTGAGTTAGAGATTGAAGGGTGCGTGTGTCTTCCTAATTTGCCTGATGAAGTGGGGGCACTAGGAAAGCTTGAGTGCTTCTCATTGCGGGGATGTATTGTGTTGCGAGAGCTCCCAAGCTCACTTGGGAATTTAACCTCATTGAAAAAGTTGGGATTATCGAATACGAGCGTAAGGGAACTTCCCAACTCGCTTGGGAATTTAACCTCATTGAAAGAGTTGGACTTATCGAATACAATCATAAGGGAACTTCCCAACTCCATTGGAAAGTTAAAATCATTATGCGTCCTCCGTTTCGCAACAGTACGACATAGGGAGAATCATGCTTGGCATTTACCTAGAGGCATCAGCATGTTGATAAATCTTGAAGAGCTAGATCTCTCTGGGCATAAAGGAATGAAAGGTGAAATTCCCTATGAAATTCAAGAATTGTCATCTTTAAAAATCCTAAATTTAAACTCCACTAGTATTTGCCGAATTCTAGGGAAAATCGACATGCTTTGTCACCTCCAAATGGTCGAGTTATTGGATTGTCATGAGATTCAAGAGTTGCCGAAATTTCCCACAAGTTTGACTTGTCTACGTATTCAATCTGAATCATTGCTCTCGGTCCCTGATTTGTCGTATCTTACTAGGTTGGATGAATTGCTACTAAGTAATTACAATTCTGCTGGAGAGAGATCAAAATCGATCACAGGCAATTTATGTTGGATTGAGAGGTTATCTAAACTGAAAAAGTTAACGTTATGTCTACTTGGTGCCCTTGGACCTTTAGAGTTGGCTTCTCATCCTCATCTAGAATTCCTTGATTTGGCAGGCCTAGACTTAAAAACCCTCATGCGGCTTCCGCCCTCCACCAGCAGTTGCAAGTATTTGCAGACTCTATCCATCAGTCATTGTGAAGTGGAAGACATTTTACTTGAGGGACTTCCACAACTGGAAGAATTAAATGTCCATTCTTGTATACAGCTTCAGAGATTATTCATTCTTTCGAAATTACCGAAGCTACGACGAGTGAGTGTATCATTGTGTCGAGAGCTAGTTGAGATACGAGTTGTGGATCTTTCGGAATCATTGAAAATCTTGGACATTCATCATTGCAAATCTTTGATAAGAATAAGTGGGTTGTTATACTTGAAGAACCTAGAGAGTTTGAAAATCTATGGCTGCCATGTACTTACTAATGTTGAGGGCCTTGACGAGCTAGAGTCTCTGAAATACTTGGAGGTCGCAATGTGCAAGTCATTGGGAAGGTTGATTGATGCATCTTGCACAAAAATACCAGATGATTGCTTCGTCGATATAAGTACTAACCATATGACAGGATTTGGTTATTTTAGTGTGATTGCGGCCCCTGTAGCTTTATAAAGAATTGATTCTTCAGGTACAGCATCTTCTTCGTCAATGTGTGAGACTTTTGCATGCTTCATTTTTAGGCCAAATAACCTCCTTTCTTTAGCGACATGATATCCACCTTTTCAAAGTTGCCATTTTCTTGTTGCACGCTAATGTCTTAGGTGGTTGATTTGTTTCCTTACATTAGTCACTCATCTCTTTCTTTTTGGGTGTTGGTAGTCTTAGTTGTTTAGTATTGCTAGCAGACTAATATAATCACTCTAAATATTAAATTAATCAAAATTACTTTCATAGATAACATGCTAGATGATATATCATAAATTATCGATTTCAAAAACATTATACGATTACTTTGCAACTATTTCTTTTTTAAGTTTTGCAATAGGCATAATTAGTGCACAAATATAATATCGCGCATGTAATAATGATAATTATGGACTATTTAATTCGATTATCTCAATAATGCGCTATGGAGAAATTACTGTCCAATTCATAGCTGTACAAAAGAAAAAAAAAAAAGAACTTATTAGATTCTACCAAGTGTTGCCACGTGGGAAAGCGAATGAAGGCAGATAAGTTGTGGCATATATGTTGATATTATGATAATTAATCTCTTGTAAATTCGTTGTTTCCCTCTCAAGTAAGCATAATTGTAATGTTTGTTTTGCCTTGTTCTTTGTTATTCCTGTTAGACTAATTTATGCAATTTAATATAGGGGTAATCCATTTACTTGCAGATTAATCAAAAACTGTGTTACGCATTTCTTTGTTGTTTTGCCGGTGCATGCACATACAGTAGACTTGATTAGCTTTCCATTTTTGGCCACCAATGAGCACATAGTCATATGTATATATGTACATACATATTATGTTTTGTTTTTTTATGTTTTATGTCTTTACAATTTTGTGATTTGTAGATTCAACTTTTTTATATCTAGATTATTTATTTTATCTAGAGTAAAAATTTCTTCTCTGTTAAATGCATTTATGTCTTGTTTCCAAAGGATTGTCTAGTGAATGTGGGATATAGAAAAACAAAATAATGATTCGAAAATTAACTAATGTATCCATTCATATAGAAAGTGAGTAGTTACAATCTTCAAATAAAGAGCGAAGGGTAGTTAATTTGTGGTATATATGTTTGATATTATGATGATCCACCTCCTATGAATTTGTTGTGTTGGCCTATTGAGTAAAGATACTTAGAATGTTTGTTTTGCCTCTTTCTTTAATAATTTTGTTGGAATGTTTATGCAATTTAATTCAGAGCTGATTTATCCACTTGTAGTTTAAGCAATAACTGCGAGTCACATTTATGTACTGCTTTGCCGGTGCATGCATATATAGTGGGCTTGACTCGCTTTGTATTTTTGGCTACCAGTGGGCTTGAGTAGCTGTAAATGCATTTTTAGCACCACTGCAAATCGCGAACACGCAGGATTGTCATTTTTTTTTTTATAGTACATGATTATTTCAAAGTAAATCGAAGCGCGTATTGCTTGGACAAATAGTCATATATTATATCAGGATGTAACTTTTATATGAGCAAATAAATTATTTCTCTAAAAAATGCAACTTATGGACGAAAAGAGACACTATTTGATTTTGAAGCATATTTTTTTACATATGAAAAGAATACAACATACAGACTTTCTTAGACTGATTTAAAACAATGTGTCCCGTTGTTAGGGATTTTCATACGAATATGAAAAGTAGAAAATAGAACTCCTTTTTAGTTTAAAAAAAAATGAATTTATATCAGTATTATAATTGAAATAAATATCTAACAATTAAAAGATAGTAATACGTGAAGTACATAAAATTACTAAAAAAGAGGAGACTATTGTAATTAAAGTGAATACAAGATGAAGGTTAAGTTCACTAAAATAACAGTATTAAAGTTAGAAACAGAAACGGAACTTGATGCGGAATTAGAAACATAAACTCCTTTTCTTTTTCTTTTTTTGGCTTTACTGGGGGGTATGGAATGAATAGAGCAAGCGATGATAAATTTTAAAGAAGGAAAGCTAATAAATCAATTTTATAATTAAACCGTCCAAATTCTAGCGGAACAAAGCATGTTGAGTTAATCGTCTGCTCTTGATTCCAATCTGCTCTTCATTTCCATGTTCAGGATGAGGCTGAAAGGGACGTTTCCAGGCCTGATGAAGACTCGGACTCTGCATCTGTGTACGAAAGCGGAACCGATGGCAACTCCGCCATTGATGATTTCCAATCAGTGCCAAGCAATGCTGAATGTTTTTAGGCCCCAGGGAATAGAAGCCAAATGAAGGACGAAAGGGTTGGGCACTCCGGCGCTGTCAATGGAGGGAAAACGACAAGTATGGAAAATAGAAAGGAGGAGAAGGACGAGAGTGGGGAACCTGCCGACCAAAGTGATGTTGTTCAGTCGAGTTGGCAAAGGGGCGAAAGAGTTGAACATCATGAGAGCACCTGCAAAGCTACAACTGAAGTTGAGGATGAAGGGGACCTTTCTTCTGTAAGTAATGAATATTTGCATTATCTCAGCTGTGCAGTCTTCAAAACTAATGTGGAATTTCAACGTGGTCCAGGTGAAGAGAGATAGATCTGTGGAGACTGACCGAATAGCCGCCAAAACAGCCAGAGGAAGTGGAACTGGACGTGGTTCAAATCCAGGAAGGGGTCCTGCAGAAAGAGGCAGAGGAAGTAGTATAGCTTCAAGTTCGAGAAACAGCAAAGGTTCGAGGTCGGGTAGCGACACAGCTTCCACTTCAGGAAAGGGCAAGGCATTAAATTCAGGAAGGAGCATATCTTCAATTTCACGAAGCAGTGGGACTTTGAGTTCAGGACGGGACATGATTTTCAGTTCAGTAAGGGGTAGAGGTTCAAGTTCAAGAAGGGACACAACTAATATGGGCACAAGTTCAAGTTCAGGAAGGGGCATAGCGTCTAGTTCTCGAAGCAGCTCGACTTTGAGTACAGGAAGGGGCAGAGGTTCAACTTCAGGAAAGGGCGCGACTGTAAGTTTAGGAAGGGGCACAACTGAAATGGGCACAAGTTTAAGATCAGGGGCGAAGAAAGGTTCTTTAAATTTACGAAGCAGCATGACTTTGAGTATAGGAAGGGGCAGAGGGTTAACTTCAGAAAAGGGCGCAACTATCAAATCAGGAAGGGGAACGACTTCGAGTTTAGGAAGGGGCGCAACTGAAATGGGCGCAAGTTTAAGATCAGGGACAGACAAGGGTTCGAGCTCGGCCAAGACTAAGCCTCAAACATCGATTTCATGATAAACAAAATCAAGGTAAAGTTGAAGCGTCCTCGAATGTTCTTCCATTTTTCTTTTCAGAGACTTAAAATCAACATGTGTTTATGAAACTATGTTCGGGTAATATCTGTTGAAGATGCTAGGCAAAAACACGTTGCGAGAAATTCAAGGTTGCGGCATGGCTAGAAGATCACGAACGAAAACATCAGGAGTTGTTGTTCTAACTCAGGATTGTGAAGGAGCAATTTCAGGATTAGTTTGAACCGCGGTTCCCTGTTGATATTCGTTTTTGCTTGCTTGTCACGGTTTGTTAGCTGAATGAAGACAGAAAATGCGAAGCTACTGCTCTGTTACTAACAAGGATATTATCGTCGGCTTTCTATCATTTCAGTGTGAAAATATATTTAATGCAAAGTGTGTTCCTTTCAAATACCAGTAGTGTTGGCAAGTAGTTACGAAAGCTTTAGAGCTTTAGAAAATACCATGCCAGAAATAGTTCTCGATAATACTGACCTTGTGTGAGTTGATTGACAAGCCATGTCGCATGCACAGAAAAAAAAAAAAAAAACAAGAGGGATATGGTATTGGGACTTTCTAAACCGTTACAAAATGTTCAATCATATTTCTCAGCATTTCTTTGCGTAATTGGATCTCTAAACTATTGTTTATGTTTGTCGCAACCCGATTTTTCGGGTTTACCACCTAAAACTAGGTTGATGGACTACTAAGCCTTTAAGCTTAGCTCGGGCTCTCCCAAGCCTATACCAAATCGCGACTTAAGGATTTAACATGCAAAAGATCATTATCTAGGAGTCGCCACTAATCAGTTTAGGGTAGGTCGATTAGACACCTAAGTAAAATAACGGGAGGATTATCTTACTTCTACGAACCAGAGATTTTGAGCACGGGGACTTAGTTACACTAGACTATTCTAGTGCCCTTTCGGTACCATTTCTTTTTAATCTTAAAAATGTTTTGCAGACAGCTTGATTTGATTTTAATTGAGCTTCCTAACATGTGAGGTGATCATACATGTGCGCTTACCACCAATTTAACACATCAAAAAAACAATTAAATAATGCAAAAACATACCTTAAAGCAACGAAAGCATCTACAATGTTAAATCAGAATTCACATCAACAATCCTAGATATGATTCCTAATTAACAAGCAATCAATTTTTTGTTCTGACTTTATTTAATGAAAATCATGACTTATGCAATGCATGTTACTATTCTACATGAAATGACGACATGACCTAAACTATATGACATGAAGAAATGCAATAATTAAATGCAATCTAAATGATCTAATTATAACGACATGCAACGCGATGCAATGACATACCAAATTATTTAAACTAAAATGACATGCTTTATGCAATTTAATATGCAATCTATATGTCACGTGACATTTATTAAATGACTTAATCTAATGACATGAAATTTCTAATTAAATGAACCTAGCAATAATGACTAAATGATGTGCATTTCATGATGACGAGCACATAACTAAAACAGGCATGCAATCTATCCTAGAGAATGAAATGAATTTACTCTAAGACAATTTTTTTGATTTTTCATGAAATTCGAAATTAAGAAAAATGCAAAAAATAACTATCTAGATTAAGATTCTATCCAACTTACATTAAGAATTGGGCTAGGTCAAATCTTAATTCAAATTAGGATGTTATCTTAACTTGAAAGTTTCTAATCTATAATGCAATCTATCTCAAAAGATCTATCTAGACCTAAAATGCAATTTTTATCTAATATGTAATGACGTGCAAAAAATGCCCTAATTCTAATTTTTTCTTTTCTTTTTTTTATGAAATTCGAAATTAAAATTAAACATGCAATTCAAATAATAATAAAAAACTAACATCCTAAATGAATGCACTTTTTTTCTTTCTTTTTCATGACTCAAAATAAAATCCATATTCTAATCATGCAAGATAATTAAAAACAAACCTAATCTTTTTTGGATTTTTTCCTTTTACGAAAATAAAACTGACTCAAACATCACGACATCAAATCAAACAAGATAAGATTGATATCCGGAAATTGGCGAACCATATCCCGCGCATGGGATCGGATTGGTCAATTTTAAATAAAACCGTGAATTGAATCTCGAGCGTGAGATCGGATTGGCGATTTTCCGTGCGATTGCGAGTCGGATTTCGGGCGCGAAAATCAAATTGTCAATCATATGCACGTTGTGAAATTAGGGATTAATCCCTAATTTAAAAGGCTACTCGAGTTGTGAATATCACGTCGGGGATTTCAATTATATGCATTGACAAATATCTCAAATAAGGTAATGGAATTTTCAAAAATCAAAATAGATAAGACTTTCACCTACTTCGAATATTGGTTTCCGAATTCCAATCCTCGAATGGCTACTCGCGATGCAACGGTGCTCGATTGCTCGAAAGTCACCTGATGGGTTCCAAGAGACCTGCGAAACAAAAATTTCCAAGCTCGACAGGAGTCGGGACTCGTCAATGATTGGGCGCACGCACAAACAATCTTTCGTTTTTTTTTCCTTTTCAATTGACTTGTTCTTCACTGATGGCTCTATGGAGATTCCCTTGCTACGTGTACCCTCCTCAAGGTCCAAATGGTGGAGAGATTTTGACTGGCTTCGCTCGCCTAAAGTGATGCATTGGACTCCTTGATAATTGTGAAGTCTGACGGACGGCGATGGATTGTGGCACGGGATCACGATGATTCACGATGGAGGTGCGGTGGCTCGCATGGCCGACAGTGGGTTTCTCAACCAAGGGGGTTCTTGGTTGAGGATCGGCACGAAGACGTCGGGGCAATTCCACAGTGAGGAAGCTTTGACTATCTTTCGTATTATAACTTTACCAGAAACCTCCAAGTGAATTTTTCCTCTTTGCTAGATGTCTCCCACTTCGGATTACTATATTTTAATGCAACTTCCGCTGGAGCTCCTTTTGACCACCGTTTGGAATTTTCCTCTAACCTGCAAAGCCACGAAAACAATCTATCACGGAGAACACCAAGGGGTGCTCGACATGGTGCAAGGCCGGTAACTTCCACGTTCACGAGATGGAGTAGCTGCAATTTTTTTGTGCAAAATCACGAGCGGCTTTTGCGTCACAATGCGGGTCTCCTCGGATTAGCGCGAGCTAATTTGTGGATATGCCCCAAAATTCGAACTTTTCAACGGACGGCTTGCAAGCAATGATTGACGATGCGGGTGGCCGACGATGGTTTGGACAGCAGCTCATCGTCAAACTCCACAAGTGGCTCGGACAACAGCAAGTAGCTAGCATCGTTGCGGGTCATGGGCCGCACAACATGGGCTCATCTCACGGACAGTACATATTGCAGCCACTCGTGGTCATCGCAAGGGAGCAACATGGATGGGACGATCGCTAGAACTTACGGGATGCAGTCGATGCGCGATTGAGCACTATCCTTGTGCGGTGAAGCTGCTAAGCCGAGGGACGCCCCCCTGGAGATTCCTGCAAGTCACTTCGGCAGAGATGTCGAAATCAACGTGGTGTATTCTCGAGAAGATGAAGTCTAGGGAGATGAGCAGATGGAATCATCATAGGGAACCAAGTGGGGACGTGATCATCTTCGAAGGGTGGATTCTCCTCTGGCAGTATATGAGTCCCTCTTTGGCGTATTCTCCAATGCGGTGAACGTATTTTCTCCTTGTATCTTCAGAATCAACAAGAAGAATAGGAAAATTTTCTCCCTTTTGTGGCCGTGTCTTCAATATGTGTGGCCCCCTCAAAAACCCGTTTTACTTTATATAGGCCATCGATTAGGGTTTTCAATTTTTTCGAATCGATATCCGCAATATTCGTTTTGTTGAATGCAATATCACTTGCTCTATCCGAAAACAATTCATCATATCTCGAACAAAAAATTCGAATTTCTAATTTTTCACGAGATAATCTTTCAATCATTAAAAAACACGGGCTTGGGCCAACTTGCTCGCTTCGTGGGCTTAGTCCATCTAATTTGAAACTCAAAACCATTAATTCAACCAATCCGTCGTCCTAAAAATAAAAAATGCAAAACATGTAAATTAAAAATAAACGCACCTAAAAATAAACGCACCTAAAATTAATGCTACGCAAATGAATTATAATATTTAAAATTAACCCCTAATGACTAAATGGGCCGCCAAAATTTAGGTGTCAACAATGTTCAAATTGGTCCTTCCATGAAAGATAAATGCCAACGTAGTATCTTATGTGGCAATTATAATATAAAAGGTTGATGTCAAAAATTTTTATTGTAAAATCTAGAAAAAGGACGGAAATCTGAAACATGAAAAAGATAAAACATCAAACAGAAATTTACTTTGGAAGTCTCTATCTAGAATTAGTTTTGAACTGGGTTGCATTCGTTTTGCCTACGACGAAGTCATTCTGCAATAAACCAAATTATTTCATGAGAAATGCATTTGCTGCCTTCTAGTTTTGCCTATAATTAGACGGTTGCATTCTTCGCTAACATCGATAGCACATGCAGTTTTATACGGCATTACTCCTCTTCTGCTACGTCATCAACTTATATGTAAACTCATTTTTTCACCCAAAGAAAAGGAAACATGACATAGAATTTCTATCCATGTCTTGGCGGTGATAGAGAATAGAGATCTTTTGTTGCTTATATGGAGAGTAGCAGGAGGACAACCTGAAAGGTCTGAAACATGATATCTTCTACGCCACATGAGCTCAAAGAGCTGCTGTAGCAGAGAAAGCCCAATCTTGTAGGACTACTAATTAAGGACAACGTACAACGAGCAAAGTTCCCATTTTTATCAACAGTACACGCCCACGTTGCATCTTCTTGTTTTCCCCCCCTAAAGTAGCCATACAAATTTAAAAGCATGACTATCCATGGTGCCCACTTGAAATACTTATGATAGACCATGTTGTCGACTGGCAGAGCACGGCACACCGGCTCCAAAATAGCCAACTTTAAGAACCATGGCATGGCGTTATAGCCAACTTGGGACTCATGGAGAGGTTTGCATTGAATTTACGTGGTGACATTTGTTCCATGTGTTTGCGTGGAGTGGTATTTTGGTCCTTTATCACTTGCTGAGTGAAGTTCATCTCTCCTGCTTTGGATTTCATCAAAGATAGGTTCTTAATTTGAAATTGAATGATTCGATGGGAAATGCTTCTAGAAATCACTTTCAGCTGTGTTAGCATCTGCCAGACAATTGTACAACGGATTTACAGTTGGAAATTACTACAGAAAATATACAGCTAAAACCGATATTAGCGTCGAGCGGGAAAGCTTAACGAAACTCTTTATAATTTGCAAAATCAAGTGATCCCATTCACTATGCTCAAGCATGACTCCCCCAGCTCTATTTCAAGCTTAACATTCGGTTGCACTTGCATTGCCTTTGAATACTCTTTCTAGGATTCCGATCCTTTCTGCATTCGACAAGTACTTCTTAGTTACTACGCAAAAAAGAATGTCACCAATGTTGCGGAATTAGATAAATCCCAGGGCTCCGCATTGTGCATTACGAAATGTGTGACAAGGTTTGGTGAACACTAGGTGCTTGTGACTACTGCTAGGTGAAGTATGGAGGTGTCAGCCTTCATAATGCCAACTAGAGAACATGGAAAGGCGAGATTCTTGATTTTCTTTGTTGCAAGGAAATGCATGGTCCAATATAAAGTGACAAGGCTAAGCGTAACTACACTAATCAACAATGATGGTTGCTAAATAGGCAACGTGAAGGTCTCATTAGGAAATAGTTGGATGACAATGTTTATCACAGTGTGGAGAATATAATTGCCATCAGAAAAAAAACACTTTGGAAGAAACTTTAAGTGTTGTATGAGAGGAAACCGGCAAATAACAAGCTTAACAGTATCGAGAAGCTTGTTGCTCTGAAATATCAAGAGGGCACTCCAATGGCAGATCTCTTGAATGAGTTGCAAAGCTTGATAAATGATGAGCTACAAGCATCATTCTTCCTTAGTTTGCTTCCATATAGTTATGGGATATTGGTGAGAACTCTCATCTTATCACCATTAATGGAAAAGCAAAGTTGGATGCGGCGAAATCTAGTTTGTTTGAGTATGAGGCGTGGGAGAAAAGTGTCCGACTTATCTAAACCACAACTTGTCTTAGAGCATGGAGGAAGAAGTAAATCTCGACACTCCTACGACCATGATAGATCCAAGGGAAGATCCGAATAAAGAAAAGGCATTGATCTTTAAAATTGTGATAAGACAAGTCAATGAAGAATATCAATCGATCCTTCAAAAGAAGAAAGTAAAAGTAGATGCCAAGCAAGAATGACAATGCTGCAATAAGTTCCCAAGAACGCTTACTATGGATTGTTAGATAAAAAAGAATTGGCTTGGCAGTTCGACGAGCTGAATAGACATGTCCATACTGTCCGAGGATTGAGCTTGGACGCAATCCACTAACCCTGAATAATATCTTCTATGTGTCATGAAATTTAGGTCCTCATCTTTAATATTTGTTTTCGCTGGGAGGACTGAGCTTTGACAATTCTGAAAAACCATACCACTAGCCACCATGGAGCCCCATCCTAGTCGAATTGAATATGCTCAGTCAAATGACAAGATCCATTATGTCACTTTCTCCAATTAGGAAAAAAAAACGTTCTTTTTTCCCCATGAAGAAAATAAAATAAAAAGCTAGCCCAAGAACCCGTGGAAACATTACAGTTAAAAGAGCTGGTTAACATTGGTGTTGGCCGGCGAGGCGCCATCATGGAAATTTCAGCTACGACCACTACATTTTTGAGTTCATAAATAGTCCATTGCTTGCGTCATTGACTGTGACCCATGTCGATACCAGGTCAATTACGTCGGTCCAAAGTAGCCAACCGTTGTGTTTTTGACCTCTTCAACAGAGCAGGTAAGATAGAGTGACGGAGGGGAAATGAGATTTATGTGAATAGCAATCCACAGCACGTGCAGAGACTTGCAAATACGCGCAGAAGGTAGAACGTGCTTGAAGCGCGTGGACAGATAAACTCCACACTTTATAATCAAAGTCCAATGAGGCGTCCAAACTTTGTTTCTACCCTAGACTGACATGACAATTGCAGTGTGTCCATCAATATCGAGGGATTTTCAGCTCATTATTGGGTGTGAACTGAATTGCATCTCGCAATCTATGCGGCTAAATTAATTATGTGCATAAATAATTTATTATTAATCTAACAATAACAAAATCTTCAATTGATATCCTACCATCTTAAAAATTAAATCTACTAAACACAAAAAAAAATGCGGAGTTTGTGTGACTTTATGTACTCTAGTTAATTGGGATAATACAACATAATATATGTCGAATTTCTCATGTTCCTTCCCTCTATCACCTTGATGTCCTTTGCCAAACATAAGGTCAACAATGGCTGCCCATGAAGTTATTTAACTCTAGAGTCGTCTATAGGACATTATATATGATTCTAAGATGGTGGGACCTCGATTCATTTCCAGGAAATGCAACCATGGACCTGTGGGGTTGCACATATCTAATCAAGCCAAAAAAGGAAAAAAAATTATCTAAATGGCAGCAGATTTGCCTTTATGGTCTTCCAAGGAGCCTAAAAATTTCAATTTAAAAGTAATTATTGGTCTTCGTCAAGTGGTTAACACCAAAAAACACGGGAACAAACAATACTAACATACATGTAATCTTACGTGTATAGTCCATTTTAATGTACGATGTGTGAACTTAAAATAAAATGAAAAATTATTGTCGAATGAGTTGGCATATTATCAACCAAGAAAAAAAGTCATGATACCAACTTAAGCAATATTGTATATCGGAATAACTATATCCCATTTCTCAAGATATCATAATGCAAACACGTATCTTTTATTCGGTTGGTATTCAATAGCGGTTTTCACCTATGTTATATGTGCTTTGAAACGTCGATTTTCAGGAATTACGATGCCAGTGATTCTAAATTTTGTATACTCAAAGATAAGAACAAAAGAGAATTGTAAATGTTTGTGTCCATCACAATTGATCATCTAATGTAACAGGACATCACAATATTAATTACAATCGATTATAAATATGCACAATTAAGAAATATATAAAGAATCTCCTAATTATTCATAACATCTCCTTAAACTCATGGCAACAGAGAAAAAGTCAACTAGAATAAGATCTAAAACGCGTCTGGGCGAATGTGACTTAAATATAAAAGATTTTCTCATAGTTATTCGTTTAACAGTAAATTGAAAAAAATATTAATTACACATATATTAATGTCTTATAAAATGATGCAACACTTGCACGGATGCACAAAATATTACTATAAATACAACTCCTGATCAAAAGACACCACTCTAGTAATTAATTGGAGGGACAATAATAATAATAAGAATAATAAGGAAAAGTTTCATCTCTAGTATCCAAAGCACGACCTATCTCCTTTTTCTCTATCGATTTCAATCGTTAACTTTCTTTCTATTCGACTTGTCCAAAAAACCGATTTGGATAACTCTATCATGACAGAAAAGGGGTAATCGATTTGAGACATCAATCCTTGTGATTGTGGCATCTACATAGGTAAGTGTAAATCGGAAAATGCTGAAAATGTTCAAAACGCATTCATTTTTATAGGTAGTTGGTATTAAACATACTCAAATAAAATCCTTTATTCCGCCCAAAAAAAAAAAAAAAACACTTCTTCACATTTTTCTAAACATGTGAAGGAATACATTAACGTGATAGAAATTAGTTGGTGCTCGAAGAGTCCAAACACAACATAAAAGAACACATATAAAGGTAAAGGAGTATAAGAAATCCCAAACTGGTAACCTTATATCATAATCCGTAAAATGTGCATTAAATATTATGGTTAATATCACAAAAAAAATCCTAAATTATTACGCCCGTGGCAAATTAAAAAATTTCGTCAGTTTAAGTTAAATTTTACCATTAAATTGTTATATTAAATGGCATGTGGTAATTGACGGGTATATTGGTATACCAATTTATAGTTTTATCCCCTATCCCTAATTTAATAAAGACTAACAAAAGATAAATTTATCACAAATGTATCTATTGGAGTTTTTGGTAATCAAAAAATTAGATTGAGGTAAAAATTGCCACGTGTGTGCCAATTTGGGGTTTTTAGTAGTCAAAAAATTAATTTAGATTAAGTTTATCAAGTTTGCATCAATTTGAGTTTTTCCATGATATTATCCAAAGATTATTTAGATTGTGAGAAACGTCATATGAATCGTCTCCCTATCTCTCACTCGCAATCTTGACTATTGAGCTCAACACCCATCGACTCACGGCATTAACTCTCAATTTTTAATATGAGTCAAATCTTTTTACTAATCTTGCAATTAAGAATAGGGATGTTCTTTGTTCTTTGTTTTACTCTGTTAATTGGAAAATGTTGCACTGAGTGTGTGAAGCTTGATGGAACCGATTCCATGGATCTACTCAGAATTTGGACCGGACTGGTGATTTGATTCTCGAGTGGATTTGTGGAACCAATGGCCAATTCTCAATTCCAATTTTTCGGAACAGGTTCTTTTTTCGGGTGGATCCATAAAAGCACCCATCAAATTCATACTCACCCCTAGCAAGAATTATACATGAAGTAAATGCTATTTCTTATATCTAAATGAAACAAACAGGATATACCAAAAAAACAAATTGAAACTAATAGACGAGACATTTGTTTGAACCATACTAAAATTTTAATTTTAAATAAAAAGGGAAAGGAATCCACTAAGTTCAGTGTTGCCAAAATTCCCAAACTATAAGCAGAATTTCTCCATATCATAATCCGTATTACGAGAACAAATAAGTGCATTAAAGATTATTTTAGATGGAGAAACGGACATTTTTTCAAAAAAAAAAAAGGAAGGACGAAGGGTTTTATAAAAAAGGAAGAATATGATATCTCTCACTCACTCTCTCTCTCTCTCTCTCTCTCTCTCTCTTCGCCCACCACTTCGCCCGGCAATAGAATCCAGGTCTGGCTGTTGAGCGACGGCGGACTGCTGCGTCCACCCCTCCGTCGTCCCGGCGGCTGTGCCTTGGCCGATAGAGCTGCTAGTCCACACATCTGGAGACGCAAAGCGGTGGTCAGCCACGGACGGCCTCTCCTCCGCAAATCTGAGCTCCAACCTACGCGCCCACCCCTCTGACGTCGGCGTGAGTAACAAGCCGCCGCCGTCTTTGCTAGCGAGGATCAGAGCACTCAGATCTGTGAACGGCTCGTCACTTGCGATGACAGATCGTTCCTCTTCTTCTCGTCCACAGATCTGAAGCGTTCCGTCTTGGACACGGAGGCGCGGCTCGGCCTGGATACGCAGCGGCCTCAGCCTAGACGCGGCGCGGACAACTCTGCCGGGGGAGACGCCGGAAGTAGGCTCCGAGGTTGGGCGCAAAGTTCGCCGCAGGTAACTTGGCCCAATTTTTTTTCTTAATAATTCAACATCCAAATATATAGATATTTGTAAGCGGCTTAAAGTGCTAAAATATAGGCGCGCTTTTAATTTGAAGTGTATTTCTGAAAGAAAAAGCGTTTACAAACAAAGTTTTTAGATTACTTTTTTTTTCCAGATTTCTATTTTTTTAAATTTGAAAACAATTTTTATAAATTATAATTGCCCCATAATTTTTTTTTAAAAATGATCGTTCTATTAAGTTCCTAAATAATATACTTCTTCTTTTTTTGTTCGAACCAAAAAAGGTTATAGGCATGATTGGAGATTTCTCCGTAGTTTGGGGATTGGATGCTTTAATTAAGGGGAAAAGAAAAAGGGATATTTTTTTATTGGTGGTCTTTATGGTCTCCCGATGAGTCTTTTTTAAATTTGGGAACTTGTTAAAAAAGTCTTGCGCACCTTCCCTGGTGTCTACTTTGTTATCACTTGCCCCGAAAGCCTCCACTCATTTCTTAAGCTAGGCCACGCCGCACCAACTTCTTTTCTCTACAGGGGAGAGAGAGATCCGGAAGTGATAAGCTTCCTAGCTATGGCAAACTCGGAGGTTGGATTGAGTAGTGAGGCTGCGCTAGCATCAGGGGGCGAGTATCAAGTGTTCCTGAATTTCAGAGGACCGGACACTCGTTTTGTGTTCACGGACTTCCTCTACCAGGGATTGATAGATGCGGGAGTCCACGTATTTAGGGACGACGAAGAACTCCGCGTCGGTGAAGTGATTGGTGGGAACCTTTTACATGCTATCGACAACTCTAAGATCTACATACCCATCTTCTCTCAAACTTATGCATCTAGCAAATGGTGCCTCCGTGAGCTTGTGCACATAGTAAAAAATGTGTCTAAGTCAAAAAGTCAGAAAAGTATCCTTCCCATTTTTCTCGATGTGGAACCTGAGGACGTTAAGCTTAAGACTCCACGATATAACAATGCTTTACTGGAACATGAGAAGAATTTTCCTGTAGAAGTCGAGGAGTGGAGAAAGGCTCTTGCAGAGGTAGATGAAATCAAGGGATGGAACGTAAAAAGGGATGAAGGGTAAATTACTCTTTTAAGACTCTTACCTATTTTGTCTCTTCTTTTTGTTGTATGGAATATGGTGTTTCCTGTCAAATGATTTATTTTATTCTTTTTGTAACGAGAAGTATTGAAAACTATCTCCAACGCTGCTCTCATTCAACTTTACATCCTCTGTTAAGTCTATGATTACCCAAGGAAACTAAGATTCGGTGAAGCAAAATCATGTCTCAATATTCAATAGAAGCAAGAGCAAACTACATTTTCAATGTACAGGGCTGCATCTCTCTTCATGATTCTCCCGTTACAAGTGCTGAAAGTTTTTCTAGGCTTAGCTATAAATGTCGAATTTTTGTTGACGCACAATATAGTATCCACCACTTGGTTACTTTGGCTACTGCGTAAGGTAATACTATAGTCTTCAGACATTTCTATAGCCTACATATGAAAAAAATATCAAGTGAATCGTGCTAAATTAGCCCATACTAATTATTCAGTGTACTTGGATCTCATCCTTGATGTGCTTCAATTTATTCAAGTTAAAGTTTTGACTGTCCGAAGTGTGATGCATGGGTAGATCTAGTCAACTAATGAAAGCACTTTTGTATATGGCAGCCAAGCAACGATTGCCAAATTGGTTGCTGAAAGGGTTTTGGAGAAACTGAAGCTGAAACAACGATTAGTGCCTGAACATTTGGTCGGACTTGATGATCGAGTGAAGCACTTGACAGAGTTATTAGATGTCAACCATCATGATGTGCGGCTTATTGGAATTTATGGAATGGGTGGCATTGGTAAAACAACTATTGCTAAAGTCGTCTTCAATGAACTGTCTTCCCACTTTGGAAAGTGTTCTAGTTTTCTTGAGAACGTTCGAGAAAAGATGTCGACCGAGGATGGTATAGTCCAATTGCAGAAAAAACTACTGTCTGACATTGTTGATTTTAGATCTGCAGGAGGAGTCCAGGATGTTGAAGAAGGAATGAGGAGGATTGGAGAAGTACTCAACACTAAGAAGGTCCTTGTGGTTTTGGATGATGTTGATAATAAAGAGCACATTAAGAAACTTATAGGAAATAATTCATTACATTCAGGATCCAGGATAATCATTACAACAAGAAACATGACTATTCTGCAAGTTGAGGGATTAGAAGGCGAAATTGTATCGTATGAGATGCTAAAGATGGATACCGGCCTTGCACTTCAGCTTTTTTGTCGACATGCCTTTGGTAGGGACTTTCCTTCAGATGATTATCATAGGCTTTCCAGTAAGATTGTCCCAAGTACAGGAGGGCTTCCGTTAGCTATTAAAGTGATAGGTGCATTACTTAATGGGAAAAACAAAGCATTTTGGGAAGAGACATTGTCTAGGTTAAGAAATGTACCTGAGGAAGAGATTCTAAAGAAGTTGAGAATTAGCTATGACGACCTAGATGAATATCAACAACAAATTTTTCTCGATATAGCATGCTTCTTTTTCAATAAGAAAAAGACCAATGCAATTTACATGTGGGCCAGTTGTCAATTTTATCCCGAAAGAGGAATTAATGTCCTTACCACTAGGTGCTTGATAAAGATATTGGACAACGATAAGTTTTGGATGCACGATCAACTAATAGACATGGGAAAGCAAATTGTCCGTTTAGAAAGTCCAAGTGATCATGGAAAGCGAAGCAGGCTGTGGATTAAAAAAGAGGCCCATGAAATCATTAAAACCGAAGAGGTAAGTAAGAAATATCCGATTTTTAAATAGAAGTTGTATATTCTAGGATAAAGGATTCTATTTGATTTAGGATGCTTTCATTTTTTTCATTCCCATTCAATTTATAAAACATAGTGGTTGGAAGTTGACGAACTTCTTCACAAAATTGCAAAATTTTATTTGTAGAGGAAGGACAAGGTTCAAGCACTTGAAATAAGTGGCTCCATAGAGATCACAAATGAAGATTTTGAAAGGTTACCAAACCTAAGATTCCTCAAGTTATGGAATGGAACTTATTATGGGGACTTCGCAAAGTGTCCTTCAAATTTGAAATGGATTTCTTGGCAGCCTCTTTATAAGGATTCTATGGATGATGTTGAGATCTTGTCAACGAGTCATTCAAAATTGAGATGGATTTCTTTGTTGAGATGGATTTCTTGTCAACCTCCTTTTGCTGATTCTAGGGATGCTGAGTACTACGATTTTAGGGCAAACAATATGTATTTGGATCATCTTGTCATTTTTAAACTTGGCAAAAATCACTTCGTGGATGATTCAAAAGCATGGGACTTGATCAAGGTAAACTACATGATTTAATTCTAGTCTAATGGTCCTAGTGTTTCTATGCATTGGTTCTTACACTTGACATGCCATCCATTTTTACAGAGGGCAGAGAATTTGAAAGTTCTATCTCTTATGAGTTGTCATGGCATAACGACAATTCCAGACTTCTCTAAATGCTTGGGTTTAGAGAAGTTGACTCTTAAACATTGCAACAATCTAAAGCGAATTGAAAGCTTCATTGGAGATCTACGGTTGTTGATTAAGTTAAAGATTGTAAATTGCGAGGATCTCACAGATTTGCCTGAAGATGTGGGGGCACTAGTGAAACTTAAGCGCTTCTCATTGCAGGGATGTCATGGGTTGAGAGAGCTTCCGGGCTCACTTGGGAATTTAACCTCGTTGATAGAGTTAGACTTATCTAACACAAGTATAAGTGAACTTCCCAACTCCATTGAAAAGTTAAAATCATTACGCATCTTGCGTTTCACAAGAATAAATCCATTCTCTTTTCATGTTCAGCAGTTTCCTAGTGGCATCAACAGTCTGGTAAATCTTGAAGAGCTGAATCTCTCTGGGCATTTTGATATGATAGGTGAAATTCCTGTCGGAATTGGAGAATTGTCGTCTTTAAGAATCCTAAATTTAAGAGACATCAACATTTGCAGAATTCCAAGGACAATTAACATGCTTCATCACCTCCAAACACTCGATTTATCAAATTGCAATTCAATTGAAGAATTGCCAGAGCTTCCCACAAGTTTGACCTGTCTACTTCTTAAGTCTGTATCATTACGCTTAGTCCCTAATCTATCGAACCTTACTAATTTGGTAACATTGCAACTATATGATGGCTCTTGGGATAGCAAGAGAACAAACCTAATCACATGTTGCAATTTAAGGTGGATTGGGAGGTTATCTAGATTGAAAAGCTTGGATTTAAATCTGCTAAATGTCCCTGCGCCTCCAGAATTGGCTTCTCTTTGTCATCTAGAATTCCTTGAATTAGTGGGCTTAGACCTAAAGTCCCTCATGCCGCTTCCGTTCGACTCGAGATTCAGAAATTTGTCAAATTTACAGATTAATTGGTGTAAAGTGGAAGACATTCCGCTAGATGGACTTCCACAACTGAAGAGGATAGCTGTCCAAAATTGTAAATTGCTTAAGAGGTTTTCCATTCATTCGGAACTAAACAAACTACGGAATGTGGAGGTGACACGTTGTCCAAAGCTAGTTAAGATACAAGTTGTGGGTCTTTTGAAATCATTGGAATACTTGAGCGTTTCTCAGTGTGAATCTTTGAGAAGAATAGATGGGTTACCATACTTGAAGAACCTGGTGATGTTGAAAATCGAATGGTGCAAAGTACTTTCGCGTGTTGAGGGCATGGAAGAGCTCGAGTCTCTGAAATCCTTGATAGTTCTCGCGTGCCCCTCATTGAGAAGGTTGATTGATGCATCTTGCACGTATATATCGGATGATTGCCGAGTCCGTGTAATGGGATGTGGACACTTCATCAAAGACTCTGCCAAAAATGATTATGAGGAAATCTCCTTGAAGTGCTACATAGAGGAGATTCTTCTGTACAAGGTGCGACATCTTCTTCATCAATGTGTGGGACTTTCGTTTGATTTCACATTACAGGTCAAATATGCTCCTTTCTTTAGCCACACAATATCCGCCGTTTTAAAAGTTGCCATTTTTATGTTGCACCGTAATTTTCCTAGGTGGGTGATTTGTTTCCTAACATTAGTCACCCATCTCTACTTCCTTTTTTGTTGTATTGGCGGTTCCTAAAGCAATCTTTCCTCTCTTTTGAGGTTCCCAGCTTCTGTTATACTTCAATTACTTAGGTTGCGCTTTTTTTTTCCTTATTTTATCTCAATTTGCCTTATTGCTGTTGGATAGTGTTGGGATCGAATGATCCCCGAAAAACCGGATTCGGCACCTAAACCGAACCCCTAAATCATATGCGGAAGATAAGCCCGGGATTGTAACGTATCACCGATCAAAAGCACACCACGGATTCGAGCGTACCTTGTTGGCCACAGATTAGACACCGATGCCGTATTGAGGAAGAGATTTCAGTCCCGTTCGATCCGATGTCGAAGATTCGCCGTGAAGTGGAAATGGCGTCGCTTCTTGGCCTTCGAGAGAGAGAGAGATTCTTGGGAGAGAAATCTGAACGTACTAAATGCGAAAAGGTACGTTCATTCTCTTTCTCATCCCTTTTATAGGTGCCCTTTTCCACGGGCCTAATTCCCGTGGGCCGGGCCCTTAGGCCCATCGTGGCCGGGCCGACTTAGGCCCATGATTAAATCCTACATCTCCCACTCGCACATGGTGGTTCAAAAAACCAGCATGGGCGGATAGGCCCAACTTAGGCCCATCAACTGAAAATCCTCTTTTCCTCTTTCAACATTCATACCGGTGAATAATCCGTGCGACCAGCATACTTTGAGAGCTCGTTGCTATACATCTGTTAGGAATATATAGCAGCTCATATTGGGCATCATTTTCCGAGTAAATTTAGTATGCAGTACCCTAGATCGATCGATCACATTTATATCTCTCTTAATCTCATTTAAACAATGATATATGTATTGTATTCACAATTATGATTATCCCAAAGACAGTCATAATTGGTCGACCTGTGAATACAAAACCACAATGTGATTCTACAAATCCGATCTTCCTCTTTCCTTCAAACTCTCAATTTCAGTTCAACTTGCTTTTCTAGAAATGTCCCATTAGATCGAATCATCTCATGACCATTGGCAACATTCTAAGATAGCAAACACTAAATAGAAATCTTGAGAATAAGTAAGAGTCATGAGGGCACTAAAAAATGAGGAACTCCATTCCTCAAGAGTCTCACACGTCATAAAAGTTGAGATCATAACTTTTGCCACTCTTATAGGTCGTCTCATGCATACGTAGTATGAAATACGTATTACGGTATTAACTCCTTTCCCATGGAGCGTATGTCTACACAATCAATACCGTACAGATGATAGTTCAGACATACCCAATGTCTAACTTGAGTTCACGTATTTACTCATTCACAAAATTCATCAGAACTCACATCTGGCATCTTAGACAGATAAAGTAAAATGTGTGGGTTATTTTACTTTCGGACATCGTAAGTATTATGTCCTCATCTTAACACTTAGTTAAGGCGACATATTTATTTTAAGCTTTAGCTCTCGATTATCACCTAGATAATAAGCTTAAAAATAGTCTTATCTCTATCTATCACATAGTAAATAGAGGCGATTACCCGTGTGAGGGGGCTAATCTCTTATCTGTCCGACATACTTTCTCAACATAATATAATGCAGTAAGCATTAAGATGCATAAAGATCAAACAAAAAGTTCATAGGCATTTAATAATGAAACAACACTAGTTCATACATGTGAACAACTCAGGGAAATTACAATCCAGTACATCAGACTCTACGCAATCCTAGAGATTTCACATGACCACAAATCACATCTCTAGGTATTGGCTTTGTCATAGGATCTGCTACCATTCTATGCGTAGATATGTACTGCAAGTTCACATCCTTTCGTGCAACCATATCTGTTACAAAGTTATACTTGGTATCTATATGTTTGGTCTTGTCATGATATTTTGGATCTTTAGTGTACGCTATAGCTGCTTGGCTATTACAATTAACTAATAATTGATTTGCAGCTTTCTCAATAACACCTAAATGATCCAAAAAATCTCTTAAGCCAAACTACTTCTTATATTATTGCTGATAATGCCACGAACTTAGCTTCCATCGTGGACAAGGCTATACACGTTTGTTTCTTACTGCTCCAACATATGGTGCCAGTATTCATTAAGAAGCAAACCTAGAGGTAGATCTCCTTTTGTCTAAACCTCCTCCCTAAACAGTTTCAGGATAGCCTTTGAGTCGCAGATCATTTCCTTGATAACTCATCGTATAATCAGCAGTTCCCTTTAGATACCTCAGTATTCTCTTAACGGCTTTCCAATGTGCTAGACTTGGATTGGATTGGTATCTACTCACCATTCCAACTGCAAAAAATATGTCGGGTCTTGTACACATCATAGCGTACAACAAACTCCCAACTGCACTAGCATAAGGAACATGTTTCATTTGTTCCTTTTCTTGTGGAGTCCTCGGACACAGTCTATGGCTCAATCCTTCACCTTTTGCAATAGGAGTGTCTATGGGTTTACAATCTTGCATACGAAATCGTTCAAGAACATTATTTTTTATATGTTTCTTGCGAAAGAGACAACGATCTCTTCGAACGATCTCTTGAAATCTTAACTCCAAGAATATATATGCAGCCTCACCCATATCTTTCATCTCAAAGTTGGAAGACAACCAACTCTTGACAGTATGAACAAACTCCATATTGCTTCCAGCAATCAGTATATCATCAACATATAATGATATGATCACAAATTGATCCTTGGATCTTTTGATATATACACAATGATCCTCATCAATCATTGTAAAATCATATGCCAATATAGCATTATGAAAATGTATATACCATTTTCTCGATGACTGCTTAAGGCCGTATATCGACCTCAAAAGTCGACACACCTTTTCTTCTTGGCCTTTTACCATGAAACCAGTTGGTTGTTCCATGTAAATTTCTTCCTCTAATTCTTCATTGAGGAAAACAGTCTTTACATCCATTTGATGTAACTCAAGATCCATACTATATACTATTGCCAGAATAATGCGAATCAAGGTAAATCTCACTTTAGGAGAAAACGTATCTTCATAATCAATTCCTTCTTGTTGATTATACCCCTTCGCAACAAGGCGAGCCTTATGCCTTTCTATCGAGCCATCATCCTTTCGCTTTATTTTGAAAAACTTACTTGTTCCCAATAGCTCTGCGTCCTTTTGGAAGATCAACCAGTTCCCAAACTTGGTTTGATTTCATTGACTCCATTTCCTCTTCCATTGCATGAATCCATTTTTCCTTACTAGGGCAATTCAGAGCCTCATTAATATTTCTAGGCTCATCCTCATCTTGTGGAGCAACCATAAAAGTTTCCCCTTCAATGTCTAAACGTCGACGGGGAATACTTTGGCGACTTGTTCGCCGTATGGGAGTTTGTACACTTTGCACATCATTCCCCATTATGCTCCCACTGGGATTAGATAATGATGATGTCGTCTCATTATGTGCTTGCAATTGAGAATGAGTTAAATTCAATTCATCACTTCTCATATTACTCCCACTTGGACGAACTCCACTAAGATCATTATCTTGATCCGAGGTTTCAAATAGGGTGTTGTCATCCCCTATTTTGCCCTTCTTAGGAAAATTCATCCTCTAAGAATGTGACATCCCGTGATTCAAATTCAGTTATACTCCCACTTTCCTTCTCACCTATGAACACATACCCTTTTGAGTGTTCTGAGTATCTTATGAAAATACTCTTCTTTCCTTTGGGACCTAATTTCCCAAACTTGTGAGAGGACTCATGTGTATAGGCAGCACAACCCCATGGCTTAAGAAAACTTAAGTCCGGTTTTCTACCTGTCCATAACTCATATGGAGTGGAAGTAACTGATTTGGAAGGCACTCGGTTAAGTATATAGGCAGCAGTTAACAACGCATCACTCCAAAAAGTGATAGGTAAGTTAGCTTGCGCCATCATGGACCTAACCATTTCCAGTAGGGTTCTGTTTCTTCTCTCTGCAACACCATTTTGTTGAGGAGTATATGGAATAGACAATTGTCTTTCTATTCCTTTTTCATCACTTAATTTTCTGAACTCATCAGATAAATATTCTCGACCTCGATCAGATCTCAATGCTTTTATTTTCTTGTCTAATTGATTCTCTACCAGGTTCATAAACCTTTTGAAACAACTTATTGCTTCAGATTTGTGAGAAATCAAATAGACATATCCGAATCGAGTATAATCATCTATAAAAGTGATGAAATAAACAGCCCCATGCCTTCCTTTCACATTCATTGGACCACAGACATCATAATGGATTAAATGCAGAGGAAATTCAGCTCTTTTACTTTTTCCAAATGGTTTCCTTATCGTTTTCCCTTCTAGGCAATGCTTACAGATGGGCAAATCGACTTTTTCAATATTGCCCAACAAGCCCTCTTTGGCTAGTCTATTCATACGCTGTTGGCCAATATGACCAAGTCTAGCATGCCACTTACTCACATCATTATCATATGAATTAGGAGATGTGAGAAGGGAATAACAAATATTTGCATTAACATAGTCAATGTCTAATACAATGAAAACATCCAGAAAGTAACCATGACCATAGTAGTTTGTATTCAAATACAAATCTACACTTCTATTATGGAAGTTCACATTAAAACCTAATTTAACCAACACTAAAACAGACACTAAATTTCGACGAATCTCCGGAGCATACAACACATCATGAAGGAATATAGTGCGTCCATCACGCATATTCAGTTGGCATGTGCCAATTCCTTTCACTTCAGCTCTGGAGTTGTTTCCCACATAGATCCACTTAGTTCCAGTAGGTACTCGTCGGAATTCCACGAAGGATCCTCTATCCTTCGCTACATGGTCTGTCGCTCCTGAATCCACAGTCCACAGGGGATTAGATTCAGTCAAGAATACAGAACTTGACACATATGCAAAGTTCCCAATTGTACCAAGGGTGTGTACCTTCTTTGGCTCGCGTCAATCGCGGGCATAGTGACCCTTCTGGTCACAATTGTAACATTTCACCCTTGATATATTCTTTACATGAGGACGTTTTCCTCTCTTTTGTTGGTTAATTCTTGGTTTCTTGCAAGAATGACTTGATCCCTTGCATTTCCACATATTGAACGAATCAATTCGCTTGCGCTTAGAGCATGAAGCCCCTTCTGAGCTTAAAGTAACACAGAAAATATCTGTTTCCTGCTCTAATGCCTTGAGGCGATGATCAGCTAACTCAAGGTGGCACACAGCATCCTCTAGATCTTCCATAACATGGTCAAGAGCTTTTAGTGCTTTTTGCTTTTCCAGCATACATTGAATTTTCATTTGCCAAATTTCATAGTTGTCACATTTGAGCTTTTCACCTTTGTTCAGCTCGACAACTATGCTCTTTGTGGCTGAAGCCATTGATCTGAACACATCAGACATATATGCACGAGTTATTAATGTCTATTATTTATGCATCTATTTTGCACAAACCCATCATATTAATTAATAATTTTAAGTAAGGTTTCAGAATCAAAAGGTCACTATGTTTCCAATCATCCTCCAAAAATCCTAACTTAAAACTATCACTAATATGATTGTCATATGCAAAATCAATTCTATGAAGCTACAAAAACTTCTATTACTACCCACAGCTAACTACCCACAGCAACCAGCAATCACAGAAAGCAACAGATAATTGACATACAATATAACAATAAGGCTTTCACATAATATGGCTAACATATAGGTTGCTACATCAACAACAATCAGGTAGATAACATTTACATAAGATGTCCACCAAGAACATTAAATAAAAACAAGCCATAACATCTATAAACGAGGCATCATACAACTAATAGGGAAAGCAGCTACATTGTTCAATTTCTTTTGCTTTTTCTCTGTAAAATTTTCTGGCATTCTTGACAGCCACGGAAAAACAGACGGATATCCCTTAGGATTTCTCCTACGCACATTCAGTCCTGCCCCAATCGAAGTCATTCCTTGGGTCGCAGTCTTTGTGGCTCCAACCCGATGGTATTCATCTACGAATTCCATTACTAGCGCCTTATAGCTAGTAAATCCTTTGACCTCCCATAGGCGATTCAACACTCCTTGCCATCCTTGTGGAAGAGTGTTCATAAAGAATCGCATCATCTGAATATCTCGCATGGGATAACCGTTCCAAATGACTTCCTGAATTTTGTTGTTGACCTCTATGACATGATCAATTATGTCGTCACTCTCCCATCGATAACCATTCAGATCGGCTATCAACCTTGTAAGCCTTTCCTTCTGTTCATCTGACATCATGCGCACAGATGCGCGCGGCTTACGGGGAGGCATTGTTCCTGCAACAAATGCAGAACAAAAATGGATTACATATAATCCACATAGACATAATTGAAAAAAGGAACAAATTCCTTTTTTTTTTTTTTCAACGGGGTCAACGGTCAACGTCGGTCAACGGTCAAGTCAACGGGTCAACGGTCAACGGTCAACGGTCAACGAAGTCAACGGTCAACCTTCGGTCAACGAACCGTCCGGGTCAGCCGAGCCGTCCCGGCTCGACGGCCGAGGCCGGACCCGGCCGGAGCCGGACCCGGGGTGACCGACCGACGCGGCAGAGCGCTGGATGACGATGCAGACGTCGGCGACGCACGCGCAAGCCAGCCGACTCGGTCGGGCCCGGGGACGCCACGGCGGAACGTGGAAGCGACGACGGGTCGGGTCCATCGATCGCCGCGTGAGGATTCTCCTGATGGGCTGGCCGACCGGGCTCCATTCCCACGGGTCGCTGGTATCGCGTGGCTTGGTCGCCGGGCGTGCCTGTCGATGTCCGCCGGATGGGCCGGCCGCGTCTCTGGCCGGGCGCTGGCCGCAAGCGCCCGGCGGCGATGGGGGGTTTGTGGCTCTCGGGCGGCGACGACGTGTCGGACGGACTCGTCTCGACCGCTTCCTCCCTGTGCAATCAGATTTTTGTTTCGACTTACGAAAAATCGAAAAAATGGTTGAACAATCTCGGGTGTCGGGATTCCTTGCCCCGATCCGTACGGCCGAAGTTCATTTGCGAAAAAATCAATCATAAAACATCATATAACATCATACAAGTCGGGAAAACGCTAACACGGGCTCTGATACCATTGTTGGGATCGAATGATCCCCGAAAAACCGGATTCGGCACCTAAACCGAACCCCTAAATCATATGCGGAAGATAAGCCCGGGATTGTAACGTATCACCAATCAAAAGCACACCACGGATTCGAGCGTACCTTGTTGGCCACAGATTAGACACCGATGCCGTATTGAGGAAGAGATTTCAGTCCCGTTCGATCCGATGTCGAAGATTCGCCGTGAAGTGGAAATGGCGTCGCTTCTTGGCCTTCGAGAGAGAGAGAGATTCTTGGGAGAGAAATCTGAACGTACTAAATGCGAAAAATGTACGTTCATTCTCTTTCTCATCCCTTTTATAGGTGCCCTTTTCCACGGGCCTAATTCCCGTGGGCCGGGCCCTTAGGCCCATCGTGGCCGGGCCGACTTAGGCCCATGATTAAATCCTACAGATAGTTTTGGTTCTTTATATTGCCAGGGAGGTCGTTTGAAATTATACATATAACAGTAGGAATTATGGATTATATGATTTAATTGTTGCATCGATGAGTTGTGGAGGAATTAATGTCCAATGATCTGATCATACCTGTACAAAAGAAGAGAAAAAAAGATCTCAGTAGATTCTGGCACGAGTCGCCACATCTGAAAATGAATGATGAACAAGGGACAGATACTTTGTGGTATGTATGTTTAAAATCATAATGAACCATCTCCTATGAATTTATTGTTGGCCTCTTGATTGAAAGTAATTTGAATGTTTGTTTTGCTTCTTTCTTAATAATTCTATTAGACTGTTTATGCAATTTAATGTAGAGCTAGTATAGCCACCTGCAAATGAAGCATTAGTTGTGTCACACATTTATTTGTTGTTTTGCTGGTGGATGCATTTACAATGGGCTTGACTAGTTTTCTATTTTTAGCCATCGGTGGGCCTGACTAGTCAGCTATGCCTTTTTAGTACTATAGCATATTGCCACCACACAGGTTCATAACTTTTGCATAGTATATGATTATTTCAAAGTAAATTAAAGCACATATTGCTTGAACAAATAGTCATATGTCATGTCACAATGTAACATTTATACAAGTGAACATATTATTTCACTAAAAAGTGCAATTTAAAGAGACATGAATCAACTTCGAAGCATATGACTTTAGATTAAGAAAATATACAACAACTGACTCGCATAAAATGATTTGAAACAATGTGTCCCATGGTTATGGATTTTTCATTTGAAAAGGAGAAAATAAAACTCTTTTCTATTTACAAAATGCAAAACAGTTGTATATATTATGACATGTCTTTACATTTTGTGATTTGTAGATTCAACCTTTTTATTTCTAGAGTATTTTTTTATCACTAAATCGGAGTAACAATCTCTACTCTGTTAGTGCATTTATGGCTTGTTTCCAAAGGATTGTCTAGTGAATTTGGGATATAGAAAATGAAAATAATGATTTAAAAATTAACTAATGTTTCCATTCATTCAGAAAGTTTGTAGTTACAATCTCTAAATCAAGAGTGTAGAAGCCGTTATTGGAAAGTCTCATTTACACTGGCATTCTAATGCTATTTTTTCCCCTTAAAAGAGGGAATTTGTGATAAGATAGTACTCCTAGATAGATAATTATCTAACTTATTTGATGTTTAATTTAAATTTACATCACATGCTTATTAGAAGTTCAAAATAAGATAACAAAAGAAAAATCAAATAAGTATTACTAATATTACACTGGACATGAGAGTACTGAATCCTAGACCTATCTCTAACTAATGAATGATGTCTGTGTCCTATTAGATTTTAGGTAGATAAGCATAAGGGTTTAAATATAACTAATACATATGTTGTTTGGCTCTCTCATTGAAACTTGTTAAATCACAGTTGGAGCGCCCCTTCGCAATCATATTCCACCTTGGAGTAAAGAAGCCTAGTGAGTGGTCGCACTGTTTTGGTGGAATAAAGAGGGAAAACAAAAATGTCACTCCTGATTCAGTGACATATAAAAGATTGATTGCTGATGTTAAAGGTTTTGGTTTTCGTTTGAAGAGAATGTGGTACGAGAGACCTGGTGAATACTGCAACTTGCTCACAGAGATCAAGAGTGATGAGCAAGTGAAAGGAATGGTGCAACTAGCATCTGAAAGAAGATCAGTTCATCTGTACGTCGAGGGAGGGATTGATAGTGAGTGGGAGGGAGACTACGATGATAAGATGATGAAGATGTTGAGGGTGGAATGGACAAAGAAGAATGATGTGTATTCTGATGAGGATGAGGCTGAGCGGGACATTTCAAGTCCTGATGAAGACTTAGACACTGCTGTCGGGTGAAAGGGAAACTGATAGCACCTCCTCCGTTGATGATTTCCAATCAAAGCTGGGCAATTTCGAATGTTTTGAGGCCACGGGAAATAGGAGGCAAATGAGGGATGGAAGGATTGGGCCCTCTGGCAATGTCAATGTATGGAAAACGACGTTTATGGAAAATAGAAAGAAGGAGAAAGATGAGAGTGGGGAACTTGCCGATCAAAATGATGTTGTTCAGTCGAGTTGCCAAAGGTGCGAAGGAGTTGAACATCATGAGAGCTCCTGCAAAGCTAAAAGGGTGAAGGGGACCTTTCTTCCGTAAGTATTGAATATTTGCTTTGTCTACATTGTGCAGTCCTTACATTCCCCCAAAGGAAAAAAAAAAAAAAAAAGGGTTGTGCAGCCCTCGAAACTCATGCGGAACTTCAACGTGGTCCAGGTGAACAGTGATACAAGCAGAGGAAGTGGGACCAGAGGTGCTTCAAGCCCAGGTGCAGAAAGAGGCAAAGCAAGGGGCATGACTTCAACTTCAAGAAACAGCAATGCTTCGAGATTGGGTAGGGACACAGCTTCTACCTTAGGAAAGGGCATGGCATCAAATTCAGGAAGGGGGATAGCTTCAAATTCATGAAGCAGCGTGACTTTGAGTTCTGGAAGGGGCAGAGGTTCAACTTCAGAAAAGGGCGCAACTCTGAGTTCAGGAGGGGCACGGCTTTGAGTTTACAAAGAGGTAGAGGTTCATGTTCAAGAAGGGGCACAACTGAAAAGGGCGCCAGTCCAAGTTCAGGAAGGGGCATAGCTTCAAAACAGCGCAACTATGAGTACAGAAAGGGGCAGATTAGGAAAGGGCCCAACTTCGAGTTCAAGAATGGACAAGACTTTTGAGTTCTGGAAGGGGCGCAACAAAAATGGGCACAAGTTCGAGATACGGGACGGACAAAGGTTCCTCAAGTCCACGAAGCAGCGCAACTTTGGGTACAGGAAGGGGCAGAGGTTCAACCTCAGGAAAGGGTGCAACCATGAGTTCAGGAAGGAGAAGGACTATGCGTTTCGGAAGGGGCGCAGCTAAAATGGCCCCGAGTTCAAGATCAGGGACCGATAAGGGTCCAAGCTCGGCTGAGACTGGGTTTAAGACACCGAGGTCATGACAAGAACAATAAGGCCAGCACGAACAAGCACTGAAGCAAGCGGAAGATCTAAGGTAATATGACATGTCTTCATTCTTTGGGGGCGACGCCAAGGTTACGAACCCTACTTTTGGGAGGAGACTCAATTGTGTCAAGGTAAAATTCTATTTTCCTTGAAGTTTCCTATATTTTTCTTAAGGAGACTTAAAACTAACGAGTAGTTATGGGACGCGGATTCCCATTGGCCAATCTGCTGTCTCCAAAAAAGGGGACGCTAACACGTATCTCCAGAGTTTTTCCGTTACTGACCCCTTATTGTGAACATACAAGTGGTGACCTCTTTTGCGGTGGGCTTGACCTAGTGGGAGAAATTTGTCATTCTGTGCATAAAAAACTTAGTAAAAGAACAAGCCCTATATGAATTAATCTCATTGAGCCCGACTGTTGTAGCATTTGTTATTGTAAAAATCGGACACTTCTTGCTCTCTCTCGAAAACTATCCGACTGTTGGTACATTCTAGGTGACCTTGAAATTTAAAAGGGTCAAAATCCGGCCAGTTGAGTCACACTTCGAAAATGTATAGATGAAAACGAGAGACGAGTCAAGAATGCAGACTCGTAGATACTCATACCGATGAATAGAAACTCAAAAGAGTATAAACTCATACTTCAGTTTCTATACGGGCACGCTTCTTTTTGTTTTTCATCTCTCTTTGTTGGGTTTCTTTGGTGCAAATTCTAGGACGAAGTTGCTCTTCAAGCTGTTCATGATATCACAACAATTTGTGGCAGGTCTCGAAACCCTGCGTTGCTAGCGATTCAAGCGGGGGGTCCCAGTGGTGGGTTGCTGGTCAATTTCCCTTGAGGTATAGTCGCCGAGGGCTTCTCAGAGGCCCGTGGGCCCCAAATCGGCGTAAGCCGACATGGGCGGACCGGCGGATCCTCGGTCACCCAAAAAAAAAAACAATTTGTGGCAGGTCTTCAAGTCCTTTTTTCTCTTGGAGACTGTCGTTGTGCTCGACTAAGCGAAATTCATATATTCACTCTTGGCATACGACATGGCTCTTATTATATTTCATATGGGTTGTGCAGGACTCTGATTGTGCATAGACATCAAACCCAATGATTGTTGCTACATCGCCTACAGCATTGGGTTCTCTTTCACATGTGGAAAAGCTTACTCTGTCTAAACTAGACCTCCGACCCCTTGTACGGCTCCTAGTCTTCTCCGTTTGATATGTTCTCGCTCTGCAGGGTCACTCTGCTCCAATTTGAGATTCGAGAAATTTGTCTGACTTTATTCATTCGTGGTTGTGGGTGCTTTGGAATCATTAGAAGATATCCGTGCTCTTGGCTGCACTTCTCCAGGAAGATCAGCTAGGCTGTCAAGCTCGAAGAACCTGAAGAGTTTGATGGATTAACTGATGCCGGGGGCCTTGACAAACTAGAGTTCCTGGAATTCTTGGGAGCCAGACAGTGCCGAGTCATTGGAAAGGTTGATGGACGTATCTCTCACAAATATACCATATTAGTGCCACGTCAACATACGACTATGCGCAGAGAGTTTATCAAAGATTCGGGCAATTTCTTTCATATCTCTTTGAAGAACTAGATAGAGAAGATTCTTGGTGAAACGTCACGCTTGGGATACAAGTCAGACAAGGTGCGGACATTTTCTTCCATTGAATTTGTGTTATTTTTCGCATATTCTGGGTTTATGTCCTATGAATCCATTTTCATATTGCTGATGAAATTAGGATATGTTTTTGGCCTCTTCCATTTTGTGTTAGAATGTTAAGGCGATAATGTTCAGAGTTAACCTTTCCACGTGAAGGTTAACCGTCACGAATTTTTTGCCTTTTACCACATAACCTGCTGCGAAGAGACACTAGGGCCGAAACACAAAGCGAGTGTTAACTAATTCCAGAAGTGCGTTGAATCATTAGCTACACTTGAGGGAGAGGGAACTCCAAATGGTGGAACAAGAATCCAACCTCAGGAGAGAATAAGCAAAAACAATCGGAGTTGTAGTCTAGTGGGTTTGGTTGCGTGTTTCTTTTTCTAGATACGATGACACTATTAATCTCCGAACCTTCTCCAATATGCGACGACATTCTTGAATTTTTAATTGGTGCAACTAGGTCCTGAACTTTTATCGAACATTCAACGCCGTCTCTATATTTTCCATTGGTTCAATTAGCTCCTTATATTAATTTGGAAGTTCAATGTCATCCTTGCTTCAAAGAAAAGCTTACAAATCAGCAAAAGACTACTTTCTCAATACGAATATTGTCGTTGTCTTATCTAAACTTTCAATGCAGATCACGTCAGATTGAGAATGAAGGGATGAAATGAGGTTCTCCATGCCTGTTACTAGCAAATGGACTCCAAACATATATATGCTTACTGGAAGATTAATATGGTCCAGAAGAAGAGGGATAGGACTGTCGTGACTGACCAAGTAACTGCAAATAGGGCAGACGAGGTGGAGCTAGAGGTTCTTCGAGCTCAGGGAAGTGTCCAGCTCATCAAAGCAGAGGAAAGGGCATAGCTTCAAGTCTAGGAGAGGGCATAGTGACGAGTTCAGGAAGGGGTAGAGGTTTGAGTTCAAGAAGTGGCATGGCCTTGAGTTCAGGAAGAGGCACAGCTTCAAATTAAGGCAAGAGCGTGGCTTTCAGTACAGGGAGGAACACAGGTTCGAGTTCCCAAGACAGGACAGATGTGGATTCAGGAAGGGGCATGACTTTTGAGTTCAGGATGAAATAGAGGCCCAAGTTCAGGAAAGGGCACAACTTCAGGAAGGGGCACAGGTTTGAGTTCAAGAAGCGGTAGAGGTTCAAGTGCATAAGATGGCACGGACTTTTTGTCCAGGAATGGGCACAGCTTCAAGTTCAAGAAATGAAAAGGCTTTGAGTTCTGGAAGGGTACCTATTTCAAGTTCAGGAAGGGGTGGAGGCAAAAAAGTCCTAAATCTATTGCATTGGTACCAATTCAGTCCTAAACTTTTGAATTGGACCAATTCAGTCCTAAACCTTTTAATATTGGTACCAATTCAGTCCATCCGGCCAATTTTGGCCGGCCGGCGCTGACGTGGACGTCGGCCGGTGACCGGACGCTGACGTGGCAATTTTTATGATTTTTTTAATGATTTTTTCGAATTATTTTTTTATTTTTTATTAATTTTTTTTCCTTTTTTCTTTTCTTTTTTCTTTTCTTTTTCCTTTTCTTTTCTGCTTTCTTCTTCGCGGTTGCCGGCGAGCCTCCGGTGAGGCTCGCCGGCCACTGGGCGAGGGCCGCGAAGCCCTCGCCTGCCGCCGGCGAGGGTCGCGGCCCTCGCCCGGCCTCTCCCAGAGCCGCCGGCGAGGCGGCTTCGCCCGGATCTGGGCGAGGCCAGCCTCGCCCGCGGCTGGCGAGGCCATGGCGGCCATCGCCAAGGCGGAGGCGAGGGCCGCGAAGCCCTCGCCAGCCGCCGGCGAGGGTCGCGACCCTCGCTCGGCCTCGCCCAGGGCCGCGGGCGAGGCCAGCCTCGGAATAAGGAGAGGAGGGTGTTGGGGCGGCGGGCTAGGGTTTCGAAGGCGAAGATCGGGCGGAGGAGTGGCGGCGTGAGGCGCGGGAGGTGGGGGACCAGGGCCTCGAGTGGGATTTCGTGGAGGCAAGGGCGGCGGTGACGAGGTCGAGAAGCTCCGGGATCGACAGCGGAGGAGGCGTCGGGGACTCAGCGGCAAGGCCAGGGCGAGGCCAAGCGATCGCCGGCGGTTGGCGAGGGCTTCGCGGCCCTAGCCTCCGCCCTGGCGATGGCCGCCATGGCCTCGCCAGCCGCGGGCGAGGCTGGCCTCGCCCAGATCCGGGCGAGCCGCCTCGCCGGCGGCTCTGGGAGAGGTCAAGCGAGGGTCGACCACGGGCGGCAGGCGAGGTTCCGGCCGCTGGCCAGCGAGCCTCACCGGAGGCTCGCCGGCAACCGCGAAGAAGAAAGGAGAAAAGAAAAAAGGAAAAAGAAAAGAAAAAATAAAATAATAAAAAAATTAATAAAATAATAATAAAATTCGAAAAAATCATAAAAAAAAATCATTAAAATTGCCATGTCAGCGTCCGGTCACCGGCCGACGTCCACGTCAGCGCCGGCCGGCCAAAATTGGCCGGATGGACTGAATTGATACCAATATTAAAAGGTTTAGGACTGAATTGGTCCAATTGAAAAGTTTAGGACTGAATTGGTACCAATGCAATAGGTTTAGGACTTTTTTGGTACTTTTCCCGGAGGTTCAAGTTCAGGAAGAGGAGACTCAAGACCAATTTGTCATGGTGAAGTTCAAGTTTCCTCGAATGTTCTTCCATTTTTCTTTTAGTGAGTCTCAAAACCAACATGTGCTTAGGAAACTATGTTTGGGTAATTTCTGTTGCAGACGCAAGGCGGAAACACGTTACTATAAATTCAAGGTTGCGGCATAATTAGAAGATCGTGAATGAAAACATCCACAGGAGTTGTTCTAACTCAAGATTTGTGAAGGAGCAATTTTAGGACTAGCTTGAATCGGGTTCCTTGTTGATATTCTGCTTGTCATAATTTGTTAGGTGAATGAATACAGAAAATGTGAAGCTACTGCTCTGTTACTAATAAGGATCCCATGGAAAGCTTTCCTATCATTTCAGTGTGTAAGAATTGTTTTAATGCGAAATGTCTTCCCTGCAACAATGAGTAGTGTTTACAAGCAGCAATCAAAGCTTCAAAGTTCTAGAAAATCTCATGCCTAAAACAATTCATGATAATTCCGTGCGATGCACAGACTATCGACCTTGTGTGAGTTGATTGACATGCCCCATCATATGCAAGGAAAAGAAAAAGGAATAAGAAATTCAAAGATCCCGAATTGTTGCAAAATATTTAATCAGATCTCTCAACATTTCTTAATATAATTAGATCCCTAAACATTTTTTTTTATTGTTTGAGTTGGTCCTTCCGTTAATGTCGATGTGGCTTCTTATGTGGCAATTATAATATAAGAATTTGTTTTCAAAATTTAAAAAGTAAAAATCTAGAAAAGAAGGAAATTATGCAAAATGAAAAAGAAACATCAAACAGAAATTCAATTTGGAGAAATGCATGGGTCTCCATCTAAAAGTAGTTTTGAACCTGATTGCATTCGTTTTTGCCTAAAGACGAACTTCTGCAATGGAGCAATTAATTCACGAAATTCATGAGAAATGCATTTGTCTACTCCTAATTTTGCCTATAATTAGACGGTTGCATTCTTCGCTCACCTCAATCCTCTCCTCTCGCTCACGAAGGTTTCAGGAGAAGCTGGAGATTATGCTCTACGATTTTTTTCAACAGGCTGTCCACCATAGTACATACAGTTTGATGTGGCGTTACTCCTCCTCATGTTATACCATCCACTTATGTAAACTCATTCTTTCACCCAAAGAAAGAAAAGGAAACTTTTACAGAGAAACTCGATTGGGATTATCTCACCAGGAGAAACTAAAATATATGAGCAGAGACCATTGAAGTCTGGGCAGTAACAACCACTTAATTACATACATTTTCTATCCCTTTATATTGGGGATGATAGAGATCTTTTTTTTTTATTGCTTTATTGAAAGTAGAGGAGGACAACCTGAATGAAAGTCCATGTCTGAAACATGGGATCTTCCATGCTTCATGGGCTTGAACAGCTGCTTTAGCAGAGAAAGCCCAATCTTGTTGGACTGCTAGTTAAGAACCCAAGTGCTTCAATTAGCCCGTCCGCATGAATAGTTCTTCGGTCCAATGCACAACGCACAACGAGTCCGCATGAATAGTTCTTCGGTCCAATGCACAACGCACAACGAGCCAGCCCCCCCCCCCCCCCTTCTATATTACCAATACAAATTGAAAAGCATGACTATCCATGGTGCCCACTTGGAATACTTATGATAGACCAAGTTGTCGACCTGTAGAGCATAGCACGCCAGCTCCAAAATAGCCAACTTTAAGAACCATGGCATGGTGTAATAGCCAACTTTCGACTCACGGAGAGGTTTGCATTAAATTTACATAATGACATTTCTTTTGTGCGTTTGTGTCGACTGATATTTTGGTCAATTATCAGTTGTTGAGTGAAGTTCCTCCCTCCTGCTCTTGATTTTAGCAAAGATAGGTTATTAATTTGAAATTGAATGACTCGATGGGAACACTTCTAGAAATCAATTTCTCTTTGATCTACACTCCAAAGCGCCAATATTGTTCTCTTTCAAGACGTATGTTCCAGTCACAATACTATTTTGAGCAAATACCATATGTCAGAATAACTATATCATATTCCCGAAAATATCATAACATGATACATATCACTCATTTGGTTGGTATTCAACAGTCTTTTTTCATTATATTATAGGTACTTTAGAAATACAAAGCTATCAATTCTAAGTTTTGTATGCTCGTTATCAATTCACCAAATAATACCTCAAACCAGTTGGATTTCTAAATTTGAACATAATCCACTTCCTTATCCATCTACTTACGATTAGTCACATATTTTAGTATCCTTGTTTTTGACGTGTCAAATTCAACATCCTTAACATTTTGATTCGAAATGCACACCATCCTATCTTAATCCTATTCCATCTCACTCAATCAAATCGATTTCACAACTAAGTCCGTTCAAGATAAAGTCACTGCAATTTGCAAGGCAAACCACACGCTCCATCCTCTTCCCCCATCCCCCACCTCATTGATGGTTTCCTTCAGAAAATTCAAAGATCTAGACCCCTCCTGCAAAGATGCGACAGCAACATCTCTCCTCCCAGTCTTGGAGATTGCAAAAACAAGGGCATAAGAATAGTAGCGCCAAAACTTTCGCACGGCGCTCACTTGAATATCAAAATCTTTTTTTTTCATTCACCTAAGTGTCACATTAGAGAAAAATCGATCACTTGACTACTAATTCTGGTCAAATGTCCTATGTGAATTTATTTTATTTTATTGAATTTTTTAGTTTTATTTGTATTTTGCTCCTCTTTTTTTTTGGTGTCAAAACCTTTTTCTTTTCACTCGCCTTCTATCGTAAAGGCCTTGGGTGACACTATGAGGGCCCTCGCCAACCGTGAGCAACACCACCTAGAGCAAGCAAGGGCTATCGCGGCCTCACTAGCAGTCGATGAGGCCCCAATGGCCTTGCCTAGGGCCTTCGTAGTCATATCTAGGCAAGTGTCACCTCGCCCTTGCTGCAAAGGCTCTAGGCCAGGCAGCGACAACCCTCATCTACTCTGGGCGACGTTGCTCATGACCACCCAAAGTTGGATGTCGCCCAAAGTGATGGACTTGCCCAGGGCCTTCATGGCCAAGGGCGAGGCAGTTGTGGTTGGCAAGGATCGCTAGTGACCCTCGCGGACCCTAAAGAAGAAAAGGCAAAAAATAAAAATAAAAATAAAAAATTCAAAAAATATAATAAAAAATATTTAATATATTTAAAAAATATTTTCCGGTAGTCACATTAGCTTTTTTGATGGGGCAAATTGGAAGTGGCACTTAAGTGATTGATTTTTCAAATTTATGATACTCGAATGAGCGAAAAAGAAGAAGAAGAAGTTTTATCAATCAAGTGAGGCCGAACAAAAGTATTTGCACATATACTATTCCTACTAGGGGTGAGCGCGGTTCCCGGGTAGAACCGGAGGTTCCGGTTCTGTTCCCGGTTCTTAAAGGACCGGTTCCGGTTCCCGGTTCCATTTTTCCGGGAACCGGTCGCGGAATCGGTTTTGGAACCGGTTAGGGTTCCAAAAGGAACCCCTCCCCCGCTCGCCTCAGCTCACAGTCACATTCACACTTACAGTCACAGTGCTCTGCTCCTTGAGGCCCGACTCCCGACCCTCTGAAACTCTCGCCGGACACCGCTCGCTGTCGGACGCCACTCGCCCTGAAGGCCACCGCCGTCGGACGCCAGTCGCCGACGTCGCTTGACGCCCGCATTCGTGACACCTACGTTGCCCCCGAAGACCAGCAATTGACGATTCGACGTCCTTGCTCACTGCTCAGCGTCGGACGCCAGCCGCCGGACGCCACTTGACCACCGTCCTCTGCTCCACCTCCGCTGCAACCAGACGCCAGAAGCCACCGTCGGTCCGTTCCTACCGCGATTTCGTCCTCAGGCCGTCCGATCGGAGCTGCTGGTCTCCGATTCTGACCCACGACGCCGCTGGCCCGCTGCCACTGTCTCCGCCTCTGCTCCCTTCGACGACCCGACGCCAGCGGTTAAGGTACATCTGCTTTCTCCATCTAGATGAGGACCAAGGTCTATATGGAGTTTCTCTCGATTTGCTGTTATGACAAACTCATTTGATCATGACCTTTGCTGGGTCTCTATTTCATTTTACTTTCTTCTTCTGGGAGTGATAAAGATGGCATCTAAGTTCCCAATCCTTTCAAGAAAATCCCTCGCCTAGGGCTGCTTAAAGAAGTGAATGCACAAGACTAATATATTTGTGCTGAAGCATCTCAATAAGATGATATCATTGTTTGTTCCTCTTTTCCCTCCTGGAGTTGATTTGCTTTTTCTGCTTTTTCATGCATAGAATGCTCTTCTTGAGTATTTGTTTTGACTGTAAGATGACTGGCAGTGAAATTTCTTGTGTTCTGATCTTTGGGTACATCTTGACTTCCTGAGTAATAATTATTTGTTGACGATTGAGTGATGAAGCCAGGATGGGGCAAAGAACTGCGGAACATAATTTAAAATGTCCTATTTTGGTGGTTAATAGTGCACAAAATCTGAGAGAATAAGGTGTGGTTCTTTTGCAATATTCAAAGTAAAAAGTTAGCGCATATAAGTGTCAATTACAATAATGTTCTGTATATGTATATGTCTGCATAGATACTGAAGCTTGAGGTGTTTTTACTCTATATTGTCTCAGACATTATGCTTTTCCACTTTTGAAATATTAATGTTCTGGATTCAGTGGTTCCTCTTCTAAAACAAGTAATGATGTAAGCTCTGCTATGTATGGGCTGCCGTAGCAGATCTTTTTCATTAAAATGGATGAGCCCTAAACATCTTTTCTACTTATGGTTAGTTCACTTGTCTTCACTTGGCTTTTGAGTTTCCCCTTTCTGTGAGATGCATTACTTGGTTTGATATGAAACTTCTGAAGCATATTATATTGACTAGTTACTCTATAGATGTCATTGGACAAACTTAATGTAGCTATGATGCCTAAGGATCAGATCTGGAAATTGTCTGAATTTCACTTCAAGAGATATAACCATTCCTGTTTTTCTGCATTAGCATCTGTTTGTCAGGGAAGTCTCTTAGTTGTTGTCCATAGATGCACATGCTTTTCGTAAATAAATTGGACTTTGTTCAATTGCAAAAGTAAGTAGATTCTACGAATACAGCAACTATTTGGTACGTACATTACGATGGTTCCCCATAAAGTGCATCCGTACCATAAAATCATGTTGGTTCGAGAACGATCAAGACAGCCAATCCACTTGGTGCATTACACGTTCATTTTTAGCAACCGCCTGCACATTATTCTATAACTCAATTCACATTTTGTTTTGAAATTTCTAATTATATTCTATTATTGTTGTGTAGTGCGAAGTTAATGTATCAAGATAACACATCAATGGAGGTGGAGGGACGTGAGGAGATGACTCCGATTACAGATTTGGAGTTTTCCAACGATGAAATTGAAGAAGAGGCACCCCCTACCTCGAGTGCCACAAATAAGGTGCCTGGTTCTCATCTTTCCCATGATAAGAGATATACATTCGAATGTTGGAATCATTATTCGAAAATTAGTGATAAGGATGGAAAAATATATCAAGTGAAGTGCATTCATTGTGGGTCAATGCTTAAGTATCGTGTTGCTAATGGTACTTCTGCAATGAGGAAGCACTTGACCACATGTAAGAGGTTTTCCCGTAATCTAGATAAGAGGCAGAAATTCTTTGTACCACGTAATGTCAACATGGCTGGTAAGGCAGGAGAAGATTCTAGTACTGGTAGCGTCTTATCGACATGGGCATTTAATCAAGAACGTTGTAGGCACATGCTTGCTCGGTTCATCATCCTTGATGAGCAACCTTTTTCCTTGGTTGAGCGTGTTGGATTTCGTGAATATGTTAGTGAGTTACAACCTCTCTTCAAACATATATCACGTTTCACGGTGGCAAAAGATTGCATGAAGTTGTTTTTATGTGAAAGAACTTCTTTGAAGAATTATTTTGGAAAGATTAATTCTAGTATTGCACTCACGACTGATACATGGACTTCCAATCAAAATTTAAATTATTTGTGTCTCACTGCACATTTTATTGATGAAAATTGGAAGTTGCATAAAAGAATCATCAACTTTGTGGTGATGCATAGTCACAAGGGTAGAGAGATTGGGAAAATGGTGGAGGAATGCATTGAGGAGTGGGGAATAGAAAAAAGGTGTCGACAATTACCGTGGATAATGCTAGCTCGAATGATGTTGCAGTTGGCTATTTGAGGGATAAACTTTCGAAACAAAAGTCGTTGATATTATATGGTAGTGTTTTCCACATGAGGTGTACAGCTCATATATTAAATTTGATTGTGAGAGATGGCTTGACTATGGTACGTGACTCCATTGCACGTATCCGAAATGTGGTTAGGTATGTAAGGAGTTCTCCCACAAGAGCCCAAGGATTTCAATCTTGCATTGAGAAAGAAAAGATCACTTATAAGGGTTCCGTAGTTCTTGACGTCGCCACTAGATGGAACTCCACTTACCTCATGTTAGACACCGCCATAAAGTTCAGAAAAGCTTTCGAAAGGATGGAAGATCACGATGCATCTTTTGTAAGTGAGCTTAATCATGAAACTCCTAGTGAAGATGATTGGGAAAATGCTATTATTCTTTCGGATTTTCTCAAAGTATTCTACGATGCCACCAATCAGATGTCTGGGACTTCATATGTTACTTCAAATGATTATTTTGAAGGGATAGCTTTTTTGTATAGAAATTTGAAAGATGCGATCAATGCTTCGGATCCTAAGCTTCAAGATATGGGTGTGAAAATGAAAGAAAAATTTGACAAATATTATGAAAGCTTGGATAAAGTGAATATGATGGTGTTGATTGCGGTTGTGTTAGATCCTAGAGCCAAGTTAAATTATGTGAGATTCTTGTATGGACAAATTTATGATGATGAATCGAAGATTGAAGAGATGCATTGCAAGGTGAAGGATACATTGGAGCGTTTGTATGAATTTTATGAGCAATCTTCTCTTATTTCAAGTGATCAAGATTTTGGTGGCCATCATGTGGGTGCAAGTAATAGTAGTTCCAATTCCAATACCGATACGGGTGGTAGTGAAGGAATAAAAAAGCATAACGCCCAAGCTTGGAAGAAAATGTTTTTTTACTCGAATGAACAAGGGCGCGATGACAACAAGTCCGAGCTTGATGAGTATCTTCAAGAAAAAAATGAAAAGGATCTTGGTCTTGACATTTTGATTTGGTGGAAGACTAATGGCTCAAAATATAAGATCATTTCCTTGATGGCTCGAGATATTTTGTCAATTCCTGTAACTACCGTTGCTTCAGAATCAACTTTTAGTACATCGGGTCGTGTGCTTGATGGCTTTCGGAGTTCTTTAACTCCAAAAGTAGTGGAAGGTTTGATTTGTACTCAAGATTGGTTGAGAGCCGTTCGTGTACCGCTTGATGTTGAAGAGTGTATTGAGAACGCAGAACAATTTGAGTCGGGTAAGTAACGTTTATATCTTTATATATTGTAATTCTTTTTGTATATATGATAAGTGAATATTTTATTTAATCTCTTCCTCTTTTTTTCAGATATGGTTGGTCTTAATGCGGAGATTATTGTCGATAAATAAAGTTGGTGGTGTTGCATTTGCAACGGGTCCAACGGTTGAGAAGTCAAGCAAGGTTTTTTGTTGGCTTATTGATGAGCAACTTTGTTTGTCGTAATCTTAATGCAAGCTCCTTTTATGTAATCAAGCATCTCCTTTCCGAAACTTCTTATTAGTTTTGATTATGTATGTCCAAATTATTAACAATTGGCATTGGTATGTTTGCTAAGATGTGGGAAGTTACCGTGTAGTATACGCGTACGTTATAATTTTTTTTGGTAACGTGCGCGTACGTTATAGTTTTTTTTGGTAACGTGCGTGTATGTTATTTTTTTTTTTGGTAACGTACGTTATTATATATATATATATATATATTTTTTGGTAACATGTGTGTATGTTATATATATATTTTGGTAACGTGCGCGTACGTTATAGTTTTTTTTTGGTAACGTGCGTGTACGTTATATATATATATATATATATATATATATATATATATATATATATATATATATATATATATATTTTGGTAACGTGCGCATACATTATAGTTTTTTTGGGTAACGTGCGTGTACGTTATATATATATACGTTATATATATATATTTTGGTAACGTGCACGTATGTTAAGTGCGCGTACGCTATAGTTCAAATATGAAAAAAAAAAAAAAAACCATGTCGGAACCTGGAACCGACCTTGGAACCTATGATATGGTAGGTTCCAGGTTCTCGGTTTTGACGGGTAAGTTCCAGGTTCTTCATTTTGAGGAACCTGTATCCGAGGGTAGGTTCCAGGTTCCAGACGGAACCGAACCGAAACCTGGAACCGCTCACCCCTAATTCCTACCCCAAAAATAAGAACTAAACTCTCCCAACCTATCTTTTTCCAACATAAACTAAAATCCAAGCCCAATATACAAAATGATACGTGGGGCCCACGTGATATCTATACAAGATAAAATCCCCACGTGTGACAACATCATATGAAACTTTCGACATGTCCATCAATCATTTTTTAGTTTCAAAGTCAATCAAGCATTAGACTCTCTAATCAAGATATGCAATCGATTTATATTAAAAAAAGAAAAGAGAGATCTGACAATGGCAAAACTCAAAACTCCACATGGGATATGCCCCCTGGGGGTTTTCTTGATCCTATCCGAATCCCAATCTCCACGTGGTCGTTAGAGGTGCTTAACATATATTAGATGTACTCATAAAATCAGTGGCGAGGGCATATAATTTTCCGCGGCAAAGATCCGTAGCATGTGACAAAGCCTCTACTTAATATTTTTAAATTAGGATATTTAGCATGCAAAAACTATAATGTTGTATCTTATATCTAAATGAAACTAACAGACGAGACATTTATTTGAAGCATATTAAAAATTATATTTTAAATAAAAAAAGGAAATGATCCACTAAATTCAGGGTTGCCAAAATTCCCAAACTATAAGTAGAATTTCTCCGTATCATAATCCGCGTTACGAGAACAAATAAGTGCATTAAAGATTATTTTAGATGGAGAGACAGACCTTTTTTCAATAAAGAAAAAGAAAAAGACAAGAGAGGACGAAGGGTTTTAAAAAATGAAGGATATAAAAACCCTCACTGTCTCTCGGTGTGTGTCTCTCTCTCTCTTCTCTCTTCGCCCGCCACTTCGCTCGGCAATAGAATTCCAGATCTGGCTGTTGAGCGACGGCGGACTGCTGCGTCCACCCCTCCGTCGTCCCGGCGGCCGTGCCTTGGCCGATAGAGCTGCTAGTCCACAGATCTGGAGACGCAAAGGGGCGGTCAGCCACGGACGGCCTCTCCTCCGCAGATCTGAGCTCCAACCTCCGCGCCCACCCCTCGGACGTCTGCGTGAGTAACAAGCCGCCGCCGACTTTGCCAGCGACGATCTGAGCGCTCAGATCTGTGAACGGCTCGTCACTTGCGAGGACAGCTCGTTCCTCTTCTTCTCGTCCACAGATCTGAAGCGTTCCGTCTTGGACACGGAGGGGCGGCTCGGCCTGGGCACGCAGCGGCCTCAGCCTAGACGCGGCGCGGAAAACTCTGCCGGCGGCGACGCCGGAAGTAGGCTCTGAGGTTGGCTCAAAGTTGGCCGCAGGTAATTTGGCCCCATTTTTTTCTAAATAATTCAACATCCAAATATATGTATGTGGGTGCGCGTGTGCAATTTGTAAGCAGCTTAAAGTGCTAAAACATAGACGCGCTTGTAATTTGAAGTGTATTTCTGAAAGCAAAAACACGTTTAGGAACAAATTTTTTGGATTACTGTTTTTTTTTTCCAGATTTCTATTTCTTTAAATTCGAAAATAATTTTTTTATACATTATAATTGCCCCATAATTTTTTTTTTTTAAAAATGGTCGTTCTATTAAGTTCTTAAATAATATACTTTTTTTTTTGTTCGAACCAAAAAAGGTTATAGGCATGATTGGAGATTTCTCGGCGGTTTAGTGATTGGATGCTTTAATTAAGGGGAAAAGAAAAAGGGATTTTTTAATTGGTGGCCTTTATGGTCTCCCGATGAGTCTTTCTTAAATTTCGAAACTTGTAAAAAAAGTCTTGGGTCACTGGTGTTTACTTATTTATCACTTGCCTCGAAAGCCTCCGCTCATTTCTTAAGCTAGGCCACGCCACGCCAACTTCTTTTCTCTACAGGGGAGAGAGAGATCCAGAATAATAAGCTTCCTAGCTATGGCGAACTCGGAGGCTGGATCGAGTAGTGATGCTGCACGAGCATCAGGGGGCGAGTATCAAGTGTTCCTGAATTTCAGAGGACTCGACACTCGTCATGGATTCACGGACTTCCTCTACCACGGCTTGATAGATGCGGGAGTCCGCGTATTTAGGGACGAAGAAGAACTCCGCATTGGCGAAGTGATTGGTGGGAACCTTCTACGTGCTATCAACAATTCTATGATTTATATACCCATCTTGTCTCAGAATTATGCTTCTAGCAAATGGTGTCTCCGTGAGCTTGCGCACATAATAGACAACGTCTCTCAATTAGAGGGTAAAAAAAGTATCCTTCCCATTTTTTTTCACGTGGAACCTGAGGATGTTAAGCTTAGAACTCCACTATATAGCAATGCTTTACTGGAACATAAGAAGTTGTTTCCCGATGAAGTCGAGGCGTGGAGAAAGGCTCTTGTAAAGGTAGATGAAATCAAGGGACGGATCGTAACAAAGGATCAAAGGTAATTACTCTCTTTAAGACCCTTACCTATTTCTTCTTTTCCTTTTGTTGTATGGAATACGGTGTTTCCTATCAAATGATTTATTTTATTCTTTTTGTAACGGGAAGTATTGAAAACTACCTCCAATGCTGCTCTCATTCAACTTTACATCCTCTGCTTTGTCTATGATTACCCAAGGAAACTAAGATTTGGTGAAGCAAAATCATGTCTCAATTTTCATTAGAAGCTCTAGCAAACTACAATCTTCAATGTACAGCGCTGCATTTCTCTTCATGATTCTCCCGTTACAAGTGCTGAAAGTTTTTCTAGGCTTAGCTATAATTGTCGAATTTTTGTTGATGCACAATATAATATCCACCACTTGTTTACTTTGGCTACTGCGTAAGGTAAATTCTATAGTCTTCAGACCTTTCTATAACCTACAAATGAAAAACATGTCAAGTGAATTGTGCTAAATTAGCCCATATTAATTATTCGGTGTACTTGGATCTCATCGTTGATTTGCTTCAATTTATTCAAGTTAAAGTTTTGACTATCCGAAGTGTGATGCGTGGGTAGATCTAGTCAACTAATGAAAACGCTTTTGCATATGGCAGCCAAGCAACGATTGTCAAATTGGTTGTTGAAAGGGTTTTGGAGAAACTGAAGCTGAAACAAAGATTATTGCCTGAACATTTAGTCGGACTTGATGATCGGGTAAAGCACTTGACAGAGTTATTAGATGTCAACCATCGCAATGTGCGGTTCATTGGAATTTATGGAATGGGTGGCATTGGTAAAACAACCGTTGCCAAAGTCGTCTTCAATGAACTACTTTCCCACTTTGGAAAGTGTTCTAGTTTTCTTGAGAATGTTCGAGAAAAGATGTCAACCGAGGATGGTATAGTCCAATTGCAGAAAAAACTACTGTCTGACATTGTTGATTCTGGATCTGCAGGAGGAGTCCAGGATGTTGAACAAGGAATGAGGAGGATTGGAGAAGTACTCAACACTAAGAAGGTCTTTGTGGTTCTAGATGATGCTGATAATAAAGACCATATTGAGAGACTAATAGGAAACAATTCATTACATCCAGGATCTAGAATAATTATTACAACGAGAAACAAGACTATTTTGCAAGGTCAAGAATTTAAAGATGAAATTATACTGTATGAGATGCTTAAGATGGATGATGCTCTTGCATTTGAGCTTTTTTGTCAGCATGCCTTTGGAAAAACCTTTCCTTTGGATGATTATCATTCGCTTTCCAGTGAGATTGTCTCAAGTATAGGAGGGCTTCCGTTAACTATTAAAGTAATAGGTGCATTACTTAATGGGAAAAACAAAGCATTTTGGGAAGAGACTAAAATCAAGTTAAGGAATGTACTTGAGAAAGAGATTATGGAGAAGTTGAGGATTAGCTATGAGGACCTAAATGAACATCAGCAACAAATTTTTCTCGATATAGCGTGCTTCTTTTTCAATGAGAAGAAGACCGATGCAATTTACATGTGGGCCGATTGTGATTTTTATCCGGTAATAGGAATTGATGTCCTTACCAATAGGTGCTTAATAAAGATATTGGACGATGATAAGTTTTGGATGCACGATCAACTCATAGACATGGGAAGGCAAATCGTCCATCAAGAAAGTCCAAATGACCCTAGCAAGCGAAGTAGGGTGTGGATTGCAAAACAAGCCCTTGAAATAATAAGAACCGAAGAGGTAAGTAAGAAATGTCCGATTTTTCAAATAGACGGTGTATATTCTAAGATAAAGAATTCCTGCTTGATTTAGGATATTTATCATTTTTTTCTTATCCATTCAAGATTGTAAACCATAGTGGTTGGAAGTTGACTAACTTATTCACACCATTGGAAAATTTCACTTGCAGAGGAAGAACAAAGTTGAAGCACTTGGGATAGGAGGATCTCTTGGTATTTATACAGGGTTTATACAGATCACAAATGAAGAGTTTGAAAAGCTTCCAAACCTAAGATTCCTCGAGTTAAAATTGGCAACTTTTACTGGGGACTTTGCAAGGTGTCATTCAAAGTTGAAATGGATTTCTTTGCACTGTCCTTGCGATGTGGAATGTGATTTCAGGGCAGATAATATGCATTTCAATGATCTTGTTGTTGTCAAACTTGACTCCAATGACTTCAAAGATGATTCAAAAGCATGGGACTTGATCAAGGTAAATCACATGTTTTGATTCTAGTCTAATGGTCCTGGTGTTGCTATGCATAGGTTCTTACACTTGACATGCCATCCTTCTTACAGGGGGCACGGAAGTTGAAAGTTCTATCTCTCAGGTGGTGTGATGGTATAACGACAATCCCGAACTTCTCTGAGTGCTTGGAATTAGAGAGGTTGACTATTGCAAATTGCCAAAGTTTAAAGAAAATTGAAAGTTTCATCGGAAAACTACAATCCTTAATTGAGTTAGAGATTGAAGGGTGCCGGAATCTTACTGATTTGCCTGATGAGGTGGGGGCACTAGGTAAGCTTGAGTGCTTCTCATTGCGGGAATGTTTTGGGTTGAGAGAGCTCCCAGGCTCACTTGGGAATTTAACCTCATTGAAAAAGTTGGACTTATCCTATACGAGCATAAGGGAACTTCCCAATTCCATTGGAAAGTTAGAATCATTACGCGTCCTCCGTTTCGTAGTACAACATCGGGAGGATCATGCTTGGCATTTACCTAGAGGCATTGGCATGTTGATAAATCTTGAAGAGCTAGATCTCTCTGGGCATAAAGGAATGAAAGGTGAAATTCCTTATGAAATTGAAGGATTGTCATCTTTAAAAATCCTAAATTTAAAATTCACTGGTATTTGCCAAATTCTAGGGAAAATCGACATGCTTTGTCACCTCCAAATGGTCGACTTATCAAATTGTCCTGACATTCAAGAGTTACCGAAGTTTCCCACAAGTTTGACTTGTCTACGTATTCAATCTAAATCATTGCTCACGGTACCCGATTTGTCGTATCTTACTAGGTTGGATGAATTGCTACTAAATATTCGCAAATATTTTGAAAAGATATCAAAACCGATCACAAAATGCGATTTATGTTGGATTAAGGGGTTATCTAAACTGAAAAAGTTAACGTTAAATCTGTTTGGCGTCCTTGGACCCTTACATTATGTTCCTCATCTAGAATTCCTTAATTTGGTAGGCCTAGACTTAAAAACCCTCATGCAGCGTCCGTCCTCCTCCAGCAGTTGGAAGTGTTTGCGGACTCTAAGGATCTATTACTGTGAAGTGGAAGAAATTTTACTCGAGGGACTTCCGCAACTGGAAGGATTAAATGTCCACCGTTGTATAAGGCTTAAGAGATTATTCAGTCTTTCGAAATTACCGAAGCTACAACGAGTGAGTGTATCATCGTGTCGAGAGCTAGTTGAGATACGAGTATCATCGTGTCGAGAGCTAGTTAGTATACTAGTTGTGGGTCATTTGGAATCATTGAAAATCATGGACATTCATCTTTGCGAATCTTTGACAGCAATATATGGGTTGTTATACTTGAAGAAACTAGAGAGTTTGAAAATCCATGGCTCCCATGTACTTACTAATGTTGAGGGCCTTGACAAGTTAGAGTCTCTGAAATACTTGGAGGTCGCAATGTGCAAGTCATTGAGAAGGTTGATTGATGCATCTTGCACAAAAATACCAGATAATTGCCTCGTCTATATAAGTAAATGTGGAGACCATATAAAAGATTTTGGTCATTTACATGGAAAGCTGCCCCTGAAGCTTTATAAAGAAGACATTCTTCAGGTACGGCATCTTCTTCGTCAATGTGTGGGGCTTTTGCATGCTTCCTTTTTAGGCAAAATATCCTCCTTTCTTTAGCGACATGATATCCGCCGTTTCAAAGTTGCCATTTTTTTGTTGCGCGCTAATGTCTTAGGTGGTTGATTTGGTTCTTTACATTAGTCACTCATCTCTTCTTCCTTTTTGGGTGTTGGATAGTCTTAGTTCTTTAGTATTGCTAGCAAACTAATATAATCACTCTAAATATTAAATTAATCAAAGTTGCTTTCATAGATAACATGCTAGATAATAGATCATAAATTATTGATTTCAAAAACATTATATGATTCCTTTGCAACTATTTATTTTTTAAGTTTTGCAATAGGCATAATTAATGCACAAATATAATATCGTGCATGCAATAAAGGTAATTATGGACTATTTAATTCGATTATCTCATTAATGCGCTATGGAGAAATTACTGTCCAATTCATAGTGTATAAAAAAAAATTAAAAAGAACTCATTAGATTTTTCCAAGTGTCACCACATGGGAAAGCCAATGAAGGCAGATAATTTGTGGTATATATGTTGATATTATGATAATTAATCTCTTGTAAATTCGTTGTTTCCCTCTCAAGTAAGCATAATTGTAATGTTTGTTTTGCCTTGTTCTTTGTTATTCCTGTTAGACTAATTTATGCAATTTAATATAGGGCTAATCCATTTACTTGCAGATTAATCAAAAACTGTGTTACGCATTTATTTGTTGTTTTGCCGGTGCATGCACATACAATGGACTTGACTAGCTTTCCATTTTTGGCCACCATTGAGCACATAGTCATATGTATAGATATGTACATACATATTATGTTTTGTTTTTTATGTTTTATGTCTTTACATTTTTGTGATTTGTAGATTCAACTTTTTTATATCTAGATTATTTATTTTATCTGAGTAAAAATTTCTACTCTGTTAAGTGCATTTATGTCTTGTTTCCAAAGGATTGTCTAGTGAATGTGGGATATAGAAAAACAAAATAATGATTCGAAAATTAACTAAGGTATCCATTCATATAGAAAGTGAGTAGTTACAATCTTCAAATAAAGAGCGGAGAAGCAACTACCAGAAAGTTTTATTTACACTGGCGTTGTAATACTACTTCAATCATAAGTAATGATCGAAGGGTAGTTAATTTGTGGTATACATGTTTGATATTATAATGATCCACCTCCTATGAATTTGTTGTGTTGGCCTCTTGAGTAAAGATACTTAGAATGTTTGTTTTGCCTCTTTCTTTAATAATTTTGTTGGAATGTTTATGCAATTTAATATAGAGCTGATCTATCCACTTGTAGTTTAAGCGATAACTGTGAGTCACATTTATGTGCTGCTTTGCCGGTGCATGTATATATAGTGGGCTTGACTCGCTTTGTATTTTCGGTTAACAGTGGGCTTGAGTAGCTGTCAATGCATTTTTAGCACCACTGCAATCAAAGCGCATATTGCTTGAACAAACGGTCATATATTATATGAGGATGTAACTTTTATATGAGCAAATAAATTATTTCACTAAAAAATGCAACTTATGGACGAAAAGAGACACTAATCGATTTTGAAGCATATTATTTTACATTAGGATAGAATACAACAACATACAGACTTTCTTAGACTGATTTAAAACAATCTTTCCCGTGGTTAGGGAATTTTCATACGAATACGAAAAGTAGAAAATCGAACTTTTTCTTTAGTTCCAAAATGCAAAAATTGAATTTATATCAGTATTACAATCGAAATAAATATCTAACAATTAAAAGATAGCAGCACGTGAAGTACATAAAATTATTACAAAAGAGTAGATTATTGTTATTAAAGTGAACATAAGAAGAAGGATTAAGTTCACTGAAATAATGGAATTAAAGTTAGAAACAGAAACAGAACATGAGACATATCGCCAAAAAAAATTGACTAAAGCCATAAAAATCCCCATTTCTCCTCCCCCAATTTGCTGAAAACCTCAATTTCCTCGAATTGAACCCTAGTTTGCCATCACAATCCCCAATTTCAAAGTCCAGAGTAGAGATTAGCTATCTCGAGATTTTGCAGCAGAAACGACACAGAGGACTCATGTTAGGTGTACAGTTGAAGTCAACAGTTCATTTTTTTTTAAACAAAAACCAGAAGAAGGCAAAAAACAGTCTAAAAGTAGATATTTCATTGTGATCTCTCCAAGAATGTTGCCGTTGTCTTTTTTATAATTTATCTGTGTTTGCTAATGCTGCTAGAGAGACTATATTGATGCATGTGGATGGGACTAAGCAGTGGTTTTGTTTGAGTTTCAGTTTTTACTAGCTTTTTTGGTTCATTGTGAAATCTAGTCATGTCAGCTTTAAGAGTGCAAGTGCAAAACAGGGTAAAAGGCAGAGAGATGATGATCATGCAAGCCGCACCAACACACCAACAAAGAACTCGACTTGTGGCCAAGGGAGTGGCATTCCCCAGCATTTTACAAGAAGGACAAGAAGACAAGCATCAAAAATACAACCACCGGTTGAAGAAGCAGCACTTCCCGTTGAAGCAGTAGGCCCATCCAGAAAAAGGAAAAAGAATGACAGCAAGCAAGTCAATCCTATAAGAAGAAGTGCCAGGCTTATGAAAGGCGTAACCGGAGGGACAGCTGATGTCGTGCATATAGATTGATGATCACTTAGAGTGCTTAACTGGATTGTGGGATCAATGAAGTGGTGTGGCTTTTTTTGTTTTTGGTTGGGGGGGGCGGGGGGTGGGTGTTGGGGGATTCTAGGTTCAGTGAACTAGTATGGTTGGATTGATAATATAGTTGTGATGTATTATTGCAGTGAAATATGTTTTGTGCTTCCTCTGCCTCATTGCTGAACACAACAATGCTCGTTGGGCCTTATCCTCCTAGTTATACCATATTTGATGATGTGAGACTATTGTCTAGAGAACACATGCTGCTGCAAGCTCAGTAATTTGGGCAAAATACTCTCATTTTTAACACAGTCTATCTCCATTATAGCGGTTTTAACTAAGGCTCAATCTGGTATGACATGGAGAAACCTGCAAGTCCACATGCATGCAAGTCTAGCAACTATGTGGAAAATGCTCAATGAATTTTATTTATGCGAAACATGTCCACGATTAAAATATGTGTTACAATTGTTCATACCTACCCAACCATAAAACAATGTCTACTAACGTATTCTATGGCAGACTCAGCACATCCTTCCCTTTAGCCTTCTGACACATGTGAACTGAAATAACTGGGAACACTCAGCACACACTCAGCACAACCAATATTGTCTTCAATCTGGAATTACCTTTCTTTAACTTTCTTGTATCACGTGTTTCAGTTGTGCTTTGATAGCTATGATTACAACTTCCATTGAACCACCATCATCCTCATGATGGGTTGACACTGTTTCTTCTTCGACATTGCACCCTAAAGACTTTAGAAACACTCCTTGGCCATCAACCCAACAAGAAAACCAAAACTTCCTCCACATTTATATCTTGGGCGGGAGAATGAATAGATAGACCGGTAGGATGAATGAAGAAGCCAATGACGTCTCTGTGTCAAATGCTTAAGCATTGGCATTGCTAGTGCGTGATCCTTCGGAATTAGCCTTTTTCAAAGGTCTATTTACTTCAAGAATGGAGAATTGTCTTTCTCATACGTAAACAGATATCAAGTGCTCAGCAATTTCAGTAGTTACTATCATCGGATGGCTACCATTGCAAGACTGATATCAGCTGTGTTTGTATTTGCAAGGCAATCATACAACGGACTTGCAGTTGCAAATTTTCTCTGAAATTAGTTCGGAAGATATGCAGCTAAAATCGACAATAGATTCCAGCACACAAGCTTAACCAAACTCTCTGTAGCTTGCAAAATCAAGTTGTCACGGGCACTGTTCTCAAACACGACTTGCACAGCCCAATTTCTAGTCCCAGCAATATATAAAAACTGTCGTTTTCCCTCAAGAATTTGCTTTACGAAGACTAACTCACAGAATCATGCTCACACAAAAACTAGTTAATGAACAAATGCATCAAATTCTACATGAATTGGGGATGAAGCTAGAACAAAGAGACTGTACATCTTCCTGTGGACCAGTTGCAATCTTCTCATAGCCATCCAGCCATTGCAATAATGATAGGATTTCATTGGCACTTAGAAGGGACCAATGATAAGCAACAACTCTACAGAATTAGAGACACATGGATTGGATCCATACCAAGGTTTGATCATTGTTTTGTGTCATATGTGGATAAGTTACCTCACCCGCAAATGTCAGGATGGAAAAGTTGATGTCCCTTCGAAGAAAACAAGTAATCGATGAGCCATAAGAAAATGAGTGATTGAAGAGAAAGATTCTGTGATTGTCATATGACCGAAAAGAAATGACAGAGGATGGATGAAAGGTGAGATCAAAGACATCCAACCCAAAAACAGGAAGATCGAGCGAAGAAGCAAATGGCATCTCTGCGTCTAATTCTTAGCACTGCCATTGCTGGTGCGTGATCCTTCCTAATTGGCCTTTTTTCAATGGTCTATTTACTTCAAGAATGGAAAATCGTCTTCCGCATATGTAAACAGACACTCAAGTGCTCAGCAACTTTGATGTTTACTAGCAACGGATGGCTACCATTGCAAGACTAATTTCAGCTGTATTAGCGTTTGCCAGACAATCGTACAACTGACTTACTGTTGGAAATTACTACAGAAACTATACAGCTAAAACCAATAATATAGTCCAGCGGGAAAGCTTAACCAAACTTTCTATAACTTGCAAAATCAAGTGATCCCATGCTCCATGCTCCATGCTCGAACATGACTCCCACAGCTCGATTTCAAGCTTAACCTTCGGTTGCACTTGCACTGCCTTTGAATACTCTTTCTAGGATTCCGATCCTTTCGGCATTCAACAAGTACTTTACGGAGAGGGTGACGAGGTTTGGCGAACACTAGGTGTTTGTGAGTAATCCTAGGTGAAATATGGAGGTGTCAGCCTACATAGTGCCAACTACAGAACATGGAAAGGCAAGATTCTTGATTTTCTTTATTGCAAGGAAATGCATGGTCCCATACAGAGTGCCAAAGCTAAGCCTAGCTACATTGATCGACAATGGTGGTTGCTAAATAAGGATGCGCATGACAAAATTTTTGGAACAGAAATTAATTTATTACTAGAAATTGAGTAATTAAAAATTTTAGCTTCTGATTTATTCTTCAAATCTATTTCTGGAATAGAAATTTGTTCCAGAAATAGAAAAATCAAATTGCGTTACTAAACGGATTTCTGTTCCAAACCTGTTCCGGGGAACTGAGAAAAGAAGTAGAAATTTTATCATGCACACCCTAAGCAACGTGTATTTCTCATTAGGAAATAGTCGGATGACAATGTTTATCACGTGTGGAGAATGAAATTGCCGCGAGAAAAAAAACACTTTGGAAGAAACTTTAAGTGTTGTATGAGAGGAGACCGGCAAATAACAAGCTTAACGGTACTAGAAGCTTGTTGCTCTGAAATATCAAGAGGGCACTCCAATGGCGGATCTCTTGAATGAGTTGCAAAGTTTGATAAATGATTAGCTACAAGCATCGTTCTTCCTTAGTTTGCTTCCAAATAGTTATGGGACACTGATGACAACTCTCATCTTATCATCACTAATGGAAAAGCAAAGTTGGATGTGGCGAATGCTTGAGTATGAGGCGTGGAAGAAAAGTGTCCAACTTATCTAAACCACAACTTGTTGTCTTAGAGCATGGAGGAAGAAGTAAATCTCGATACTCCTACGACAGTGATAGATCCAAGGGAAGATCCGAATCAAGAAAAGGCATTGATCTTTATAATTGTGGTAAGCCAGGTCAATGAAAACTATCAATCGATCCTCCAAAAGAAGAAAGTAAAAGTAGATATCCAAACAAAACCGCGCGAGAAATTGCAGTTTTTTTTTTCTTCCCTCTCTTCTGCATCGCGTGTTACTGTTTTCCTTACCTTTGCGGAAATCGCGGGGCCCTGCGGCGGGCCTTCTCGCTGGGGTGCGCGTACGGGCACTCCATCCAGTCGTGCGACCTCCCACGCGTGCACTTCCACACCTTGAACTCGTACATCTGGAACTCGTTGCAGCCCAGCGCCCGTCCTCCTGTGGCGCCCGCGCGTCCTCCTCCTCCTCCTCGTGGTGGTTTGACAGGCACTCCATTCTCGACTTCATCAATGACTGGAGGTTAGTACAGGAGTTTACATAATCAGGATCTTGATTTTCTGCAAATTTCTAACAACAGAAAGTAGCCATGCGTCCCTGGAACTGCAACCAATGACAACCAGTCCTTCTCTTGCATCCCATCTCTGGCAAAAAATGATGCCGAGGGCAAGTTCTGGAGGCTCAGGTGGCACCTCTTCCGCAGGTAAGTTGACTTCCCACTGCTCACTTGGAAATCCATGAAGGCAAAGCTTCTCCTTCTCTAAAGCGGAGGAGTTATACAAGACCAAACAGAACATGTACATAGGGTGTCAATGGGTCGGGTCGGGTCGGGTCTTGTTGTTACCTGACCCGACCCGAAACAATGGTAACACACTGTGACCCGACCGGAAACACATTAGACCAATCTAATGTATTTCGGGTCAGGTCGGGTTGCTGGGTTTCCCTTCTTTTTCTTTTTTTTTTGCGGGCCTAATTAAGCACCCAACTGTTGGGGTTTCATGAATCATGTATAAGAAAAATTAACAAAATAAACGCAGCGGAAACAAAGATATATTTTACACATGATTCTCCTTAGGCGTTGTTCGTGCGTTTTAATCAAAATCTGAATGTAAAAAGAGAGTTAAACAAATTACCTCTCGAAGCGCGCTTTAAACAAGTCGGTTCGGATGTTCTACAGTTCGAGTCTCACAAGTGTCGGACCTCTAGCTCAGACACACCAACAACGAACGTCGAACGGAAGAAAGAATTTTGGATATTCACCACTTCGATTGTGCTAGCAATCACGTGGAAACAAACCGCCGTATCCTTGATGTATAATAGTCACGGCCCGAACGAGATAATGTTCTTCTTTCTTGCGTCTCAAAGACACAAGAAAACACACACACACACTTTGCTCTCTTTTCTCTGTCTTTCAACCCTTTTAAGTGTCGCATTAAAAAAAAAATCTTTTTTAAAGTTATAAACCGATCAGCAACCGTGGACGATCAGCAACCGTTGCTGATCGTCCCCACTCATGCACGAACAATCGTGCATGAGCGGTTGTTCATACACGACTTCGTGTATGAGCGGTTGCTCATGCACTACTTCGTGCATGATGGTCAGCAACTGTTGACCGTTCATGCACGAATTCGTAGATAATGGTCAGCGGTTGCTGACCATCCAAGTTTCATGCATGTGCTTCATGCACATGCATGAAGCTTTATATATATATAAATATAATTTCTGTTGGTTATTAAAAGGTATTAATTAATTAATTAAATGAACAAATAATTAATTAATCAATTCCTTTTTTTAAAAATAAAAGGAACATAATCTTTATATGTACAAATGAAATCCCTAATATGTAACTATTACATAACAGCTTTAGGGCATACATCTAACAATCTCCCACTTGCACTAAAGCCAACTTGTTTGGTATGTTAACATATATCCACTTTGGGCATGCGTGTGCATCATATGCAAGTAGGCTCGTGACTATAATACAAATTAAATTAAATCTCATTTAATTTAATTTCAAATCGACTCAATTCGATTGCAGTAATTGCAAACACATTTGCAATAATATTTCTCTCTTGTTCCACGCCATCCTAATTGTTTATGGTGTGTGACATCGCTAGGTTCATCACTAAGCTGGTAGTAAGACTTGTACTAACACATTAATACTTCCAAAAGAATTAATTGTCCCGATTAAACTTTGGGTCTTACAAGCCATGATTGACATCTAGCAATATGTCACGGCTACCCAGATAGTGTGAATACTTTAAGAACATAATGAACCTGTCAGTTTTGGCTACAGTGTAATTCAATCCCTCTGTCTTACTATGTCCCGATCAAACAAAGACCATGGAATATTAGTCAAGTCATTAATTCGATCATATGCACAAATCTAATTGACATGCATTTTATTTGAGACATAAACAATTTATTCTCAATTACAACCCCGGCCGAGGATTTCAATGTAGTGTCACAATTAGATCGCATAGGACATCATTATCATACCTTGCATATAACAAGGAGACAGATTCCATATTGCGCACACGTGTAACTTCATATATGAACAAATTATGACCATCAGGTATAAAGACGGATCAACGACCTGGCATTATGTGCACCCCTGAACCATAGTTGTTCAATACACAAGTTAACACTGTGCCTCAGGTCTAAGGATTATTTACACAAGACCAAAGCATGAACAATTAGACATTGACCACGCTAAAAGCTTCCATGTCACTAATCGTTCTATATGCGTCATGTTCAGTGAATTTGTCTAATACAAACACCTGTGTTCTAACTCAGGCATCATAATACCCAATGACATATGACTCATCATTCCCTTAAGTATCCAATACTTAATGGCGAAGTTAAGAACACACCGGTCTCAACAGGATTATTAATATCCACTCAATAATCCATTGACCGGGAACAATTTAAAGATTCGGTCTAACTATGAACCCATCACATATATTCTTGACGTCTCAAGAATAGGTCTAGTTGCAATTGATCTTATGGAATCATTCATCAATATAAAATAATTGGACAAATGAATGAATACGTCATTGCCACTAATTAAATAATAATAATGAAAGTACAACTGAAATCCCTAATATGTAACTATTACATAGCAGCTTTAGGGCATACATCTAACAATTTCTCACTTGCACTAAAGCCAACTTGTCTGGTACCTCAAACCCATTTTGTCAATATGTCTTTCAAAAGAAGACTGAGGTAAGGCCTTAGTGAAAGGATCTGCCACGTTTTCTGCTGAGGCAATTTTCTGCAAGGCGATATCACCTCTCCCAACAATTTCTCTGATGAGATGGAAGCGTCTCTCAATGTGCTTGGACTTATGGTGAGACCTTGGTTCCTTAGCTTGAGCTATCGCCCCATTGTTGTCACAAAACAATGTGATCGGTTGCTCAATTGAAGGAACGACTCCAAGTTCAGAAATAAACTTCTTCATCCAAGCAGCTTCCTTTGCTGCTTCAGAAGCAGCTACATACTCTGTCTCAATGGTGGAATCGGCAGTTATACTTTGTTTGGAACTTTTCCAACTAACTGCACCACCATTGAATGTGAAGACAAACCCAGACGTAGACTTATAATCATTCGGATCTGACTGAAAATCGGAATCAGTATAAGCTACAACTTCAAATTCTCCTTCTCCATATATCAAGAATAAATCTTTAGTCCTTCGCAAGTACTTAAGAATATTCTTGACTGCTATCCAGTGCTCTTCTCCTGGATCAGACTGATATCTGCTAGTAATACTTACAGCATGCGCAATATCAGGTCTAGTACATAGCATAGCATACATTATGCTTCCAATAGCGGATGCATATGGTATCTTCGCTATCCGCTCTCTTTCTTCAGGAGTGTGGGGACCCATCTCCTTAGAAAGACGGATCCCTTGCCTAAAAGGCAATAATCCTCTCTTGGAACATTGCATGTTAAACCGTGTTAACACTTTGTCTATGTACGTAGATTGTGAGAGGCCAATCAATCGTCTTGATCTATCTCTATAGATCTTGATACCTAAAATATAAGTTGCCTCTCCTAAATCTTTCATGGAGAATTTCTATGACAAGAATATTTTTATCGATGGTATCATTGGTACATCATTTCCAATCAAAAGTACATCATCGACATACAAAACTAGAAATGCAATTGCACTCCCACTGATCTTCTTGTATACACAAGGTTCATCCGGATTTTTTATGAAGCCAAACGATTTGACTACCTCATCAAAACGGATGTTCCAACTTCTGGAGGCTTGTTTGAGTCCATAAATGGATCTCTTAAGCTTACACACCTTTCGTTTTTTACTAATGGATTCAAAACCCTGTGGCTGTTCCATATAGATGTCCTCATCGAGAAAACCATTTAGAAAAGCCGTTTTGACATCCATCTGGAATATCTCATAATCCAGGTGTGCAGCTATAGCCAACATAATCCGAATGGATTTTAGCATGGCCACAGGTGAGAAAGTTTCGTCATAATCAATTCCTTCTTTCTGACGATATCCTTTCGCCACCAGCCGTGCTTTGTAAGTTCCAATTTGACCTTCAGCATTCATCTTCCTCTTGAAGATCCATTTACAGCCAATTGGTACAATACCATCAGGCAGGTCAATTAAGGTCCAAACTTCATTGGAATACATTGAATCCATTTCGGATTTCATGGCTTCCAGCCATTTACCAGAATCGATGTCCAACATCGCCTCCTCATAGGTTTTAGGATCACCAGGTTGATCACTATCATTCACAATGAATATTGGTTCAATATGATCAACTGAGTGTCTATAACGACCAGGTGGGCGAGACATTCTAGCGCTTTTCCTAAGAGGTTGTGTATCAGAAGCTCCCACTGAATCAGAGATTGGTATCTGAACTCGGTCGTTTGGTACTTCATTATTTTCTTCTTGTAAGACTATTTTCCGCCCAGCACCACCTTCTTGGATGAACTGATTCTCCAGAAAAGAAGTGTGCCTGCTTACCAAAATTCTTTGGTCTGAATGAAAATAGAAGTAATATCCAAGAGTTTCCTTTGGATATCCAATGAAGCGACCTTGTTCAGATCTTGCCTCCAATTTATCCATTTTCAACTTTTTCACGAAAGCTGGACAACCCCAAATCTTAATATGATTAAGACTAGGTTTCCTACTATGCCATATCTCATAGGGCGTAGTTGGAACAGATTTGGACGGCACCCTATTCAGTATATATACAGATGTCTCAAGGGCATATCCCCAAAGGGATATTGGCAAATCGGTGTAACTCATCATAGATCGCACCATATCTAATAAAGTACGATTTTTTTCGTTCAGATACACCATTATGTTCTGGAGTTCCAGGAGGTGTCCATTGTGATAAAATGCCATTCTCTTTAAGATAGTCCAGGAATTCAGTACTAAGGTATTCACCTCCTCGATCCGATCGAAGAGCCTTAATACATTTTCCTGTTTGTTTCTCAACTTCGGCCTTGAATTCCTTGAACTTTTCAAAGGATTCAGATTTATACTTCATGAGGTATAAATAACCATACCGTGACTGATCATCGGTAAAGGTAATGAAGTAATTGTAACCACCTCTAGCAGTTTCATTAATTGGTCCACATACATCTGTATGTATTAATTCTAATATGTCAGCAGCTCGCGCACTTTGTCCTACAAAAGGCACTTTGGTCATTTTTCCTAGAAGACATGCCTCACAAGTCGAGTATGACTCAAAATTTGATGGATCAATGTACCCATCATTACTCAACTTGTTAATTCTGTCTTCTCCAATATGACCTAATCGGAGATGCCAAACATACTTTTTATTTGGACCGTCTCTAGGGCGTTTATTAGTTATGGCATTTATATCAATTCTATTTTGCTTATTGACATTGGTAATCGCATTACCGGACATTGTAATGGTATAAAGATTGTTGGTTAATAAGCTAGAACCAACACATGTTCTATTATGATAAATAGAACATACATCATTAGCGAAAGAAGGCAAACAAGGTATAGAGATGATGTTCCTAACAGCATTCTTATAATACAAACAGTTCTTTAAAACCAATACATGTCCAGAAGGCAAACATAAACGAAAAATCCCTATAGCTAATGCAGCAACTCTTGCTCCATTGGCAAACGTCAGGACAATCTCATTTCGCCTTAGCATCCTGCTTATTTCCAGATTCTGCAAAGACATACAAATATGTGAAGTTGCAGCAGAATCTAGAACCCATGAGCTGGATTCAACACTAACCATAAGATTAGTTTCAATAAGCATAGACACCATACCTTCATAAGGTTGGTCCTTGGGCTTGACCTTCAAGCTCGCGAGGTACTTCCTACAGTTCCTCCTCCAGTGCCCTTTGACACCACAGTAATGACATTTCCCTTTATTAATCTTGGGTTTTGGTTGCACAACAGGTTTGGCAGGCCTCTTCCATTTATTCTTCTTTAAAACAGTCTTACCCTTTGAAGAAGAAGCCTTAGCCATAGCCACTACATTTGGTCTCGTGTTGTGCATTTCCTTCTCATAAACTACCAGCATACTATGTAACTCAGCGAGAGTTTTATCCATCTTATGCATGTGGAAGTTTTGGACAAAACCAGAGAAGGAATCGGGTAAAGATTGGAGGATCAAATCCACAGCTAACTCGTTGTCCATAACGAGATTTAGCCTAGCCAATTCTTCAATGTGCCAAATCATTTTCAAAGCATGATCATTAACTGATGATCCTTCAGCCATCCTCATACGGTACAATGCCTTAGATATCTCATATCTAGAGGTTTGACCATTCTCATCAAAGTATTCCTTTAAGTGCAAAATGATCGACCTAGCATCTTCCATAGATTCATACTTCTTCTGCAATTCATTCCCCTTTGTCCTTCCCTCGCTCAACTATTTGTTGAACATTGAATTTGCCCGATATAAGATTAGCACCAGCTGGGATCATAAAGCGGATTGGGATAACGGAAAATTAAGTCATCGTCACGCCACTTATCATAAGTGACACGCTCCTCTTGGGTCCCACCCTCAAGAAAGGAGGTTGGCATCATTTCATCAAGCACATACCCAATTTTTTTCTGAATTGAGAACAATTCTCAAATTCCTCACCCAGTCAGTGAAATTGGGTCCAGTCAAACAATTCTTGTCAAGTATAGAAGCGAGTGGGTTTGTAGTCACCATTTTCAGAGTAATAATATATCTGTTGCAGAAAATAAATTGTTAGCCGTTGTATCTTTCAAAATAACCATTTCATTTTGGCCTTTAAATGAAATAGATCCTCCCACTAAATTTATATTCGAATCCCATACTCCTTAAGATGGGAAACGGTAATATTTGTTGGGTAAAGATTACTAGTGGGGATTGGAGTCCCACTAGTCCAAAGTCCACCTCACCTAGCAGTTATTGGTGTTCTATGAACTAAGTGAGTGAACCAACTTGTTCAACGCATCATATGCGAGTCCCAATCATAACTTCGGCCTCTAGATCATGAAAGCCTCACCTAACAGTTATTGGCATCATGATCATAGTTAAGTCTAGCCCATCGTCTCATGCAAGTATTGAAAACACAAACGATTTCCTCACCTAACAGTTATTAGAAATCATTTGGCTCCAACCCCACAACATCATATGTATAATGGAGTGGTCCAATATTATAAATGGTAATTAACCCCTATGTATCCATAGCCGGTCAGTTAACCACAATAATATTGAATCAAACCACGACAATGGAAGGCCATGAGTCCGAAACCCGTTTCGACTTAATATTCTTTGTAAGGAGATTTGGGTCGTTATTAACGGTCTCACTTTGCACATTAACCGGTTTAACATGCACAATATCATAAACACAATAAATAAATAGATATCACATAATATCTATCCTATGTGGTGATCATGGAATTATGGTTCAATGGGTCTCGAGCCAAAGAGACCCATTTAGCCATTTTAATGTTTTAATAATATGGACCTGCTCTTCACTTTTTCTTCAATCTTTGAACTCTTCAAAGACCGGGCCCAGAGAGCTCACCGGTTTAATGGCTCCTCCAATGGCTCCTCCTCTTTTGTAGTATTTACATCAACAATTGAAATACTAAACTATACTATAATTACATATCATGAAAAATTAAAATAAAATAAAAGGAAGGACGCAGCCTCCATTTAATAATTACAACCCCAAAAATGAATACCTGTAATCATCATACATTCATCCATACAACAATTGGGGATTTTCCCATGATCACCACCCTTCCTTACGAGCCATAAATTCAAAATTTAAAGCTCTGGAAGGCATACATAAAATTCTACATATCATTTGCAGAATATAAATACAAAGTATAACCAGTTACGGATTTTGATTCAAAATTGATTTAGTTCTAATTTTTGTTTGGCTGATTAAATTTATCACATAAATTAATCAACTTCTATAGGCCACATAAGAGCAAGAGAACCAATTCTCTTTTTAAAAAAATAAATTGGCCATTAGAACGCAAAAATATATTTGAACTATAAATCAATTAAACGCACGAAAAACGCCTAAGGTTGGCTCTGATACCACTGTTGGGGTTTCATGAATCATGTATAAGAAAAATTAACAAAATAAACGCAGCGGAAACAAAGATATATTTTACACATGATTCTCCTTAGGCGTTGTTCGTGCGTTTTAATCAAAATCTGAATGTAAAAAGAGAGTTAAACAAATTACCTCTCGAAGCGCGCTTTAAACAAGTCGGTTCGGATGTTCTACAATTCGAGTCCCACAAGTGTCGGACCTCTAGCTCAGACACACCAACAACGAACGTCGAACGGAAGAAAGAATTTTGGATATTCACCACTTCGATTGTGCTAGCAATCACGTGGAAACAAACCGTCGTATCCTTGATGTATAATAGTCACGGCCCGAACGAGATAATGTTCTTCTTTCTTGCGTCTCAAAGACACAAGAACACACACACACTTTGCTCTCTTTTCTCTGTCTTTCAACCCTTTGAAGTGTCGCATTAAAAAAAACTCTTTTTAAAGTTATAAACCGATCAGCAACCGTGGACGATCAGCAACCGTTGCTGATCGTCCCCACTCATGCACGAACAATCGTGCATGAGCGGTTGTTCATACACGACTTCGTGTATGAGCGGTTGCTCATGCACTACTTCGTGCATGATGGTCAGCAACTGTTGACCGTTCATGCACGAATTCGTGGATAATGGTCAGCGGTTGCTGACCATCCAAGTTTCATGCATGTGCTTCGTGCACATGCATGAAGCTTTATATATATATATAAATATAATTTCTGTTGGTTATTAAAAGGTATTAATTAATTAATTAAATGAACAAATAATTAATTAATCAATTCCTTTTTTAAAAAAATAAAAGGAACATAATCTTTATATGTACAAATGAAATCCCTAGTATGTAACTATTACATAACAGCTTTAGGGCATACATCTAACACCAACATCACCATAAAAGAGAGCATGTGATGCGGGTACGGGGTGGGCGAGTGTTGTTTTGAATGATAATAAATGGAATGGATGTCGATGGGTAAATGCAGCATGTATCATGCTGTACATGCTGTGAAGTCTAATGTATCTAGTTCGATGAACAAGGATTCCATGTTTCAGAACACTCGTAGAAATTAGCAGCTCTCGGTAAATACAAATCGAGGATTTTAGTGTCTGCTCAAAAGATTTGTAACCAGCAAAGTCTGTTTCGAATGATCTTTTAACAACAACTAAGGAACTAACTATCGAATCAATGAAGTACTGGTGAAAATTTCTTCTCTAGGTGATTAGGAAGTGGACTCCTCACGCAGCCCATACATGCTGAACTTGTTTTCCTCTGAGAGGATGCAAATGAAACTTTGAGAAGCAGCGGGAGGCAATGCAGATTTTTTTTCAGCAACAAAGTTAAAAACCAGGTACCCGCCTCTTCCCCGTGTTCACGTTCGAAATCTTCTTTCTCCTTCGTCATTGTCTTTGCCAACCCAGGCCTCTGATACAGATAAAGCTCACAGCCTGCTCTGGTCACCATCTTATGTGGCCTCAATTGAAGTATCCATTAACTCAGGTTCAACTTCACGTAGCAACTTCCCTAACAGATGTGATTCATTAAGGAAGTTTACATTGCGCAACAAATCATTCACACCTCTCATGCGTATTTTGTAGAATACAACTGAATTAAACTTCTTTAGCCCAAAAAAAAAAAGACACTTATGTTTCATCTGGAAATGAAAAAAAAGTGTTCAGCGATCAAAATTTCAGATTTTTCGCACAGATTGAGCAATTCGTCTACGCCTTTCCCTAGCACATCATTAGCAGTTACTCAATTTTCATCAATATATGCGATAGGAACCATATTGCAAGTACCATCAAAGCATTTTAAAAGTACAAGCTGACACACTCAAATTCAATCTAAGTGGGAAAAAAGCGGCAGTTAGGAAAGAGCTGCTACTATTTTGCCCAGAAAGAACTCATCGTGCGATAGTCAAGCATAGCAAAGCAGATACCTGGTGAAGCGGCAAGAAAGGCGAAAAGATTCTCACAAACACACACGTACACACTCACAAAAACATGAACAAAATTTGACAGTACCAATGAAATTGAACTTCCTTCGCTTTCCTTCTCGAACGTCCGGTCCCAGTCTCTGCGACAAATCCACAAACATCTCAACGGCATTAACAAGTGAAAATTCAAACCAAAAGCCTCAAGAGAAAGAGCCACGCATTGCAGAAGCATCACATTCGCAAGCATCTGAGCGTCCAACGCCGCTTGACTCCCTTGACTCCAGAGATGCTACTCTGCAATTCCCCCTTTAAAAGAAAGGATAATGAATCTACAGTGCTACGTTATTGAACATCATTATATACACCAAGCCCGTGAAAGCGATTATATACACGAAGCCCGTGAAAGCTCAAAATCCCAATAAAACCGACCCAATCACCCCCTCCGGAACGCTGACCCTCCCTGTTCTGTTCATGAACTTCAAGAACAACGGGAAAGAACCGAGAACCAGAGCACGAGAGATGGAGACCTGGACGGCGACGATCGACTGATTCGGCAGCGGCTAGGGTTCCGGTGTTGAGACGAGGGGTGGCGACGGCGAGGGCGAGGCGGAGGCGCGTCGATCGGAGGGCGGCAGCGGAATCCACGAGAAGGCACAGTCGTCGGTCGTCGGAGAAGAAGCCGAAGGGGAGGGGTTTTCCAAAACACCTTAACACGAAACAAGTTTTTGTTTGTTGGCTTGTTTGGAGGAGTGTTACTGTGTCTCAGGTCGAACAATGTTTCGACCCTGAACGGACCCGAAACATGTATTTCGTTTGTTTTATATTTATTATCCGAACATTATCAAGACCGAAACATGTATCAAACTTGTTTAGTGTTCAGGTCGTGTTCGAATTGGGTCGGATCGGGTTTTTTTTACACCCCTCCTAATGCACAAGTACGTTGGAAGATTGAAATTACTAGTCGGGTCATGTAGATAAACAAGAAAACGTCCAGAAAGCACAATTATTTAAAAAAAAAAAGGCCTCAACAAAATCTAGATACAGAAAAAGGAATCGAATGGTATTTGTTGATATTATATCCCTCCCTTCTAACAAGCTGCCGCATCATATAACATGTTCTGCAGTCCATTCAAGTTCCATAAACAGAAAGCATCAAATTTTTTAAGCTAATAAGAACCATTGAAAAATCATTCTCAGATTCAAGTAGCGGATAAAGCACATTATTTTACAAAAGATGCACATGCCTAGCTTATGTTGTTTATTTTCACAGAACATTTTGATGACCAACAAAAAATACAGTGGGGGGCCAATGTGTCAGTGCCGCAGCTAAATTCAAGAGTGAGCAATCAAGCGACACGTTAGGGGCTGTTTGTTTGTGTTCCTGGTACGTGTTTATAAACACAATTTCTATTTTTATTTTTATTTTTTTTAGAAACAAAAAAAGAACATAAACGCGTTTGTTTACGTTTTTGTTTTAAATCTATTTTTTTTCTTCCCGGGAACAAATTTAAAACAGAAACAAAAAACAAAAAACAAAATATTTATTGTTCCCAGAACACTTTCGAGAAACAATTTTTCTCTCCTATTTTTTTCTTCTTTTCTCCTTTTTTTCTTTGGCCGGTGGTCGGCCCTGGCCATGGCCGGCGACCGGCCGTCAAGTGCCGGCAATGCCGTCGAGGGCCGGCGACCTTGCCGGAGCGTCACCGGCCCCGGCGAGGCCGAGTGTCGCCTGGCGGTGGCCTAGCGAGGCTGAGCCTCGCCGGTGGCTGGGCGAGCTCAACCTCGCCGGATCTGGGCAAGCTCTAGCTCACCCAGCCAAGGCGAGGCCAACCTCACGCCGACCGGCGAGGCTTGGCCTCGCTGGATCTGGGCAAGCTTGGTCTCATCGAATCCAGGCGAGCTCGAGCTTCCATAGCCAAGGCGAGGCCGAGCCTCGCCCGGCCACAGCAAGGCCGCCAGCCCTCATCGGCTGGTCGCCAGCCATGGCTGAGGTTGGCAACCGGCCAAAAGGAAGAAAAAAGGAAAAAGAAAAAATTAAAAAGGAAAAATAAAAAATAAAAAATAAAATTAAAATATTATAAAATTAAAAGAAATAAAAAAAATTATACAAGTTTTACCAAACATATTTCTGTTCATTTTATATTCTAGGAACAAATTTACTAAACGCGTTCTTCTGTTCAAAAAATGTTCCTCGGAATAAAAATAGTTTTTTCTATTTCTGTTCCCTTGAACAATTTTTGAATAGAAACGTTATCAAACGCACCTTGCAGCATTTAGTACAAGCAATAAAGTAATGTACCATAACTTGTCCGGAACAGATGTCCATTTGAACTCTTGAGTCGATATATGTCATGTAAGAGGAGCGACATAAGTTAATCTGCCCCAAAGTATGTTACTTTCTTGGTTGGAATGTATTAGCAAGAAAGAAGTAATATCTCTGATTCTTAAAATTAAACAGCATCATATAGAAATAACCTGGGAAAAGCTTTATCAATCAAGGGTTTTGCCAACAAGGGTTGGATATTGGCCGGTTTTGTCATTGCATCGCTTCCAGAAACCTAGACAGACAGGTGTAGCGCTTAGCCCCTTATAGCTTAAACATTTCTATTGAGAGCAACGCTACAGGTAAATAAGGGCACGAATGATAACCATTCCGACTAAGAATTGATTTCTGAAAGAAAAATACATTTTTTTATTTCTATTTCTAAATAAGTTTTTGAACAAAAATTCGTGTATGATAACGATACAAAATTTATGGTCCAAAAATATAATTTTATGTGATAACAACACAAAATTGCTCCCTCTCGAGGGGTGGCGGATGGCGATGGTGGCTGGTGGCAGATGGCGGTAGCAGCCAATGACTGGCAGATGGTAGGTGGCGGTGGTGGGTGGGTGACCGACTAGTAGAGAGAATGAGCGATAATAAGGGTTTTTATTTCTTATTTATGTTCCAAGTCTATTTTTGGGCTAAAAATTTGTTCTAAAAATAGAAAATGAAATTATGTTGCCAAACGAAAACAAGTTTGAAACAAAAAAAAATTGTTCTTGATTAGAAACAGAATGGTTGTCAAGCGTGCCTCAAGTGACAAAATAAGTTTTTATCTGCTCACCAATAAGTAAGAACTTAAAGAAAAAAGATGTTTTAAGGCATTTAATGTCAAAATTGATTATCTACATATGCACGCAGCTACAAATTGATGGAACTGATCTTCTATGTTCAAACAGACTCTTCGTTAAATGATTCCACATCAAAGTTTAGGGAAACAACCATCACCAATAGTCTCGCAACAAAGAAAAGGGAAGCTGCAGAATTCAAATGATCCAAAGCAAATCGAAAAACCAAAAAGAGTCACTTTGCAGAGGTGAGAAATTAGAGAAACATAAGAACGCTAATGAGAAGCTTCTTGAGAATACACGTCTTCATGTTGTGTTACTTAGCAACACACCGCATGAAATCAGGTAACGGACCAAACAAAAAGCTCAAACTCTTTCCTTTTTAGCCTGTCATGCATTTCCAAAGGGAAACTCACTCGAAACACGTACAACAAAGTCTCCAAATTCAAGTTACTATAACGTAGCATCATCAAAAAGATAAAAAGTAGCGGTACGGCTTATTCCTATCAAGGAACAAATTCACAACACAAAAATTTAGTAAAACCACAACCCCACGAGGCAGAAGAAATGAAAAGCTAATCATGATCGCACTACCGGTAAAACTCTTCAACTTCTGCATCACGAAGCAAGCAGCAAAAGGGAATCTCAAAACTCGTCTTCTCAGTATCATCATTCTTAACAGTTTGATCCACGGCGGAGAATCTAATCCAATTCTTCTTCTCTTCTTCAGAAAATTGTGGGATTTTGTACATTGTCTGTTGAGCTACATTCAATTTGCATTGAAAAGAGAAAAAGATGTAAACGATAATCAATTTTACGATGCGTGAAATTACTGAGTCTCCACAAAGTAATATTTACTATTACTAATATAAAAAAGCACTTGGTAAAAGGAAGGGCACTACGCTAGAAAATGGTCCCTGGTTATTCTCAAGCAACCTAATTATACTCAAACCTTAGACCCCAGGTGATCATGGTCCGGGTTGGGCCGGTCCGACACTTAACCCTAGGACCAACCCGTACAGTGTCAGTTCCCAATTTTTGGGACCGAGGACCGACCTAGTCAAGTCTAGGACCAAGGACTGGACCGACCCTATGGGTTCGGTCCGGTCCCAGGGTCAACCCGGGACCAGCCGATAATTTTTTTATTTCATTTTTTATTCCTTAAAAAGTAAAACTCATTAATTCAAATTACATATCAAACCAAACTATAAATATAAATACATATTCAACATAAATTTAAGATAAAGTGATCATAAAAGTTTCACACTAGTTAAAAACAACAAACTATATAAATGATTGAGATTGCTAATAGAGATAAATGTTTTCTAGGCATCTTCTCATGCAATCATCTATTAATAATACTTGTAACACTATATGCAAAAACAATTCATACATTCAATCAAGCAAAGTCTAATCAACCAATAATTAAGCTTCACACCACTTGATGAGCACATCATCATAACAATGGCAATACTACTATTCAAAAACTTCTTCCACTTGACACAAACTCAAAAGCAAAGTGCAACTGAACAATTAAGCCATATAAAGTTCAAAATACTTAATATAAACCATGAATATACAACTTCACATTTTGTTAATTGTTAGATGATCGCTTCAGCTTCTGAATACCTGAAAACAAAACAAACAACACACATAATAAATACCTAAACAAAATTTTTAAATTGAAATCACTATTAGTGCTGATGGAACATCTCACCATTTATGGCCATTCAACTTCAACATACAAACTCTATTTACTGATGGTAATCTCCTTAGTAAGACTATCCATATCTACAAAAAAAGAATTAATTCATTTAATGTAAAAAAGAATTAACAAGTAAAAAAAGAAATATGCATGATTTAAGCTTACCCAATTCAAACTTTTCGGTATTCTCAATGCACTCTTCAACATTAATAGGCACACGAGCAGCTCTCAACCAGTCTTGAGTACAAATTAAAGCTTCCACCACTTTAGGAGTCAAGGAACTGCTAAAACCATCAAGCACCCGGCCTGAAGTACTAAAAGCCGACTCTAAAGCAACGGTAGTCACGGGAATAGATAAAACATCCCGATCCATCAAAGATAGAATTTTATATTTCAAACCAGTACTTTTCCACCACATCAAAATATCAAGATTAGGAATATCTTTAGAATCCTCTTCAAGATACCGTTCAAGCTCTAATTTGTTGTCATCACGCCCTCTTTTCTTTTGATGGAAAAAGTTTTTTCGCCAAGCTTTAATGTTAATCTCGTCGTTTCCATCATTTCCATCGATATTGGAAGCACTGCTACTTTCAGTAATCATAGTTTGACCCCCCAAATATTGGTTACCATGACCAAGAAAAGATTGTTCATAAAATGCATACAAATGCTCCAACATGTACATCACCTTATTATGCATCTCATCGATTTTTGCTTCATCATCATAAATTTACTCGTAACAATACTTCACATAATGCAACTTTTTTGTAGGATCTAACGCCACCGCAATCAAAACCATCATATTTACTTTATCCAAACTTCCATAATATTTATCAAACTTATCCTTCATCTTTGTACCCATGGTTCTAAGCTTAGGATCCAAAGCATTACTCGCATCTTTCAAATATTTGTACAAAAAAGCTATCCCCTCAAAATAATCATTTGAAGTAATATATAAACTCCCTGACATTTGAGTGGTGGCATCATAAAATTGTTTCAAGAATTTGGAAAGAATAATGGCATTTTCCCAATCTTCATTTTTAGGAGAATCATAATTAAGCTCAATTTCGAAAGACAAATCTTCCGCCATCCTTTCAAAAGCTTTTCTAAACTTTATGGCCGTGTTTAACATGAAATAAGTAGAGTTCCATCTTGTGGCAACATCTAGACAAACCGAACCCTTGTAAGTAATCCTTTCAACCTCAATGCAAGATTGGAAAGCTTTAGCTCTCATGGGAGAACTCCTCACATATCTAACAACATTTCGAATACAAGCAATAGAATCACGTACCTCAGACAAGCCATCTTTGACAATCAAGTTTAATATATGCGCAGTACACCTCATGTGTAAAGCGTCACCAGCTAAAACCAATGACCCGTCTCCTGAAAATTTGTCTTTCAAATAATCAATGACAACATCATTTGCACTAACATTATCCACTGTGATTGTAAAAACATTTTTTTCTATTCCCAATCATAGATGCATTTTTCAACTACTTTCCCAATCTCTCTGCCTTTGTGACTATCTATCACCACAAAATTGATGATCATTTTATGCAATTTCCAGTCTTCATCAATGAAATGTGCAATAAGACATAAATAGTTTAGATTTTGAATGGAAGTCCATGTATCGGTCGTCAATGCAATCCTTGACCTAAGCTTACCAAAGTAATTTTTCAAACAACTTCTTTCACTCATATACAACTTCATGCAATCTCTAACCATTGTAAATTGAGATAAATGTCTGAAGAGAGGTTGTAACTCAGTGACAATATCACGAAACCCAACACACTCAACTATAGAAAATGGTTGTTCATTGAGGATGATCATCTGAGCAAGCATGTGCCTACACTGATCTTAATCAAATTTCCATGTTGCTAAGACATTACCACCAATGGCATCAGTACCGATATCTCCCCCTGCCTTGCTAGGCACATTTACACCACGTGGTACAAACAACTTTTGCTTCTTATCTATATTAGGAGGATACTTGTTGCACCTTTTCAAGTGCTTCAACATTGTTGAAGTATCACTATTAACAGCATATGCATACTCCTTCCCACAATGAATGCATTTTACCATACATGTTTTTTTGGTCTTCTCATCTATAATTCTTGAAAAATTATCCCACACAATAGATTTATCCATTTTTCACTTCTTACAAAGAGGAGGATGACTAGTAGATACCTCGGTCGACTCTTTTAAGTGTTCTTCACATCCATGGCTAGGCGATTCCATTATGGGACTCATCTCATAACATCCCTCCACTTCAGTTGACATGTTACCTGAATTCATCAAGTTCACATAAATATTTAAGTACCAACATGTAAACTTTAGCATTTATTATCATGTACTTCATGATTTGCAAAAGTAGCAGCAACCATCAGCAACCATAAACCAATTTCACTTGAACATAACTTAAGAGAACGCAATCAATCAGCATCACATATTATCAAACAAGCAGAAATAAGAAATCACAATTTGCCATCACTAATTCAGTCGAAAGTTGAAACCCATATTCCCTAGTGCTATCATATAACATGGCTATTATACCAATAAATTCATTAACAAACATATTTCCCTATACTAGATGCTTATAGAGAATAATATTCTTGCTGAATGGATCCAGTAAAGGATGTTGTAAAAAAAAAAATGACTGTTTTTATATTCTAAGAAATATCTTCAAATGCAACAATTTTTTTTCCATATATCAAGATGCTATTACATAATTCTGTTTCCAGAATCAAAGTAAAGGCCAACACAACATAAGGAAAAAGGCTCAGTGGATGACATGATTGATGTAGCTGCAGCTCCTATTACATACTTAGTCGAGGGGAGGATGACCCCCCAAAATTATTTGCACAGAATAACACCATGACATCCGTTTGTTATAGTCGTAGCAATGTTATGGTTATTCTATGAAGTGGTGTAACTTGTGTGCTTGGCAACATATGGTTGCAGCACTTCAAAACTAGGTGAGGCAATTTCCTAAAAGCTGCAACAAGTTGTTGCGGTTTGAGGGTGCTTCACTTGTGGGGAGTTTATCAATCACCCAATAAAAATTACAAAGCCACTTTTCCAATTGCTGTAGGAAGCTGTACCAAACAGGCATTCAATTGGAAAGTATGCATTAAAAGTCACATATAAACTAAGCCCCTAGTGTTGGCTTTGAATAGCACTTGCACTACAGTTACAATAAACTTTGTAACACTAGGGATACAAAATGTTTGCAAGGAATGTAGATGAAAGCTTGTGTGGCTCAACTCCACCAAGCTTATGGTTTCAATCACTCTATTTATAATCCAAACAGATGTTCAAGCATATTATTTAACCACCAGCTCAACTCCACTTAGATCCCTGTCCTCTAAACTGATGTAATAGGAAATATTTGAAGGCAAAAACTTTTACTTTGTCATGGGCAACTGTCTCAATACATGATGTCTAGTTCATGGAAAATCCAACTCACTAAATTTAACTCTACTCATTGTCGAGCAACCATTCCAGAATTTATCGTGCATGCCGCAGCCCATCAACCGAACAGAAGTTTCAAGAGGATCCTCCCTTTCGTGGAGTTAATAGGAATCACGCGGTGATCCAGTTCTAACTAAACCCCCAAACACGCAGGCACAAAAATTTGGGAAACCCAACACTACTATGCAGAGTTGCCAGCTCCATGAACGTATTTTGACCATATTCGAGCAACGGTAGAGCTCGATCACCTCAATCAAGCATCTACCCTACTTCTTAAACCAATCTAATTTCCCACCACCCATCTAGCAAAAATCAAGAACATACATGAGCTTGAAGCTCTAAAATCAAGCAAAAAATGAAACTCACCAGTCGAGTTGTGTTCGTAAAGGTGAGCGAACAGGGGCGAGCCGCGAGGTGAGTGCCGAATGGCAAGTGTAGTTCACGAGCAAAGAGGGTTTCTAATCGGGGCTTTTATTTTCTTCTGATTTACTCGACAAAGAGCGAGCCCAGCTAAGAGAGGCAAGTAGCGGGACCGTTAAGCAGCGAGCGGCACGGGCGTTGAGCGAGGCAAGCGGCAAGTGGTCAACAGCAGCAAGCGACCAACGGCAAGCAGCATGAGCATCGAGAGAGGCAAGAGTCCAACGGCCAGCACCGAGCGGCGAGCAAGTCAAGTGGCCAACGGCGAACGATGAGCAACAAGCCACGAGCGACGATCGGCGAGCGGGTGAGTGTGCACGGCGAATAGGGCAAGGTTGCTCTTATTCACGAGGGAAAGTTTCATTTTTAAGTGAAAAATAAACAAGATAAAGAGGGAAGAATAAGACAAAAGGCTAAGGACATTTTAAGCCATTTCACAGCACTATTCACCCATTTCACAGCGTGAAGAACGCTGGCTGGGTTTGTTATTTATAAGAAAAACATTAAATAATATTATATATTAAATATCTAAAACATATTATATATATAAATATATTTTCTTTACCAAATATATATATATATTATAAGGGTTGGTCCGGGTTGGACCGACCCTAAACTTCCAGAACCGAGGACCAACCCGAATAGTACCAGTCCTGGAATCTTAGGATCGAGGACCGACCCGATCCCCTTGGAAACCGGACCAGGACCAGCAGGATTGGGCCGATCCAGGGTCGGTCTAGGGTCGACCCTAGACCGTTGCTCATCCCTACCAAACACTCGTCTACATTGCTATGATTTTAATACTTGTGCATTTTGGGTGCAAGTCTTTGGACTTCCCTTAGAGAGATGTACCAAACAATTGATAAGCAAGGCCGTACGTGATGTTGGAAAGGTTCTAGATGTCAGACTTGAGGCGAAAGAAGGATCAACTTTAAGAGCAGGGAGAGCTAGAGTGGAAATCAACTTACATGAACATCTTAAACTTGGTAAACTCATCAGAGTGGCAAGGAAAAACATATGGCTTGATTTCCGTTATGAACGATTACCCCATTATTGCTATTCATGTGGTGTTCTAGGCCACTATGCATCCTATTGTAAAGATATTCCCTATGATGAGGCTAAATTTGAAGGGAAGGACAAGCTATACTATGGACAATGGCTACGTGCTGAAGTCAGGGAACATAGCTTTTTTTGGCAGGCCTTTTATGAGCTAAAAACCACACAAGATGATGTCAATGAAACCATACGTGAAACCCCTCAACCAGTGACACTTTTACTCCCTACTGCACCCTCACAACATCAGACAACAGCCAACTCCTATGGAGATTCGCACGAACCAAAATATTAATAGCATTACAGCAAACATTATTAGCAGCTCCCCTTGCTAATTCTTCACAAGGTGTTGCACAGTACAAGTTGAAATACCCTGCACCAGATCAAATGGTAAAGCTTAAAGATTTCGCAGCCGACGCTTCCTCATCCAAGAAATCAAAAAACTCTCGACTGCACACCAAGACTACTCCCCTAAAGAAAGCAAAGAGATATTCTCCCTATGGATCGCGTCCTATTCTACTAGACAGTCTCGATGAAAGTCAGCTTCTGGAAACTTCAATAATTGAGGCCGAAAGGGCCAGTGATTGGGCTGTGGTGGCTTGCCCAAATAAGCCACCAAATGACAAATGAAGATCCTTAGCTGGAACTGTCAAGGACTGGGCAATTCCTTGACAGTTCAAGCTCTCAGGGCCTTAGTGGCTCAAGAACGGCCCGATATAATCTTTTTGATGGAAACAAGGAATCAGGAACCTATCATCAGAAAAATCCAGCGGAGGCTGAATTATCATAGGAGTTTTGTGGTGAATCCCCAAGGTTTGGCTAAAGGGATGGTACTTTTTTGGACTGACTAGATCTCACTTAGCGTGAATGCTCATAATTATCACTTTATTAATAATGTCTGTTCTGAAGATATGAGTGACACTCCTATGTGCCTTACCTGCATGCACGCACCGGCGGTTTATCAATAGAGACAGCATTTCTAGGCAGATTTGCGGCAACTCAGCCACTTAAATACTCTGCCATGGGTGTGTATAGGCGATTTTAACGAGATTATATATCACTAGGAGAAAGTGGGCAAGAGACCAGCTGAGTCATATAGGTTGCACTCTTTTCAGGAACTCTTACATGATTGTGCACTGATGGATATCGAGAGTAAGGGTTGTGCCTATACTTGGGTGAATAATAGAAATGGTGAGGAAGTTGTTAAGGAAAGACTTGATCGAGCTCTGTGCACTGTGGAATGGCGATTGACTTATCCAAAAGCTGAAGTTCTAACTTTACCTGCCCTAGGGTCTGATCATAGTCTATTAATACTAACTACAGCAATCAACCCAGTAGGGAGGAGGAAGACTTTTACCTTTGAATGTTATTGGCTTCAAGATGAGGACTGCCGCAAGGTTGTTACAGAATCGTGGTCATCTTTATCGCTCAACGAATCGACGATCTCTCAAAAGCTTCAGGCTACAACTAAGGCGCTTGCCAAGTGGAGCAAATTGAGGTTCGTTGCAAGCCATCATCAAATTAATCTTCTGAAACAGCAACTTCAGCAATACACCAATCAACCTATTTGCAATTATGACAAAGATCAAGTCACTTCACTGAAGGATAAAATTCAGAAAATATGGTTACAGGAAGAACACTACTGGGTGATGCGATCAAGGATTAACTGGATGAGATGGGGGGATAGAAACACAAAATTCTTCCATGCCACCACTATACAAAGGCGGAAAAGAAATAGAATAAGCATCTTGAAAGATGCAAACCAGGGGTGGATCTGAGATCTAAATCAATTGAAGGACATGACACTTACTTTCTTTCAGAATCTATATATTTCAGTCGGACATCGGGATTATGGACCTATATTAACACAATGTCCTCGGGTTGTAACAACAAAAAAGAACGCACAACTAACAGCTGAGATCACACGGGAGGAAGTAAAGCAAGCGACTTTTCAATTAGGGGCCACCAAAGCCCTGTGACCTGATGGTTTGAATGGACTGTTTTATCATAATCATTGGGATATTATCCAGGAAGATGTATTCAAATGAATGCAAAAAAAAATTCATCACAGGGGTGCTGCCTCCTGATATTAACAGAATAGCCTTATCTCTGATCCCCAAAATACCGAACCCCGAGAGGTTAGATCACTTTCGCCTTATCAACTTATGTAATTTTATCTATAAGATCATATCTAAGTTTTAGTGCATCGCCTAAAACCTTGGCTACCTAAGTTGATTTCCAAAGAACAAAGTGCCTTCGTGTCGGGCAGACAAATACAAGATAATATCATGATAGTTCAAGAGGTACTACATTAGCTAAAGATTAGAAATAGAAAGAAAAAATTTCAAGAGATCCTCAAGTTAGATATGCAGAAAGCCTATGATAGGGTAGAGTGGGACTTTTTGGAAGCCTATCTTCGACAAATGAGATTCCAAGGTCGATGGGTGCAGTGGCTAATGCAATGTGTAACCACGGTTTCTCTAAGTGTAAAGCTTAACGGCGAACCACTAACTTATTTTCAACCAACAAGGGGACTCAGACAAGGTGATCCACTCTCTCCCTACTTACTCATCCTCTTAGCAAATGTGTTATCTATCCTTATCCAACAAGCTGTTGACATGGGCCATCTATGGGGAATCAAACTCAACAAGTGATGTCATACTCTATCCCATTTATTTTTCGCGGATGATGATATCTTTTTCCTAGATGGTCGGACCCAAGAATGCCAAAATTTAGCAAATGTCTTAAACTAGTATTGTCTAGCTATAGGTCAAGAGATTAATAGGAACAAATCCGGACTTTTCCTAAGTAAAGCCTGCCCTCAGACTCTTAAGATAAACCTGGCTAGGGAACTGAGGGTACCTGTGCTGGACAAGACGGGAAAATATCTAGGCATACCTTCTGATTGGGGAACTTCTAAAAAAGACATGTTTGCTTGGGTTCTAGGATGAATAAATGCTAAGTTGGAAGGGTGGAAAGAAAACCTTATATTTAAAGGAGGGAAGGAGGTTCTATTAAAATCAGTTGTACAGACACTATCGCAGTATGCAATATCAATATTTAAACTTCCTGTATATATATGCAAGTCCGTTGAACAAAAAATAGCCAGGTTCTGGTGGCAAAACAATAGCAACAGGTTCGAAATCCATTGGAAGAGCTGGGACCTCCTAAAAGAAAGAAAAGACAAAGGGGGGCTCGGATTTAGAGACTTACTCTCATTCAATAAAGCCTTTCTAGGTAAGCAAGCTCAGCGACTATTTCAAGATCCATCATCTTTGTGGAGCGGAGTGTTCAAAGGCTTATATTTTCACTCTACAAACTTCTAGCATGCTGACAAAGGACTTAGACCTTCCTTGGGTTGGCAGAGTTTAATATTAGGCAGAGATTCTATCTTAAATAAGCTACAATGGTCGGTGGGTAACGGCCAAATGATACGAGTCAAAGAGGATAAATGGCTATCAACCGGAATCCTAGGCGGGCCAACAACTAGAGAGGAACCTAAAACAATAGCCGGCTTCATTATCCCTGAAAGGAACGTGTGGAATGTCGATCTTCTTAACCACGCGTTTGATGAACAAACTGTTGAGGAGATACTAACTATTAAGCTTTGGCCAGCATCAATCGCAGAAAAACTCCTATGGACAGGTACACAAGATGGACTTTATACTGTGAAGAGTGGCTACAATATCATCAAGCGGGCAGAATCCAGCAAGGTAAATTCCCGTGCATCCTCATCCTATCACACGCCAAGCCAGCTATGGAAACAGATATGGAAAACAAAAATGGCCCTAAAAATACGCATCTTTCTCTGGTCTTTATGCCAAAACGCGTTACCTACAAAGGATAATCTATTACGATGATGCATTACCCCCCAACCCGGTATGTAAGCTCTACTCCTCTCACTCCCCCGAAACCACAGAACATATTTTTCTATTTTGCCCCCGGACACAGTATATTTGGAGTCATCCCCAAGTACAGATCAACATCTCAGATTACAGAACACACCGTATAAATGCATGGTTAGCATATCTACTCGAACAGAAGGCGCGCGTACCAACTTTTGAGAGCATCGTAGCCCTTTTGTGGCAAATTTGGAAAGCGCGGAATCATTTTGTCTTTCGCCATCAATGCGCACACCCATATCAGCTTGTAGAAACAGCTCTCAGTCTAGCACGGACCAATCTAAGGACTCAGCAGCAAGAGTCGAGCAAAGGCACCCCTTGGCTGAACCCTAATTAGATATGGATCCCACCGAAACAGGGCATCATAAAGGTAAATCTTGATGGAGCCTTTCCTATCGCGAATCACATGGGAGTGATCACAAGTATTGCTCGAGATCACTCCGGCAGAATGCTCGAAGACTTCACCCGCAGCGTTTCTGCAACATCTGCACTCGAAACAGAGATCCAAGCACTATTACTTACTCTCAAAGACCTGTCACAGCAAGGAAAGGCCGAATCTCACCTGTTGCTGGAATCCGACAGCCTCGTTCTTGTTGAAACCATCAACCATTGCCGACTGCCGCCGTGGGAATGTCGTGCCCTGTTTGCTGAGAGCGAAGCTTTGATGCTTTGTTTCCCAAACCTGAAGGTGCAGCATTGTAGACACGAAGCCAATGCCATAGCCAATTGGACTGCTAAGGCCCACGGACGAGGAACCCTTTCACCAAACTAGGTCAATTCACCTCCCCAAATACTGCTAGACATGCTTTGTACTAAAGCCCTTTTTAAGGGTTGTTCCTTTTCCCTACTTGAATGGAATACTATCCTCTTTCGACCAAAAAAAAAGAAAGGGCACTACATAAATCACATCAAACCCTACTTCAGCTATCTATTGTGAAAATCGTAGGCATCTTGTTCACTCTCAACCACCACGCGCCATGTTGGTATACGCTCCATGAGGCAGAAGAACAGCCCAAGTGCCATAACTTGGCACGGAGGGACACTTAAGTGCCATAACTTCAAAATGGTACACTTGAGTGCCAGTTTCGAAGTTAAATGGAACACTTAAGTGCCACTCCGGCGAAAATCCAGCCAAATGGCTGACGTGGCAACTTTCCGGCGAGTTTGGTCCAAACGGCGTCGTTTTGCACGCTAAAGTGGCGGAGAGAATACAAAAACGACGCCGTTTCGTGTAAATAATAATATAAAAATTAATTAAATTAGATTTAAACTTAATTTTATTTAAAATATTCAAAAAAAATAAAAAAAAAAATTAAGAAAAATTTAAAAATTAAGAAAAAAAAGGGGGGAGGTCGAACGGGACGGCTGAGGGTTGACCGCCGCCGCTTCCCCCCGCCGTGAAGGGCCGGGCTGGAGGGGGAGGGCGCCGGTCGCGTCCCCCCACCTCAAGGCAGGCCGTTGGTGCCGTCGCGCGAGCGCGACCCTCGGCTCATCGCCAGCCTCGCCGCCCCGCCGGAAGGGCCAGCGACAGAGGGTCGACCGGGTCGCCAGCCTCGCTGGGGTCGCCAGCCCGGACCGGAGGCCAGGCCCGCGGAGCGCGACTGGCCCTCAGCGCGATTCAGCCGATTCAATCGCCGTCAGTCTGGGGGCCGGCGACCCCGGCCGACCCTCCCCCCTCCGTCGCCGGCCCTTCCCGGTGACGGCGGGGAGGCGGCGGCGACAAGGGCTCAGCCCTCAACCGCCCCGTTCGAACTCCCCCCACCTTTTTTTTTTCTTAATTTTTTTTAATTTTTCTTATTTTTTTTTAAATTTTTTGAATATTTTAAATAAAATTAAATTTAAATCTAATTTAATTAATTTTTATATTATTATTTACACGTAGACACGAAACAACGTCGTTTTTGCATTTTCTCCGCCACGTCAGCGTGCAAAACGACGCCGTTTTGGACCAAACTTGCCGGAAAATTGTCACGTCAGTCATTTGGCCGGATTTTCGCCGAAGTGGCACTTAAGTGTTCTATTTTACTCCGATAGTGGCCCTTAAGTGTACCGTTTTAAATTTATGGCACTTAAGTGTCTCTCCGTGCCAAGTTATGGCACTCCAGGTGTCCCATAGTCTACTCCATGACCTAGAACTTTAAAATGGTCAAAATCTGCCCAGTTGAACCCCATTTTGAAAATGTACAGCGATAAATGAGAGACAAATCAAGAACTTATGCTCTTACATACCGACACAGACTGAAAAGAAATTTAATAGGAAACATAAAATTGGAAACTCCATAGAAAATACTAGTCTTGGCGGCTTGGAGAAGAAGATGACGTCCAAAACCCTTCCGTGCCCTTTACGTGAATGTGGTTTTAGAATCCCACTAACTTTCAAATTGGTTGTGCTTAGTTAGCCCTTTGTTATCGGTGGTTTGGAATTAACAAATAGATTTCCATGTTCGCATTGAAGGCGATTCCCAGAAGTGTCGCCTGATCATCCGTGTTCCTCAATTGGTGAACAGTTGATTGAGATAGCTAGATGTTGCCACTATTTTGCTTATGAAACATTTCCTCTTTCTATTGATTGCCTCAGTTCTTGTTTTGACATTGATGCAATGTAATCAATTTAGGATCTGAATACTGAATATGATCACGTAACCATATCATCGGATTAGCAATTACACCGTAGTGGCTAGATATATGTGTTCTCTGACAACTGATGATTATATATCTTGGTTAGTTAATGAGAATGCTTTTGAATTGCTAGCTTGTCCCAGAACGTGGCACTCGATGCCTACTTGAAGCGTACAAAAACAATGTTGTTTCATGGATTGGATAATCCAATAGCTTTCAGAGCAAAACAAAACCGATATTTGCATTATCTGGTTCGCTTGCAAATGGCACTGCTGGGCAGTCCCATGAATTGCTTTGAATTTCATTCTTTACATGGTGTAGTCGAGATGTCGTCAGATGTAAAGAAGTCGCATCTCTTTCAGCTGCTCCTTTGCAAAGCCCCCTCTCTATTTTCACTCCGAAACGATTCCGAGCTTCATAATTGTGTTTTGCTTATAGCATTTGTCTTTAAGATGGCCGCGAAAAATCAATGTTTTTATACAATCTGAAGACAAACGAAAAATCATGTTATAGAAATGCTCGCGTTCGTTACCACATTCTGGATAGCATTCGTTTTTGCCCAGAAGCTAATTCCTTCTGCAATAAAACCAAATTAGTTCACGAAATTCCTGAGAAATGCATTCGTCTCCTTTTCGATTTGCCTATACTAAGACAGTTTGCATTCTTTACTCAACCTCGGTCCTCTCCACTCGCTCCAGAAGCTTTTGGAGAAGTGGAAGATCGTCCTCTTCGATCTTCTTCAACAAGTTGTCCACGAACCCGTGCTTCTCCGAGTCCCCAAGCTTTGCGACTTCCACCGCCCGACAGTCCATCACCGCCGCCCTCTTTGATCTTTCTCCAACACACTACAGATGGAACCAACGAAGGCCACCGACCTTCGCCTCATATTTGGGCGAGGGCTGTCTTTCCGCTGAAATTCGTAAGGAGGGCCGGGGTCCTTGCTGTCTGACTGCACTATCCTTCCCCTTGTTAGAAAACAAGTGATGGTTTTATTGGGCTTGAGTTAGCCCATTAGGACCTGGCCCGTGAGTTGAGGGCCCATGGAGGAAAAGGTGCAAAGTGAAAGGTTGCGTTTTGAGGAGTCGCGTCGTTTGGAGGAGACGCTTCGAGGGAAAATATAAAAGAAAAAGGAACGTAATTTTTTAAGGTTTACGTACGTCGTTTCTTTTTCTACTTTCTCTCAAAACGCAACAATTTTCCTTCAAGAAAACGTCGCTTGCACATCGCTCCCTCCCCAAGTGAAGATCAAGAATTCCCCTCTTGAAGAACAGTATCCGGTTTCCTCCTCGAATCGCAACGTCGGTGTTTAGTCTGTGGATACAAGGTACGCTTGATTCTGTGGCGTGTTTTTGATCGGTGATTCATGACTGTTTTTGTTTCTGGGCTCGCTTCCGCTTCGTCAATTTAGGGTAATCGATTCAGTGTCGAAAACCTTGTTTCTGGGAATCGTAATATCCCAACATTGGTATCAGAGCGCCAGTTTCATGCTTTCCCGATCCTTCTTCATATTTTGAATGAATTTTTATTGGATTTTCGAGAAAAATCAATTTTGGTCGATCGGAGACGAAAAAAATCCGACACCCGCGTACTGTTCGCTATTTTTCGAGTTTTTGTGCAAGTCGAAATTCGTTTTTGAAAGTGCAGGGATGAAGCTCTCGTCGATACGAGAAAAACGAGTCGCGGATCGCCGCCGGAGGCCGTCGAACGCACCGTTTTTGGCCCGGGCGCGTGCGACGCACGCGCGAGCGAAACGGCGCGCCGTTTCGGCCAAGGCGCGTGCGATGCACGCGCGCGCGAAACGGCGCGTCGTTCGGCCCCTGGCGCGTGCCACGCACGTGTCGGATGACGTCATCGTGACGTCATCCGGGCACGCGCATGGCACGTGCCGGTCGGTTCGTCCAACCGGCCAGACCGTTGACCGCGACCGTTGACCGCGACCGTTGACCATTGACTTTCGACGACCGTTGACTTCGGTTGACCGCGACCGTTGACTTTTCGTTGACCGTTGACCGTTGACCGTTGACCAAAAAAAAAAAAAAGAAAGAATTTGTTTCTTTTTTCAATTATGTCTATGTGGATTATATGTAATCCAATTTTTTTCTGCATTCGTTGCAGGAACAATGCCTCCCCTTCAATTACGTACGCCTATTCACGTGATTACCATAAACAAAAGGCAAAGCTTTCTAAGTTGATAGCTGAATTGACTGATTATCGATGGGAGGAAGGTGACTTAATTAATCATGTTCTTGAAGTCAACGGGAAGATTCAACAGGTCATATGGAATGGTCATCCCATGTCGCAGTCAGAGATGGTGCGATTTTTCATTAACACTCTTCCGCCTGAATGGCAAGATGTGTTGAATCGCATATGGGATGTCAACGGTGCTGCTTCATATAAGAAAATTGTGATAGATTTTGTAAACGAATATTACTGCATTGTTGCAAGGGAAAATGTCAAGAAATTGACCAAAATAGGATCTTTCCCGGTTCGTGTGAAGGTTATTTGTAAAATGTATTAGCTGTTTTTTTGTTGAGTGTGCTATGTGAACATCCTATGTAAATGTTATCTACCTGATTGTTGTTGTTGTAGCAACCTATTTGTTAGCCATATTATGTGAAAGCCTTATTGTTATATTGTATGTCAATTATCCGTTGCTTTCTGTGATTGCTGGTTGCTGTGGGTAGGTAGCTGTGGGTAGAGATAGAAGTTTTTGTAGCTTCATAGAATTGATTTTGCATATGACAGTCATATTAATGATAGTTTTAAGTTAGGATTTTTGGAGGATGATTGGAAACATAGTGACCTTTTGATTCTAAAACCTTACTTAAAATTATTAATTAATATGATGGGTTTGTGCAAAATAGATGCATAAATAATAGGCATTAATAACTCGTGCATATATGTCTGATGTGTTCAGATCAATGGCTTCAGCCAAAAAGAGCATAGTTGTCGAGCTGAACAAAGGTGAAAAGCTCAAATGTGACAATTATGAAATTTGGCAAATGAAAATTCAATGTATGCTGGAAAAGCAAAAAGCACTAAAAGCTCTTGACCATGTTATGGAAGATCTAGAGGATGCTGTGCGCCACCTTGAGTTAGCTGACCATCGCCTCAAGGCATTAGAGCAAGAAATAGATACCTTCTGTGTTGCTTTAAGCTCAGAAGGGGCTTCATGCTCTAAGCGCAAGCGCATTGATTCGTTCAATATGTGGAAATGCAATGGATCAAGTCCTTCTTGCAAGAAACCAAAAATTAACCAACAAAAAAGAGGAAAACGTCCTCATGTGAAGAATATCTCAAGGGTGAAATGTTACAACTGTGACCAGAAGGGTCACTATGCTCGCGATTGTCGCGAGCCAAATAAGGTACACACCCTTGGTACAATTGGGAACTTTGCGTATGTGTCAAGTTCTGTATTATTGACTGAATCTAATCCTCTGTGGACTGTGGATTCAGGAGCGACAGACCATGTAGCGAAGGATAGAGGATCCTTCGTGGAATTCCGACGAGTACCTACTGGAACTAAGTGGATCTATGTGGGAAACAACTCCAGAGCTGAAGTGAAAGGAATTGGCACATGCCAACTGAATATGCGTGATGGACGCACTTTGTTCCTTCATGATGTATTGTATGCTCCGAAGATTCGTCGGAATTTAGTGTCTGTTTTAGTGTTGGTTAAATTAGGTTTTAATATGAACTTCCATAATAAAGGTGTAGATTTGTATTTGGATACAAACTACTATGGTCATGGTTATTTTCTGGATGGTTTCATTGTATTGGATATTGATTATGTTAATGTAAATATTTGTTATTCCCTTCTCACGTCTCACAATTCATATGATAATGATGTGAATGTGTGGCATGCTAGACTTGGTCATATTGGCCAACAGCGTATGAATAGACTAGCCAAAGAGGGCTTGTTGGGCAAAATTGAAAAAATCGATTTGCCTATCTGTAAGCATTGTCTAGAAGGGAAAACGACAAGGAAACCATTTGGAAAATGTAAAAGAGCTGAATTTCCTCTGCATTTAATCCATTCTAATATCTGTGGTCCAATGAATGTGAGAGGAAGGCATGGGGCTGTTTATTTAATCACTTTTATAGATGATTATACTCGATTCGGATATGTCTATTTGATTTCTCACAAATCTGAAGCAATAAGTTGTTTCAAAAGGTTTATGAATCTGGTAGAGAATCAATTAGACAAGAAAATAAAAGCATTGAGATCCGATCGAGGTCGAGAATATTTATCTGATGAGTTCAGAAAATTATGTGATGAAAAAGGAATAGAAAGACAGTTATCTATTCCATATACTCCTCAACAAAATGGTGTTGCAGAGAGAAGAAACAGAACCCTACTAGAAATGGTTAGGTCCATGATGGGGCATGCTAACTTGCCTATCACCTTTTGGAGTGATGCGTTGTTATCTGCTGCCTATATACTTAACAGTGTGCCTTCCAAATCAGTTGCTTCCACTCCATATGAGTTATGGACAGGTAGAAAACCAGACTTAAGTTTTCTTAAGCCATGGGGTTGTGCTGCCTATACACTTGAATCCTCTCACAAGTTTGGGAAATTGGGTCCCAGAGGAAAGAAGAGTATTTTCATAAGATACTCAGAACACTCAAAAGGGTATGTGTTCATAGGTGAGCAGGAAAGTGAGAGTATAACTGAATTTGAATCACGGGATGTCACATTCTTAGAGGATGAATTTCCTAAGAAGGGCGAAATAGGGGAAGACAACACCCTATTTGAAACCTCGGATCAAGATAATGATCTTAGTGGAGTTCGTCCAAGTGGAAGTAATATGAGAAGTGATGAATTGAATTCGACTCATTCTCAAATGCAACCACATGATGAGACGACATCATTATCTAATCCCAGTGGGAGCATAATGGGGAATGATGTGCAAAGAGCACAAACTCCCATACGGCGAACAAGTCGCCAAAGTATTCCCCGTTGACGTTTTGACATTGAAGGGGAAACTTTTATGGTTGCTCCACAAGATGAGGATGAGCCTAGAAATATTAATGAGGCTCTAAATTGCCCTAGTAAGGAAAAATGGATTCATGCAATGGAAGAGGAAATGGAGTCAATGAAATCAAACCAAGTCTGGGAACTGGTTGATCTTCCAAAAGGACGCAGAGCTGTTGGGAACAAATGAGTTCTCAAAGTAAAGCGAAAGGTTGATGGCTCGATAGAAAGGCATAAGGCTCGCCTTGTAGCGAAGGGGTATAATCAACAGGAAGGGATTGATTATGAAGATACGTTTTCTCCTGTAGTGAGATTTACCTCGATTCGCATTATTCTGGCAATAGTATCTAGTTTGGATCTTGAGTTACATCAGATGGATGTAAAGACTGCTTTCCTCAATGGAGAATTAGAGGAAGAAATCTACATGGAACAACCTACTGGTTTCATAGTGAAAGGCCAAGAAGAAAAGGTATGTCGACTTTTGAGATCGATATACGGCCTTAAGCAGTCATCGAGACAATGGTATATATGTTTTCATAATGCCATAATGGCATATGATTTTACAATGATTGATGAGGATCATTGCGTATATATCAAAAGATCCAAGGATCAATTTGTGATCATATCCTTATATGTTGATGATATACTGATTGCCGGAAGCAATATGGAGTTTGTTCATACTGTCAAGAGTTGGTTGTCTTCCAACTTTGAGATGAAGGATATGGGTGAGGCTGCATACATCCTTGGAGTTAAGATTTCAAGAGATCGTTCGAAGAGATCGTTGTCTCTTTCGCAAGAAACATATATAAATAAAGTTCTTGAACGATTTCGTATGCAAGATTGTAAACCCATAGACACTCTTATTGCAAAAGGTGAAGGATTGAGCCATAGACTGTGTCCGAGGACTCCACAAGAAAAGGAACAAATGAAACATGTTCCTTATGCTAGTGCAGTTGGGAGCTTGATGTACGCTATGATGTGTACAAGACCCGACATATGTTTTGCAGTTGGAATGGTGAGTAGATACCAATCCAATCCAGGTCCAGCACATTGGAAAGCCGTAAAGAGAATACTGAGGTATCTGAAGGGAACTGCTGATTTCAAGTTGAGTTACAAAGGAAAGGATCTGCGACTCGAAGGTTATTCTGATGCTGATTGGGGAGGAGATTTAGATGAAAGAAAATCTACCTCTGGTTTTGCTTTCTTACTCAACAATGGCGCCATATCATGGAGCAGTAAGAAGCAAACGTGTATAGCCTTATCCACGATGGAAGCTGAGTTCGTGGCATTATCAGCAGCGGTCCAAGAAGGAGTTTGGCTTAAGAGATTTTTGGATCATTTAGGTGTTATTGAAAAAGCTGCACATCCGTTGTTGGTTAACTGTGATAGTCAAGCAGCTATAGTGTACACTAAAGATCCAAAATATCATGGCAAGACCAAACATATAGATACCAAGTATAACTTTGTAAAAAATATGGTTGCACGAAAGGATGTGAACTTGCAGTACATATCTACGCATAGAATGGTAGCAGATCCTATGACAAAGCCAATACCTAGAGATGTGTTTTGTGGTCATGTGAAATCTCTAGGATTGCGTAGAGTCTGATGTACTGGATTGTAATTTCCCTGAGTTGTTCACATGTATGAACTAGTGTTGTTTCATTATTAAATGCCTATGAATCTTTTGTTTGATCTTTATACATCTTAATGCTTACTGCATTATATTATGTTGAGAAAGTATGTCGGACAGATAAGAGATTAGCCCCCTCACACGGGTAATCGCCTCTATTTACTATGTGATAGATAAGGATGAGACTGTTTTTAAGCTTATTATCTAGGTGATAATCGAGAGCTAAAGCTTAAAATAAATATGTCGCCTTAACTGAGTGTTAAGATGAGGACATAATACTTACGATGTCCAAAAGTAAAATAACCCACACATTTTACTTTATCTGTCTAAGATGCCAGATGTGAGTTCTGATGAATTTTGTGTATGAGTAAATACGTGAACTCAAGTTAGACATTGGGTATGTCTGAACTATCATCTGTACGGTATTGATTGTGTAGACATACGCTCCATGGGAAAGGAGTTAATACCGTAATACGTATTTCATACTACGTATGCATGAGACGACCTATAAGAGTGACAAAAGTTTGATCTCAACTTTTATGACGTGTGAGACTCTTGAGGAATAGAGTTCCTTAATTTTTTTTTTGTGCCCTCATGACTCTTACTTATTCTCAAGATTTCTATTTAGTGTTTGCTATCTTAGAATGTTGCCAATGGTCATGAGATGATTCGATCTAATGGGACATTTCTAGAAAAGCAAGTTGAACTGAAATTGAGAGTTTGAAGGAAAGAGGAAGATCGGATTTGTAGAATCACATTGTGGTTTTGTATTCACAGGTCGACCAATTATGACTGTCTTTGGGATAATCATAATTGTGAATACAATACATATATCATTGTTTAAATGAGATTAAGAGAGATATAAATGTGATCGATCGATCTAGGGTACTGCATACTAAATTTACTCGGAAAGTGATGCCCATTATGAGCTGCTATATATTCCTAACAGATGTATGGCAACGAGCTCTCCAAGTATGCTGGTCACACGGACTATTCACCAGTATGAATGTTGCAGTGAGGAAAAGAGGATTCTGTTCGGCCCACCATGTCAAGTGGGAGTTGATGTATTTTTTCAATTGATAGGCCTCAGTAGGGCCCGTCCGCCCATGTTGGTTTTGGCCCACCATGTGCGAGTGGGAGATGATGGTTTTATTGGGCTTGAGTTAGCCCATTAGGACCCGGCCCGTGAGTTGAGGGCCCATGGAGGAAAAGGTGCAAAGTGAAAGGTTGCGTTTTGAGGAGTCGCGTCGTTTGGAGGAGACGCTTCGAGGGAAAATATAAAAGAAAAAGGAACGTAATTTTTTAAGGTTTACGTACGTCGTTTCTTTTTCTACTTTCTCTCAAAACGCAACAATTTTCCTTCAAGAAAACGTCGCTTGCACATCGCTCCCTCCCCAAGTGAAGATCAAGAATTCCCCTCTTGAAGAACAGTATCCGGTTTCCTCCTCGAATCGCAACGTCGGTGTTTAGTCTGTGGATACAAGGTACGCTCGATTATGTGGCGTGTTTTTGATCGGTGATTCATGACTATTTTTGTTTCTGGGCTCGCTTCTGCTTCGTCAATTTAGGGTAATCGATTCAGTGTCGAAAACCTTGTTTCTGGGAATCGTAATATCCCAACAACAAGTAAAATTGATTTTGTTTTTTTATTAGTTTTTTGGCCTAGAGTAAGCATGATGCATGAAGCTCTCAAACTGCCAAAGATAGTCGTCTTCAAGAAGCCCACGTTTATCAAGGAAAGAAGCAGGCAACACAAAGGAGAATATAGCATGCACGAAGACAAGCGTGTGGGCCTAACATTTAACACATGAGTTGGACGTGGCAGAGGGTGATGGCATAAGGCATACATGCCATATCTGTACTTTTGACTTGTCAAGACTGAGAGCATGATGTATGGGACAGGAAGACACACCTTGAAGGATAGCTTGCACCACAAAACTTTTGCCGTTTCACTAGGCGGTGATCTTCTCTTGATATAAAGAAAAGAATAGTTCAAGTGTCAAAACTTGACACAAAGAGATACTTAATATCAAAAAATTAGGAAAGAAATATATAAGTATCACTTTTTTAAAAAAATGGGACACTTGAGTGCCACCTCTGGCAAATCTCACTAGAAATTCTATGCGGCAATTTTTTATTAATTTTGCTCACCTACGTGACTCGCGCGGAGAGCTGACTCAACAAAGAAATACAAAAACGATATCGTTTTGGTACATATTTGAATTTGAATTTAAAATTAATTAAATTAAATTTACAACCAAATTTATAAATAAATAAATAAATAAGGAAAAGGAAGAAGGTGAACAGGGACTGAGGGCTCAACCTTTGCCGCCGTCGCCTCCCCATAGTCACCGAGGGGTCGAAAACGGTGGCCGACACCGTCGCCGACCCTTCCCGATGAGGGCTAGGAGGCGGCGGCGACGAGAGCTGAGCCCTTAGCCGCTATTCATCTTCTTCCTTCTTTTTTTTTTTTGTAAAATTTGGTTTTAAATTTAATTTAATTAATTTTTATATTACTTATTTAGTCACACCAGCAACAAAACAACATCATTTTGCACTTATAATATAAAAGGTTATTGTCAAAACTTCAGCAAGTAAAAATCTAGAAAAGGACGAAAAATCTAAAAAACTATAAAGAAACATCAAGCAGAAAATCATATTGGAGAAATGCATGAAGTAGTTTTGAAATGGGTTGCATTCGTTTTGCCTGAAGACGAACTCAATCTGCAAGAAACCAAATTAATCCATGAAATTCGTGAGAAATGCATTTGTGCCCTTCTATTTTTGCCCATAATTAGGCAGTTGCATTCTTTGCTCACCTCGATCCTCTCCACTCGCTCACGAAGCTTCTAGAGAAGCTGAATGACGGTTTTATGTGGCATTACCCCTCTTCATGTTATGTCAACGACCCTTATAAATTTACATTTCACCCAAAAAAAAAAAAAACTTTTACATAAACTCAATCAAAAGTATCTCCCCGCGAGAAACTAAAATTTATGAGCAGAGAACATTGAAGTATGGTAAGTGAAAACAACTATTACATACTATCCCTTTGATTTGGCGATGATAGAGAATAGAGATCTTTTATTGCTTATATGGAGAGAAGCAGGACGACCAGAAACAAAGTCCGTGTCTAAAACATGACATCTTCCATGCTACATGGGCTTGAACAGCTGCTTTAGCAGAGAAAGCCCGACCTTGTTGGACTACTAGTTAAGAACCCAAGTGCTTCGATTAGCCTGTTCACATGAATAGTTCTTCTGTCCAGTGCACGACGTACGACGAGCAGAAGTTCCCATTTTTAACGGTTAACGCCCATGTTGCATCTTCTTGTTTACCCCCCTAAATTAGCAATACAAACTGAAAAGCATGAGTATCGATGGCGTCCACTTGTAATGCGCATGATAGACCACATTGTCGATTTGTAGAGCACGGTATGTCAATTCCAAAATGGCCAAATCTAAGAACGACGGCATGGTGCAATTAGAAGCCTGCATTGAATATACATCTAAGTAGCACCAATACCGACATCAATATCAACACACAACATGACACGACATAACACGTCGACACGTCATTTCTAAAAAATTAAAGAATTCCAATACGTTGAGACATGTTGTGTATTAAATGTATATTTATATATATATGCTAGATTATCATTTTCATGATTATTTTAATCAAATTAATTCAATTCAAATTCACATATAAATAAATAATAACAAAAGGAGCCAAAAATGAATTTACACTAAAAACATTAATTTACCATTTGTTAGTATCATTCATAGTTTATTTGACGGATTCAACTCCATTCAAATAATCCACAAAACTTAATGGTGAAAAAAATAATAATAAGCTATCGACAATTTAGACTTGCGTGTCAAAGCATGTTAGAAGAGAAGAGAAGAGGAAAGAAAAAAACAAAACAAAAAACAAACTTGGGGTGAATTGTATGTTATAGGAAGTGAGAGTCAAGAGAGGAGAGAAGATTATGTTTTTCTTCTTTCTCTCTTAATTTTTTTTTTTTTTTTTTTTACATACTTACATTTTAACCCTCATTTATTGAAATTTTTTTATGATTGACCCTGTGCTTGTCAGAATTTCAAACTCACGAGTCGGAATTCCAAACTTGAGTGTTGCAGAGTATTAGGAGAGTTGACCAAATGTCAAATTTTTCGACATATATTAACCAAGTGCTGAAAAATGTCGAAGAGTGTCGGATACATGTCGAAGTGTCCTACACAATACGAAAACTCCCAGACAGTATCGATGCTTCATAGATCTACATGACATTTCTTTTGTGCATTTGCATTGAGTGGCAGTTTGGTCGATTATCGGGGATCATCTTGTTGAGGAAAACTCCCTAATTAATTTTGAAGATTGACAAAATCTTTCTTAGTTGTCCTTTGATTCTAAAGGTAAGCTTTTCTAGGTGGAAACTCTGATATGTATCATCAAACTTTACTTATTAGACTCAAAGGATTCATTGAAGATCCTATCATTAATATTCAATCTCAACGGAATAAGGATATTAGTTCAACTATGAATCATTGTGCTAATGGCTATAATATTAGCATGGATTCCTTACCTTATAAATACCGACTATCTGAAAGGAAGATATTAAATACAATATTACTTATTTGGAATATCTCAATCTATCAACAAGACAATCAATTGTAAACGGAATGTTTTCTAAAGGAATGACTCAACTTATGGAAACCCTATCTGTTGTATGGATAGTAGATGTTTCAAGAAACTTCATTCTTAGCAATAAGCAATTAGATATTCTTCAACATTCAAGTTCAACGGGCTGATTGGATGAATGATCCTTAGAGCTTGGGTCCAACAATCAACTTAGACATTGAGGAATATAAAAGAAACTTGCAATGCTAAAGGATGCCAAGAGAATATCGAAGTTCTAAATTCCAAAATTCAACATGGTCTCTTGCTTAAATAAATTTGTCTTTTATGAGTTATGCTTTGTAATCTCTTAGAGATCGTGAGTGTGAAATCAGATAATCTTTCACAAGAGTTTGAATAGTGAATACTCAGTCCTTGTAACCTCTTATCGATTCATCATAGTGGAATCTAGCCGATTGGCTGTTAGTACTGGAGAGTGGGCGTAAATTTGCTAAAACCGAATCACAATAAACTTGTTGTGTATAATTTTTCTATCCCTCTATCTCTTGCTTATATTTTGTGATAGATTGTTACACGTTGAAAAGATATGAGCACTGCATAGCTTGCCTCCAAACGTTGTCCTCTCATAATAATCTTAATTTTATTTCAATTTCGCACCGTCACATATGCACCCCCTCTAGGTGATAGATTTAGCCCTACCACATCTATCCTGCTCTCGATTTCATCAAAGATGGGTTATTAATGTCAAAATTAAATGACTCGATGGAAAACTCTTTGGAAAGTCACTTTCTCTATAATCTATAGTCCAAATATTGTTCTCTTTCAAGACGTATATTCCCGTCACAATACTATCTTGAGTAGATATTGTATGTCAAAATAGCTATATTATATTTCTCGAGATATCATAACATATTGCCTATCTTTCATTCAGTTGGTGTCCAATAGTGTTTTTTTTTCTTAATTATATTATAGGTACTTTAAAAAACAAAGCTATCGATTGTAAATTTTGTATGCTCATTATCAATCCACTAAATAATACCTCGAATTTGTTGAGTTTCTTTATTTGAACATAAGCCACTTCCTTATCCATCATACTTACGATTAGTCACATATATTAGTAATCTTGTATTTGACACATCAAATTCATATCCTTAACATTTTTATTCGTAGAACGTTATCCTATCTTAGTCCTATCCCATCTCATACAATCAAATCAATTTCCCAACTAGGTCCATTCCAGACAAAGACATGGCCATTTTGGAGGCAAACCACACACTGCATGTTCATCTCCCACCTCATTGATGGTTTCCTTTACAAAATTCAGAGATCTGGCCCCCTCCTACAAAGATGCAACAACAACCTCTCTCCTCCCAGTCCTCGAGATAGAAAACGAGAAGAGAACTCTCACAGCCAATCTTTTTCCAACATAAACATAAAATCCAGGCCCAATATATAGAATAATACGTGGGTTCCACGTGATATCTATCCAAGAGAATGATAAAATCCCCACGTGTAGACATCACATGAAACTCTCGACATGTCCATCAATCATTTGCTAGCTTCAAAGTCAATCAATCTTTGAGACTCTCTAATCAAGATATGCAATCGAGATTAGATAAGAAAAATGAAATCTGAGAATAGGAAAATTCAGAACCCCACTCGAGATATGCTCCTGGGGGTTTTCTTGATCCTATCCGAATCCCAAATCTCCCACGTGGCCGTTGAAGGTGTTTGCTTCAATGGACAGCAACTTGGAAAATGAAGAGCTGAGTGGGAATTCAAGAGAGGAGCACCACAAAATTTCCAAACAAACAACCAATAAATAAAAAAGTCATCGATAGTATCTAGCGATTAATAAATAATTACATAAGATCAACATCATAAAAAATCTCAAATTCATGCATTCTCATAGCCTTTCACCCTAAATAAAATTTCGTGTCGTAAAAAAATATTAAGATACAACTTACATGTCATATTTATCTAATTTTATCTTAAGATTTTAATAGGTTTATCGCAAGTGTCATGGAAAGGAGAGACAATGCGGTCGAAAAACGACAAAGGCGTTTGTAGTCCCATGAAAGGGACGGGAGAGAGGTGGTCGCGACTCCCTTATCCATAATATTGGTACCCGCTGAGTTGACAGCAGCTTTGGATATTGTCGCCTAACCACCGCCCGCGGACGTGCGATGCCCTCCCACGATTTGGACTCGTCGCTGCTCTCGGTGGCATTTGAATTCGATTCTTCTTCGTCTTCTTCGTGTTTTTGCTTTCTCGAGAAGGAAGGCGACTGGGGCCATCACACGTTTCGGACGCTGCCATTCAGCTGCTCTTGATGAAGGAAATAATGCGATCACGGATTGGATATCGTCCTCTAGCTTTACGCCACTCGTAGCATCGATTCGAGCCGCGAAATCGTGACTATTTTTGGTTAGACACCGCATCCTGTTCTTTCGCTTTGATAATGTTTCTTCCCTCTGTTTCCTCCGGCTGATAATGATTCGTCGCCACTATGAAAAAGAAACTCCAATTGACTGTACCTCGGAATTCAAGCCTGCGCCCTCGATCACTCTGGCTCCACGGGAATTATTTTCTTCAAAAGATCACTCAAGTAACGAGTGATTGAAAAAAAAAAATAGGTAGAGGCGCATAATTATGTACGTCGAGCATGTAAAGGTGTTGGCACTTTCATATTTCCTGGGAATCAAATTCTCAGATACCGATAACCGAGGAGAGTTTGCGAGAGAACAAATCTCAATTAATCGTACGACACAAAAGACATACAAAAGTTTTTGTGCAGCACGACATTTACGAGAGAAGTGCGAGAAATTAAGCTGTATCGGGACATCTTTAGGAGGGTACGGGTGCACGTATATATTGCTTTTTAGGGCCTTTGGTTTGGTGAGTTTGATGGGAGAAGGATTAAAGATTAACCCAAGATCTTGGAACTGCCATCCTACTTTGTCGGCCTTTTCCTTGCTTCTTTATTGAATCTTGAAATTGAAGTCTTGTCCCCACATGGCATGTCTCTCTCTACTACCCCTTTGAATGTCGTTTAAAGAGAAAGGTGAGAACAGGGAAATCATCCTTTCATCATTTACAAGTTTAGAATACTAAGCGCATAAATCACTTTATAGATACAACTATGTGTTTACACTAAGAAATGATAAGACTTAGTTGATAAGAATAGAGATTGGTAAAGAGCAAAAGTCATTGATGAAAAGAACCGTCGACAACTTGATGAGTAGAAATATTTTCATATATTTAAGCCCCTTTAGACAAATGTGGATAGCTTGAAGAGCATGGATAACCAAGGAAGTTATCGACAAGAAAATTTAGTGTCTTGAGATGAAATCATGGACATGTAACTAGGGGTGAATGATTTTAAAATTGCTCCAGGTCAATTGGAACCGGTTTCTCAATTTTTTGAATCCGGAACCTACATACCCTAGAACCTATCTTGTTAGTCAATTCTCATGTTGTATCTAGAGTTTACGCGGGAATCAGTAAGTTTTTGTTTCATTTCTTTCTTCTTCTTTTTTATTTTATTTTTAATCAAGCAAAATGAAAGTGAATGTAACAATAAAAATTTCCATTTGTCAATAACAACAATCCATAAAAAGATGAACACACAAAATAAAATAAGTAATCAAAAGTTCAAAACACATAACATAAAACATAAATTATAGAACTTTAGCCTTCTATTGTCCATAAAAAATGTCTCCAAATTTTAATCACCCGAGATCAAAAGAAACAACAACATAGTTAATCACTTAATAATAATTTTAAATTAAGTTAAACCACATTTACTCATTTCACTTCATCAATTCTTGGTTCTCAGTCAGCTCTTCGATTCACAATTTTGTTCTTACCCAAGAATCGAGAACCAAACCACACAGTAACGTTTATTTCTTTTTTTGGAATTAGGAATCACATTGATAATGGTGGGAACCTAGAACAGGTAGGTTTTTAATAGAAATTCCCGATTCGACCCTGGACCCATGCTTATTCCTATGTATAACTATTGAGCAATATTATTTTTTTTATATTTAAGGATGCAAATGATAACATTTCTATTCAAGAGAACAATTTCTTTTTGGAAATAATTCTTTCCTATTTCCATTCCTCGGAATAATTTCTAAGTAAAACAACGAGTTTAGTAACTATATACAAATTTTATTATCAGAATAGAAAAAGAATAAAAATGTGTTTGGTATAATTCACAAAAAAAAAAAATTAGGAACGTGTTTGATCGCTAGTGCTGCCATCCACCCGCCACCCACGGCCCACTGTCACCGTCGACAACCGCCACCAGCCGGAGGTCAACAGCAGGTTGGCTACAGTGGGTGTCAACAGTCGGTAGCGGCAGCGGTAGTCAACGGTGGTGAGAGGCTACTAGCCGACGAATGGCAGCCTACAAGGAGCGGCAAGGAAGAAAAAGAAAAGAAAACGAGAAAATATTTTTTAAAAAATGCTTATTTTTAGAAATTGTTCTCAAGAATAAGAAGTTACTTTTTTTTTAACTTCTTATTTTTTTTCCAAATCTATTCCCCGGTTATTTTTCTATTATAGGGAATAGAAAAATTAGTTGATATTACGAAATGGATTTATATTTTTTCTTGGTTCCGGGATGCAAAGGAACAAAAGAATAGAGGAACAAAAATGTTCCCATGCACTACCTAAGCTTCTTGTGGATAAGTGTTGTTGTAACTTCTTGTGATTTCAGATAGAGTTAGGAAGGTAATCATTTATCTAAATTTAGCAACCACTTGGAGATGAGAGTTATGGTGACACGAAGATACGAAGATGTGAAGGCATGATTAAAATTGTTTAAGAACTATTCATAGGCAATTATGCTATGAAAACTATGTTAGGGTTATGCGTTCAAACACAATGAAATAGAGAATAAATGTAAGAAAGAGAAATCAAAATATAAAGTTTATTCCAATTCATAATAAATTAAGGCCACATCCAATAGAATCCAATACAGAATTCCACTATAATTAGCACATCTCTGTTTCAACCCTCAATTGCAAGAGAAAAATTATATATCACAAGTAAACTATTCATGGGTTCAAACCAAAATTATCAATATAGTATAAATTAAAGCTATAATAACCCTTTGGCGGCTCATTGGGGAGTGAGAACCCCATGCCTTCTTATCAATAGGGAGTGTGAACCCCACCCCAACACTCTATAAATACAAGTGTTTGCGTGAGTTCCGACATTGTATAATTCCATTTTAAAGTATATCAATTGATTTCCTAGTATACTTGCAATACTTCCTATCATGAATCACTACAAAACTTATCCTTCTTAATAAAATCGAAGAACCACTTCATGAGGGATTTCATCATTGAGGTAAATTCTAGCGAAATACTATGAAAAAACACATGGCTCTTATTTTCTTGGAAAATAGGGAAAAAAATTTCCTGTTCAAGTTTTGTCACGTTGAACCGAAATTTGGTAAAGTTTAAAATTTCAATCCAATTAGAGTCAGGCAATCAAAACTCAGTCAAAGCCAACTCGTTCAACACGCCAGCTTGACTCAAATCCATAGATTCAACTTAATCCAAGTATTGAGTTTTGAATCGAACTTTTACTTTTTATGGATATGTATCCATTCATATTCATAAGACTACTTTTTTCCGACTTGAATATGAGATTAACAATCACTCGACTCACTCGGATTTTAAAACACAATCCAATCGAATTCAAATTACAAACCCATTTCAAACGACGAGATAAACCAATGTTCAAAAGATAATGCAGAGAAGACCGTTTCGCGAGGTGGGGGAGCCAATGCTACACGGTCGCTGCTTGACCATGTCCTGTCCCATTCCCCTACCTAATTCTTCATCATCATCATCAACACACTCCAGTCAAAGCGCAAGTGGCACGACAAAAGAAGATCTCCTGCTTACCGTGATCAAATCCCCCATTTTTCAAAACCGGGAAAAGGCGAGAAAAAGCTTGCTTTAGCAGATAAGGACGGGGATCATCCGCTCTTATCAACTCAACTCAAACACGTCCACATCAAGAACCTCATCTGGTTCTTCTTTATCTATTATAATACCGAGTTGGAAGATAAACCCAGGTGCTGAACCGGTCTTTCCGCATGCTGGGGACAGGGTCGGATGGAGAGATATGTTTCTTTAATCCCCACTCTTGATCTCGTAATCACTGTGCTAATGATGTGACTAATTCCTCTCACTGTAGTCGGAACAAGGAAGAAAGCATAAACAGAGCAAAGAACAGGGCAAAGAACAGAGTCAGGAACAGAGCACTCATGAAAGGGAAATTAGCATTTATAATCCGAGAAAATGAGACGATACAGAGATTTCAAGGACTTGACCAAAAAAAGATAATCAACAATACAAGCCCCAAAAAGCCAACCCCAGATCGAACTTCCACGTTCTAGTTTCTTCCTATACAGAAATCTGCAATTGCATTGCGAATATTTTAAGAATGCTTACTGAAACTTCATTTACAAAGAGAGGGAACCGGAAAGTCATCGGACCACAAAACAGAGACTTGAAATCTCTCTCCCGCCAGCCAAATATTTACACCTTGAGAAGAAGAAGAAGAAGGTAATCATCATCAACAATGGAAATGAACACGAGATATATTCACACATCCGAGTCAGAGATGAATCAACAGGCCACCCGATTGCTGAACACCGCCCACCAGCCCCAAAAAAATCACTTCTTTCGACCCAAACAAAATTCGAGCTCCGAGTCGACTCGGGGAGGACTCGAAGCTGCTTCTTCGGCCTTCACATGACCAGCTCAGAGACCCAACCCACGTCGGGACCGGAACCGGACCCGACAAGGTCGGCGCCATCGAGGGAATTCTCCTTGCTGAGCTTGGCGTACATCTTAGCCCTCAAATCTCTCCCGGACTCGACCCTTTCCATCGAAGGCTCCTCCTCGCAGCGACTGTGAGACTCCCACAGATCAAAGAGACCGCCTCCGCCGCCGAGTTGCCCGTACCGCGGCGACGACTCGGCCCTCGGAGTCACTGGCGCTGCGAAGTGGCACCCGGGTCGGAGCGGGGACCCGAAGAGAGACCCCCCCATCTGCCCGCGGGGGCTCATCTTCATCTTGGCGATCTGCATGTTCCTCATGCAGGCCACCAGCTCGCTCATCGATCCGGGGGACCCGCAGCAGCCGCCGCGTTGGTTCGGGGACATCGGGGGCGAGTTGGTCGGGGGCGAGATCGGGGGCGACGAGGTGGTCAGGATCGAGGTGGGCGAGGATATGAAGGAGGCGGACCACGGCTTGGTGAAGTAGGAGTCGAAGGCGGCCGCCGCCGCGGCGCAGGGGCGGACAGGGGACCCGAACTCGGAGTCGGCGACGCTCTTGGGACTGTGCTGCTGCTGCTGCTGGTGGCCGGGGAGGACACGGAGCTGGTCGGGGGAGTGGGCGAAGAAGCAGACGCGGCGGCGGCAGCTCTGCCCGTCCTTGCACGCCTGCGTCCGGTATCGCTCCGGGTGGAGCCAGCACTCGAACACGCCGTGAGCGAACTCGCACGAGTCGCCCTTCTTGCACACGCCTGCGCAAAATCGAGAAAGTCTCGCTCGAATCAAGAGGAACTCAAATCAAATTTCGTCGCACAGAAAACCCAAAAATCCTGTTCACAGCGAAAGTTTTCTCAAATGACGTAAACAATCAGAATCGACATTTTGGCCGAAAATGTCTCATTTCACCCGCGGATCAAAACCCATTAGAAATTAACCAAAAGATAAAAATTTCCTTTGTTTGGTAAATCTCAGAATGGTGCAAATATTCACTAAATATCCGCATCGATAAAATAAAAATGAACTAAAATAAAAAGGCGAAACCGCCCATCTTCCTTAATCCAACCGAGAATCCTTAAAATAATCCAAAATGGGTAAAAAACTTAAATCTTCTTTTAAACAAATCGCGGAATACCAAAAATGGAGAACCTGGACACCCCCTAAATCCAGATAAATTTACAGATCCGAACAAAACCGCGCGAGAAAATGCAGTTTTTTTTTTTGCCCCATTTTTCTCATCTGCATCGCATGTTACTGTTTCCCTTACCTTTGCGGAAATCGGGGCATGCAGTGCCCGAGTAGATGAACCGGCGCGGGTCCCTGCGTCGCGCCTTCTCCCCGGGGTGCGCGTACGGGCACTCCGTCCAGTCGTGCGACCTCCCGCGCGCGCACTTCCGCACCTTGAACTCGTACATCCGGAACTCGTCGCAGCCCAGCACCCCGTCCTCCCCGGGCGCCCGCGCGTCCTCCTCGTCCTCCTCGTCCTGGTGGTGGTTCGACGGCAGGAACCGCCGCAGCGCCGTCAGGTCGTAGCGGCACTCCCCTCCTCCCGCCGCCCCGCCGGCATTGCCGCCGCCGCCGGAGTACGGGGAGTACGGGGAGTACGGCCCGCCTCCGGGGGCCGGGTCGTCGAGCGGGTCCCACGTGGGGGGGATCTGGACGGTCGGGGTGGAGCGGGCGTGGTGGCCGCCGCCGGCGGCCATCGTCATCATCATCATCGTCGCTTCTTCCTCCTCGATCGTTTCACTCGCCGGAGATGGGACTCCAGTTCGGAGTTTTCACAGGCGATGCGATGGTCTGAGAGTTAGTGGGGAGCTTCTTTTTATGAGAGAGGAAGTAACCGTAGTTGGGCTAATTGTTAACCCTGGTTGGGTCTACTAAATCTACCGCCTCCACTTCCTACTGCGGTTAAGATATTGCAGGGGGCGGACGATCGGGTCACCGGGGCGAGCACGGGGGCCCGGGCCCCGGGGGGGACACGTGGAGGGGGGGATGGGCGGGCGGGTGAGGGAGGCGGGGGTGACAGGCGGGTGAGATGGAGGGAGTCTGTGGATAAGACAGAGAGGGACTGCTGTCGTGGCACTTGGATTTTATAGGAGGAGGGGTGATGGTTGTCGAAATCACGGGATAAACGGTGGGAGGGGGTGAGGGCGAGATGTGACGTGGATTCTGGGTTGATAAATATTGTTTTAAGAGGAAAAAGTGGAAGAAAGCATTTTTGGGAAGTTAATTTGTAAATAAATGCATTGCAACGGTTGTTAGGTTAATTGTTAGGAGTAATGATACAAATGGTTCTGAAATTAAATCCAATATATAACGTGATCTCTAAACTTCAATTTGTTCGATGTGATCCTTAAACTTAACTTAATGCTCAATATAATTCCTGAGCTTTAAATTTCTTTAACATAATCCCTGAATTTTTTGTATATATGTTCAAACTAGTTTCTAAACTATATGAAAATTGGACAATATTAAATATGTTTATGTAGTCCAAGGGCAATTTTGAACATGAAATGACGATATTGAACATTTTTATATAGTCTAAGAACTAGTTTAAACATGTAACAAAAGGTTGAAGATCACATTAAACAAACTAAAAGTCCATGAACTACATTGAGAATTAGGTTAAAGTTTAGGGATCACATCAAACAAATTAAAAGTTCAAGAATTACATTATTTGTGTCATTTTTCTTAATTATTGCAGCCTTTATATATGTGTGTGTGTGTGTGTTTATTTTTAATGTGGTTCGATCCATTTCGAGTGTAGACTAATTCTCATACAGTATAGACCCTTACTATGTTTGTGTTGTCAAAACAAAAATGTTTATCATTTGAATGATTACTTATTTTGTTCACGAACACCTTAATTTTTTTATATGAATCACAAATTTAGAGTGTGTTTGTTTTATGGAAAACCTATGATATAGACAACATTTTTAAAAAAAAAAAATTATAGCTTGAATCTCTTAAAAAAATTATCGCTTGCATTGCTTAAAAAAATATTTTTTTTATCATGCATGAAGCTATTTAATCATAAATCGTTTTCAATGGTAAAAAAATATTTTCAATTACTATTTTTTAAAAGATATAACCAATCATTTTACAAGAAAATTTTTTTCAAATCTTAAATATTTCTTAAATGCGTTTGTTTCATGGAGAAAAAAGAAAGAAATGAAAATTCTTTTTAATTAAATGATTGGTTATATTGTTTGGAAAAATTAGTCAAATATGACAAACTATTTTAGTAAGTAATGAAAATATTTTTCATTTATCCAATTTTGTAAACAATACAAGCTATCATTTTTAATATTTTCTAAATCTTGAATTTTGTGTGAAACGAGGCACCATTAGTATTTTCATCTTTATTAGAACAAACTATACATTACACTGAGGGATCGGTACCTATATTATAACGATAAAAGCAAAAAGAACTTTGTTGCTGCTATTTTTTTTAAACTCTGGATGTAAGATTATTAAAGAGAAAAGAAGATGCAATTCTTATCCGATAAAAGGCTCAGCCTGCAAGCTCGTGGGTGCAGTCGTTGTCGGGTCTACAAATCCACATCAAAAAGGTCGAATATTTAGAGAATAAATTGCCTAGTCGCAAACTTTAACATTTTTACAAAAGCCTATCGACGGTACTCAATTATCCGTATCTGGAGGGTTGAAAAGGATAAATTTGCATGATGACAATAAATTGTTTGGATGTTTTGATGAGACAATTCTGTCCTTATATGGAGTCCTTTTCAGCCGATTGGTGAACATATAACATCTTAGCTCAAATATATATGATTTTGACATGTGAAATTATTGAAGACATTAATGAGAATCTAATTTCGGATGAAATATCTCCATCTCGAATTTGACCCACTGTAGATACAGAGGGAAATAGACGTAAAAAGAAAGGAGAAAGAAAAAAAAGAGTGTATTATCAATCAAGAATTTCGCAATTAAAAGACATTCAAATGAAAGGAACGTAATATGGAAGGAATCAACTAAGGAAGTGACTATGAAGTTCGAATGGTTGATTTCCAACATTTAATCATATCATGTTAGACTTAATTGAAGCAATTAGTCTTGATACGCACGCTACAGTTTACCCTTGCATGTGATTTGTTCTTTTCATTGTGCAACATTACGAGCAAAAAATAAAATTCATGACTCCTAATTGCACTAGGAAATTGAAAACATTTGACATTACATTCTTTTTCCTCAGCAGCAGAAATTCTTTCCTAAAGGAAAACATTTGATTAAACCATGCAATTTTTTAATAACAAAAAAAAAATTATTTAAAACTTAAAAAGTAAAAGTAAATGGGAGAAGCATTTCAAATTTGTCACATAGAATGTTGGAATGAGGTTAGATCCACTATAAAAACAATTAACTGATCTTATGGAGTGCACTTTCTTAATAGAAAAGTAGTAAGAAGGTGGAATAGTTCAACTTTTTTGTTTTACCTCCTGGTTTTACCCCCTTTCCTTTGATCAATTTAACCTTTATAAAAAAAACAAGTTTCGAAGGGTTTTAATGGGAAAACACAAAAGGGACACAATTTGATTTACTAGATCATGCGTCCGTTAAATGTTAATAACAAAGTTTTGTAGCAAACCCTCACATTCCCGCGATACCTTCCATTTTATCTTCGCATGTTTGTGAACCAAATATCCTTCTCCTCTTTATCCTCGACATTCTTTGGTAAATTTATCATTTGAACTCTTCATATCTTAAACCATATTATATTTATACATGAAAATATTTTAAAGAAATCAAGGAACGATCGAGAGAGAGGGCTATTAAGAAGGTAGAACTACCCTCCACTTGATGAAGACATTCCATCATAACTCGAATTTCCAAAAGCGTGGAGCTCGAACGGTGGTGGACTCAACTCGACCCCGCTCTCTGTTTCGATGTCCTACGCAAACAGACAACAAAGGAAGCAAATAGCACTTCGTTGCTGCTATTTTCTTTCTCAAACTCTGGATAAAAGATTATTAAAGAGAAAATAAGATGCCATTCTCATCCGATAAGAGGCTCAACCTGTAAGCTCATGGGTACAGTCGTTGTTGGGTCTACAAGTCCACGTCAAACTCCATCCCAAAATTGTTGCGGAGTGAAAAGGTCGCATAATTAGAGGGCAAGGACCCTATCTGTTGAATGGCATGATCACAAAACTTTAGCATTTTTATAAAAGCCTATCAAACATACTCAATTATCCATATCTAGAGGGTTGAAAAAGGGTAAATTTACAAAATGACAATAATTCGTTCGGCATGTTTGGATGAGATCTTTTTGTCTTTATCTAGAGCCCCTTTTTCAGTCAATCGATGAACATATGAATGTTATTTTAACTCAACGTGATTTCAACATGTGAAATTGTTGAAGACATTAATGAGAATCCAATTTTAGAAATAGAGGGAGGGAGAAGTAAAGACAAAGAAGAAAGGAAAAAAAAGAGAGAGGATATTTTTAGCTAAGAATTTTGCAATTAGAAGTAGTTTAGAAGAAATGAAAGTATTTTAGGAGGAGTCAAATATGGAAGTGTCTATGAAGGTAGAATGGTCGATTCCAAACGATTAATCGTATCATGTTAGACTCAATTGAATCAATTAGTCTTGATACACATGCTATGGTTTATCCTTGTGTGAGATTAGTTCTTTTCATCGTGCAACATTACGAGCTAAAAATAAAATTCATGACTTCTAATTACACTAGGAAATCAAAGGAATTTGACATCATTTTCTCTTTCTTCAATAGTGCAAATTTTTTCATAAAGGAAAATATTGGATTAACACCATGCAATTTTTTAATACAAAAAACATTTATTTGAAAATTAAAAAGTAAAATTAAATGAGAGAAGCATTTCAAATTTCTTGACATAGAACGTTGGAATGAGGTTTAAATCCACTAGAAAAACAATTAACTGATCTCATGCAGTGCGCTTTCTTGATAGAAAAGTAGTAACAAGGTGGAATAGTTTAACTTTTTTGTTTTACCTCCTCGTTTTTCTCCCTTTCCTTGGATCAATTTAACCTTTATTTTTATTTTTTAATTTCATTCATACTTATTAAAAGAAAAATTTTGAAGGGTTTTTATGGAAAAACACAAAAGGGACACAATTCGGTTTGCTAGATTCTGCGTTTGTTAGATATTAATCACAAAGTTTTGTCTCAAACCCTCCCATCCCGCAATATCTTCCATGCTATTTAATATTCTTCCTCATTTTATTCTCAACATTCTTTGGTGAAATTTATCACCTTAATTTTACGCGAAAATCTTTTCATGTCTTAAATCATATATATATATATATATATATATATAAAGAAACGAGAGAGAGAGAGAGAGAGAGAGGAGGGAGAACCACTGTCCACTTGATGAAGACATTCCATCATAACTCAAATTTTCAAGCGGTATTGGTGGACTGAACTCAACCCCGTTTTCGGGTTATAGGGAATTTTGCCGTGACTTATAGGGAATCTTCTTAGACCTGAGTAGGTCTTTAAATGGCTCAAGGGTCCTCAAGCGAGAGAATTGCCCTAGGAGTGAGAGATCCCGCTTGGGTTGACATTTTTTGGTGAAATTTATCACCTTAATTTTACGTGAAAATCTTTTCATTGTCTTAAATTATATATAAAGGAACGAGAGAGAGAGAGAGAGAGAGAGAGAGAGAGAGAGGGGCTATTAAGGAGGGAGAACTACTATCCACTTGATGAAGACATTCCATCATAACTCAAATTTTCAAACGGCAGTGGACTGAACTCAACCTCGTTTTTGGGTTACAGGTAATTTTGCCGTGACTTATAGGGAATCTCCTTGGATCTGAACATGTCATTAAAAGGCTCAAGGGTCCTCCAGATAGGCGGGAGAACTGCCTTGGGATGGGAGACCCTACTTGAGTCGACATTCTTTGGTGAAATTTATCACCTGAATTTTATGTGAAAATCTTTTCATGTTTTAAATCACACACACACATATATAATATAAAGAAGAGAGAGAGAGAGAGGCTATTAAGGAGGGAGAACAACTATCCACTTGATGAAGACATTCCATTATAACTCAAATTTCCAAGCGGCGGTGGACAGAACTCAACCCCGTTTTTTGAGTTATAAGGAATTTTGCCGTGACTTATAGGGAATCTCCTCAGATCTGAACAGGTTCTTAAAAGGCTCAAAGGTTCTCCAGACAGGCGGAAGAATTGTCCTGAGGTGGGAGACCCCACTTGGGTTGACATTCTTTGGTGAAATTTATTACTTGAATTTTACATGAAAATCTTTTTAAATCTTAAATCATATATATAAAGGAACGAGAGAGAGAGAGGGAGGCTATTAAGGAGGGAGAACTACTGTCCACTTGATGGAGACATTCCATCATAACTCAAATTTTCAAGCGGCGGTGGTGAACTGAACTCAACCCCGTTTTCGGGTTACCAGGGAATTTTGCCGTGACTTGTAGGGCATTTCCGCGAGTGGTTCTCTTCGTTCGATGCCCCCACGCAAACGGACAACGTAGTGAGCGGTTAAAAAGCGAGACAAAAAATCGCTGTGGGGAGCCGTACGATCTCGTCTTGGGGAGGGGGGCTGGTGGGGCCCCCGTGATCAGCTCCACCATCTCGGGAGCCAAGGGCCGAGATCTCTCCAACTGCCCCCGATCCGACGTGGCCCCAGCTACCCGACAAAAGAGAGGAGACGCCCCCGCGGGGAACAAAATAAATATCCCCACCCACTGCGGTGCGACAGTCCGTACGGCCCGCCACGTGTGTAATCGATGGTGGGTTGTCACGTGACGGGATCGTCCCAAGACCCCGCATCGCGCGCCACGTGGTTGGCGGATAAGGATCCTCCCCAGGCGCGTCAGGGGCGTGGGCCTCTTCCCGGTTGCTCCCTGCCGACTTCGTTTAATCTTTTCTCTCTCTGTGACGTGGCAAGTGGATAGGATTTGCCTTCTATTTTTTCCTTTTTAGGTTTTGGGGATCTTCTTTATTTTGCTTCGTTTCTATTTTTTTTTTGTCCTTTTTACACTCGAGCTTTTGCACCGGCTCTTTAAATAGCGCAAGAGCCCCACATCCGTGGCTGAACATCCCCACCCCCCACCTTCCCATATGAGAAGGTGGCCCAATGGTTTTTTTTTGGGTGGCTTAGGTCCTATTTTGTAGATTTTATTTTCATTCTTTTGTTCCAAAGAATAAAAACTTATTTGGTAAAATATTTGTTCCCGAGAATAGATTTGGCATAGAAATAAGTAGAAAAAAATAACTTCTTATTTTTTAGAACAATTTGTAAAATCTATTTTTTTTCTCTCCTCTCTTCTTCTCTTTTCTCCTTCTTCCTTTTGATCGGTCGCCACCTTAGCCATGGCTGACGCCGCAATCGGCCAGACGAGGACTGACGACCTTGTCCAAGCGTCGTCGGGCCTCGGAGATGTTGAGTCACGGCGAGGCTCGGCCTCCCCAATCGGCACAAGGCTGGGCCAAAGAGAAAAAGAAAAAGAAAAAAGAAAAAAAGGAAAAAAATGAAAATATAATATAAGAATTAAAATATTAAAAGAAATAAAAAAAAGTCTAAGAATTCTACCAAATGTATATCTATCCTGGGAATAGAAATTTTGGGAAGTTACCAAATGCGTTCTTTTTTTTAGAAATTATTCCCGAGAACAGAATCATAAAAAAATCTCTGATAAAAAATTGTTCTCCGGAATTAAATCATTACCAAATGCGCCCTTAGGTTTCCCTTAGGTGAGTTTTCATTGAGTTCATTGCTATTTCATTTATTTAGGAAAAATAAATAATTTAAAAAATATTTGACACTATATGATCAATTGTGCTGCTTACGAAAGTCTAAAAAAAAAAAAAATTCATCATTGAAGAAAATATTTAGATATAAATTATTTCCATCGATATAAAATTTTTCATTAACAAATTATTTCAAACGTTATGAATAGTTATTTGTAGGAAAATGGGAACATATTTTTTATTTTATTATTTGCTATATTAATGAACTCTTAAGGGCGAATGTTTTCTAGGGACAATCCATTTTAAGGTGGGTTGATTCTCACCCTAGAATTAGGAATCGGACCATATTGAGTCTGTTCCCCATATGTGGAATTGAGAATTAGCCCACATGATCCTAAAATTGGTCCGGTTCAACTCTCCGATGAATCTAGGAACCAAGGGTGATGTCTTTCTTTTATTTTTCTTCCTACTTCCTGCAAAACTGCAAGTGTTGCTGTATAGTCTAAATTCTCATTCTTTGAAAATCTTGATGAAAAAATGGTAAGGCCTGATAAAATATGATCAAGCATCATTCACTTGCTAATAAAAAAAAAGTACTAATTTGGGTGACATGCCTAGCAAAAACCAGATTGACAATCACTACTTCTTAGACAAAAAAAAAGAAAAGACAATCACTAGTTCCAAATTTTAGGAATTGGGAGCTGCCTTAATTCGATTTGGTTACGATTTGGTCTTATTCTATTTCTCACCATTAATTTCTTTTATTTATAAGAAAAAGGTATATGATTATCCACAACGTTGCTCTTGTCGTCTGTTGTGTTCCTCGCTCGTATCTTTCGAGTGGTCCTCTTACTCTCATCTCGCTTCTCTTGCCCATTTGGTGGGGGCCATCTCTCTCTCTCTCTCTCTCTCTCTATATATATATATATATATAGAGAGAGAGAGAGAGAGAGAGAGAGAGAGAGAGAGAGTAATATTAAAATTCGATTAATAGAATGGAGATAGTTAAGCAGTTGCTTAATTATTTTTGTTGGGGTTTTCATTAGCCATATTTGCGATGGCCCATTTTATATGACATTTGCGGAGTCCTTCTTTCCTTTTTTTTTTTTTCATGTTAGATCTACCCCAAAAATCCTGCTAACACTTATTTATTAGATGATAGAGATACCCATATACCAAAAATAAATAAAATTGTTTAGCATTGGCTCAAAATATTCAATCAAGTAAAAAATTCACCCCATGCATTAACTGAAGAACGAGCCACTTAATTCTTTCAGTAGAAATATTAGTGAACCGTAATTATTAGGCTTGCGATATTTCTATCCCTCAAATAGCTTTATAGGCACTAAAATCTAAATGATCTAAAATATCTTTGGGACCTTATTTTTAGTAAGATTGATCCAGTGGCCACCATCTCAACTTGAAAGGGGGAGGTGAGGGGTTCGAATCCCCACCTTCTCAAGGGGGGTTGAGGTGGGGACGCTGTAGTTTCAGGAGTGGGTTTCGACGTCTATGCTTTGCAAGGAGGCAGTGCAAAAGTCAAAGAGTGAGCATCATAATAGAAATAAAGTAGGACCGACAAAAAAAAAAATATAGATCAATCAATCTATTGATTTTTATCAACTTTTCCTAAACCCTTGTCTATTCTTCTTTTGTGTTCAAATAGAAGAAGTTTACATGTTTGCGCTTTTTCAATTACAATGTCTCTCTAAAATTCATCAATCTCTAATAACTCCTTGTGATGTACAATTCTTCAGCTCTGAGGACATCGGTGAGTAGAAAAGAGGAAATAAAATTCGTACACAAACAAAAAAATAATGAAGTGGAATAAAACATTTATATTTTAATTAATGCAAACAGTCTTGTATTTCCATGATAATGTGCAACTTTTGCATTTTTAATGAATAGCAGCTTTCACCGTTCAATTTGTGCTTTTGACTAATTAGTTCTTTTGAGGTTGTTCTCGTCAACTCAACAAATCAATGCGTGTTATAGCCATTTGCATGGTGAAAATAGTGTGAGCCAAGTATTATTTTACCAACTCTACCCACTAAAACTTACAAATAATTATCACAGTTTCATGTCTAGTAAGGAATTAATAGTATTGAGCGACAATTCCAATCATAATCGAATAACTTTTTACCAATCTACCATGCAAATTTTTTTACTTATATTCTCAGCACTTTAATTTTTCAATTTTATCGATTGGGGTCTTCCTCTTGAATTAATTTTCGTTTATAATGTTCACCCCCTTCTATTTAATTAGTATGCTAACAAGTTGGCCTACTTGCACCGGAGACATTCTCCAATTGGTGCCTTGCCTAGAAAAACATTCATAAAGTCCATTTTCTTGGCCGACCATCTTTCGGTCCCGTCACTCGAAAGGACTCCAAATCCACGTTCTAGCCCACATTAATTGGTTGAAAAATCCGTATGCAAGGATAAACAAATCGATAGTTAAATCGCAAGTTGTAAAAGTTAATGTGATTGATAGAGAGATGAAAGCAAATCAATCAAACCATTTTTGTTTTACTGCTATTTTAATTTTTTAAAATTTTTGGACTTGCATCATAGGGAACCCTCTCTCTCTCCCTCCCCGCCCCCCGGTTCATAAAGGGGGCAAAGATCATACTTTATTTGGAGTAATTATTGAACTTTGAGAACACAATCGATATACCCCTCAAGATTGTTATAGTACTTTAATATAAACCATGCTTTCATTTAAAGGCTTATGATAGCAGTAGTCCAACAAAATATTAAATGATATAAAGTAGGAGGTCCGAATCTAAATTTTCTAGCCCTCATATTCGCCTTCCTTATTATATATTCTCGCATTCAGGCCAAAATCCAACTTAGGCACACGGGGGAGCATTTAAATATTTAAATGTTTTAACAATGCCTTTATATAATAGTTTGATATTTTAGAATAGTTGATTAAGATATCACGGAATTTTACATAGTATCAGAGTAGTAGGTTCGAGTCCAAATTTTTTTTCAAGCTCTTTTATTTGCCTCCCTCACTATATATTCATTCTCAATACTAGGCTAAAATTCGGCCTACACGTGTAAGGTAACGTTACAATATTTCAATGTTTAATCACGTTTTTATCTAACAATTTGAGTTTTTAGAACACTCGATGGCAGTACTACAAAATTTAACAAAGTTTATGGACAAAAAAAATAATCACCTTAATAAAGTGCAAGTTGGGCATTACATTTGTGGTTTCACGTTGTTAATAATTGAGCCCCCGGAATTGGGTTCTGCTTTCAATTATGAGATATAGTAACTTTGCTTTATTTATTTATTTATTTTATCATGGACTCTCTGTCTATCTCTCGCTCTCTCTCAAGATTGTTACAATGCTTAATATTAAACCACATATTCGTCTAAAAGGTCTAGTCGATAATAATCTTATAAAATCTTATATAATATTAAAATAGTAGGTCCAAGTCCAAATCCTTTTAGGCTTCTTATGTGCCTCCCTTACTACATATCTTTGTGCTCAATATTAGACCAAAATCTGACCTACGTGTGTGAGGGAACATCATAATATTTAAATGCTTAACCATGCTTTTGTATAATAGTTTGAGTTTTTTAAGCAGCCGATGGCGGTCTCATAAAATTTCACAAAGTATCAGATAAAAAAAGAACGAAATTTTACCTTAATAAAATGCAAGTTGAGCATTACATTTGTGGTTTAATGTTGCTAATGATTGACCACGCAGAATTGGATTTTGCTTTCAATTTTGAGAGATAGAGTAACTTTGCTTTTTATTGTATTTTTTATTTTATTTTGGACTATCTCTCTCTTAAGATTGTTACAATGCTTAAATATGAAATCACACCTTCATTTAAAACCGTAAGTCGGCAGTGGTCCATGAAATCTTACGTAGTATCAAAGTAGGAAGTCTGAGTCCAAATTTTTCCAAATTCCTTATTCGTCTTCCTTGCTATATATCTTTGCACTCGATACTTAGCCAAAATTTGGCCTACACATGAGGGGAATGTTATAATATTTAAATATCTAATCAGATTTTTATCTGAGAGTTCAAGTATTTTAAGTAATCAATGGCGGTCGCACAAAATTTCATAAAGTATTCAGTCAAAAAGAGTGAAATTTTACGTTAATAAAAGTAAAAGTTGGGCATTCCATTAGTGGTTTAATGTTGTTAATAATTGACCCCCGGAATTTTTGCTTTCAATTATGAGAGACATAGTAACTTTGCTTTTTTATCAATTTTTTTTTATATCTTGGACTCTCTCTCTCTCTCTCTCTCTCTCTCTCTCTCTCTCTCTCTCTCTCTCTCTCTCTCTCTCTCTCTCTCTCTCAAGGGGCAAAGTTAATCTCAAAATAATCATATTTTATTTGGAGTAATTATTGAACTTTTTAAAAACCCAATTCACACCCCCTCAATAATATTACAATGTTAAAATATTAAACTATGTTTTCATCTAAAAGTTTAAGTTTTCAAAACAACCGGTAGTGATCTCACAATATCTTACATAATATCATAGTAGGAGATCCGAGTCCAAATCTTTCAAAACCCCTCATATACCTCCCTCATTATATATTTTTGTTGCTTAATATAGGGCCAAAATCCTATCTAAGCTTGAGGGGAAGTGTTACAATATTTGAATAATCAATCACCTTTTTATTTGATGGTTTAAGTTTTTTAGATAGTTAATTGTGGTTCCACAAAATTTTATATAATGTCAGAGAAGGAGGTTCAAGTCCATAACTTTCTAAAATTCTTTATTTACCTCCTTTATCTAAATCCAATCTAAGCGTGAGAGAGATTTTTACAGCAATTTATTTATCTAAACATTTGAATTTTTAGAATAATCATGGTCGGTCCCACGAAATTTCACAAAGATATCTGGTAAAAAGAAGAAGGAAAGAATGAAATCTCACCTTAAGTGCAAGTTGGCATGGCCTTTTATCCCTTGCCAGATTATCTTTTTCTTAACTTGTCTTGCACGTCTTTATACAAGTAATCCAAGTGGACGATCATGGTTTTACCTAAAGCTTGTGGGTTAGGTTGTCCTTGTCACTGAACAGTTATCGGGGGCGAGCAAAAGTGCTTATGATTATTTGTTATGTTAAGGATTTTATTAACTTTACATTTGAGGGAGTTGTTGAACTAGCAAATCTCCTCGGACCGCGAAATACGCTCTCGTGCTCAACCTGTGTCGCCTCTAATGGCGACAGGGTTTTCAAAGTGTTGACAAGTTGGGGTCTTGAGATGAGGTCTCCAAATCCAATTGTTGGTTCGAGTAAAATAGGGGCTAATTGCATAAAGCATGACTTCTTGGCCCGTGTGGTCACGTGACGTGAAGTATCTTGCTATGAAAATCATTATACTTTATTGCTTTCCTATGGCTTATAGGAATAGGTTTTGGCATAGAGGATAAACATGAACATGGAGCATTTATCCGTAGAGTAAGGAGGGTCCATGCAATTTGACAATGCAAGGATCATGTGATTGGATTGTTATTACATTATAAAATTTGCAAGAGGGTGAAGATTTTTTATGGGACTAGGATAATGATCGAGACCCGTTTTTTGCATTTCTTGTTTCTCACGATGAGAAGTGGTTGATAATTGATAATATTATGTAATAAAGAATCGAGGAGGATCTAGGAGGAGTAGTAGGAGTCCGCTTTCTAAGTGAATCGAATAATAACGATAAGGATGGAAAAGTTTGAGTGGACGTAGTTGTTAGCAAGTATGTTCATTGTGCCATGACTCATTTCTTTAGTTTGTTTGATCCACTTGTGCAACTTCAAAAAGGAGAGAATTTTAAGTCTCTCAAACCCCTTTCTATTTATCTTTAGAAGTAGGGTGAAAGAAAGTCGATATGATATTCGCGTTGGTTTTTACGCACCCGCTTTTCATGGATTAGATAAGATGTGAGTCGAATCCTGAATAATTTGATTCAAACTGAAATTATTTGTGATTGATAACGTGGGAAAGTGAATTTATAGCGTGCACGTAAGGTTGCATGAATTTCGCCCTGTCAATGTATATGATAAAAAATCACCATGTCGTCAAGCAATTGCTATATTTATTGCGAGATTTTCGTGAATGTACATGAGATTGCATCAATTATACATTACATAAATATTTAAATGAAAAAAAAAACTATTCCATAACCCATAAAACAAGGGAATGTATGACTGCGCTGACCTTAACCATAACCTTTGACATTCTTTCAATTAACATTGACAACTAATGATAATTATACCTGCACAATGTTTATTATACTAATTTTTGAAGGAAGCATGCTCTGGTGGTCTATGATTTGCCCAAGTTAGCATGAATCGGTGCAGAAATTCCTGAATAGTTATTGACTAAGATGTGCAAAGACAAGAGCAATATCACCATCGAGTCATTGGATGCGAGTCAATTTGTTCTGATTCATAATTTCCACTCTTCTCCGTCAAGATTACTGTTGGATAATGAAAACCCAATTTCATTGGTCCAAGCAGCTTTTGGAAACTTGGGGCAAGTGAAACGATGGGCCTTGTGCCAATGGTATCCGGAAGTGGTGACCCATTTAGATTCCTGTATCGCATGATAGAGAAAGCCAATTGGCAAGGTATCAGACCACCGAATAATAATAATAATAATAATAATAATAATAATAATAATAATAATAATAATAATAAAGATTGGCGAGGTATCATCTTTGGATGAACTGAGATTTACATATGTCCTTTCCTAACCTATGATGGCTTAAGCAGCTTTAGGACAACTTCGCCATGTACACTTCACCTGCTGAGCTTAGAAGAGAAGCATTGCAGAAAAGGACAAAGAGGACAGCTTGAGTTAAAAAAAAAAATCTACCAAAGCAAAAAAGGGATGGTCAAAACATGGAGATGTTATAGAGAAGAATGTGAAGGGTATCTAGAAATATGGTCCTAAAGCTGTCATATTGAGTAAAAGATTAGGAGGGGTGAGAAAATTGGTCGAGAATACCTCTTGACCGTTGCATAAAAAAATAAAAAGATTAGGAGGGCCATTGACTAAAGAAGTTTGAAACTTGATCGCATCGTGTTAATTTAATTGTAATGGATGACTTAACGAAGAAAGAGTGTTGGTAAGAGAAAACCAGCATGTAAAGATGAAATAGTCAAAAGCAACAAAGGAAAGCAAACGGAAAAAAAAAAGCATCAGTCAAAAAGTCAAAATTAAGGTGGGGGGTAGAAAAAGAGGAGAGATTGTGTTTGACCTCCCAAGGACATGTTCCCGATATTCTATCATGACCCAAAAGACATGGCATTGGCACCAAAGTTTACAACAATGTCATTTGCCAAGAGTGACTTTTTTTCTTTAGACTTAGTCAATAGATTCATGACATGAAAAGCACATCAAAGAGAATAAGTGTCCCCTTGAACAATCAAGAAAACAACTTAGACAAATACTAGGAAAATGGCACATTTGCAGTCATACTAATCCGTCTTAATGAAGAGACTTGCACTTACCTACCACTAGGGGTATAATCAAGCTGCATCGAGCCAATACACTATAAGCTTGAGCTTGGCCCACATACTATTGCTCAAAATCCGACTCGAGCTTGATCAATATCAACTATCATGCTTGAGCTGGACATGATTGGAAAATTAAGATAGTTGAGCTTGGCCCCGTTATGATCAACTTATAAAGAAAAACTCGAATGGAGCTCGAGCTTGACTTTTATAAGCTCGAACTTTTTGTAATTTTAAGTGTCTATTTTTCATAATAATTACATATATTTCATCAATTAAGCTTGCGGGCCTATTGTGCTGAAAATTACAAGCACAAGCTTGACTTTTATAAGATCGGAAATTTTGTAATGTTAAGTGTCTATTTTCATAACAATTACATATATTTCAACAACTAATCTCACGAGCCTATTGAACTGGTTACTACGAGCTTGAGCTTGACAAGGATAAAAAACTTGAGTAGTTCAAACTCGAGCTTGACCCGAAATTAGATGAGCAGATCTTGAGCAGTCACCAAGTCAAACTTGAGGCACTCGCGAGTAGCTTGACTCAATTTCACTCCATTAAACCACCGCACACCACTGGTGGAACCATGTATGTTACATGAGCCTTGCCCAAATCTGATTACGTTAATAGTTTCCTTATGGGAAGAATCAGAATCAAGAATGTCATTCCACCATCTCCTCTTGTTTCTTTCTATTTCAATAGTTTTCTTCGAAAAATGGAAAACATTTGATGGGAAATTGACACAAATAGTCCATGAACTTTTACCCAATATGTAATTTGGCTTATGAACTTTTGATTTGTTCAATGTAGTTCTTGAATATTAGCCCAACGTGCATTGTGGTCCATGAACTTTTAATTTGTTCAATATAGTTCATGAATTTTTTATGCATGTTTAATACAGTCCCTAAGCTGTATGAAAATATTCAACGCATGCACGTTAAGCTAAAGTTCAGGGACCGCATCAAAAAAATTTAAAATTCATTGATCAAATTATATATTGGACCAAAGTTAAGGACTGTTTGTGTCATTATCCCAACATTTGAATTACGATGAATTAGTGGAACCCGGATGTCTGGTTCTTGGGGAAACTGGTTTTGGGCTTGCCCAGTGTCCTTTTTCCGGCTCTTTATCGTGTTGACTCCAAGCCCGGCCCGTGAGCAGCCCTGGCCTCGTCCGCCCTCCACTTCTTCAGCTTCCTGCAATTGTCACCCCACGCCCGTTTGCTTCCGCGTCTTCATCGACTCCGACATGGTAAGACCCTCCCTCTCCGTGGAAATGGGAAGGAACTATCTTTCAGGGTGAAGAAGCAGCAACGCGAACGCTCCAAACTTTTTGGTAATACGCTCTTTCATCTTATAGATTCTAATGGTTTGACGGTCTCGGATGCAGAGGAAGAACGAGTTGTCCACGTTATTTCCGCAGAACCCAATACCGAAAACTTATCCATCATGCTGTAATAGATGTTTCAGGAACACTTTTTGTTGTCTTAGGTCCGTTCGTTTCGCGGAAAATATCATATTTCCAGAAAACATTTTCCTGGAAGTCATTTTCCAGGAAAATAACTATATTTTCCGATGTTCGACCAAAACCTAAAATTTGAGCGGAAAATATTTTCCACTGTTCGTTAGCTCATTTAATTGTTTGGTAAAAATTATCAAAAATTAAATTTTAATATTTTTAATTGAGCAAAAAATTAATTTTATTAATTTTATATTTTTTTAAAATGAATTTTTAATTATTTATATTTTTAAAAAATCGAAATTTTTATTATTTATTATTTTTTCTTTCTTTTTCTTTTTCTTTTTTTCTTTGTCTTTTCCTTCCTCCTTCCTTCTCCTTCTTCCTCCGCCGGCGCCTCCTTCCTCCTCCTTCTTCCTCCTCCTTCCGCCGCCGGCGCCTCCTTCCTGCTTGACGATGGCCGGCTGCCTGGCGGCCGACCAAGACCCGGTGGCTAGATCCGGCGAGCTCGAGGCTCGGCTGATCTCGCCCGAGCTCGCCGCGAGCTCGCCGGATCTGGCGGTAGAGCTCGGGCTCGCCTGGATCGGGAGCCCGAGCCGCCAGATCCGGCGAGATTTGGCGAGCCGCGAGCTCTGCCCAGGCCGGCGAGAGCTCCGCCTCGCCCTATCTGGCGGAGGCCCGATCTGGCGAAGAGATCGAGCTAGGCGGAGCCTCGCCGGCCTGGGGCGAGGTCGCCGGCCGCGGCCGGTCGCCGGACGCCGTCATGGCCGGTTGCCGGCACCGCCAAAGAAGAAGTTGAAAAGGAAGAAAATAAATTAAAAACTCAATTTTTAAAAAAAAGAAAAAGAAAGCATAAAAATAAAACGAAAATGTATTAATAAAAAGAAACAAGAGGAAAGAAGTCATGGAAAACGTTTTCCACACTTTAAAGGTTGTTTTTTCCAATGATGGAAAACATTTTCCTTGACTAGTTTATTTTCCGTGAAACGAACGTCGGAAAATCCGGAAAACATTTTCCCGGAAGTTATTTTCCGCGAAACGAACGGACCCTTAGTTAATAGGTGTTCGTTGGCAGTCCCGTGCCGAGTTACTGGAAAAATTTCGAAGAATGCATTTTGTGCGTTTGATGAAATGCTCTGGGAGAAGTGTGATCTTAATTAGGTTGTTGGTGGCGGCGATGAATTTACTGTGGCTTTGGTGGCAGCAGCTGCGGCGAGGGGAACTGGGTGGTGGAGATGATGGTGGGTGGGATGATGGACATGGTGGTTGGATCATGATTGTAGGGAAAACTATATTATATGAAAAAAGTTAGATAATAGTATCCATTTTCACGCCGGACGATTTGCTGTTTACTAACGAAATGACGGAGGTTACCATTGTGGAATTACTAACAGATTTGGAAAAATTACAATTAACTTTGAAAATTACCAATCTCATTCGAAACACCCCGGTTTCAGCTCATGGAGTTTCAAACTTTTCACTTACATGTCCCTTCCCTGTTTGATCGGATTGCTTGGTGACGAAGCCAGCTAAGTGGTTCTGTTTTCTTAACGCCATAAGATTTATCTTCTATGTCATTTTTTGTGTGTGTAATATCACTTGTATTTAATCACTGAGAATGGCCATCCTTCCTACACGAGAAGAGGAAATGGGGGGTTCGAATCTCTATATTCTCAAAGGTATTGGGTGGGGATGATTTAGTTTTAGGTATGGATTTCGACTCTCACGTCCTATAAAGAGGCAAGACAAAAATTTTAAAATGAAAGTTAGAGTAGGAATAAAATGAAGACCGACAAAAGAAAAAAAAAAATCGCTTGTATTTGATTAACCTATGGATAACTAGCTCGTCGGACAGGAACGTGGATAGTTATCAACTTACCGAACTCTGTCACTTCTTTTGCCTATCATGCACTCGAGAAAATTAAAGTTTATTCCTTGGTACTATACCTTCAGAAAGAAGAGATGCTATCTTGCTTTGTTTGATTGAATACACTCGCCGGTGCAAAGGCCCATGAAATTCAAAGATACTTGATGGTGTACTAGTGAAATATTGAAAATTCGAAAAAGATAAACTGATGTGGCACTCCACCTCGCAATTCCATCCGCATGTTTAATAGAAGAATCAACTCGAACAAACAAACAAAAAAAAAATGGAGAATTTAAGGATCTCATGACACAAAAAATTATTTAGAGACTTGATTGAACATCATATAAAAGTTTAGGAACATTGGGTAGCATGGACACCATGGCCCTCACTTGTGGCCGGAAAAGGCGACCCTCGCTTAGGTGAGGCTGGCCGTCTCTTGTGGCCTAAGATCAACCATAGGCTAAAAAAGGCAAAGAAAAGAAAAGGAACAAAATATTGACTAAATTGAAATTTTACATTAACACTAGTCATGTCACGTAGAATGGTCGGTATCCATGTCAACAATTTCCAACCAAAATTCATCACATCGGAAGAACCACATTGACAAAAAGTTTATGATTAAATTGATTAAAATAAAAAGTTCAAAACTGAATTGGCATCCATACAATAGGATTATGATTTTTTAAGTAATTTTCCTAAGTTGTATGTGTAACAGACAACACTTTATTCACGTGCTTGAATTTGACTAGGCAATACAATATTAAAAGTAGTTGATGGACTTATAGCAAATATTTAATATAAATTTTAAATTTTGACTTTGTTCAATTTGATCCTTGTACTCTTTTGAATTGAACAAATTTTGATCCGCACATTCAATCTCAGGCTAAACCCAAGCCAAATAGAGGGTTTTGATAACAACCACGCATGACAAATTTAATGGGAAATCGATTCTATAATTTAAGTAGTTTGATTTGTTTTTATAATTTGTATGTTAAAAAAATTACGAGATTATCGTTTCTCTTGTATATATACGTAACTTGACCAATGAAATGGTATCCGAGGGGAAATTTGCAAAACACTTCTGTTCTCATTTGTTTTGACGATGAGTTGACTAAGCATAAAATATGGGAATGAGACGTGTACACTTATGGTGTGTGTCTTTCCAAGAACAATTTCTAATTAGAAATAATTTTTTTTTTATTCTGTTCATCGAAATAATTTTTAAGTATTTTAAGGCGTTGGTAACTGTTCAATTTTTTTTTTGAACAAAAAAGAAACTGTTCCAAATTTTTATTTTTGGAATAGTATTGTGTTTGGTATCGTTTTCAAAATTTCTAATCTAAACCATTTTCTTTTATTTTTTAAAATAATTTTATTACTTTTTTTTTCTTTTCTTTGTCTTTTTTTTTTCAAGCTTTGGCTGGTCGCTGGCCTCGATATGATTGACAACCAAAAATGAGGGTCGGCAACCTCGCCGAAGTGTCATTGGCCCTCGGTGAGGCTGCGCCTCGTTGGCTAAGCCTCGCTGGTAGCTGGGCAAGGCTCGGTTGTTGCCGGAGGGGCTCGACCTCGCTAGATAGCCATGGCTTGGCTGAGCCTTGCCTAGCCAGGCGAGGCTTGTTAGTGGCTAGATGAGCTTTGCCCAGCTAAGCGAGTCTCGTCGGTGGCCGGGGGAGGCTTGAGTGATGCTTGCTTGGCCACAAATGAGCTCATTGGATCTCACCCCGACTTGATGAGCATCTGGCAAGCTTGTTAGATCTTGCCCAACTGGTTATAAATGACTGGCGGTGGTGGATGGTGGCGGCGGCAACGGCGACTGATGGTGGTAGTGGTGAAGAAGAAGAGAGAATGAAGAAGAACAAGAAGAAAAGAAAAAAAAAATAAATAAGAAATTTGGGTTGACTTGATTTTGGAATTGTTCTCGGGAACAAAGAAGTAACTTTTTTTTACTCATTGATTTTATTCCAAATGTAATTCTAATAACAAAATTTATTGAACAAATTTATGTTCCAAATTTAGTCCTGCAAATAAAAGAACATAATCAAACACTATTAAGTTGGCAAATGAGTCCTTAATAAGCAAGTTTTACACTTCCCCTATGGGATTCATATATGAGAGCCATCGAGAAACCATTACATATTTCATCGGTTTTGAAATATTAGAAAGTAATGGCTTTGATAATAATTATGACTACCATGAAAGCCGTGTAACGATTTTACAGTGGTCGGCTTCATAATGGTTTTATAACGGCTTTGTAAGGTTGATTTATTTCTTCAGGTACTCTTCATTAGTCATATTCTCTTTCATTACTTTGAACATAATTGAAAAGAGATATCGATATATCAAAACGAGAATCTTTCTTCTTTTTACATATGTTTTTTTTTTTCTCTTTGCGAGGTTATACATATAACGTTGTTCATTCTAATACTCGGTGCGGAGTATAGAAGATCTGTTGTATCTTAAAGAATAGCTGCTAGAGTCTTATGCACTGAGTTTCGTACTCTGAGGGGCGAAATTATTCTTAACGACGGTGCTTGTACGTCTCAAATAATTGATTATTTTGTCATCTTTTTCAATAGATTTCTGACGATTGTTATTTTTTCATAATATTTAACATTTTTCCAAAGAAAACATCGTAGAAACTTGGCATAGGACCTGAATATTGTTTCTCTTGTATATCTATGGACCTCTATCAATTAAATGGTATCAAAGGCAAAACAAAACACGCCTGTTGTCATTTGTTTTAGACAATGAATAGACTAAACATAAAATATGAGAATGATAATATGCTATCTATTGGGATATAATACGCGGAAATGATAGGATCTTGCAATTTACGTTAACGCGAAATTACCAGAGGAATAAACGAGAAAAATAAGGATACCATAAATTTACGTGGTTTAGTCCGAGTATCGATACTTACGTCCACGGGAAGAGCCAGCAGCAAATAATCCATTATAATAGGAGAATCAGAGTTTACAATCACTCACACGCTTGAGTGTTTCCCATACCTAGATTTAACTCAAAATCCAAAGTGTATATAAATAAACAACTCACTTGAATATAAACTCATGGCACAAAATTACCGCGCGTTCAAGCTCGAAACAAAACGCTCAACGTACGCCAAAATCAGGAACTTTAGCGTTTGTATTTGGTCCGCATATGTACGGCTTTGCGTATCTCTTCAAAGCTTCATGTGGCTTCAAAGATCATAGACGTGCAGGTTTTCAGCTGCTCCACGCGCAAAGAAAGAACTCGTATTCCGCTAAGATATATATATATATATATATATATGTGCCCAAAGAAGAAAATCTTCTTTTATCTTTTATTTCCTCTTTTGTCTTGTTTTGCACATCCAACGAATTTCCTCATCCAATTTGAAATTTACTTGGGAAATATTTATCAACAAAATTCGGTATAATAAATCGTCATCCGAATTCAAACTCGAGACATTAATTTAACACTATCCACGGAAGATAAAACATGAGAATGATTCGAAACATAGTTAGGTCGAGAATGGGACAAGTGCATTTAAAAAGTAATTTTTGGACTTTCCCCATAGGATTCGCATATGAGAGTGACCGAGAACATCGCAGAAACTTCCATATTGGTGCGCATGTCACGTACCACCATAGTACTGGTCAAGCGGTTCGAGTATAATATTTTCAGGACTCCGGAAATTATTGACGGGTAGCCTTTAGTTATCATCTGCATATAGAATCAATGTCATGACAAGTGGAGTCTCTAGCTAGAGAGAAGTTCATACAGAACTCGCAAAATTGCCTTTCTCCATCACCGATGACTTCTCGTCAATGTTAACCATACGGTATATTGTAAAAATATATTCTGAAACGAAACAAGCGCGTAGACCGGAAGCATACTAGTATTCAAGTCAACAAAACAAGTTCTTTTTGGCCAAGGGATAGGATCCATCACTCAAAAAGCAGAACAAGATTTGCGAATCGTCTCCTTTTCTCATTTGTCTTTATCGATGAGTTGAATAAGCATAAAATCTAAACAATTTCTTAGCTGCTGTAAAGATTTCGGAGAAGTTAAGATCAACATCTGATTCATAAAATGACATGCATGCGTTGAAGATAAAATATCGGAATAACACATCAGAATTTGGTTGAGAATAAGACGTATACATTTAGTTAGCTATTTGCGCAATTTCCCAGTGGGATTCCTATGCGAGAGCCGCCTAGAAACGTAGGAGAATCTTAGCGTATGACGTCAAGGGCTCTTCCTCAATAGTGCGCATGAGTTGTACTATAATCCAGGTCAAGTTGTTCAAGTTTAATATTTGAATCAATTATTGGCGGGTATAGCCTTTGGTTATCGTCTGCAAATAGAACCAAAATCATAACAGGCGGAGTCTTTACCAAAGAACATCGTAAAATTGATGTGAAAACTAACATGATTTGGCAATAAAATTAACGTGAAACAGAGAAATAAATATGAAAAAATAACGAACACCAGCAATTTATATGGTTCGATTTTAATGCCAGTACAAAAATAAAAGTGAAACGGGCGGTTTTATTTATAGTATGCTCGTAAGCCCCTTCTTTTTCGTATAGCCAGTGGGAGTGCTCCTCTATACGCAATATAAAGAAAGTCCGACAAGTCAAACCCGTCTAACTTGGATAAAAGATTCTCTATTAACCGATCAAGACGAGGAATCTTTACAAGCTGTACATTGACATCTCCTCTATATCCTCTGTTTTTTTTTTGGGTCGAAATAGGAAATATTATAACATTGAGTTAAAGGATTACAACAGCCCGAAGCATGGGCATCTGTGTACAGAAGATCCAAAAGGAGGGGAGGGGGGACGAAGCCCGGTTCAGTAATAAGTTGCCATGATAATGGTCCTTAGCAGCCCAATTAGCCATAAAATTGGCTTCGCGCCTACAGTGATGAATTGTTAGGGTAAGGAAAAGGGAAAGCTTGGCCGCCGCTTCTGCAAGTAAAGGACGCATCTCCCATGGCGTCAATGGTGGATGGTGAACCGCATCTATCAAAGCAAGACAGTCAGATTCAAGCACAAGCCAGTCTTGATTTTTGCCATGCTGAAACAGATAGTCAATAGTGATCAAGAACGCCTAGATCTCACTGTGCAGAGCCGAGGTTGTTGAGAAATCGCAGGTAAAGCCGTGGAGGAGAGTTCCATTGTGATCTCTGAGTATACATGCCATAGCTCCTTTAGAACTCGTTTGTTGATATGCCCCATCAATATTGATTTTCACTTCGCCAGGATCTGGTGGTCGCCACAGCAGATCTGATTGGGACGTAGCTCGGGCTGTACGCACCAGCGGTTGGGATGAAAGCGATGATATCTGTACCTGGGCGAGGGCTTCCTTGATGACCCTTGATGAGTTTGGCCGTTGTTGGTGAAATATAAACCCATTTCGAGATTTCCAAATTTGCCATAACAGTGCAGCGATGATCTCCACGGCAGGTAATTGACTCTGGCTTTCAAGCTGTTATGTTAACCACTCATCCATTCTCCTGACTGATCGTGGTGCAATGTGAATGCCAATGTGTGGATGTGACCAAACCCGATGCGTCCATGGACACAAAAGAAAAAGATGTTCTATGGTTTCTGGTTTGTTTTGATTACATATAGGGCATGTTGGTACTGCTGTGATGTGCCTTTGAAATAGATTATCTTTTGTAGCTAGGGCATTATAACAAACTGACCATAAGAAAGGGCGAATTTTGGGGGGTAATTTAACATTCCAAATGGCTTTCCAAAGAAGCGTAGGAGGTTTGTATGATGAGGATGCTTGGTTATGATGAGTGCTGGTTGTGTGTTGTCGTATGGTATGGTAGGCGCTTTTGATTGTGTAGTTGCCATTCTGAATTTTTGTCCAAATAATATAATTAGTAGCATAAAGAGGGCGCACCTGTATGGAAAGAATTTCGGTGATTGTGGGGGCATCAAAGTTTTGAGTAAGAAGGGGGGATGTTCTAGTTGCTGTTGGTTGAGTTGAATAGGTCAGCTACCATTTGTGGAGCATCACAAGCAACAGGACCTCCTATAACCCCGATTGGAAGCCAACGATCTTCCCAAATTTTAATAGAATGTCCATTACCAACTTACCATTGCAAATTAGGTAAAATAGCATCCCTTCCAAGAAGAATACTCCGCCATCCCTAGGATGGTTTGGAACCCTGATTAGCATGCAGAAAGTCCTCAGAGTGAAAATAAATCCCTTTCAAAAAAGGTGCTCCATAAGGAGGTTGGACGCTGAAGTAGTCTCCATGCTTGCTTACCAAGCATGGCTTTATTGAAGTCAAGCAGATCACGAAAGCCGAGACCCCCATTGTTCTTGCTCCTTTTAAGAGTTTCCCAATTCTTCCAATGTATGCTCGATTTCTTTCCGTCACTCTGCCACCAAAACCTAGCAATTTTCTGCTCGATGGACTTGCAAATGGACACAGGTATCTTAAAAATTGACATGGCATACTGAGGTATTGCTTGTACGACAGCCTTTAGTAAAATTTCCTTACCACCCTTAGATATCAAGGTTTCTTTCCACCCTTCTATTTTGGCATTCACTCTTCCCAATAACCAAGCAAACATCTCTCGCTTAGATTTGCCCCAGTCATATGGTATACCAAGATATTTACCGGCCTTATCTAACACAGGTATTCTGAGTTCTTGAGCAAGATTTTCCTTAAGGGTAAGAGGACAATCTTTACTAAACAAGATTCCGGATTTATTCCTATTAACTGCTTGGCCAGTAGCAAAGCAATACTGATTGATGATGTTGGCCAAATTCTGACATTCAAGTAATTTACCATCTAAAAAGAAAATTGCATCATCTGTAAAAAACAGGTGAGATAAAGTGGGACACCACCTGTTCAATTTGATGCCTTTGAGAAGCCCCATGGTAACTGCTTGATTCATAAGATGAGATAGAACATTCGCCAATAGGATGAATAGATAGGGTGAAAGAGGATCACCCTGTCGAATGCCTCTGGATGGTTGGAAAAATCGAAGCTGTTCACCATTAAATTTAACACTAAAGGATACTGTCGTTATACACTGCATAACCCAATGTACCAATGTAGTATGAAAACCAATCTTGAGGAGATAATCTTGTAGGAAATCCCACTCAACCTGGTCATATGCTTTCTGCATATCCATTTTCAAAACAGCTCGAAATTGACGCACACATTTTCTGATTTTAATATGATGAAGCACCTCCTGCACTATTAAGATGTTGTCTTGTATTTGCCGTCCACTCACAAAGACACTCTGTTCCCTAGATATTAGGTTAGAGAAATAGGGCTTCAAGCGGTTTGCAAGCACCTTATAAATAATTTTGTAGGCGTAATTGCAGAGGCTGATTGGACGATATTGATCGAGCCTTTCAGGATGAGGGACCTTGGGAATGAGAGAGATGATAGTCCGATTTAGATCAGGTGGCATGACTCCAGATAAGAAGAATTGTTGCACGAATAAAACTAGGTCATCCTGAAGAATATCCCAATGGTTTTGAAAGAATAGTCCATTTAAACTGTCGGGACCCGGTGCTTTAGTAACTCCCAACTGGAAAGTAGCATAGCGGACTTCCTCCTTAGTAACCGGAGCTGTCAGGGACAGGTTCATTTCCTCCGTGATTATACAAGGACATTGACTCAAGATAGGGCCATAGTCGCGATGCCCCATTGTCTGATAGAGAGTAGAGAAGTAATCAGTTGTCATTTGTTTTAAAAGCTGAGGGTCACGCACCCAAACCTCGTTGTCATCTTGCAGCATACTAATCTTGTTGCGCTGTCACCTTTGAATAGTAGTTGCATAGAAAAATCTAGTATTATTATTCCCCTATCGCAGCCAGTTTATCCTAGACCTCATAGCTCAATATTGTTATTCCTGCTGCCATAATTTCTGTATTTGCTATTTCAGGTGAGAGATCAGCGGCGCATCATAATGGTGATGGGTTTGGTTCACATACTGCTGAAGCTGCTGGTGTAATGCTGCAAGTTGTTGGTGACCCTTTGAGAACTTGTTTCTACTCCATTAAGCTAGAGCAGAGGAAACCACCTTTAGTTTAGAGGTAAGTGAGGAGTTTGTTGGATGTTTTGATCTCCATGATCAAGTTATAATGTCTCGGCAGTCTGGGTCCTGGGTCTAGAAGGCTTCGAAAACGAAGGGCCGAGTCCCGATGAGGTAATCTGTCAGTAATTAAAAGCAAAGGGCTATGGTCCGACCCCACAGCTGGTAAAGCAAACACTTCAGCCTCAGGAAAGGTAAGATGCCATTTCAAAGTGCAGAGAGCCCTATCTAATCTTTCCTTAACAAAATCATCACCAGCCCTATGATTCATCCAGGTAAATGAATATCCCTTACTTTCAATGTCCATGAGTGAACAATCAAACAATACATCCCTGAAAGATTGCATCCTCTGCGAGTTAGCCAAATGCTTACCAACTTTTTTCCAATGATAGAGAATGTTGTTGAAGTCACCAATACAAAGCCATGACAGATCGTTGGAGGCGCTGATGAGTCGTAAGGTTGCCCAAAACTAAAGGCGCTATTGAAAAGTGGCCGGTGCATGAAGATAGGTTAGACGCATCCTCACACCATTTATGATATCAGTACAGAAAACATCAAAAAACGCATGGGAAGAGCTCGCCAAAGAAATGTCTAGCTGGTCATTCCAATAAAGGGCCAGCCCACCAGCTAAACCAATAGGATTAAGAATAAAGGAGCAAGATTATCCTCTGTTGGTGCTTCATTGTTTATCTCCAAAAACTAATTTCACTTTTGAACAAATCAAAATCCTCCGAATGGGGGAGGTTTCGTAAACTTAACACGCAAAATTGTCTTCTTCCATTGTTGACGACTTCTCATTGACGCTGACCACATGGTATATCATAAGAATATGCTCTGAAACGATAGATGCTGCGTGGACTGTAACCACAGAAGTATTCAAGTCAACAAAAGTACATCTTTTGTCCAAAGGTTGTTGTCCATCATTCTAAACTAAACATGGTCCAGACCACGTTTTGGTATTTTTCAACCCTTTCTTGTTCCTCAGAAAAACATTATAATAACATAATACCACATTATTTCTATATATGACTGAATAAATTATATAGAAACGATCCAATTATTCTGGAAATGGTCAAGCCCTGTGCTTAGCTATAAAGAGGCCCAGCGACTTAAGCTAATTGACATCACAGCTTCAACTTTCTAAAAAAGTGGAAAGTCTCTTTTGCATTCTCTGTTTACTTCGTTGTTGAAAGACTGTAACCAAGAGAGGAACCCAACAACAAGGGAACTCGAATCATGCAGAACCACCAGCAGGTACATTTTCAAGTTTCAACCAAGAAAAGAAAATGGTATAAGCGATGTAGTCTTAGAATATGCCAGAACTTGTATCTTGTCATGGTTCTTTTTGTTTGCTTTGCCATCGAGCACACATAGCCCTGACCTTGGCTAGGAAAAAGAAAAAGAAAAATCAGTATGACTAGGATTTTATGCTCACTCTTTCTCCTACATATATTGAAGATGTTCGCATTCCTGTTGGATCAACTCCTTCTCCTTCTCAATCTGGAGGTGCTCCAAGTGCGTCATCCTTTGAAAGAGTTATTTCATTGTGAAATTAATATTTTGGGTTGGATCTGGATTGAATTGTTTTTCTCATAGACACTTTTCAGTTTCTGCAAGGAAAAAGTATCAACAAAATGGCCTGAAAAGTTCGTCCATTTTGCAGGAATATCGGAGGAGGTATTGGATGGACTCCGTTACTGACCATTGTTGCAAGCTACATTCCAGGGTAATTGGGAATCTGCTAAAAGTTTTTTTCAATAAGATCCTGCTTCAGAGACAGCGGCTATAACGAGCAGATCCGAAACAGTGCTTCACATAGCGGCTTTAAATGCACAAGACCAATTTGTTGAGAACATGGTTAAGCTCTTGTCTCAACGTCTGGATGTGCTCAAAACAGAAGATTGTAAAGGCCGCACAGCCCTCCACAATGCTGTCCTGTGTGGAAGGAGAAGGATGATCAAGGCATTAGTCCCCGTGTGATTGAATCCATTGTAGGTCTCATCTATGCTGGTCATCATGGTAAGATCACCATCACTCTATCTCAATTCCATCTGTTTTTGTCCCTTCATTCTAGACTTGGTTGATTTTCCTGGTCAACTTTGCCAGCCATTGTCCTTTATCTAGTTGAGCGACACCCTCGCTTCCTTCTCATGAAAGGCCCAAAAGAGAGACCACACTATACTGGGCGCGTTGGCGAGGATGCAGTCTCACTTTCTCAGTGGAACCAGGCTCAGTGCTTGGGAAGCATTGATATAAAAATGTCAGTACCAGGACTCGAATCCCTTCTTTGCTGATTTCCTTCAGTTAGATCATACTTGACTCATCACCTGCTCTTTTGTATCTGAACTGAAGGTATTCCCGTGGACTTGACCTACAAGCCAACAGATGAAAATTCGAGGAATATGCAAAACTCAATGGATTCGGGTCGGTTTGCATTTCCACAGTTAGGACCTTCCTCGATCTTAAATCAATTTTCTTAGATTGACCCCCTCCCTGCTAGCAAAGGAAACAGAAAACGATTGCTTCTTTGTAGGATATATCATGGTTACTTGACCTAATATTAGTTAAAATAGTGGCCAAACTACTTTATGGATCAACTGTCACGTGGGAACCACATATTATTCAACCAAGGGCATAAGTATTGTATAACTCACTTAGTGGACAATATAACGAGCCATTATGACGCAAATAATATGGGAGGAGCCGCGAAATGAAGCGAAGCTACTATGACTGGGGTCCTTTATCCTCATCATATCTCTATAGCGGGTCACTTACAATCCCAACTATTGATCCATGTGAATGTGACTATTGATTATTTTGATATTTGTGACTATCAAGCAATAAGACTGTCGGGACACCAGTGAGTATAATTTATCTGGAAAGTACTTCATTCCATGCACACACTCACACGATGATTTCACATTTGCTAACCTGATTCTCTCTGTAACCTTATTGTAGCACTTCAATGTCTTGCAACGGTCACTTTGGAATGCTGACGAAATTGTAGATACGCTTCTATTTTATAAAGACAGTCTTTGTCTCTAGCCATCTCTATCTCCAAGCAAAGTTTCTGGCTTGTTTGTTTTTGACTTCTTTATAAGTAGAAAAAAGTTCCCAGTTAATTTTTTTTTGTTTTGGCTGTATTTATAAAAAATGAGTTTATTTGGTCCAGTGCCTGTATAGACAAATCCTTATACATTCATCATTGGATGAGTGATGTGTATTTGAAGTTAGTTTTGTAACTAAATTTTACCACATGCCAACCATCCAAAGATGTATGTGTAATTTATTTTTCAAATTGGCATTTGACCTAATAAAAATCCTTCAGAAAATTATTCAAACTCAAAAAACATTAAATATCCCCCGGCCAATATTTGTGTGTTTTGAAAGATTTCACATTCACCAAGTTCTAATCACAAGAGGCACATAATTAGTATAGAAGAAGAAGAAGAAGAAGAAGAAGAATACTTGAAATTGCAAATTGAGGCGAAATTTGATGTTAACCTAAACACATCCCATGGCTAATTGTTCTAAGTAGAAGATATTGAATAAGAGTTTTGTTAACCTAGGACTTCTCCGTCAATCTTGAATGGTGAAATCATTCGCTTCATCATCTCTATCATGCATTTTTTTTTGTTGGTAAATGTAAGAATATATTGAGCTTAAACCAAACTATACAAGAGGGTACGGTGCCAAAAACTTATACTCATAATGACAACAAGTCAGAATGAGTGGAAGGGAGCCGAAAGAAAACAAGGAAGACCGCCAACAAAGCAGTAACAAAACAAACAGAAGCCAAAACAGCCTAAATAGCAGGCACTAACAACTAGCAAAAAGAACGGGAGCTAGGGGAGCAACAAGGCCGGAAGAGATGTAAGAGCAAGCAATCACATAATCGCATCCACCAGCACTAGATCAACAACCAGCTAGTCGCCAAAAGGGAGGAGCCACCAAGGAGAACCTATGTTGCACGGACACGTTACACGTGCTTCCATGTCGTGTTCGACACGTGTCGGAGCGTGTCGGACACGTCGACACGCTCGGACACGCGTTGACCGCATGTCGGATTTGTCGACACGTGGTCAACTTTCGTCGACACGCGTGTCTGAAAGACAATGGAGGGTGGAGGCGAGGGTGAGGGAGCAGAGATGAGGTCGCGAGCTTGCGACGGTGAGAGACAGCCAGAGAAAGAGCAGAGACTGAGGCAAGGGACGTGAGGTGGAACTTCTCGAGGGAGGCACGCATGGGGGAGGGCAGTGGTGGCGGTGGCAAGGGGGAGGAGTTCGCGGCGGTGTGCAGCCTCTCGGTGCACAGGGACCGCGCATTCCATCCCTGGGAAGTCACTTTCACCGTATTCAACGTGAGCCACCTTCTTTTTCGATCCCTTTTCACTGAAATTTTTTATGGGTTACTCCCTTTTCCTCTCCTTCGGCGAATGCTGGTGCTTTTCTTGATCGAGTCTTCAATGCTTTCGGAGATAGGTGTCATGCGGTGAGGAGGAGGAGAAGAAGGCGTTGCTAGGGTTTTGAGAAGGAAAATAAAAGAATAAAAAAAGGGACTTGGCGTGTTGGAGGGAGGGGGAAGTGACAAGAGGGAGGGGGAAGTGATGGGCTGATAGCTTGTCAGGTGGCGAGGGAGGGAAAAAAAGTGAAAAAAATTTGGGGGTGGGGAAAGAGATGAGAGAAAAAAAAAAGGAGTTTGGGCGTCCGGGTGGGGGGGGGGGGTGGGGGGTGGATTTCGAAAAATAAAAGTAAATTTGGGACAATGAAATAAAAAAACCTAGAATCTTATCGAAAGTGTTGAATGATTAGTGTCCCAGCGTGTCGGAATTTTCTATTTTTGAGAAATGACGTGTCGACGTGTCGCGGGTCTGTGTCGCGTGTCGGTGCAACCTAGAGGAGAACCGTAGCAGCCAACAACGAAAGCCAGCCAGTCGCCGAGTGGACGGATCCAATAGTAGCACAGACTAGCCCACCGAAGTCACCAACCATCACAACCAGAAGCTTCCAGCAGCAAAACACTAGGAGGTAGCAAGGCGAAACCTTCAACGTAGCTCCAAGTCCAGAAAAAGAACCAGCGAAACAACGCAACAAGAACAGCAACCAAGGTAACCAAGGCATCCACCACTAATTAGGAAAGACCAGGGCCGTAGAAGAGAAAATGGAGGGGTCGAATCCCCACATACATTGGAGCCTCCTATTTCTTGGGTTATCAACCACATTTCTGAAGGTCAAAACCTTGTCCCTGACCACTTTGATAAGATGGTTTTTCAAAGCCGAAACCACCAACACTTCTCCCCTAAAAATAATACTATTCCTCTTCTTCCAAAGCAAATGGCACAGGGCACCAAAGGAGAATTGGGCAATGTAGTGAAGGAAATCCTTACCTGAAAGGAACTTCAAAGCCCATTGGAGGTTCTTCGACCAAGACCTATTTTGCCACAGAAGATTGCATCTAGCAGCTCAGAAAAAAGTAAGACTAGCCGAGATGCAACACCCAAAGAAAATGTGATCGATAGAGTCGGGCCTAGAGTTACAAAAGGCACACAACCCACTGTCAATTCTACTATAGGAGAGGAGGAGAACTTGGGTAGGTAGATGGTTTCTGATAATCAGCTAGAGGTTGAATTGAAATCTAGGCACGATCGAATTGTTCCAAATAAGCAAGGCCCAAGGGACACAGTCCTTCCTCCTGACGGCTTCCCAAGCTGAGGCAACCGAGAAGACACCGGAAGAGTTTCCAAGCCAGCTAAACCGATCAGGGGTCTAAGATAGTGTAGGAAGGGGAAAATCCCATGTCTCCAAGAAGGTCTTGATGGTATGACCAGAAGGGGAGAAAAGGTCCGCCACCATCGCTTGTCTAAAGAGGCCCGAGCTATAGATAAGAGAGTCCGAAATAAATAAGTTCAATGGGCCTCTCAGGTGCCAATGGTCAAAACATAAGGACACTGATAAGCCATGACCAACTCTCCAAAGAAAGTGTCGCGACCTAAATTTCGGGTGCACCACCTAGGGTTTAGGCTAATGGACTACTAAGTCTTAAACTTAGCTAAGTCTCTCCCAAGCCCATACCAATTCGCGACTTACGTTCAAGTTTTTTTTTTTTTAAATGAATTTGATCTAAGAGTTGCCACTAATCGGTTTATGGTAGGTCGATTAGACACCTAAGTAAAATAATGGGAGAATTATTTTACTTCTACGAACTAGAGACTATGGGTACGGGGATTTGGTTACACTAAATTTTTCTAATGCCTTTTCGGTACCATTTCTTTTTATTTTCAAAAATATTTTTTTACAAGTAGTTTGAATTTATTTTAACCTAAATCATTATGATGTAAATGGGGTGATCACACAGATGCTCAACCATTATTAAACACTCAATGAATTATATAAATTGCATGAAAAGAATTGAACACACAAAGCAAGCAATTATTTTTTGGGTTTTCTTTTATCTTGAAATTAAAACATGCACTTTAACTACATGACCTAATTTTATTAACAAATAAATTTCTATTATGCAAACTATTTGACATGCACCTAATATTTTTTTTATTTTTTTTTATTGAAATTCGGAATTAATAAAACCCTAATTAAACTATCTAAAATGAATAACTTTCTAATTTATTTTAGGGATTAATTTGACTTAAACCCTATCCTATCTTAGAATTTTTTTTTTTGAAAAAATGAGATTATCAAGAAGTGCAAACATTACTTAAAAGTCTGTCTATAAAAAAAAATAAAAAAAATCCTAATCTATTCCAAAAATTATCTAAAAGTGCAATCCTAAAAACACAATCCTAATTTACTAAACCAACACACTCCGATGCAAGGATTTAATTTTTGATTTTTTTTATAGTGTTTTTCCAAGACAAGCAAATATCAAATAAACATTATATCTAAACAATCAAGATATTCATCAAATAAAGGATTAAAATAATCGAAAAAATAATCCGTTGTCTCACGGGTCAAATTAACGATTATTTTAGCCCTAAATATCACAACATATAAGAAAATTCAAAATAACTAAAAATTTGATCCGAAGTCTTACGGATCAAATTAATAATTATAATGATTTAACAATTAAAATACTATCAAAATGCCCAAAAATTAATATAATTAAAAAATGATCCGACGTCTTATTGATCAAATTAATGATTACAATAATTTTGGGCAAAACCCTTGCAGTTAATGCCTACAAGATTCATGAAATAAATATTGACATCCAATGTTCTAATTTAAATAACTAAACTTTTTTTAAAAAATGGAATTAAAAAAAAAAAAAACCACCTAAAGGAGGACTTGGAAAGAGGGAGTAACGGCGCCAATCAGCGAGGGACGGAGGGCAGGCAGGGGTGAGGCACTGGAAGTGCGACGATGTCGGGTGTTGAAATGCTATAAAAATTAAATATTGGTTATGAGAAGTTGTGCGACTCTAATAAAACGAAATAGTATAATCCTCAAGGGAAGTTATTGCTTTTCCGAAGAGGTGCGACTTATATAGAAGTTAAAAGGCGCTTTGATGGAAGGCACATATTGATAGAACGTATAAATAGAGTCTGGTCCTCTCTCCACTTATATGAACAACAATAACTGAAAAGAACTTGATATTCTCTCCTCCATCGATAGAATACATTAAAAAATTGTGGGTTAAGGGAGAGAAATCGGATTTCTTTATTTGGTTCAAGTTCTTTGATTTTCCACAATGATTATCATTAAGGGTAACGCTATGGATAAAGGTACGTCTTCATCTATTTGTGAAAATCATGAAGATCAAAGATTACTATTTTCTTTTGAATTTCCGCATCAAAGAATTATATGTATCATCTAACAATTGGTATCAGAGCATATTTTATGATCTCATGATTTTTCCGTTTATAGAAATATTATGATTTATGTATGATGATTTGTTGAACGATCCTGTTTATACTATTTGTTGTTATTGAAATGTTTTCGGAGGGTTATGTCGAAGAAAATCTGAATGATGGAACGTTTTCATGGAGAAAAGGACGAAAATGGAGGAATTAGCGGGAAACAGGGCCAATAAAAAAGAAGAAGAAGAAAGAAACGGCGAGTGAAGAAGGCGCGTGGGACCACGCGCACACTGCAGTTGCAGGCGTGTGGTCTCCATGCGCCCGATGATGCAGGCGCGTGTAGTGCTCGCGCATGAAGAAGGTGCGTGGGACCATGTGCGCATTGCAGTTGCAGGCGCGTGGTCTCCACGTGCTCGGCGCTACAAGCGTGTGCAGTGCCCACGCGTGCAATGCACGTGCCCACACGACAACAAAGGCGCGTGCATTGTACGCGCCCGCTGTTTTTACCACCTAATTACAGTTTTGCCCTCCTCTTTGATGGTTATTTATAGTTCTGCCCCTTGGTGCTTCAAAAATTACAGTTTTGTCACTGCGCTATTTACTGTTCTGCCCCTGTTTATTTATAATTATGATTCTCCCCTTGCTGATAATTTACCATTTTGCCCCTAGATTTTAAATTTATGGTTTTGCCTTTATGGAATTATGATTTTACAATTTTGCCCTTATGCTTTGATTACGTTTTTGTCCTTGTGTGCAATCTGGTAAATATTTGTATTTTACAATATTAAAAAGTCATATTATGAATGGTTTGTTAGTCACCAAAGTGGCCAAACCTTGAAATCTTTGGAATTTTTGAATTGTAAGTTGTTTTATTCAATTACCCATTATTAATTGATGCTATATATGAAATTGATATGTTTCATATCATTATTGGTGTTATGGGTATATTGAAGTTCATTTATTATAAGAACTTAGGGATTAACCCAAAGGTTAATTATTTTCTTATAATTCATGAACATGATAGTTGATAATTAATATGACTTGTTAAATTTGTTTGTATATCCAAAGATAGCAAATAAATTTTAATAAGATATATTTACAATTACCAAATAAAAGTTATTAGCATCATTATAGTTCATATATATTTATAGATCATAGGATCGCTCAAAGGAGAACTATAATGTACATGTGTAGTTTAGTTTGAATCTGATTAGGTGATATTCTCAAGGCATTAATGTATGAGTATTTTCTTGCATATTTGCAGTATCTGTACCTATTTCACTTCATTCGCATGCTTCATCTGTTCCCTTATTCAATAGGATGAATTTTCCTGATTGAAATGAATAAGTCCAGTTTCACTTAAGTGTCTTGGATCTTGATTTAGCGCTTCAAGTTGAGAAACCAGCTATTATTACTAATGAAAGTAGCGATGATGAAAAATCTTTCCATAAAGCTTGGGAAAGATTGAATAGACCGAGCTTAATGTTCATGCGAATGACAGTTATAAACAACTTAAAGACTTCTCTTCCTAAGACTGACAATGCTAAGGAATTTATGAAATTTGTGGAAGAGCATTCTCAAACTGTTGATAAGTCACTTGCTGGTACATTGATGAGCACACTAACCACCATGAAATATGATAGTTCACGTACCATACATGAGCATATACTTGAAATAACGAATTTAGCAGCAAAGTTAAGGATTTTAGGAATGAATGTGGATGAGTACTTTTTAGTACAATTTATACTTAATTCTTTGCTTCATGAGCAATATGGGCCATTTCAAATGAATTACAACAGTATAAAGGATAAGTGGAATGTGAATGAATTGGCAAGTATGCTAGTTCAAGTGGAAACAAGGATAAAGAATCAAAAGGCTTATTTTATTCATCTCTCAAGTCATCAAGAAGTTCAAAGGAATTTCAAAAGGAAATATGGAAAGAGCAAGAAGAAAAGATTACATGTCATGAATGACTCTTCAAAGGCTTCTCAAATCCACAAGAAGGAACACAATCTTATTAAGTGTCAATTTTGCAACGAAATTGGATACTTGAAGAAAGATTGTCTGAAACGTAAGGCTTGGTTTGAAAATAAAGGTAAGCTTTGTGTTTTAGTATGTTTTGAATCAAACTTTACTGAAATTCCTCATAATACTTGGTGGTTTGATTCTGGTGCCACCACTCATGTGTCAAATATGATGCAGGGATTTCTTACGATCTAAACCATAAAACCAAATGAAAGTTATGTGATTACGGGGAACAGAAATAAAGCTCCAGTTGAAGGCATTGACACTTACCGTTTAATCTTAAATACTGGGTATTATTTAGATTTGTTTCGAACCCTTTATGTACCTACATTTTCTCGTAATTTAGTTTCTTTGTCAAGACTTGATGTAGCGGGATTTTATTATAAGTTTGGTTCTGAATCTTTCAGTTTATTTAAGAGTGATACTCTTATTGAAATTTGAATTTTATGTGATGGTCTCTACAAATTTAGACTTGATAATACTTTTGTTAAGACATTAATGACATTGCATTATAATGTTGGCACTAAACGAAGTTTGGTGAATGAGAATTCTGCTTACTTGTGGCATAAACATTTGGGTCATATATCCAAGGAAAGAATGCAAAGATCAGTGAAGAATTAAATTCTTCCAAATTTGAATTTTACTGACCTTGGAGTGTGTATTGATTGTATTAAAGGTAAACAAACAAAGTACACTAAGAAATGTGCCACAAGAAGTATAGAGTTTTTTGAAATTATACATACTAACATATATGATGCCTTCGATATTCCATCTTTTGGTAAGGAAAGTTATTTCATCACTTTTATTGATGATTTTTCACGTTATGGTTACATTTATCTATTGCATGATAAGTCTCAATCAGTGAATGCACTTGAAGTGTATATTAAAGAGGTTGAGAGGCAATCGGATAGAAATGTGAAAATAATAAAATCGGATAGATGCGGTAAATATTATGGAAAGTATGATGAATCGAGACAATGCCCAGTTCCATTTGCTAAATTCCTTGAAAGATATGGCATTTGTGCTCAATACACAATGCCAGGTACACCACAATAAAATGGTGTAGCAGAAAGCCGTAATCGTACTTTAATAGAAATGGTTAGGAGTATGATGAGTCATTCATCTTTACCCCTGTCTTTGTGGATGTATATATTTATTAAACGAAAACAGAGTCGCCACTAATCAATTTATGATGGTTCGATTAGAAACCAAGCGAAGTACCGGGAGAAATACTCGCTCCTATGCAACCAGACAAATTAGGATCGAAGACTTTGATTACACTAATTAATCACTAATGCCCTTTCAATATCTAATCTTGTTTAAACCCTAAGGCTTTTTGGATTTTTTAGGGATTTTCCATGCATTTGTGGAGGAAAAACATTTTTTGAACTTTTTCTCATTTTTTGGACATAAAAAGCTTTTTTTTTTTTGGATTTTTTGGTCTTTTTGGAAAATATAAATCATTTTGGCTTTTTTGGGAAAATATGGATATTTTTGATTTTCTTGATTTTCTGGAAAATAAATTATTTTTTTATTTTTTTTTATTTTAAAAATATTTTTTTTATTTTATTATTAAAATGCGACCCGAGTCGGATCCTCGAAGAACCTCCGCAGGCGGCACGCCATCGCAGCCCCCCTGGCCGCGACTGAGCAATCGCTGACCAGGGGGCCGCTGGCCGAGCTGTGCCAGGTCTGCGACCTAGCCTGCTCAGCCTCTCTCGCCTTGCAGGCCCACTGCCCGGAATCAACTTGGGCCGTGGGCCTACATGTGAGTCCTTTTTGCAAAAAAGGGTTGGGCCCTCCTGATTGGGCCTAAGCCCAATCTGCCCTCAAGCAGGCCTGGTCGGGCGAGCTTGACCCGACTTGCTCGGGATGAACCCAGGTTGGGTTAGAATCAGACCCGACTCGGTTCACCCTAAAAAGATTTTTTCAAAAAAAAAGTTATTTTATTTTATTTTATCTTTTTTTGAAAAAAAATCTAAAATCTAAAAATTGTAGGGTTTGGTTAGGAATTGCCATGTATTGCCTTTATAGTGTGATTAGGCCTTTATTTGCTCATATATTGATTATATTGCGTATTTAATTTACATGTTTAACTATGTTTGCAATTGTTTAGTTGCATGTGTTAATTTTACTGCAATTATGATCTTGGTAGCTATGGTTGTTACTTTAATGATTGTACACCCGCATAATCACCTCACATGTTAGTTGATAGGTATAAAATCAATCCAAACTACTTACCAAAAAATCATTTTGTTAAAATGAACAAGATTAGGTACCGAAAGGGTACTAATTGGTTAATTAGTGTAATCAAGTCCCCGACCCTAGATTCTCTGGGTGTGTAGGAAGTGAGGTACACTCCCATGCCTTACTTGGTTTCTAGCTGACCCCAATAGGCTAGTGGCGACTCATTTTGTGTAAAATTCCTAAAAGATATCCCAATGTCACGTGGGGTATGGGCTTGGGAGAGCTCTCGCCTAATCAAGGGTTATAAGCATGTCCTTTAGGCAATACCCCTAAACCTACTCCCTCCCCCGAGGGTAGGTCGTGACAAACGTTCATTTTAATATTAAAAGTTTTTGCCGGCTCACTTAAGTACCAAATCAATAAAAAACGATAACTTAAGTGTCAATGACTAGAGATGTCGGTCAAATTGATTACATGGCATTTGTAAATAAAAATTTTAAGTGACATGTCTTATACTTTTAAAATCCTAGTCCATGTAGACGTGCGAAATGACATCGCTCAATCCAATGTGGATAGGTAACGAACAAAACGATGTCGCATGTTGTCTTGGGCAATAACGACATTGTTTGAACTTGAGTAAAAAGGTTGGCCTCGTTGCATCTCTCTCTATCGTTTGCTTGTTGTTGCACGCCTACCCTCGCTCACTATCTACTCATTGTTGCTTGCTCATCGCCCATGGTAAAGGTACGTTTCTCTCTCTGTGTTGCTCAATTGGAGGGGAAAATTAGGGTTCGTAAGTGAAAGATTAGGGCTCGATGCTGTTAATTTTGGAGGCAAATCGAAATAAGAAGTGAACTTGGGTTCAATGGCTGGTTAGGGTTTGATTTTTTTTTTTTTGGGTGAGGGGTTCTCTTTCATTTTGGGGTTTTAGGGTTCTTATTTGGCTAAAAGGTACAAGATAGCACTGTTTTGGGGTTTAGATGCTAACTAGACTCTTTGACGAGCCACGTCGGCTTAAGAAACTAATAAAGAAAGACTACATCGGATTTCCGGCTAATTGACTAATTGACTCTTTCTCCCCTCTGGGACATTGGCGATGAACGGTAAAGAAGGAAAACTCTGCGCGTGGACTCAAGTCTTCCCGACAGGCATGAAAGATCAAAGTTGATATTAACTCGACAGATGCAAGCTCTCTGCGCGCCCTCAATTACGTTGATACAAGGCAAAGTGAATTGACAGAAATACACCATTTATGATGCCCATATCGAGCATCCAGTGGCTCATGAAAAGCAGCATGCTACTCTTATGGTGAAAATAAAGCCATTTTTTTCCTAACATGATTACTATGAGATTTTGGTAGGACTACAATCAATAATTATAAAAGCTTAAGTCTTTAGATGAATATATGGTTTAATATTTAATTACTCTAACACTCCCCTCACATTTAATTTAGTCTTTTCGCCTAGTATTAAGCATGAATATATTAAGCTTTTAGAACAATCGACTATGATTTCACCAAATCTTACATGGTATTAGAGTAAGAGGTCCTCAATTCAAATCTTCCCAGGCTCCCATTTGCCTCTCCAATTTAATATTTCCATGCCTAGTATTAAAAAGAAAAAAGAAAAACCAAACTAAGCGTGAGGGGAAGTATTAGAATATTTAAATAATAAATCACGTCTTCATCTAATAGCTTAAACTTTTAAAATAATTGATAGTGGTCGTAAAAAATCTTATAATTATCAACTGTGACTAGGATTTGCTTCATTACCGAGGTAATATCTCGTCCTCGGTTTTGGTAAGTGAGAGACCGAGAAGGTGATTTAGGCTTTCCATTTTGCGGCAAAACACATAGACGAGGTTGTTTTGGGCTATATATGATAACCGAGCACTTCGACTAGTCACATTGGAGGGAGAAATTAATAGAAAATGGTTATGTCAAATTTCCGGTTACGATGGTAATTAAGTGATCATTTTTTTAAGTGACACTTAAGTGCTTTGGAATTTTATTTTTTTTATTAAAGTGATTGTCGTATATAACTTTTGATATTTTTAAAGTAATTCTCTAGCACGGTTGTAATTGTGGGGGCCTCTGCAATTTTTCACATAATTAAAAATATTGAACAATATATTTTTGTTATGAGGAAAAGCAAAGAAAGATGGGGATAAAGCAAACGCTTCTTACATGGTAGTCAGTGCTGACCTTGGGTTTGTGAGCGGTAGTGAAAAATCCTAGCTCAACACGATTTCTAGGAACTTGTCTTACGTAAAACCCAAAAATAAAATAAAATAAAGAGGTATTCGTAGTAATTGCAATAATTATTCTCGGACGTCAAGATTGGCGCACCAATTTCCTTTTCACTCGCGAGGTATCACGGCGTGGGCTCAAGTCTTCCCCAGTCGGGACGAAAGATCAAAGTTGACTTGGACATGACAAGCCGTGGGCGCTAGGACACATCAATCTCAGTGGACCGGAAAACGTCCTTTTCATCATTGATTCACCCGACAGTGGACCGGAAAACGTCCTTTTCATCATTGATTCACCCGATAGATATGAGCTCTCCGTGCACCCTAAATTACGTAGATATGGGGCTAAGTCAATTGCCAAAATCACACGGTGTGTGATGTCTATATCAAGCATCCCGTAGCTCGTGGAAAGCCACATACTACTCCTATGGTGAAGATAATGCCACTTTTAACCAAGCTAAGTTCATCCTGTTGCAAGCACTATAAATTAGGCCACAATCCAGTCTTCCCAATAATTTATCTTTGATTAAATGACTCTTTTTCACTGTGAGGAAAGAAAATTTTTAAGCATGGACTCAAGTCTTCCCGACCCGGACAAAAGATCAAAGTTGATGCGGACATATCGCGTCTTGCGAGGGCCTGGAGACATTAATCACTGCGGACCCAAAGACATCCTTTTCGTCAATCTTTTGACTCGACAAGTACAAGCTCTCTGCGCACCCTCAATTACGTTGATATAGTGCTAAGTGACTAGACAAAATTACAGTGTATGACGTCCATACGGAGGATCCAGTGGGCCGTGAAAAGCAATATGCTATTCTTATGGTGAAAGAGAACGCCATTTTTTACCTAGCTGAGTTCATCCAGTTGCAGGGCATTATAAATAGCCACCCTTGAGAGCCGAAAATCTGTGCAGCGAGTCATCAACCTCACCAAAGATGAGGAACACTGTTGTGCTAGCGTTCGTTCTCCTCGTTTCTGTGACTTCTCTCTTCCTTCCTTCCCCTGAAGCTCGAAGAGTACTTCTTCAGCGACCAGGTGAATTCACATTCTCCATCAACTCCTTTATTATAACATGACCTTGGCTTTTTTGTTGGTCCCCCGTCGCTTTTGCAACTCGTGGGCGATACAACGGGAGAAGAATAACCGCATCAACCAAGCCATTTTGCGTGCAGAAACATACGCTCAGCCGGGAACCCCAGCATGGCCTGGTCCGGGTGTAGAAGGACCGAGCAGCACACCCTACACACCAGGCAAGCCAATAGGTTACGGGCCGCCATGAGGCCGAGAAGGCCCCACCCAGATGGTCGTTGTCACGCGCTATGTACGTACTTCATTTAGTTAATACAGTGCACGAAAACCAGTTAGAAATGTGATATCCTGAGTCTACCACAGCCGTGTGTAGACACATGCGTATGTTTTTATTAGATTGCAAATGTCGAGTCGGTTTAATTGAATAAGTTGGCGTGACAGCACCATCTCTTCAAACTGTACTACTAAGGCCGTTTAGCGACTGCCGGCTAGTATTGAATAAATGAATGAGCCGAGGCCGCATGTCAACTAATGTCAATGCTTGAGATAATGCATTGTCTGTTGGCTTAAGGCAAGTCTCTTTTAAGGATATAATTGAATATCTTTTGAATGTATCTTCTCCTTTGAAAGAGCACTCCTATTTATGGGGACATATTGAAGAGAGAAATTATACTTCGAAATATAGTGGAATCAAATTCACACGATGTTACTGAATATATCTATGTTATCATCTTGCAATTGTATCCCCAAAAGATGTATCTTGGCAAATATCAAAATATTCTCGAGATTGTACATATTTATCCAAAAAATATGACCATGTCAATATCTTTTTCAAATGGATTCCATAGTCGAGCAATTAGGTGCTATTTGATTAAATCAAATAGTAATGAGATATATTGAATTATTCATCTTGGAAATTTTCATGTCAGCAGTTATGTGATTTGTTCCTGCTTAAGAAAGTGGGATCACAAACTATTTATGCTCTGACAAGGTACCGATGAGAAATTAATAGTATCTTCCAATCACTATGATGCCTTGCCAAAAATCAAAGTGAACTATCGATGTTCAACATTGCATCTCTCGGGAACCTTTTTCTCAGCCAAGTCCGACGTCCAAAGAAGCAAGTAAGAAAAGCCACTGCGCGAAGAGACGCGAGGCATTAGAGATAAAATCTTTGTGACGGAAAAAAGCGAAAGTAACTTCTTCAGCTTTGTTTGTTTTCACGGAAAATATATGATTTAACAAATATTTTCCTAAATATTACCGCTTATATCAATTAAATTAACTAGTTAATGAAAAGTATTTTTAGTAATGACGACAACTTATATCTAAATATTTTCTTGAACGATAAAAATATTTTTCGTTTCTTCATTTTTGCAAATGGTGCATGCAATCAATTTTTGGAAAATATTTTCTAAATCATTCATTTTCTGCAAAATAAATGCAGCCTTTAGGCTATTGTAGCAGTCGTTGATGATGTGATTAATGTTGCTTTTGGCTGGCGAGGGGCGGTGAAAATCCTTGCTTGGCATGATTTCAAAGAACTCGAGTCATTAAAGCATAACCTATTTTGTGAATGACTTGTCTTTGAACCCAACCGGAGCAGTTAAATTTGTTGGGCCCACAAGTCTGATCTAAAACCGGTACGAAAGATCAAAGTCGATTTGGATGTCATACCTTGCAAGGGCTCGGAGACATCGACCCCAGTGGACCAGAAGCCATCCGTTTCGTCAACTTTTCATTTCTGAAGGCTTTATAGGGCCGTCAACAGGAGACATCTCTAACACTACAACAATCGCCTGATTTGCCGTCAAATGAGGCTATATCCTTAGTGGAGACGATATGTTTGTAAAGCGCTAGTCTAACCTCTAGAGTGTCAATCAATTCTCAAGTATCATTGTGGCAAGGCTTCTAGGCAACTTGCGTGATGGTAAGTAATCTCGTATTATCGCTGTGGCTCTTGTCAATAGAGCTAATGGTTTGCCGTATTGTAACCCATCCTGGCTAGATTTGCGTACGATACTTTCATTCAGTGTATCATAGCTTTGAAACTGGGCATGGCCCGTTTATTAAATAGGCTACACCATAGTTACTCGTTTGATACATTTACAGAAAGAATCTTGGATATAAACGTGTAAAAAGTGCATTTGAACTTATCTTCATTTGTCTAAATGAAAGGGGAATTTGCGATTTGTATAAAGAGGCAGATATGTTTATGACAAAAACATGATTTAGTGTAATCGGAACACACCTAATTAACTGCATAGTGTGTATTTGTGTAAAACGGTCATGTGGAATATTTCTAATCTTACATCTCGACATACCCGAAAGAACCTATATAAAACGTCCATGATAATATAATATGCATGTTCCATCCATTGCAAGGTTTGATGCTTTCCTGGTAATAAATTAAGGGCAACGATGATCTCTAAGAAAATACTCATAAGGAGAAAACAAATTCCATGATTTCCAAATTCTGATCATTGGTCGGATTCACAATGTATCTAAGTCAATAAAATATGACTTCTTTAAATTGCTACGTGCAATTATAAACGACCTGCCTTTGACCGCCAGATGAAGTCCTGGTCCTTCATCTTCTGAATTTAACGCAATTAGAAACTATTGGGAGAGCGCACATACCACGCCTCATCAGCTAACGAGGTATTAAACAATACCGACATGCTCTATACTTTATTTGGTATAAAGCATTGTAGTCATAAGTCAGGAGAGTCTGTTAAAGGGTTCATCCCCCCTCCATTTAATGGATATTTGATTGATGCATGAGTCATCCAGTTTTCCATACAGAGTGCTTTTTGTTTGTCTACACTGTAGTTTTTATATTAAGGCTCCAAATTTCATCTCACCTCAGATTATCTCTCACTAAGTACGCACAAAAATTGGAATAGCATTTCTGAATGCAAGGAATAGGTTTTTATAAGAACAAAAAGTATCTTGTGAACAGGCACAAACATTGGATTGGACATTACAATAAACTTTCAACTGACACGTGTAAAGAGTTAGCATTTATTAAAAAGAAATTCTGAAATATTTGATCACAGCTTTTTTATGGTTTTATGAATTTCTGCAAAAATAAAAAGAAAATTTAGATCCAAGTAAACTACGTTGAAGTACCATCTCATTGCATCATCTCTAATGTTCTAGTGGTGTTGTGGACCGACCGAATTTGCATTTGCAACAAGTTTTTTTATGATAAGAGTTTCACACATATAACGGTGAAATTGCATATTTCGATGATGTGCAATCTGTGGTCCTACTTAATCAACCGAATCAAGATAGAAGGACACTAGGGGATGCATGACAAACTAGAATTTCTGTTCCATAAACAATTTTTATATTCCATACTTGTTTCTGTAATAGAAATCCGTTTGATAAAATTATTTCATTTTTATATTTCTAAAATAGATTTTTGTTCTAGAAATAAGTTTGGAATAGAAATCAGAAGTAAAATTTTTATACTTTTCTATTTCTGAAACAGAAATGAGAAATATATATTTTCCTAATTGTTCATTTTTACTATGAACCAGTCGTTCATCCGTCGCTGCCGACCACCGCTGTCCGCCGTCCGCCATTTGCTGGTCGCCGCCGTCCGTCGATTGTCGGCTGCCTGCTGCTACTGTCCGCCAGTTGCCCGTCGCCCGCCTCCCACCGCCACCGTCCGCTGGTCGCCGGTCGCCCGCTGCCACCATCCGCTATCCGCCGTCCACCGGTTGTCGGCCATCACTGGCCACCGGTCGTTAGTCGCCGCTGTTGCCATCCGCCGATCGCCGGTCGTCGACCGCCGCCACCGTTCGCCGATCACCACAGTCCGAAAGGGAGAAATTTTGTGTCGTTATCAAACGAATTTCTATTTTTAGAGTAGAAATTTTGTGTCATTATCAAACATATATTTTTACTTAGAAACTCATCTAGAAATTAAAAAAAAAAAAAATCTATTTCTCTTCCAGAAATCAATTTCTGGCCAGAATGGTTATCATTACGCGCCCTAGAAGTGTTCAAAGTTTCTGTGCAATGCTCATTTTAATGCCAAAGTTTTCGCCGGCTTACTTAAGTACCAAATCAGAGAAAAAATGATAACTTAAGTGTTAATAATCAGATATGCCGGTCAAATTGATTAACGTGGCATTTGTAAATAAAAATTTTAAGGGACATCTTATATTTTTTAATTCCTAGTCCATGTAGATGCGCAAAACGACATTGCTCAATCCAATGTGGATAGGTAACGAACAAAACGATGTCACATGTTGTCTAGGGCAATAACGACATCGTTTGAACTTGAGTAAAAGGGCTGGCCTTGTTGCATCTCTCTCTATCGCTTGCTTATCGTTGCATGCTTGCTTTGCTCTCCATCTACTCACTATCGCTTGCTCATCGCCCATGGTAAAGGTACATTTCTTTCTCTGTGTTGCTCAATTGGAGGGGAAAATTAGGGTTCGTGAGTGAAAGATTAGGGTTCGTGATAGGGCTCATGAGGGGAAAATTTGGGGTTGTGAGGCACTGCTAAAGCTCCTACTCTCTATTTACAAGATTAAGTTATTAATTTTGGAGGCAAACCGAAAAAAGAAGTGAATTTGGGTTCAATGGCCGGTTAGGGTTTGAATTTTTGTTTTTTTTTTTTTTTTGGTGGGGGTTTCTCTTTCTTTTTGGGGTTTTAGGGTTCTTATTTGGCCAAAAGGTACAAGACAACACTGTTTTAGGGTTTAGATGCTAATTGGACTCTTTGACGGGTCACGTCAGCTTAAGAAACTAATAAAGAAAGGTAAAGTTGGCATTGAAAATATCATTTTAAAAAAAAAAATTGGCACTAAATCGAGCGTTGTACACAATTTTTGGTACTTCTACTGTGCTTCCATTGAATCTCTTATCAAGAATTCAACTTGTACCCCACAAATAATGAGTTAAAGCATTTGAATTTGTGGCCCATGTTGGCCGTATGATGCTTAAGTTAGTAATGTGTGCGTGCGTGAGAGAGAGAGAGAGAGAGATCCTAGCGTAGCACGATCTCAAAGAACTTGAATCGACAAAAGTATAACCATTTTTAGCGATCCACGAGCAAGTTGTGAATGACTGTCTTTAAGCCGCGAGTCTGTCCTTAATTATCCTTTGAAGGTAGTTGCAACAATTATTCACGGGTGCCAAGATTGACTAATTGACTCTTTCTCCCCTCTGGAACATTGGCGATGAACGGTAAGGAAGAAAAACTCTGCGCGTGGACTCAAGTCTTCCCGACAGGCATGAAAGATCAAAGTTGATATTAACTCGACAGATGCAAGCTCTCTGCGGGCCCTCAATTACGTTGATACAAGGCTACATGAATTGACAGAACTACACCATTTATGATGCCCATATCGAGCATCCAGTGGCTCGTGAAAAGCAGCATGCTACTCTTATGGTGAAAATAATGCCATTTTTTCCTAACATGATTACTATGAGATTTTGGTAGGACTACAATCAATAATTATAAAAGCTTAAGTCTTTAGATGAATATATGGTTTAATATTTAATTACTCTAACACTCCCCTCACATTTAATTTAGTCTTTTCGCCTAGTATTAAGCATGAATATATTAAGCTTTTAGAACAATCAACTGTGATTCCACCAAATCTTACATGGTATTAGAGTAAGAGGTCCTCAATTCAAATCTTCCCAGGCTCCCATTTGCCTCTCCAATTTAATATTTCCATGCCTAGTATTAAGCAGAAAAAAAAAACCAAACTAAGCGTGAGGGGAAGTATTAGAATATTTAAATAATAAATTACGTCTTCATCTAACAGCTTAAACTTTTAAAACAATTGATAGTGGTCGTAAAAAATCTTATAATTATCAACTATGACTAGGATTTGCTTCATTAACAAGGTAATATCTCGTCCTCGGTTTTGGTAAGTGAGAGACCGAGAAGGTGATTTAGGCTTTCCATTTTGAGGCAAAACACATAGACGAGGTTGTTTTGGGCTATATTTGATAACCGAGCACTTTGACTAGTCACATTGGAGGGAGAAATTAATAGAAAATGGTTATGTCAAATTTTCGGCTACGATGGTAATTAAGTGATCATTTTTTTAAGTGACACTTAAGTGCTTTGGAATTTTTTTTTTTTATTAAAGTGATTGTCGTATATAACTTTTGATATTTTTAAAGTAATTCTCTAGCACGGTTGTAATTGTGGGGGCCTCTGCAATTTTTCACATAATTAAAAATATTGAACAATATATTTTTGTTATGAGGAAAAGCAAAGAAAGATGGGGATAAAGCAAACGCTTCTTACATGGTAGTCAGTGCTGACCTTGGGTTTGTGAGCGGCAGTGAAAAATCCTAGCTCAACACGATTTCCAGGAACTTGTCTTACGTAAAACCCAAAAATAAAATAAAATGAAAAGGTATTCGTAGTAATTGCAATAATTATTCTCGGACGTCAAGATTGGCGCACCAATTTCCTTTTACTCGCGAGGTTTCACGGCGTGGGCTCAAGTCTTCCCCAGTCGGGACGAAAGATCAAAGTTGACTTGAACATGACAAGCCGTGGGCGCTAGGACACATCAATCTCAGTGGACCGGAAAACGTCCTTTTCATCATTGATTCACCCGATAGATATGAGCTCTCCGTGCACCCTAAATCACGTAGATATGGGGCTAAGTCAATTGACAAAATCACACGGTGTGTGATGTCTATATCAAGCATCCCGTAGCTCGTGGAAAGCCACATACTACTCCTATGGTGAAGATAATGCCATTTTTAACCTAGCTAAGTTCATCCTGTTGCAAGCACTATAAATTAGGCCACAATCCAGTCTTCCCAATAATTTATCTTTGATTAAATGACTCTTTTTCACTGTGAGGAAGGAAAATTTTTAAGCATGGACTCAAGTCTTCCCGACCCGGACAAAAGATCAAAGTTGATGCGGACATATCGCGTCTTGCGAGGGCCTGGAGACATTAATCACTGCGGACCCAAAGACATCCTTTTCGTCAATCTTTTGACTCGACAAGTACAAGCTCTCTGCGCACCCTCAATTACGTTGATATAGTGCTAAGTGACTAGACAAAATTACAGTGTATGACGTCCATACGGATGATCCAGTGGCCCGTGAAAAGCAATATGCTATTCTTATGGTGAAAGAGAACGCCATTTTTTACCTAGCTGAGTTCATCCAGTTGCAGGGCATTATAAATAGCCACCCTTGAGAGCCGAAAATCTGTGCAGCGAGTCATCAACCTCACCAAAGATGAGGAACACTGTTGTGCTAGCGTTCGTTCTCCTCGTTTCTGTGACTTCTCTCTTCCTTCCTTCCCCTGAAGCTCGAAGAGTACTTCTTCAGCGACCAGGTGAATTCACATTCTCCATCAACTCCTTTATTATAACATGACCTTGGCTTTTTTGATGGTCCCCCGTCGCTTTTGCAACTCGTGGGCGATACAACGGGAGAAGAATAACCGCATCAACCAAGCCATTTTGCGTGCAGAAACATACGCTCAGCCGGGAACCCCAGCATGGCCTGGTCCGGGTGTAGAAGGACCGAGCAGCACACCCTACACACCAGGCAAGCCAATAGGTTACGGGCCGCCATGAGGCCGAGAAGGCCCCACCCAGATGGTCGTTGTCACGCGCTATGTACGTACTTCATTTAGTTAATACAGTGCACGAAAACCAGTTAGAAATGTGATATCCTGAGTCTACCACAGCCGTGTGTAGACACATGCGTATGTTTTTATTAGATTGCAAATGTCGTGTCGGTTTAATTGAATAAGTTGGCGTGACAACACCATCTCTTCAAACTGTACTACTAAGGCCGTTTAGCGACTGCCGGCTAGTATTGAATAAATGAATGAGCCGAGGCCGCATGTCAACTAATGTCAATGCTTGAGATAATGCATTGTCTGTTGGCTTAAGGCAAGTCTCTTTTAAGGATAGAATATCTTTTGAATGTATCTTCTCCTTTGAAAGAGCACTCCTATTTATGGGGACATATTGAAGAGAGAAATTATACTTCGAAATATAGTGGAATCAAATTCACACGATGTTACTGAATATATCTATGTTATCATCTTGCAATTGTATCCCCAAAAGATGTATCTTGGCAAATATCAAAATATTCTCGAGATTGTACATATTTATCCAAAAAATATGACCATGTCAATATCTTTTTCAAATGGATTCCATAGTCGAGCAATTAGGTGCTATTTGATTAAATCAAATAGTAATGAGATATATTGAATTATTCATCTTGGAAATTTTCATGTCAGCAGTTATGTGATTTGTTCCTGCTTAAGAAAGTGGGATCACAAACTATTTATGCTCTGACAAGGTACCGATGAGAAATTAATAGTATCTTCCAATCACTATGATGCCTTGCCAAAAATCAAAGTGAACTATCGATGTTCAACATTGCATCTCTCAGGAACCTTTTTCTCAGCCAAGTCCGACGTCCAAAGAAGCAAGTAAGAAAAGCCACTGCGCGAAGAGACGCGAGGCATTAGAGATAAAATCTTTGTGACGGAAAAAAGCGAAAGTAACTTCTTCAGCTTTGTTTGTTTTCACGGAAAATATATGATTTAACAAATATTTTCCTAAATATTATCGCTTATATCAATTAAATTAACTAGTTAATGAAAAGTATTTTTAGTAATGACGACAACTTATATCTAAATATTTTCTTGAACGATAAAAATATTTTTCGTTTCTTCATTTTTGCAAATGGTGCATGCAATCAATTTTTGGAAAATATTTTCTAAATCATTCATTTTCTGCAAAATAAATGCAGCCTTTAGGCTAGTGTAGCAGTCGTTGATGATCTGATTAATGTTGCTTTTGGCTGGCGAGGGGCGGTGAAAATCCTTGCTTGGCATGATTTCAAAGAACTCGAATCATTAAAGCATAACCTTTTTAATCTCCTCAAGCAAATTGTGAATGACTTGTCTTTGGACCCAACCGGAGCAGTAAAATTTGTCGGCCCACAAGTCTGATCTAAATCCGGTACGAAAGATCAAAGTCGATTTGGATGTCATAACTTGCAAGGGCTCGGAGACATCGACCCCAGTGGACCAGAAGCCATCCGTTTCGTCAACTTTTCATTTCTGAAGGCTTTATAGGGCCGTCAACAGGAGAAATCTCTAACTCTACAACAATCGCCTGATTTGCCGTCAAATGAGGCTATATCCTTAGTGGAGACGATATGTTTGTAAAGCGCTAGTCTAACCTCTAGAGTATCAATCAATTCTCAAGTATCATTGTGGCAAGGCTTCTAGGCAACTTGCGTGATGGTAAGTATTCTCGTATTATCGCTGTGGCTCTTGTCAATAGAGCTAATGGTTTGCCGTATTGTAACCCATCCTGGCTAGATTTGCGTACGATACTTTCATTCAGTGTATCATAGCTTTGAAACTGGGCATGGCCCGTTTATTAAATAGGCTACACCATAGTTACTCGTTTGATACATTTACAGAAAGAATCTTGGATATAAACGTGTAAAAAGTGCATTTGAACTTATCTTCATTTGTCTAAATGAAAGGGGAATTTGCGATTTGTATAAAGAGGCAGATATGTTTATGACAAAAACATGATTTAGTGTAATCGGAACACACCTAATTAACTGCATAGTGTGTATTTGTGTAAAACGGTCATGTGGAATATTTCTAATCTTACATCTCGACATACCCGAAAGAACCTATATAAAACGTCCATGATAATATAATATGCATGTTCCATCCATTGCAAGGTTTGATGCTTTCCTGGTAATAAATTAAGGGCAACGATGATCTCTAAGAAAATACTCATAAGGAGAAAACAAATTCCATGATTTCCAAATTCTGATCATTGGTCGGATTCACAATGTATCTAAGTCAATAAAATATGACTTCTTCAAATTGCTACGTGCAATTATAAACGACCTGCCTTTGACCGCCAGATGAAGTCCTGGTCCTTCATCTTCTGAATGTAACGCAATTAGAAACTATTGGGAGAGCGCACATATCACGCCTCATCAGCTAACGAGGTATTAAACAATACCGACATGCTCTATACTTTATTTGGTATAAAGCATTGTAGTCATAAGTCAGGAGAGTCTGTTAAAGGGTTCATCCCCCCTCAATTTAATGGATATTTGATTGATGCATGAGTCATCCAGTTTTCCATACAGAGTGCTTTTTGTTTGTCTACACTGTAGTTTTTATATTAAGGCTCCAAATTTCATCTCACCTCAGATTATCTCTCACTAAGTACGCACAAAAATTGGAATAGCATTTCTGAATGCAAGGAATAGGTTTTTATAAGAACAAAAAGTATCTTGTGAACAGGCACAAACATTGGATTGGAAATTACAATAAACTTTCAACTGACACGTGTAAAGAGTTAGCATTTATTAAAAAGAAATTCTGAAATATTTGATCACAGCTTTTTTATGGTTTTATGAATTTCTGCAAAAATAAAAAGAAAATTTAGATCCAAGTAAACTACGTTGAAGTACCATCTCATTGCATCATCTCTAATGTTCTAGTGGTGTTGTGGACCGACCGAATTTGCATTTGCAACAAGTTTTTTTATGATAAGAGTTTCACACATATAACGGTGAAATTGCATATTTCGATGATGTGCAATCTGTGGTCCTACTTAATCAACCGAATCAAGATAGAAGGACACTAGGGGATGCATGACAAACTAGAATTTCTGTTCCATAAACAATTTTTATATTCCATACTTGTTTCTGTAATAGAAATCCGTTTGATAAAATTATTTCATTTTTCTATTTCTAAAATAGATTTTTGTTCTAGAAATAAGTTTGGAATAGAAATCATAAGTAAAAATTTTATACTTTTCTATTTCTGAAACAGAAATGAGAAATATATATTTTCCTAATTGTTCATTTTTACTATGAACCAGTCGTTCATCCGTCGCTGCCGACCACCGCCATCTGCCGTCCGCCATCTGCTGGTCGCCGCCGTCCGTCGATTGTCGGCTGCCTGCTGCTACTGTCTGCCAGTTGCCCGTCGCCCGCCTCCCACCGCCACCGTCCGCTGGTCGCCGGTCGCCCGCTGCCACCATCCGCTATCCGCCGTCCACCGGTTGTCGGCCATCACTGGCCACCGGTCGTTAGTCGCCGCTGTTGCCATCCGCCGATCGCCGGTCGTCGACCGCCGCCACCGTTCGCCGATCACCACAGTCCGAAAGGGAGAAATTTTGTGTCGTTATCAAACGAATTTCTATTTTTAGAGTAGAAATTTTGTGTCATTATCAAACATATATTTTTACTTAGAAACTCATCTAGAAATTAAAAAAAAAAAAATCTATTTCTTTTCCATAAATCAATTTCTGGCCAGAATGGTTATCATTACGCGCCCTAGAAGTGTTCAAAGTTGTGTGCAATGCTCATTTTAATGCCAAAGTTTTCGCCGGCTTACTTAAGTACCAAATCAGAGAAAAAATGATAACTTAAGTGTTAATAATCAGATATGCCGGTCAAATTGATTAACGTGGCATTTGTAAATAAAAATTTTAAGGGACATCTTATATTTTTAAATTCCTAGTCCATGTAGATGCGCAAAACGACATTGCTCAATCCAATGTGGATAGGTAACGAACAAAACGATGTCACATGTTGTCTAGGGCAATAACGACATCGTTTGAACTTGAGTAAAAGGGCTGGCCTTGTTGCATCTCTCTCTATCGCTTGCTTATCGTTGCATGCTTGCTTTGCTCTCCATCTACTCACTATCGCTTGCTCATCGCCCATGGTAAAGGTACATTTCTTTCTCTGTGTTGCTCAATTGGAGGGGAAAATCAGGGTTCGTGAGTAAAAGATTAGGGTTCATGATAGGGCTCATGAGGGGAAAATTTGGGGTTGTGAGGCACTGCTAAAGCTCCTACTCTCTATTTACAAGATTAAGTTATTAATTTTGGAAAAAAAAAAAAAAAGTGAATTTGGGTTCAATGGCAGGTTAGGGTTTGAATTTATTTTTTTTTTTTTTTTGGTGGGGGTTTCTCTTTCATTTTGGGGTTTTAGGGTTCTTATTTGGCCAAAAGGTACAAGACAACACTGTTTTAGGGTTTAGATACTAACTGGACTCTTTGACGGGTCACGTCAGCTTAAGAAACTAATAAAGAAAGGTTACGTCAGATTTCCTGCCAAACAAACCAAAGTTGGCACTGAAAATATCATTTTTAAAAAAAATTGACATTTAAATGATCCAAAAAAAAATTTTGGCACTAAATCGAGCGTTGTACACAATTTTTGGTACTTCTAATGTGCTTCCACTGAATCTCTTATCAAGAATTCAACTTGTACCCCACAAATAATGAGTTAAAGCATTTGAATTTGTGGCCCATGTTGGCCGTATGATGCTTAAGTTAGTAATGTGTGCGTGCGTGAGAGAGAGAGAGAGAGAGATCCTAGCGTAGCACGATCTCAAAGAACTTGAATCGACAAAAGTATAACCATTTTTAGCGATCCACGAGCAAGTTGTGAATGACTGTCTTTAAGCCGCAAGTCTGTCCTTAATTATCCTTTGAAGGTAGTTGCAACAATTATTCACGGGTGCCAAGATTGACTAATTGACTCTTTCTCCCCTCTGGAACATTGGCGATGAACGGTAAGGAAGAAAAACTCTGCGCGTGGACTCAAGTCTTCCCGACAGGCATGAAAGATCAAAGTTGATATTAACTCGACAGATGCAAGCTCTCTGCGGGCCCTCAATTACGTTGATACAAGGCTACATGAATTGACAGAACTACACCATTTATGATGCCCATATCGAGCATCCAGTGGCTCGTGAAAAGCAGCATGCTACTCTTATGGTGAAAATAATGCCATTTTTAACCTGACTAAATCCATCCTCTTGCGCGCATTATAAGCCACCCTTGAGAGCCGAGCGTCTGTACAGCGAGTCATCAACCTCAGCAAAGATGAGGAACGCTTTTGTGCTAGCGTGCATTCTCTTCATTTCTGTGACTCCTCTGTTCCTTCCTTCCACTGAAGCTCGAAGACTACTACTTCAGACAGGTGAATTCACTTTCTTTCATTCTCCATCAACTTCTGTACAATAACATGACCTCGGCTTTTTTCATTGTTCCGCCATTGCTTTTGCAACTTCTATGTGCAATACACGGTAGATGAATAACCGCCTGAACTAAACCATTTTGCGCAGGTGGGCACGCTGAGCCGGGGACACCAGGATGGCCTGGTCCGGGTGTAGAGGAACCGCCCAGAGCACCCTACATCCCACGCAGCCCAAGCATTTTACGAGCCGCCATGTATCTCCTGGCCTAATTGCCCTCGAAAAGTTAATATCACTACAGTGCCATGAGGCTGAGAAGGCCATATCCAGATGGTCGTTATCACGCGCTATGTACGTACTTCATTTAGTTAATACAGTGCACGAAAACCAGTTAGAAATGTAATATCTTTAGTCCACCAGGACACATGCGTATGTTTTCATTGGATTGCAAATGCCGTGTTGGTTTCATTAAATAAGTTGGCGTGACAACACTATCTCTTCAGACTGTACTACCAAGGATGTTTAGCGACCGCCGGCTAGTTATTGAATTAACGGATGAGCCGAGGCCGCATGTCAACTAATGTCAATGCTTGATATAATGCAATATCTGTTAGCTTAAGGCAAGTCTCTTTTACAAATATAATTGAATATCTTTTGAATGGCATATTGAAGAAGGAAATTGTACTTAAAAGAACAGTGAAATTAAATTCACTTGATGTTATTGAATATATCTATGTTATCATCTTGCAATTGTATCCCCAAAAGATGTATCTTGGCAAGTATCAAAATATTTTTGAGATTGTACATATTTATCCAAAAAATATCACCATGTAAATATTCTTTTCAAACGGATTCCCATAGTCAAGCAATTAAATGCTACTCGATTAAATCAAATGGTAATGAGATATATTGATTTCTTCATCTTGGAAATTTTCATGTCAGCAGTTATGTGAGTTCTGCTTAAGAAAGTGAAGTCACAAACTATCTAATGCTCTGACAAGGTACCAATGAGAAATTAATAATATCTTCCAATCATTATCATGCCTTGCCAAAAATCGAAGTGCACTATCGATGTTAAACATCGCATCTCTCCATAACTTTTTTTCTTAGCCAAGTCCTTTGTCCAAAGAAGTAGGTAAGAAAAGCCTCTGTGGGGAGAGACGCGAGGCATTACAAATAAAATCTTCGTTACATAAAACGCAAAAGTAACTTATTAATCGAGGCGCATCTATAAGAACCCGTATCAATGAAGCATAACCTTTTTAATCTCCTCAAGCAAATTGTGAATGACTTGTCTTTGAACTGATGGAAGTAATTTGAAAGTGAAACGCTCACAACTCACACAAAGAAGAGAAGAAGATAGATAGGCTTGTAAATTTATTTCACCTTCACTAAAAACAATTACAATACTCCCCTATTTATAGACTTGTTACATGACCTTTACTTTTCCTAATAGATAAAGTTAGCTTTCTAGATAAGATCTAAAAACTAACATTCCAAGGGAAAAGTGTCAAAGAAGTCCTAAACCTTTTGTATTTGTACCAATTTAGTCATAAACCTTTTATTTGTGTCAATGTAGTCCTAAACATTTTCACTTTGTGCCAATTCAGTCATTTTGAGCTAATTTTGGCTGGATTTTGCTGACTGGGCACCAGCCAGCTAACGTGATACAATTGGCGCTAACGTGGACAAATTTTGATAATATTTTAATATTTTTTGAATTTTTTATTTCTCTTCCTCCTTCCTTCAGCCGGTCGCCAGACCTCAGCGACCTCGCCGGCCATTGGTGAGCCTCACCGGTCACTAGCAAGGCTCAAGCCCTCGCCAAAAGCTGTGAGGGCGGCCTCACGGTGAGACTCGCCCTCACCAGATCTTGCGAGGGTCAAGTCTCACTGGCCATGGGCGAGGCTACCAAGGCTGCGAGGGCGGCCTTGTGCTGGGCTGGCGAGGGTCAAGCCTCGCCTGGCCTCTAGCAAGGCTCACTAGAGGTCGGTGAGGTCGACCTTGACCTCACAAGCCGTCGCCTCTCTAGCAGGAGGAAGGAGGAGGAAAAACAAAAATAAAATAAAAAATAGTAAAAGTATTATTAAAAATTGTCCATGTCAGAGCCGATCATCCTATGTCAGCCGATTGATGCCTAATTAGCAAAATCCAACCAAAATTAATCGGAAATGACTGAATTGATACAAAGTGAAAATGTTTAGAATTAAATTGGCACCAATAAAATGTTTATGACTAAATTAGCACAAATGCAAAATGTTTAGGACTTCTTTGACACTTTTCTCATCATTTCGGATAAGATCTAAAAACTAACAAAACAATAATCATATCTCACCTCATCTCTAGAAACAATCTCTATCTCTAAAAATAATCAATACAGCTAAAAATACGAACAGACTCATTAAAGATAACAACGAACAAATTCATTATAGATAAGATCTTTGCTCATTAAAGATAACTCAGCAATTATGACTCTTCTTCAATGCAGGTACTGAATAGTTATCAACATCAATAAATTTGGTTTAATTTCTAACACTCTCCCTTAAACCAAATTCTCTTCCATCGATCATTTCAAGTAGGCTCTTGAACTTTCCAAAAGTATCAATCTTGAGAGGTTTGCTAAAAATTTCTACCACTTGATCTCATGTCTTCACATGCAACACTTCAACCTCATTATGTTTAACCTATTCTCCAAATGAAGTGATATTGAACATCGATATGCTTGTTTCGTTCATGAAAAAATGGATTTTTCACCAATGCAATAGCAAAAACATTATCAACAAAAATCTCGGTTGCTTTCTTCTACTCCATAAGAATACCTTTGAGTAGTTTTCTTAATCAAATTACATGACAAACACATGAGGATGCAACTACTTATTCAGCTTCACATGTCGATAGTGTGACACTGGATTGCTTCTTTGATCACCATGTGAAAGCATTGTCACACAAGAAAAATACAAAGCCTATTGTGTTTTTCGATTATCGATATCTCCACCATAATCACTATCCGAATAAACTTTAAGTTGGAAGGATTCAAAGCGATAGTAGTTTAGGCCATGAGAAGTAGTACCTATGATGTACCGAAGTATCCTCTTTACAGCTTTAAGATGAAATGACTTTGGCTTCTCTATATATCAACTCACAATTCCAATACTACACATAATATCAGGTCTTGTGCATGTCAAGTACCTCAAACTCCCAATCAAGCTTCTATAATATGTTGAATCAACATCGACACCATCATCAAACTTTGAAAGCTTGGTTCTACACTCCATTGGTATATTGACTGGAGTACAATTCTTCATGTTGATTTTCTTGAGGATATTATTTGCATATCCTTTTTGGGAAATAAGGTAGTGTTTGTTTGTGTTCCTCGTTTTTGTTTTTGAACAAAAATTTTGTTTTTTTGTTCCCGAGAACAAAAAAGGGGTCGGCGACGCTCGGCCGCGGCGAGACTCGGCCTCGCCTTGGCTGGGCGAGCCCGAGCTCGCCAAGCCTCAAGGCGCGGGGCTACTATTTATGTTCCCTGGAACAAAAAAAGAACAGAAACACAAACAAACGCACCCTAAAAATCCCCTTGGCACTTTGCTTCACTTCAATCCCAAGGAAATAATTCATGAGACCATTATCGGTCATCTCAAATTCTTTCACCATTGATGCCTTAAAAACATCAATCATTGCTAGATTATTTCCTGTAAAAATAAAGTCATGCTCTCGGCGCTTGTTTAAGCTTATATAGAGCTTTCTTCAACTTCAACACTTTATCTGCGTGACCTTTCACAACAAACCCCTCGAGTTGTTCAACATAAATCTCTTCTTTAAGGATGCCACTCAAAAATGCTTATTTGACATTCATTTGATAAATTCGCCATTCACTTTGAGCAGCAATAGAAATAATCAATCTAATCATTTTCATGTGGATGATAGGAGCAAAAACTTCATCATGGTCGATTCTGGCTTTTTGCTTGTACCCTTTCGCCATTAATCTAGCCTTGTATCTTGTCACTTCTCATTTCTCGTTCTTCTTGGCCCTATGCACCCATTTAACTCCAATCGATTTCTTATTCTTTGGTCGATCAACAAGCTCCCATGTTTGATTCTTCTCAATGGCATCAATTTCTTCATTCATGGTTTTTCTTCATTTTTTTTTCTTTAGCCGTATCATCATAGACAAGTGGTTTACAATCTACAAGAAGACATACAAGGCGAACCTCGTTGGTAGTTTCATAAATGTCAAACAATCTCGTAGATCTTGGCACTAACAGTTCATCGATACAGTTTGAAGAGATTGGTGATGATGAACTTGAAGAAAATACTGGAGAAGAAGGTGTAGAATGATCCTTCAACTCTGTTTGATCGGTATCATCACGAGTATTCACTTCATCTTTTGGGTTGTCTTCCCACATGCCATATTCATCAAACTTGACATCTCTACTTATATACACTTTCAAATTGTTAGGATCAAATAATCGATAAGCTTTGGATGAGGAGTCACACCCAATAAAGATGAGATTTTTGCTCTTGTCTTCAAGCTTTGATCTTTTCTTATTTGGCACATGAGCATACACAATGCTCCCAAAAATTCTCAAGTGTGAAACACTTGGTGTTTTTCCGGTCCATGCTTCCTGTGGAGTTATGCCTTCGAGTCCGAATATGGGATATCTATTTTGAAGATAGACCACACACAAACAGCTTCAACCTAAAGCTCCTTAGGCAAATTTTTGCTCTTTAACATGCTTTAAACCATCTCAAGAATGGTTTTTTTGTTCAACTATGCCATTTAGTTGAGGAGAATATGGAGCCATCAAGAAATGCCGAGTACCGTGATATTCATAGAATTTGTTGAATATGATTGTGGTGAATTCTCCACCACGATCAATCCTCAAAGCTTTGATAAAATAGCCGATCTCCTTTTTAGCCAGATTCTTGAATTGTTTGAACATATCAAATGCTTATGTCTTTTCTTTTAGAAAATACACCTAAGCTTTTCGAGTAAAATCATCAATAAAAGTAACAAAATATTGATGATTACCATATGGGTGTTGCGACTTTCCCGGAGGTGGATCACGAAGGGAAAACTAATGGATTACTAAACAAGAATGAAGGTTCATCTTACGAGGCCATTGTTTGTGTTTAGCACGAACTCTCCCAAATTCCACCAATCACAATTTGATACTCAATTCGACATGTGATTAAACTTACCTATTGGAGCAGCCACTGAATAATTATGGTTCAATTAGACACCAAAGTGAAATGCGGGAGTACACTTTACTCCTGCAAACCAAAGCTTCACGAATTCAGGGACTTGGTTACGTTAAGCTTATCTAACGCCCTTTCAGTGCATTTTCTCTTTATTTCGAAAATGTTTTGCACACAGTCCTTATCCATTTTTACCTATGCCACTAAAATAACGGAAATAATCCACATGATACTTAATTCTAAATTTCCTAGTGTCGCGACCTGCTCCTTAGGGAAGGGAATAGATTTAAGGGTATTGCCTTAAGGATGGATCTAAGGCCCGTGATTAGGCGCGGGCTCTCCCAAATCCATACCTCGAGTGATGTTGGGATATTGTAAAGAATTTTGCAAAAATGAGTCGCGACTAGCCTATTGGGGTCAGCTAGAAACCAAGTAAGACATGGGAGTGTACCTCACTTCTTACGCAATCAGAGAATCTAGGGTCGAGGACTTGATTACACTAATTGATCAATTAGTACCCATTCGGTACCTAATCTTGTTCATTTTATAAGAAAAGATTTTTGTCAAGCAGTTTGGATTGATTTTATATCTATCCACTAACATGTGAGGTGATCATGCAAGTACGCAGTCATTAAAATAATAATTAGCAACCAAGGAAAGTGTTTAAATAAATTGCATGGGAGAGCAAAAATTTAACACTAAGGAAGAGGTAAATATTAATCTTAACTAGACTAAAGGGAAGCCAAAATCAATATACCAATACTGCACAATCAATGGCATTTGTCCCTAAGGACAATTGAAACCCTAAGGTAAAACCCTAAAGGTCTAGTCAAACTTGGGCATAATTCCAAATTGAAAGGCTTCCTATTTTTAGGAGAAAATTCCTTCAAATATTAATTTTAACCTTTTTGAGGAAATTCAAAAAAGAAATTTAGAATTTTTTTTTCTATTTTTTAAATGAATTTTCGAATTTTCCCCAAAAAAAAACTAGATTTTTGCAATTTTTTTAATTTTTTTTTAAAAGGTGGAATTTTTTAATGTTTTTTGAGTTTTTGAATTTTTATTATTTTTCGAAATTTTTGATTTTTTACTATATTTTAATATTTAATATTATTATATTCGAAAAAAGGGTTTGGACCGGATAGGACCGATCCGACCCACTAATCCGATCCGAGCCCAAATCCGACTCATGTCGGATAAAAAAAAAGATTTTTTTAGTTTTTTTAAAATATATTTTTTATTTTTTCTCTTTTTGTCTTATCCCTATTTTGTCTTTTTATGCTGCTCCATCTTCTGCTATACGACTTATTTACCGAAGGTTTCAATCCACTTTCCTTTCTTTCTTTTTGTCTTTTCATTTCCTTTCATCGCCTCTTTTTTATTTCTTTTTCTTTCCTTTTGCTTTTACTTTTTCTCTTCTATCTTGGACTTCTTCTTCCTCGCGCATTCTCCACAGGCCCGAAGCCATTCTTGTTTGCTATTTCTCCATTATTCACTTTTTTTGCATTATTTTTTTCTTCTTCTTCTTCTTCTTCTTTTCTCTTTTTCTCTACGCCGGTCTTCTTCCTTCTTCCTCAACGACTCCCCTCTCCTCACCGAACACTCAGCCATAGCTCTCTTGCCCGAACCAGCGCCACCACTACGACAAGCCCCTCACTGGCCTTTGAGGCGCTGGAGCTACTATCCAGCATCGATCATTTGGTCCGACCACACCGTTCGCCGCTAACTAGTAGATGGCTAGTGGTTTCTAGTATTGCCGAAACAAGAACACAAAGCAAAAATGTGCACCGAAGGCCTCGATGCATGACATACAATGGCTATGGAAACAAAATATAAAAGCGACGAGGGGCGGAGCACGTGTGAGCCGAATGGCCACGAGCCACAGCCAAGCAAGCCTGAAGCAAACGCGAGGAGAGCCGAGGTTACTTGTTCAGCTTGAGGACGTCGCTGGGAAGGTTGTCGAATGGGTCCCCATGTGGCTGAGGCATTGGCCAAGGCTCCCACTCTCTCTGTCTCTCAGTCGCTTGGATTTGTCGCTCCCTGCTTCCCCGGTCTCTAGCTCCAGGAACTCCTCCTCCTGTGCCACGAAGAACTCCAGGTCGTAGCCCTCTAGCTTCTTCCCGTCGCTCCTAAACGGCCGTGTCCTTGGGTAGTTCCCCCAGTCGATCTAGTCCCCGTGCTCAAAGTGTGCCGCCGAGAACGTCCTCAGGAACGCAGTGCCGCTACCATTGTTGCCGCATCCGCCGAAGGTGCCAAAGGGAGCAGCGGCACTCGGAACCTCGCGAGAGCCAAAGCGAGGCTGGGGTTGTGGATGTGGTCGGCATAGTGTGGTGGAGTGTGGCTAAGTCGCTAGATAAGGCTCTCTTGTTCTCAACCCTCTAAACTCTCTACTTCCTGATCTCTCCTCCGGCTAGCTCTCCATCCTCTTTCTCCTTTTTCCTCCCTTCCTCTCTGTTCTCCTCTCTCTCTCTCTCTCTCTCTCTCTCTCTCTCGCTCTCTCTCTGCCTTTTGTTGGCCTTGTCTTTTCTCCCCACCTGCCCCTGCTCTGCTATCCCCTCTTCTTTTGCTGCAGGTTGGCATGTGAAGATGGCTGGAGGAGGGAGAAGGCTGGCGCAAGCCAGGCCGAAGGGGAAACAGCTTGGGCCGCGAAGAAAAGGAAAATAAGAGAAAAGGGCCCCAGGCCCAAAACAAGGGGAAAGGGAAAAGAGCTAGGCTAGGCCAAGACTGAGTTCAGCCTAACCCGACCCCTTTAGCGTTTTTTTTTTTCGTTGTTTTTGTTTTTTTTTTTAAAAAAAAAATAGGTTTCAACACCTAGTATTATATGAAATGATCGTAATTAACCCTAGGTCTACAGGTAATCTAAATGAAGACTAAATAACATTTTTTATTTGACTTTATTTTATGAAAGTTATGCACTAACCTGAATCTATATGGATTTTAAAGCTAATATGTCCTAAACCTATATATGTTATGAGACTAAACATGTATGGCCCTAAATATGAAAACCTTAAATTATGAATGCACTCTAACCTCTAAACATGTGTAATATGTTTACGTGCAATGACAATTTACGAATTAATCACGTCATTAATAACATACTCAACCATAGTAATCCATACGAGATAATACTGGATTAAACCTTAGTGTCTAAAAGTCCGAAAGCCGAATATGTCTTTGTTGATGCACATAAACAGTAAAACTATAAGGCTTAACCACTAAATATCATGCATTTGAAGATTTATGTGAATTACCACACCTCAACTTACCTTATACCAAACGAGAATCTCTTTCACTAGGGATGCACTATTGATTTTGACTTTTTGAGTACTACTTCATTGGGATTCAATTTTGCAATTGATAGCCATCTATCTTGACTCTTTTTTTCATCTATGGGTATTGGTCTTGCTTTTACCAGGCACACCGTTTTTTCATGCCCCTAATTTTCATGCACTTTTTCTTCACTTCTTTTTCATGGGCATTGGTCTTGCTTTTACCAAGCACACTGTTTTTTCATGCCCCTTAGTTCTATTTTGATTTCAATTCTTGTGCACAATGCATGCATCAAGGAATTACACTTTGAATGACACTCGAACTTTCAAGGGTCTTCATCTGTCTTTTGTCTTGCCCTAGTGTGGGGATGATCACCAATTGGGTTTAAAGAAATGAAATTGTAGGCTCAAGTGGGCTATGCAAAGGATATAAGTATGTAGGATAGAGAAAGAAATGTTCTTCGTCATCCTAAGGCACTTAAATTATCACACGAATTCAATGTAATAGCACGACTTGAAGATTGATGCAAGTGAGAGCAATGAAATTTATTTTCATTTTCCTCACCTTATGATGATGTCTTACCTCTCGTTTGCCCTGATGTGGGGTGGTTCTTGATAGGGGTAACTTGAAAAAATCTCCATAAGTGTATGGGATTCAAAGAGGTTAAGCAATGGATCACATGTAGTGTTTGGGATAGAGAAATAAACTGCCCCTCATCATTTCGGTCATTATACCTTTTGCGAGAGAACTCTTTACCTTATGAATATGAAACTTCCTACACTCATCTTACAAGTGTATGAGCAGGGGACTTTGTATAGGATAAGGTTCACCTTTCATCATCCCGACTCGTCTCATTTAGTATGCTCAATTCATTCCACATCATTCATTAAATTAGTCCCTCTTGATGTTCTTTAGTGGAATTGGTGGACAAAATGTGTAAGAGTTACTATGCAAAATCCTTTTTTTAAAAGAGCTCAACAGCTTTAGGCATGAAAAATTGTCAACAAATAGTTTTCCACACTAAAAAATGGTTTTAAGGATTTCTCCATAATGGGATTGCTGGGGATTGCCTTAGCAGTTGATGTCTTTGGATTATCCGTATCATTCAATACTGAAAATCCACTTTTGCCCCTATATAAGAGAACATGCATGAATATGATATTATGCAACATCAAAGTAAAAGCAAATGGAATATCCATTTTTGGCTCGGGTCGAGATTTTATCTCAGTCGGGTCGCTACTAAAATCCGTCATCCCCACAATCTGTCACATTAACTGTTTAGAAATGTATCCTTGACAGTTAGGCCAATTGTAACCCAGTGTGCCTTTTTCAAATGTCTTCTCATCAGATCGAGAAAATAATGCTCTGAAATATGAAGTAAATGAGTCAAAAAATTAAACAAGGGCTAACCTATGCATGGCTTCAAAAATGATTTTTTTTTTTTTGGAATTTTTGGATGAGGAAACATGAAGAAGCCCAGTCCTTAGAATTCTCCTTGGATGATATTTTCTTTTCATTGTTGGATATCGTCACCGGGCTGGTTTGGTGTATGTACCCCATCATGTCCTCAAAACAAAACTTGTAATTTTATTGATATTCAGAAATCAAATTACATTTGTTGGAATGAAAAAATATGATATTCAAGCATTAAAGCAAAACATAAAAAATTAAAACCAATCCCTAAAAAGCAATAAAAATCCGCACGCAAGGGAAGGTGTAACTGAACATGCCCCTAATTAAATAAGGAAAGCGATCTACTTAGGACCATGAATCATATGTGCTTGAGTTCTTCACCCTACTTGATCTTGTGATGCGAACCCTCTAGGTCAGAGATTCTTCCTTCTAGATATGTCACTAGTCTCTTCATGGTGGCATCAAATTCAGCTACCTCAGGAAAATGAGACAATTCAAAAGTCCTCTTGGCTCTTTTCTTCGAGCCACAGTTTCTTACTGAAGATAGAGTACCTATGTCATCACAGCACTTTTGCTTGACGAGACAAGCTACAGTAGCAAACAATTCATCGACTTGACTTTAAAGGTGTGCAATTCGCTTGTTCATGTCATTGTCAATATCAATGATATGGTTCAGCACCTCGTTTTGATCCGTCATTTTAGCTTTCGACCGTGTACGAATGGGTGAGCGGAATCGCTCCATAATCACATAGTTCAAATAAACGGGAACATGTAAGCATGAGGTGTAAATAGAGAATCAATCCATGACAATGATCTAATCGATTTTTCTAATTTTTTTTTTATTCATGAAAAGTCTATGCAGGAAGGGAATTTCCTAAAAATAACTAGAAAAATAAAAATAGGACACCCTAGCAAGAACCAAATTTCCTAAACATGAATTAGGAAATGCCAAAATTTGAAACTCCCTAATGAGAACAACAAAGACATGAATTGAGAACAAATTCTCCGAAGTTTTCGTTATTTTCCAAATCATTCATTGCATGGCAATTTCCTCATTTCATTTCTAACTGACAAAGGAATTGAATAAATGATTGACCTAGATTGTCATGGACCGACCCAAATGTATGACAAAATAAATTGTATGTTATAGGGATAGAAGACTTACTTCACCAAGGAAAATCAACGGCAATCACATAAACATGCACATGAGATGTGAGGCTCGATTTCTACCTAAGCAGCTTAACAAAGTGGAGCTAAGAGGATGATCTGACTATTGCAGTCTCGCATTTAACGTGTCAGGTCCTCCTAACCCCTCAGTCGAATGGAATGCCCAATAGTCACGTAGTCTCGCAGATATGAACAAACATATTCGACACCATGAAAAAAAATTAGGGAAAGAAAATGTCAACCTCTACATAGCAGTCTCGCTTTGGAGGAAGTATCATTCTCAACATCATCCTAAAAATCCTATCGCAGCCCAAGTCTAGCCGCAGGTTGTGTGTGCAATAGTGTGGTGCTAAAAGCAGTAAAACATGCACAACAGTTTAAATGGAAACAACACTTCTAATCAAGGAAAAATAAACCATTCATCCCCACACCTTCCTGCAAGACAAGGATTAACAAAGACTACTCCCCTTATACCTCCCATTTGCAAGAACATTTAACATCTTAGAAATGTTAAGGACGTACTTAGTGTCCTCGTTGCCAAACAAAAACATTTTTAAAAGAAAAAGAAAAATTGGCCTAAGTCCATTAAATGTTTTAACACAAGTCCCCAGTAGAGTCGCCAAATTGTCGCGATTTAAATTTTGCGTGCACCACCTAAGGTTTAGGCTAATGGATTACTAAGTCTTAAACTTAGCTCAGGCTCTCCCAAGCCCATACCAATTCGCGACTTAAGTTCAAGTTTTTTGTTTTTTTTTAAATGAATTTTATCTAAGAGTCGCCACTAATTAGTTTATGGTAGGTCAATTAGACATCTAAGTAAAATAACGGGAGAATTATTTTACTCCTACAAACTAGAAATTATGGGTACGGAGACTTGGTTACACTAGATTTTTCTAATGCGCTTTCGGTACCATTTCTTTTTATTTTCAAAAATGTTTTTTTGCAGGCAGTTTGGATTTATTTTAACCTAAATCACTATGATGCAAATGGGGTGATCACGTAGATGCTCAACCATTATTAAACACTCAATGAATTAAATAAATTGCATGAAAAGAATTGAACACACAAAGCAAGCAATTATTTTTTGGGTTTTCTTTTATCTTGAAATTAACATGCACTTTAACTACATGACCTAATTTTATTAACAAATAAATTTCTATTATGCAAACTATTTGACATGCACCTAATATTTTTTTTATTTTTTTATTGAAATTCGGAATTAATAAAAACCCTAATTAAACTATCTAAAATGAATAACTTTCTAATTTATTTTCGAGATTAATTTGATTTAAACCCTATCCTATCTTAGAAAATTATTTTTTAGAAAAATGAGATTATCAAGATGTGCAAACATTAATTAAAAGTCTGTCTATAAAAAAAAAATCAATCCTAATCTATTCCAAAAATTATCTAAAAGTGCAATCCTAATTTACTAAACCAACACACTTTGATGCAAGATTTAATTTTTGAGTTTTTTTGCTTTTTTTTAGTTTTTTTTCCAAAACAAGAAAATATCAAATAAATATTATATCTAAACAATCAAGATATTCATCAAATAAATGATTAAAATAATCGAAAAAATAATCTGTTATCTCATGGGTCAAATTAACGATTATTTTAGCCCTAAATATCACAACATATAAGAAAATTCAAAATAACTAAAAATTTGATCCGAAATCTTACGGATCAAATTAATAATTATAATGATTTAACAATTAAAATACTATCAAAATGCCCAAAAATTAATATAATTAAAAAAAATGATCTGATGTCTTATGGATCAAATTAATGATTACAATAATTTTGGGCAAAACCCTTGCGGTTAATGCCTACAAGATTCATGAAATAAAAATTGACATCCAATGTTCTAATTTAAATAACTAAACTTTAAAAAAAATGGAATAAAAATAAAAAATAAAAAATAAACCACCTAAAGGGGGACTTGGAAAGAGGGAGCAATGGCGCCGATCAGCGAGGGGTAAAGCACGGCGGAGGGCAGGTGGGGGCGCAGCACTGGAAGTGTGGCGGCGTCAGGCTTCGGCAGCGGTGAAGTGGATGAGCGAAGGTGGCAACGAGGAGGGCTCGGCTGCTGCGCAGCAGCGGTGGAGCGAAGGCGATGGGCTGCTAGGTCGAGAGCAAAGGCGGAGGTGCAGGTGCAAGTGAAGGCGTCGAGCACTGGGCTGAGGCAAGTGGCGACGGCGTCGATGTCGCGTTGCAAGGGCACAGTGGCGGAGCGACAACAGCAGCGCGGCAATCAGGGGCTCGAGGGCGTGGATCACCGGAAGGAGGAATGATGGGTTACTGTGGGGGCTCCACAAGCGAGGGGGAACTCCGATGGTAGTGAGTGAAGGTGTGTCGGCATCGGCGCTAGGTCGGGGCCCGGCTCAAGTGGAGGTGGAGCAGGGTGGTGCTAGGGACAGCGCGGGCACGGGGCCGACACGGATAGGGGGCAGCGTTGGGAGGATGAAGACAACGCTGTAGCCCCTGTTCTCTCTCTCTCTCTCTCTCTCTCTCTCACGTCCCCTCACCGGTCTTCTCTCTTTCCCTCTTGCTTTTCAAACGTGAGTTGACTTCACCTAAGAGAAAAAAATTTCTTTTTAAATTTCAACTCCAAAACCCAAAAAGCCCCAAAAACTTCCTCACGAATTTTCTGTCTTTTTTTTCTCTATTCTCTCCCCCTCATTTTCTATGAAATTGTGCCCTCTTTTATAGTGATTTCGAAAGCCCCAATTCATGGTAATTTTCAAGCTTTCTTTCTCTATTGCCTTAATCATGGTATGCAAATCGGAGCCTGATTTCGTGATCAGCTCAATTTTGCTTCGATTCCTTCCATTTTATCAAAATCCTTGCCTTTTATTCACCTGATTTTCTAATTGCTTCCGCATTTAACAAAATTTGGAATCTCCAATTACTATGCATAATCAATCAGATTGATTTTCCCCATTTTTTTTCCTTTTATTTGCTTTGATGCGATTTTTATTTTTTATTTCCCTAGATTTGCCAAAATTAGGTGTCAATAGAAAGGATAATCGAAACTCCCTCCTTAGCTGCAAGATCTTCTTACAAACCCACAAACAAAAGGTTGCTTTGCTGGCCACCAAAAAAAAAAAAATTCTTTTTAAGAAAGATGAGTGAATCCATTTGCACCACAACGATTCTTTGTCCGTAAACAGAATCCATATATACTTGAGCATGGTAGCTTTATTGTAATCACGCAACCTGCAAATACCCAGTCCTCCCTCATCCTTCGGGAGACACATATCTTCCTAGGAGACCCCCCCCAACACCAAGACTAGGGCCTTTCCAGAGAAATTGCCTCAAGATTTGTTCTATGCGGTCCAACACGGAACAAGGAATGATAAACACACTAGCCCAAAAGGCTTGGATAGAGTGAATGACAGACCTGATCAACTTTAGTCGTCTTGCGAATGAGAGAAACCGCTGGGCCCAGGATTGGACCCTAGATGTGATACGGTCAATAATGGCAATGCAATCCACCTTCCCAAACCTCGAGGAGATAATGGGCACCCCTAGATACCGCACCGGTAGCTTTCCTTCTTGGAAGCCAAGGGCCAGAAGAATAAGATTCCGTAAGGAAGAGGAGGCAAGAAAAACCTCGCTTTTGTTTATATTTGGCCTCAACCCACTCCCAAAAGAAAATGTATCAAGGCCTCCTTTTAAAAGCGAAACTGATGCTAAATCTACTTCACAAAAAAGGAAGACATCATTAGCAAAGAAAATGTGGGACAAGTTTAAAGCTTTGCACCTCCAAAAATATTTGAATTACGGGAGCCTAGTGCGAGAGTTGAGAACCCCAGAAAAAACCTTCATCACCAATGTAAATAGATAGGGGGACATAGGGTCACTGTATCGAAGGCCCCGGCCACTAGAGAAAAAACCATGTAACTCCCCATTAATCGAAATGGAATACTTAAGAGTACATACACAAACCATGATAAGCCAAATCATCCACTCAGGGAAACCAAAAGATGTAAGAGTTAGCTCGAGGAAATCCCAATCAATAGTATCATATGCTTTCTGGAAATCCACCTTAATTGCACACTTAGGCAAATAAGGGTCAAGGTGGAAACCAGCAAAGAGCTCATGTGCCAAAAGAATGTTATCCCTAATTCTCCTACCCTTGACAAAAGCATTCTAGGAGGGGCTTATTAAGTCATGAAGAATAGCAACTACTCGGTTAGCTAGAATCTTTGTGATAACTTTGTAAATGGTATTGCAGCAAGCAATAGGCCTAAAATCATAAACTGCACATACATTGAGAACTTTAAGCACCAAAGTTAGAATAGTGTTATTTACCTCCCGTAAGAGGCGGTCGAAGGTGAAGAAATCCTTCACAATCGCTAGAACCAACGGCCCTACTATCTTCCAATTACTCTTGAAGAGCTCAACAGTAAAACCATCCGGCCTAGGTGCCTTACCTATAGGTAGGGAAAAAAGGGTATCGAGGATCTTAGAATCATTAATCGGACGAGAGAGGGTACTAACCTTCTCAACAGTAAGTGGACACCGAATGACCTCCTGCAGCTCCTATAAGGAAGGCCTCAATAGGACGGCCTACGGCAATAGAAAGTCTCTAAAATAGGAGACAAAGACCTGTTAAACCAATTCTAGTTTCGTGACTAGGGAGCTGGAGGAATCCATAACTGAGAGGATCTTATTCCTTAGCTGTCTTCTGTCGACTGAATGGTAGAACTTGATATTCCAGTCTCCTTCCTGAAGCCACCTGACTCTAGATTTTTGCCTGTAAAAGGACTCTTCCTAACTTCGCAGGTCCACAAAGGTTCGACGTTGAGACTTCTCCAGTTCTACAAGAGCAACACTGGGCGGGTCCTGCTGGAGGCCAATCTGGGTGAGCCAAAGAGCATTCCTCGCTTCTGCAGTCCTCTTAGAAATATTAGAGAACGATTATCTGTTGAGCAGCTTAAGACGGCCTTTAAGGGCCTTAAGCTTACAAACTAGTCTATACATGGGAACGCCTTCTCCTGAGCTCTCCCAAACTTGCTCGACGATAGAATGGAAAGCCGGGTGCTTAGTCCAAAAGTCAAAAAACTTGAAAGGTTTCCTCATGTGAACCAGTTGCAGCACTTTGACAACCATGGGGGTGTGATCAGAGATACCCGGGGTAAGGAAAGAAGCTTCCGACAAGGAGAAATCCAACCTTCATTTAGTGTTCACTAGAACCTGATCTATCTTCCTTAGCTTACGACTAGCTCCAGAGGAAGTGGACTAGGTGAAGCGAAGACCAACGTACTTGAGATCTTTTAGCCCTATCTGAGCTAAGCATTGGCTAAACTCATCAAAGTAGGGGATCTAAGTATCTGAATTACCAATCTAATCTGACAGGTCTTTGATAGCGTTGAAATCGCCAACCACAAGTTAGGCCGAATCCTGCAAGAGGTTATTCTTTTGGACGAGATCTGCCCAAAGAGGCTGTTGGCCTATAAAGGTATGTTCGCCATAAATCACAGAAATGTAGCAAACCAAACCTGACAAAATAAACTTCAAGCTCCCATGGACAACTTGAGCATTAATGGAGGAAGCTTCAAAACTAACCAACTCAGGGTTCCAACCAGCCCAAATTCTACCCCGTGGGGAGAATTCATAATTTGCTAACCAATTCCACCTCGTCAATAGGCTCAAAGAGATGGATTGGAAGAGAGACTCTAGGACTTTAGTCTCAAGAAGGCCAACAAGACAAAGATTATTTGAAGAGATCAAACTCTTGACTTCAGCCCGCCTGATGGGGTTAACCATAATCTCTATCATGCATGTTAATCTTTCTGAAATATAAGAATGGTGAATCCATATGAATCTGTTTCCTCCTTTATGGGCAAAGTGCTTAAGCTAAAATAGTATTTTCAACACGACACAATATGTTGAGGGGGTGCAGTATGTAGGCATGGGACCGGGGGCAAGCCCCTAGTGCCATTCCCCATAAACTAAGATTGCAGCAGATCAAGGCACGATAGCAAATTTACGATTTTGTATGCGAACTTTAGAACGGTGTGAAGAATAGGAATAGGGGGAAGAAAGCACGTAGGAAAATCAAAATTAGATGTTTGGGAGGGCCCGTGATAGTAGATCTCCGCAGGAAAAAAATTATTGGGCCCCAACAAAACCTGCATCCAGTAATTCCGCCCCAAGGTGTATATCCTATACCCATAAGCCGTAGGGTAGATGAGCAACGGCAAGGGAGTTAGCTCATTTGCTAGTATTCCCGTATTCAAGAATGGGCAATCCAAAAATAAAATCCTGAATATACTAGGCCTATGGGGGCGCAATGTACTCTTAAGATTACTCAAGATGGTGGAACACTCAAGACGCGCGAAAATTAGCACGAATACCACCTGATCGCCATAAAAATCTCAATACTTCCCAAAACTTATTCAGAACCATTGCCCGCAGTTGCCCTCATCTCGTCATGTTCACCCTTTTTTTCTATGCACCCGAGATACCAATTTGCCCTTGTCCATAATTTTTGTCTATTTGTCAAAGAATAAAAAGGAAACAGAAGTACAGTGTCTCAAAATAAAAGTTAATTTATAATAGAGTTAAGTTAACTATTCTCACCATGTCATTTAGGTGCGACAAGCAAACTCGAAAGCTGCATGCCACTGTGTGGCCTCGTGTGGAAGTTTCAATTTTATTAGAGATAGATGGAATGGAGAGAAAAAAAATTCTTCTTGTACCGCGCATAAATAACAACACAAACGATTGTACGGCCAATTTTTTTTTTTTATTTAATATGAGCTGCTATATACATTTAAAGGGAAAATTGTCCAAAAAACCTAAATTTATTATATGATGACCAATTCAATCCTAAATATTTAATTATGCAAATTTATTCCTAAACCTTTAAGGTTTTTTTAAGTTCAAGTCAATGCAAACCATTCCACTAGTATGTGCAATACTGATGTGAATAATTTTTAATTTTTGTCAAAATTTTTAGTCATTTTTAGAAATTTTATCAATTTTTTTTTTTCATTTTTTCTTCAATGTGTTGACAAATTTCTTAAAATATTTGGATAGTCTTGAGAATATAGTCTTGAGAATATACATAAAATCTTTTTTCTTATAGTATATGGCAATATTTGAGCCAGTTTTGATGCACCTCATCTAATTCCTCCGAGCATTTTAAGGGCGCACTTCCCACGTTGGTCTGGTGCACAGAATTTTACTCCCTAGATTAATAAAAATTGGGTGAAGAAGTGAGGAAAGCGACGTAGAAAACTTTGGACCTTCTATTGGATAATAAATTTTGAGAGAGAGAGAGAGAGGTTTGAAAGGTTGTTGATCCAAGGAAACTAAATGATGATTACATAAAATTTGAAACTCGAGAGTTGTGCTCCTAAGTCGTGAACTTTCAGAATTGAGATATGAGCAGGGTAATTTAGGAATATAAAAAGTGAAGAACGCCTCATTTCTTAGGAATATAAAAAGTGAGTTTCATACATTGGAACTGGAGGAAGATTCCTTTGACTACCCTCAGCAAAGCCTAGGAGTGGTTAATATAGATGCACAGCTTGAACAACCTTACAAGTATAGGCAAATCCCAACATAGAAATCTTTAATTTCCCAAGAAAAGACCAACATCCCCGAGACAAATCATAATATTAACATAGGCTCTTGACTCAGATAACTATAGAAACAAAATATAATGCACGGGGCTCAACAAAGCACATAGAGATACCGAAAGACACATTCTCGGATTTCCTGGCAAACTCATAATATTTTTTTCATATATTCCTGAAGAAGATTCCGAATTGGATCAAACTTGATTCATTGGGAAGTAGAAAAATAGTGCTTTCCATACATTTATTATTTGACTATATTGAAGCACAAAATCATCATCGAAGAAGATGGACTTAGCCTCTATGTAACTTCCCAATAAAAGTTGGATAAGTCTTAATCTCCCTGAGATGTTCCTTTGTCAGATTTTTATAATTTACAATAATTTATTCACTTATTGTAACTCATGTTTGTGACTTTTATGCATAGGCTGTGGAAAGTTGGGTTATCCCTGACTTGAGAATCATAAAACATAACGGCAAAACATTCTGGCAAACCTTTGTAGAGGAGCACGAAAAGTTGCTTCAGACTGGAAAGAAGTGGGTGGAGGACACAGCAAATTTGTGTATGCTTGTGTCACGGCCCGTGAGAAAGACAAGCCAAGAGGGTTCTTGAAGACGGGCGTCACACATCCGACCCTCGACCGATATCCCGAGACTTAGAGTATTCTCGAGTCTTCTAGAATACTCCTGGGGAAGGGCGATACAATATTTGTACGCATATGTTATAAATGCGAGTAGCTGGTAGTTGGGAGTAAATATGGGTAGTTGGGGAGGTGCATTCTCCACTGTTAGATCTAAGGGAGATCTATGAATACGGTTTGCCTTGTACTTGTATATAAAGGGGTCTCCTCCCTTCATTGTAATTCATTCACAAGCAATACAAAAACCAAAGCTTCTCTCTCTAAGAGTTTCTCTCTCTATACACGAGTCTTGTGAGTCGAGTGTGAAAGGCTGCTTATGGGTAAAACCTTAAGGCCGCACGGGTCAGCCTACGTGTGATCGAGAGTGAATCGATCGGCCCGTGACAAGTGGTATCAGAGCTGATTTGTGATCCAAGCGCAAGTGCAATGGCTGACCCACGATCTGACGAGGCGATCGCCTTGGGTGGTGATGGTGCTGATCGTGGGCGGAACGCCGAGAAGGTTGGTGCCAAGGGGAAGAAGTCCCGGGGTGGTTCGAGGGATCCAACGGGGGATCTTGCACAACGGATGACGAAACTAGAGTTGTTCGTCACCGATGTCCAAGGATCGGTCGACGACCTAACCCAGACCGTGGACGGAGTTAACGCCGGAAGGGAGGAGCTGTTTGTGGATGTGCAAGAGCTCAAGACCGGCATGGGAGAACTTTGCCACGAGTTGCTGGGGACCTTACAGGAGGAACTCGCGCAACGGTACGAACCCTTGGAGGCCACAATGTTGGCCATGCGCGCGGAGATAGCAGAGCTTACGGGTAAGCTCGCTGAAGCACAAGCTGCACGCATGAACGGAGTGATCACGATGCAAGGTCCACGGGTGGACACGCTGAAGCCGAAGGAATTCCGGGGCTCACGGGTGGCCAAGGATGTGGACAACTTTCTGTGGTACATGGAGCGGTACTTCCAGGCCATGGTAATCAACGACGACCAAACATGGGTAAACACTACATCGATGTATTTAGCTGATAATGCATTGTTGTGGTGGCGTCGTCGGTCGGATGATAGGTGTGGGAATCCTATCGCGACTTGGGTTGGTTTCGTCGAAGAGTTCCGACGGAACTATTTTCCCACTTATGCGGAGGAGGAAGCTCGTGACGAGTTGAAGCGTCTCGAGCAGAAGGGTGGTGTGCGCGACTACATCAAGCGATTTTCGGAGTTGCTACTCCAAATCCCCTCGATGAATGAAGTTGAAGCGTTTCACCAGTTCATGGGTGGTCTCAAACCATGGACGAAGCAAGAGTTGAAGCGGTACAACGTGGGAGATCTTACTACGGCCATGACCATAGCCGAATCACTCGTGGAGTACAAGGCGTCACCTTCCACATCCCGACAGGACACTCGTCCTAGGGACAAAGCCACTGGTGGGGGAGATCGGGGGAGATACAACCGCCCGACCGTAGGAAGGCCACCACCAGCTAGTCCTCATCCTCATCGGGCTCATGCGGGGCCAAATGGAGGAGGGCAAAGGAGGGTACGCTCGTATAGTTGCTTCTTTTGCGACGGTCCGCACATGGCGCGGGATTGCCCGAACAAAGCCAAGTTGGCCGCTCTTTGCAAAGAGGAAGAGCCGAGGGAGGAAGCACGATTGGGATCGTTGCGACTCCTTGGCACGATCAAAGCCAAGAAGGCGAAGGAGCCTAAAGGCTTGATGTTTGCGGACGTGAAGATCGGAGCGACCACGATGAGTGCGCTCGTGGACACGGGAGCATCCGACATCTTCATCTCGGAGGAAGCCGTGAAGAAACTTAACCTACGGGTTGAGAAGGGAGCCGGTTGGCTCAAAACGGTAAATTCGAAGAAAGTCCCTGCGATCAGTGTGGCGAGGGACGTGGAGCTACAGCTCGGATCATGGAAGGGCAAAGAAATTCTAGAGGTAATTCCACTCGACGACTATGACATTGTCATTGGAATTAGATTCCTAGATAGAATCCATGCGGTTGTAGTTCCCTTTGCCGAATGCATATGCGTGTTGGACAAGAACTGTCAATGCGTGATTCCGGTGCATCGTGAGTCGAATCGTGATTGGAGGATGATCTCGGCCATGCGACTCACCAAAGGCACAAGGAAAGGTGAAGTGACCTTCCTAGTGACCTTGAAGATCGAGGACGACAAGGGTGAAGGGAAAGAAGTCCCGACGGAAGCAACCCAAGTCCTCGACTCATTCAAGGACGTCATGCCTTCGGAGCTGCCGAAGAAGTTGCCACCCAAAAGAGAGGTGGATCACCAGATCGAGTTAGTACCTGATGCTCAACCGCCTGCCATGGCGCCCTACCGCATGGCGCCGCCTGAATTGGAAGAATTAAGGAGACAACTCAAGGAGTTGCTCGACGCGGGCTACATACGGCCGTCAAAAGCCCCGTTCGGTGCGCCGGTCATATTTCAGAAGAAGCACGATGGGTCACTCCGGATGTGCATCGACTACCGGGCGCTGAACAAACTGACTGTGAAGAACAAGTAACCGATCCCGCTCATCGCGGATCTCTTCGATCAACTTGGTGGAGCTCAGTGGTTTACCAAGATGGATCTCCGATCGGGCTACTACCAAGTTCGGGTCGCTGAAGGGGATGAGCCAAAGACAGCTTGCGTGACGCGGTATGGATCCTACGAGTTCCTGGTAACGCCGTTCGGCTTGACCAACGCTCCGGCTACCTTTTGCACAATGATGAACAAGGTACTCCACCCTTTCCTAGATAGGTTCGTAGTGGTTTACCTAGATGACATTGTTATATATAGCCGTACGTTGGGAGAGCATATCGAACATATAAGGCAGGTCTTCCAAGTTCTACGCGAAAACAAACTATACGTTAAGCGCGAGAAGTGTGCCTTCACCCAAGAGGAAGTTTTGTTCTTGGGGCACATCGTCGGAGGTGGGAGAGTACGAATGGACAAGGCGAAGATCCAAGCAATCGTCGAATGGGAGCCTCCGATGAAGGTGCCGGCTTTGAGGTCATTCCTAGGCCTCACCAACTATTACCAGCGATTCATCCGGAGCTACTCAAGTATCACCATGCCACTCACGGACTTGTTGAAGAAGGAGAAGGCGTGGGAGTGGACAGATCGTTGCCAAAGAGCCTTCGACCGATTGAAGCAAGCCATGACCGAGGAGCCGGTGTTGGTGTTGCCCGACCACACCAAATCCTATGAGGTAGAGACCGACGCATCAGATTTTGCGATCGGTGGTGTTCTTATGCAGGATGGACATCCGGTGGCGCTCGAGTCCCGAAAGTTGAACGACACCGAGCGTCGTTACACCGTCCAAGAGAATGAGATGACCGCGGTGGTGCACTGCCTTTGGACGTGGAGACACTACATCCTGGGATCAAAGTTCGTCGTGAGGACAGACAAGGTGGCCACGAGCTACTTTCAGACCCAAAAGAAGCTGAGTCTGAAGCAAGCTCGATGGCAGGACTTCCTAGCGGAGTTCAACTACGCATTGGAGTACAAGCCGGGGAAGGCCAACTCCGTAGCAGATGCGTTGAGCCGAAAGACGGAACTTATGAGCCACACGATGAGTCGGCCGAGTTGTCCTTGGGTCAACCGCATCAAAGAGGGGTTGACACGCGACCCAAGAGCTCAAGCTCTCATCGGGTATGCCAAAGAAGGTAAGACTCGACGGTTCTGGTGTGAGGACGATCTCCTCTACACCAAGGGAAGGCGGCTGTACGTGCCTTTCTATGGGAAGCTAAGGAAGGAGATCTTGCGCGAGTGCCACGACTCGAAGTGGGCGGGTCACCAGGGATCCACCGCACGTTGGCCCTCGTCGAAGATCGGTACTATTGGCCACAAATACGCGACGACGTGGAGGCGTATGTGAAGACTTGTCTGGTATGCCAACAAGACAAGCTAGAGCAACGATCGTCGCCAGGTTTGTTGGAGCCACTTCCCATCTCAACTCGTCCATGGGAAAGCATTTCCATGGACTTCATCGTCAACCTACCAAAGTCTGAAGGGTGTCAGACTCTAATGGTGGTGGTTGACAGGTTCTCCAAGTATGCAACCTTTGTGCTTGCAACAAAGGATTGTCCGGCCGAGGAGGTGGCCAAGCTGTTCATGAAACATGTAGTGAAGTATTCGGAAGTGCCACAAACGATCGTGAGCGATCGGGACCCCCGCTTCACGGGACGTTTCTGGTCTGAATTGTTCAAGCTGCTGGGGTCGGAGCTGAATATGTCAACAAGTTTGCATCCCCAAACCGACGGTCAGACGGAGCGGGTCAATGCTCTCTTGGAGATCTACCTCCGGCACTACGTGAGCACGACACAAGTGAATTGGGCGAAGCTGAAGTCGAAAGCATTTTGGCAGATCGAGTCATACGGAAGAGGTATTGCGCGGCCAAGCGTGAATATTTGATCCGATGGAAGGGTCTTCCGGAGAGTGAAGCCAGTTGGGAGCCCGATGGGAGTCTTTGGCAGTTCAAGAAAGAGATCGAAGCCTTTCATGCCGAAGATGCGACGAGGGCGTCGCCTGACTAGGTGGGGGAGAATGTCACGGCCCGTGAGAAAGACAAGCCAAGAGGGTTCTTGAGGACGAGCGTGACACATCCAACCCTCGACCGATATCCCGAGACTTAGAGTATTCTCGAGTCTTCTAAAATACTCCTGGGGAAGGGCGATACGGTATTTGTACGCATACGTTATAAATGCGAGTAACTGGTAGTTGGGAGTAAATATGGGTAGTTGGGGAGGTGCAATCTCCACCATTAGATCTAAGGGAGATCTACGGATACGGTTTGCCTTGTACTTGTATATAAAGGGGTCTCATCCCTTCATTGTAATTCATTCACAAGCAATACAAAAACCAAAGCTTCTCTCTCTAAGAGTTTCTCTCTCTATACACGAGTATTGTGAGTTGAGTGTGAAAGGCTGCTTAGGGGTAAAACCTTAAGGCCGCACGGGTCAGCCTACGTGTGATCGAGAGTGAATCGATCGGCCCGTGACACTTGTCTCAACTCTAATTGCCACGGTATTGTTCGCTGCTACTTTCACTGTGCCTGGAAGCAATAATGGCAGTACCGGAATCCCATTGTTGTTAGGGGAGGACTCTCTCTTGGTTTTCACAATTTCGGATGCATTAGGTTTGCTCTCCTCTGTGATGGCCATCTTGCTATTTCTAGCAATCTTGACTTCGCGGTATGAGCCACGAGATTTTCTTGACTCTTTGCCTAAGAAGATCATAATGGGCCTTTTGTTTCTATTCCTCTCATTGGCTTTCATGCCGGTGGCCTTTGCTGCAACACTCATGATTGTGCTAGATAAGAGACTAGAGTGGGTTATCATTCCCATTGCTCTGATGACCTCTCTCCCCGTGGCTTTATTCGTAGTACTACAGCTTCCCCTGTTATTTCAAATGGTTAAATCCACTTATGGACCTAGCATCTTTTGTTCTGAGGGCACTTGGAAGTGAGGCGTGATTATTGGACGAGATCAAGTGATTGACAAATTTGATTTGTGGGTGTAAGTATTCTTTATAGCTGGTTGTAAATTGCTGTGTGATGCTTAATGTATTTTCTCGGAGTTTATGAACAATGACCTATCTTGTTACCAAAGTCTATTTATAGTATGATTTTATCAATTTAAAGTATATTGCATAAACAATTATGTGTAAACATTAGTACCTAAATATGCTCGATCATGAAATTATTCTTTAGATTTTTCTTTAATAATTTAGACACAAGAATTTTTTTTATCAACTAAAATATTCAGCCTTCAATTAATTCAAAATACACTCTATATGTTACAGAAAAAATAATTTCAAACATATATTAACAAAATATGCGCACTTGGACAATATAAATTTTTAAACATTTAATTTTTCTTATTATTAACACTTAAATTTTGGCTACTCAATCTAGTCATTTATTGCATTAAAAATTAGCAGTCGACCCCAACCCCTAAAAACATATATGTAATTTGCATTAGCATTTTAGGAGCATTTTTATTATAACCCACATAAAAGGTATTATAATTGAACTGAATTTTTTTTTTTTTTTGTTGATCCTATGGTAATCTTACTCTAACACTCACCTCAGACTTTTGTCCTACCTCCTTGCAGGACGTGGGAATCGAAACCCACTCCTGAAATGAAATCGTCCCCATCCCAATCCCCCTGAGAAGGTGGTTTTGAGCTTAATTGGATTAAGCCTAAGAGAATACAAAATCCGGTCAGGCCCGTTAATTAAGATGGTAACCGAAAATTGCACCGCGGTTTGGGGGCTCGGGGGGCGCTAAACTAGGAAAGTCGATCTCGTGATCAGAAGTGATTAGGCTTATATCATCAGAAGTGACCAGGCACCAGGTTCAACAGTGCCAATCAGCCCGGTGGTCCTCCAGCAACCTCCAAACGTGCGCCCGTCCTTGCTGTAGTGGTGCTTTGTTGTCCGCTTAGCGCAAGTTCCAATGCCGACTATGTTATGCTTTGTTGCTATTAGGTCCTTGTTTGTCCCTTGGCGTCTGTTTCGGTCTTCAATTGAGGTCCCGATAGAGCTTTTGCTCGTTACTCAGATGGTGCACACCGCCTGCTCGATGAAATGCCTTAGTCAGATGCACTTTTGTGTCCTTCATTTATGGTCGAGACTTGCTGTGTTTCATTCATAGCTGCACTGAAGTTGAGTCTCGCTTGTTCATTCTTTGCTAATTTCGATATGAGTTCGAGTCTTGGACAAGTCTATAACCTCCTCTCAGCCGACGCCCTCCGTGTGTTTGATGAAATGCCCGAGCGAGATTTATGCATTTATTCTTAGTCCTCTGTCCACTTTAGGTGTTTGTGGTTTGTCAAATGCGTTTTGGTGGATTTCCACCGCTATCCTTTGCTTTCTATGTCCTTGTTTCCTGGTTTCTTTCATTGCGCGTCATGGCTCCGCGGGTGACCAGTTCTTGGCCGGCGAATACGTGGGATGATGGTGGCTGTGGCCACGTATGACAGCCACGTGGCTGGACACAGCTCGTAATGGTGCCCGAGTTAAAGCAGAGAGAACAAAAGGGAGAAGAAAATCATCGCACAAAAGGAGAAAGAGGAGATCTTGAGTTAAAACATCGACCAAAGCAAAAAAGGGATCGTTGACACCTATTTTAAAAAATAATAAATAAAATAAAATAAAACTCTTAGGGGTCGGGTCGGGCCGGATCCGGCCTTGGCCCGGCCCGCCCCAGCCTTCTCCCTCCTCCAGCCACCTTCGCGCGTAGACCTGCAGGGGAAGAAAAAGCAACACAGGAAAAGAGGAGCAGGGGCATAGGGCAGAGCAGAGAAGATACCCCTGACGTGAGGTTGCGCCTCCTAGCCGGAACCAACAAGCCGCGGCTTCCCTTGCCTCGATTTCAAGTTTTTCAGGTGACTTTTCAGGTTTTTGGTTCAATCCGTGTAGATTTCCTAAGGATCCCGGCTTGGGGGCGTGCAAGGCGACTGGACGTAGTCCGATCTATCGATCTCACCCATCGTTCGCCACCCCCGAGTCGGGTAGGAAGCCCCCCCGCGGACCTTTTTTTTTTCGGTGCCCCGCTCTTGTCCCGTTCTCTCACATTTTTTTGCATGGATTGCCGAGCCGGGATGTGCGTGTTGGGTTCTCTTATGCTGTCCTTCGCTGATGTTGAGCATTCCTTGCCGACTCGTGTTGAACTTTGATGTGGTTCTGAGCCCTGTTCTCGTCCATGGTTTCCTTTCATCTGTCCCCCACCACATGTTTGACAAAATGCCTCTGAGAGTCGATTTAAAATGGTTATGGTTAATTTGGCTATGGTTTGTGTGAAATCAATTGAGTAATCGTATATTAAGCCTAAACTCGACACATAGTGGGTTTGCTGAGTACTTTATTAAACTTTTATCTTGTCATGTTCTTCGTATTGCTCTCCTCATGATGAACATTGGTGAGGAGAGTGAGTGAGGGTCTCTGTTATGCATATTACCGAATCTCCAGTGATGTTTGCGTTGAACTCGTGTTTCGTCCCATTCTCTATACCCATGTTTTGGGCATTTTTGTGAAGCAATGGGTTCAAGTGTTGAATCGATTAACGATGGTGATATTTCGATGATAGCCGACGAAGATGGTTTGGTAAAAACTCGGAGTGGTGAGGACAGTTCCACTCGTGTTGTGGATGTCTTGTTTTAGATGAAGATGGGTTGTTGATTTTCCTCTAGCATCTCAATTCTTTAGTCTAATTGAAAGAAGGGATCTGGGAGGGACTAATACTGAAAAGGAAAAGTGCAGGCGTCTGAGAAGGGAAATGTGAGAAGATTTGGCTGTGGGCTCGTTGGACTTTGGGGTTTAATGGAGATTTATGGGCTTGAACTTAGCTAAGATTGGTAAATTTGAGCCGGTTTAGACTAAGGGAGTTTGGGCCAGTTTGAATTAGGTGAATCTGGGCCGGGGCTTGTCATAAGTGAGTTTGGGTCACCTCCGGTTTTGGCAAATTGGACTTCGCTTGGTCCTTTTCTCAAAAGGCTTGCTCAACAGCCCGTCTTCTGTCCGTGAAGCCCAAATTCATGTGACCAGGCTTCTGTCCTCATCCAGACTGGGCCCAAGGTCTGGCCCATCTCTTCTTTTCTGAATTAAAAAATTCAATAAAATACTTTTATAAAAATTAAAATTAATTGACAATTCCAAAAACAATTGTTTCTTTTAATCAGAAAAAGCTAAAAAAATAGTTTTTTTGGGCAGTTCTCTCTAAAAGTGTGAGAAAGTCCTTGATAAATATTTTTTGCCCAAAATTGAACAAGCCTAAGGCTTTACAATAGGGTTCAAATGGTTCTTAGATACAAAGGCCTTTGACTGTGCCATTTCCATATGATGATTATGACCTTCCCTTGCTTAGTTGGGATTGTGTTTATTTATTTTTTAGTGATAGATGCTTCCTTTTTCATGCAGTTTATTTAATGTCACTTTGGTAGCTATAATTATTACTTTAATGATTGCGTACATGTATTATCATGGATAGGTATAAAATTAATCCAAACTGCCTGATAAAAATCTTTTCTTTTAAAATGAACAAGATTAGGTACCGAAATGGCATTAATTGGTTAATTAGTGTAATCAAGTCCCTAACCCTAGATTCTCTGGTTGCGTAGGAAGTGAGATACACTCCCATGCCTCATTTGGTTTCTAACTAACCCCAATAGGCTAGTGGCGACTCATTTTTGTGAATTTCTTGAGAACACCAATGTCATGTGAGGTATGGATTTGGGAGAGCCCAAACCTAATCTTCGACCATAGGTCCGTCCTTTAGGCAATATTCCTAAACCTATTCCCTCCCCCCAAGAGGTAGGTCGCGACAGGAATGGTCAACATGGAGATGTTATGAAGAAGAATGTGAAGGATATTTAGTAGTTTGGTCCTAAAGCAATTATATTAAATAAAAGATTAGGAGGCGCAAGAATCGAGAATACCTCTTGACCGTTGCATATAAAAAGAAAAGAAAAGATTAGGAGGGGCATTGACTAAAGATGTTTAAGACTTGATTGCATCGTGTTAATTTACTTGTAATGGATGACTTGATGAAGAAATAGTGTTGATAAGAGAAAACTAGCTTGCCTCGATTACGATCAAGTTATAAATAAACACCCAAACGTGAGCTCGAGCTCACTTTTATAAGATTGAAATTTTTGTAATTTTAAGATAATAATTACATATATTTTAACAGTTAAGCTTGTGAGCCTATTGAGCTAAGTATTACAAGCTCGAGCTCAAGATCAAAAAGAAACTTGAGCAGTTCGAACTCAAAATCAGACGAGCAGATCTTGAGCTGTCACCAAGCCAAACCAGAACCACTTGTGAGTAGCTTGACTCTATTCCATCCTTGTGCACCGCACAACACTGGTGCTCAACACCAAAGCATGTATGCTACATGAGCTTGCCCAAATCTGATTATTTTAGCAGTTCTCTTATTGGAAGAATCAGAATCAAGAATGTCATTCCACCATCTCCTCTTTCTTTCTTTCTATTTCACTAGTTTTCCTCGAAAAATGGAATAGATTTGAATTACCACGAATTAGTGGAACCTGGGATGTCTGATTCTTGGGATTGGCCCTGTAAAACTGGTTTTGGGCTTGCCCGCCGTCTTTTTTCCTGCTCTCTTTCATGTTGACTCCGAGCCCGGCCCGTGAGCACCCCTGGCCTTGCACGCCCTCCGAGTCTTCAGCTTCCTGCAATGGTCACTCCCCACTCCTGTTTGCTTCTGCGTCTTCTTCATCGACTTCAAACGTGGTAAGACCCTCCCTTTTCAAGGTGAAGAAGCAGCAACCCGAAAGTTCCGAGCTTTTTTGGTAATGTGCTCTTTCATCTTATGGGTTCTAATGGTTTGACAGTCTCGGATGCAGAGGAAGAACGAGTTGTTCATGTTCTTTCTGCAGAACCCATTACTGAAAACTTATCTATCCAGCATGCTGTACTAGTTTTTTTCGGAGCACGGTTTTGTTGTCCCAGATTATGGGTGTTCGTTGGCAATCCCATACGGAGTTTACTGGAGGAATTTCGTAGGTTGCATTTTGTGTGTTCGATGAAATGCTTCTGTGAGAAGTGTGCTCTTAGCTACGTTGCTGGTGGTGGCGATGATTTTATGGTGGCTATGGCGGCGGTGAGGTGAACTTGGTGGAGATGATGGTGGGTGAGGTGATGGAGATGGTGGTCAGATCATGATTATGGGGATACTTGTATTATATGAAAAGAGTTAGACAAAAGTATCCATTTTCATGCCGGAAAATTTGCTATTTATTAACGAAATGATGGAAGTTACTAATATGGAATTACTAAATTACCATTGTTTTTCAAAGCTACCAATCACCTCTAAAATACCCTATATTCAGAATTTTCAATTCATGTATCTTACCTGTTTACTGTGATTGCTTGGTGATGGAGTCCTCTAGGTGATTCTGTTCTCTTAACACTGTAAGATTGATCCTCTATGTCATTTTTATTTGTGATATGTCATTTTTGTTTGTGCATAATACTTTTATTTGTAAGATTGATCCTCTATGTCATTTTTATTTGTGCATAATATTACACATACGATTAACCAATCAATAGCTACCTCATAGGGTGGTACCTCTCTTTAAGCAATTATTAGCAAAGCAGGTGTATCTTTTTCCTTGTTGCTTGTGATATGACATTAAGGAGAAACTTGTGACATTGAAGTTTGATCTTTTTGTCTCTGGGAGGAACATATCTAGTTATCGACGTACCAAACTGTATCACTTCTGTTGCTTATCCTGCACCTTGATAAAAATGGGTTTTTACCCCATAGGTGCTACAGTTTCAGAATGAAAGAGATGCTAGCTTTCTTTGTTTGATTGAATACACTTGCTGGTGCACAGGTTCATGAAGGTCAAAGATACTTGTCGGTGTACTAGTGGAAATGGACTTGGCTAAGCTACATTCTTTGGTGGTCTTGCTCTGCACACTCAGCTTTGCAGGCGATAGAGTTTGTTATGCTTTTGAAAATGCGTCAGTATAGTCCAAATTCTGTTTGTTTACAAGAGCACATTGCATTACTGTGTTGTTAAGCTGAAAGGGCGTCCTGCCATTCTGCAGGGTCGAGAAGACAATGCTAAAAGTAGGTGAGGAGCTATGGAAAGAATCTCTACCACTACAAAGAGGATCTCGCCTTTATAAGTTGGAGGGCCTCAAACCATACACTCGGTATGAAGTGAAGATATCATACCCAGCTTCTGTATGTAAATGTGTTTTCAAGGACTTCCTTTTTCATTCTCTCTATAATTGGTGATATATTTTTGCTTTCTGTTGAATGACAGATACCTGCTTGCTTCTCTTTGCAACTAATGAAGGGTGATTCAGACTCAGCAACAAACTTAAATAGAAGATTACTTAACACTGAGAAAATAATATTTAAGACAGAGAGCCTTGAATTTATACAGAATCAGGTTCACACTATCTGTGATTATGTCTGCATTATTAGATATTTGAAAGCCTCACAGTCTTTCATTCTGGTTCAGGGTGGAATGCATGTACTGGTTGCTGTGGAACCTGAAGGAGTTGTTGCCATACGAGATGTAAAGGAGACAGAATCCATCATCTATAATATAGGTAATTCATAGTAAAATCGTTCATGCAATTACAGTTTTTATCATTGTCAATTTAATAAGAGAGGATAACCAAATTCCAAATGCAGTCATCATGCAGTCCCTCATAATGACATTTGATTGGCTGCTAGTTTAATGCTTTTGCATGTACTTTCACATGGCTTGTTGGTTTTACTATCAAATACATAATGGAAATTTCACTCTTGCACGTATGATATGCTGTAATGAATCGAAAATAATTTTCTTATAAATTGATGAACTGTCCCATGGTTATCTGACATGTCTATAGTTGAAGAACTTGAAAAAAATGTGGGCAAACTCAACTGACAATGTTTCTCGCTAAACCTTGAGTTGTCTACAGATATCTTGGTAGATGGTAGTGGTTTGATTGAGAAGCATACTTAAGTGTTTGTAGAGCAATCTGAGGATTACTTAGATTGTGGGGTTCCCTAATCTCGCAGAAACCTGTTACCAGGCATTTAATGGGCCCTGCAATTGTGGATGGTCCTATAAAGTTTTTCTTATCACTGAACTTATGAAATTCATCTTGCATCTCTAACAGATGTCTAATCTTAGAATCTGCACACACACAGTTAAATGAGAAAGAAATATTGCAAATTTCTTTCAAAATGCAAATTGAACATTTTTGTGGATGATGAAATATCCATCAATCTTGCCAAAACAGAAAGATAGACATCTAATGGTCACTAAAAAAAGGGAGAATTTCCATAAAATACTGAACTAAAATAGATGGAATTGGCATATGGTGTTAAAGAAATCACTTCTAACACTCTATAAAGAAAGACAAAAAAATGGAGTTTAGAGAAGAAACCGTTTAACTCTCAAGAAGATTCTACACAATTAGGTTGTGCCAGCTTTTTCCACACCCAGTCGATGGCACAAAATAAAGATTCTGACAAATGAAGGAAAAATGATCATTTATGCTTTCATGTTTTTCATTGTTTCGTATTAATTTACATGCTCTAAATATTTCATGTACTTTTATTATGACTCAACAAATATTGTAACTTCATCTTTTGTGTTTTCTTTTAATTGGAGCATAAGCCTTCATGATAGGGTTGATATTCACTTAAAAAAATACTCCATGTAAACTCTAGTGGAGGATCTGATTGATGTCACTATTTATATTATTATAATTTTCTGCTTATTAATTCTTTCGTAAAAATTCATGTCGATTTCAACTTTCAAAATATTATAACAAATATAACCTTGGACATGAACAGGGTGCATATATCATGTAGAATAATATAACAAATATAGTCTTAGACCAGTGCAAGGCACGGGTATCTTGCTATTTCTCATATAAGTTAGCTTACCTTTTGGTCTTGATGATCATCCTCTACTTCCTTCTGATTTTGTAAGACTCACTATCATTACAAGAACAAACCATCATCAGAATTTTCATCGATGTCATGTTTACTTGCAGCATAAGCAAACTTATATAATTTCTGACGGAATCCTTTGTGACTCCAATGGCAGTTTGTGATGAACTCCTGCTAGGGATCCCACACAAAGCTTGGCCTGTTGGAATTTTGGTTCTGCTCTGCTTGGTGGTGGCATTCATTGTTCCATCGTTTCTCCCACCATTTCTACTGGCGAAAAATCGTACTCAGCAGGCACTTCATGAAGATGTCTCAAAAAATTCTTAGCCGAGTGATGTTTCGAGGAGGTGGTGCCTGTTTTTTCTCATTATTTTGAAGTGGCATTGAGGTTTAAGAGCTGTCGATCAACTTGGTTCAGCAGCTTCTGCTCTAGTGGGGAGTTTAGTAAAAGTATTGTACTTCTAAAAAACATTAATAGTGACTTGATTTTGGTTTCAACTGCAGTAGAAGTGGGCACTTGGTAAATTAATGAAATGATCGGGGATGCTTTGTGTGTTTGTGTATTGGTTTCATGATCCACAACATAATGAGAAAAATCGAATGCAGTATAGCAAATGCATTTTACCGGCAACGCGTCATAATTGCAGGGTATTGAACTGTGTTTCATGGGAAGGATTGAGATGATCTCGGTTCATCCTGTGGGATAAAGAAGAGTAGCTGCACATCAATCGTGCAGAACGGCCATGTCCACTGCACAATTGGATGGGTCATTCTTGGTAGAACAGAGCATGTGTCTTTAAAGCTTACAAAAGCCACTGAGAAAAGTTCCTGGCTGTAAAGGGAACTATATTCCATGGGTATGAACTTTGGAAAGTGTCTGTATGAATGATCACATTTCTTTTTGGTAGGTCCAAATGAGCTGATCCAGACAAGAACTTAGACCATTCAACTCACATATGACTTTCTGTACAAAAAAACGATAAAAAAAGAGGGACTCACAGATGACCGATTCTTTGGGTTGTTAAGTGTAATATAGGCATTGTTAATGAATGCTGGTGGGGTAGATAAGAACCTAAAGATATAGAACAATTTTCAACACACATCGAGCAATATGTACTATCTTTTTAGCACATGATTGATGACAAAACACACGTTTTAAAGCATTATTAATATTTCTTTTCCTTGAGTATGAAGGGGCACTTCTTATCAAAACGGTAAAACCCATGTGACATTTGCATTTTCGCCTATTTTGAATGAGAGTGATGATCTTTTCGATACTCCCTAATGCGACTTTGATCACACTCTTATATCAATGAAAATCAAGCAACTCTTGCATCATCCTCGCATCACGAGTATTCCTACACAAGTATCATCACCATTAGTGTGATCAATTATACGGGGACAAAAAAATATCTCAAAATAAACCCGGTGAGAAGAAATCACAAAGCTAATTATCCCTAGAAACAGGAGATGCATGCGAACGTAAATTACAGATTGTTTGGCCTCGGTGATAGTTCTAGGTTCATCAGGACAAGGCATTTGAGTTTGACCTTAAATCTTACATTTTTTTATTTTTTGGGTGAATTCGTTATTACGGATATCTTGTCAAATACAATCTTAAGACCTCAGCTTCCAAAAATAAAAAATTATGGCATAATTATATGTGAGAAAATATGCTCTCTATCTTTTTTCTTTTTTTTTTCTTTTAATAAAGTCCGACGTGGATGTGGGTCCTACGTTATTTCTTTTCGGATCTCCGAAAATCGGACGAGCCTTTCGGCCGTTCGATATAATAAGACAAACGAAGTAAACGGCAAAGGACCGCATCAGCTGGGACGCTCCTCGCAAAGAAACCATTTTTTTTCCGGAAAAAAATAAAAATAATAATTGGGCCGATCTGACAGACGATTGGCCCACGTGTCCGCCCACGCGAACTCGACCGTTGCGAGGGGCCGATTCAAAATCCTCCCCCGATTTGACCTCCTTCGTCCCCAAAAATCCCCAAAGCAATTCGTCACTTCCCCCATCTCTCCCTCTCTCTCCCTCGCTCGCTCGCTCGCTGCTGCTCTCCAATGGCGATTGCTGCCGAGACTCAGCAGCCCCAGCAGAAGGTGAGCATTCCCTCTCTCTGCCATTTCTGGTGCCGATCTCTCGAATCCGAAGCCGCGATCGATCGTTCCGATTCGCGAACTTAGGGCTCACTATTATCATTTTCAACCGCGGCTGTAATCGATCGCGTCGTGTTAGCTTTGGTCTCCGCGTTTTGATTCCCGATGTGCCTGGGCGTCGCCGTCCGTCGTCTGTCGGGGGGCGGGATGAATCGGCGGGGTCTAGGGCTTAGCACGGAGGCGCTGAGAGGTGGTTTTTGGGGGAGGGGAAATGGAGGTGTCGTTCTAGGTCGTCGTCCCCTGATCTGATACTTTCGCGGAGGAAGGAAACGGCATGCTGAATCTCAGCTGTGGCTATTTTTTTATTTTTTTTTAGCGCAGTTTTAATTTTAGATAAAGATGCGGTTCTTTCTCGACGGGGATTGTGAATACGGGGTTTTTAGATTGCTATCTGCTCGTCAAAATTCAGGCTAGGAATATGATCTCATGGGCCACAAATTTCCTTTTTCTGCAGTCTTGTTCAGAGGCTTCGGCAGCTGAAAAGCGGAGGTGGACGCTCAATGACTTCGACATCGGCAAGCCTCTCGGACGAGGGAAATTCGGGCATGTTTACTTGGCAAGAGAGAAAAGGGTTAGTCACTTAGTCAGAGAACTATTCAAATAAATTTCAGCTTTTCCATGCCTTTACATACTTTAATTTCTGCCATGGAGCGATCAAGTGAGGATTTTAGCTTCTTTTGCACTGGATTGTATCCTGCTGTATCATGTGAAATCTAATTTTTAGATGGTTTTCTCTGATTAGAGCAATCATATCGTGGCGCTGAAAGTCCTCTTCAAGAGCCAGCTGCAACAGTCTCAGGTCGAGCATCAGCTGCGACGTGAAGTGGAGATCCAGAGTCATCTTCGACACCCTAATATTTTACGACTTTACGGATATTTTTATGATCAGGTGGGGCATGCTGTAAGAGCACTCTAACGCGTGTGTTTACTTGGAGGACGAATGGTTAAGCCGCTAACTTCTGGAGTTTACATTATGGCAGAAACGAGTTTACTTGATACTAGAATATGCAGCCAAAGGCGAACTCTATAAGGAACTCCAAAAGTGTAAATACTTCAGCGAGAGGCGTGCAGCTACTGTAAGTTCTTGCTAGACACCCTTCACATCTGCTTCCCTTCACTTTCCACTTAATTTGAGCAGCATCTTTCCTACCCATCTATTTTCATCATGGCTACTAAATTTCCCTTAGAGAAATGGGTTGATGCACGGTGGATAATATTCTGACATATAGCCATGAATTTGCAGAATTTGCTTTTTTATCTATAGAACTTCTTGTTAAGCTGTGTCCCTAACAGCATAATTGTTGCAGTACGTTGCATCTTTAGCTCGGGCACTCATTTATTGTCATGGCAAGCATGTTATTCACAGAGACATCAAGCCCGAGAACCTGTTGATTGGAGCTCAGGTGATTACTAGTTACCATATCTTCTTAAATTTGAGTGATTACTTTTTCTACATCTTCTTGATGCTTTATATGGTCTCCTTCATTGTCAGGGTGAGCTTAAGATTGCAGATTTTGGGTGGTCTGTGCATACATTTAATCGTAGAAGAACCATGTGCGGAACATTAGACTACCTTCCACCAGAAATGGGTGAGTAAGCTATTACTGATGTCTTAATGCTTAAATCATGCCTTCAAGAGGTCAATCAAGTTTGAGAGAAGGATGTCGTTCAAGTTTGAGAATTTTTTATTCAACCAATTTCCATGACTAATACTTTATGAGAGTATTTGCAGTTGAGAGTGTAGAGCATGATGCAAATGTAGATATATGGAGCTTGGGAGTCCTATGCTATGAGTTTCTGTATGGGGTTCCACCATTTGAGGCAAAGGAACATTCGGATACATACAGAAGGTAAACATCAATTTTTCACGGGTAGATAAAATTACTTAGTATGCACTTTCCTAATTCTGACTGATTATGTACCTCTTCATCCTGAACTAGGATTGTGCAAGTGGACCTGAAGTTCCCTTCGAAACCGATCGTCTCGTCTGCTGCAAAGGACCTTATTAGTCAGGTAAAATTTCCACATCTGAAGTTGATTTAGCTAAACCATACTGACCATTTTTTGTGTTTATTTGTTGCAACTGATAACAGATGCTAGTAAAGGATTCATCACAGCGCCTGCCTCTACACAAGCTTCTCGAGCATCCATGGATTATTCAAAACGCAGAACCCTCTGGCATCTACAGGGGTTGATTCACCTTCATTGATGTGATTAATGAATCTGATGGGTCTTATTATTATATCAATACGATGAATCTTGGGGGGTTCTAGTAGTGCTCCAGAGAACTCGGGGTCTTTTTACCTGTTTGGATAAAATGTATCGGGAACATTTGTGCAAGACTCCCCCATGCGCGGTATATTCCTGTAACGTTGGTTCATATTCAATTAATTTTTTTCTGCGGTCCTTTTCACTGGCAACTGCGAACTCTTTCACGTTCAACAAATTTAGCTTTTTATTACCATGGAAAAGGCTCATGGCTCCAGAACCAGACATAGCCAAAGGAAGCAACGGAACGCGATGTTGCATGAAAAAACACCAACTCATCAAGAGCCACATAGGAAGCAGGCCAGGACGGCCTTTGAGCAATTTCATCGTCAATTCAGTTGCTGTGTGCGACTCTCGGTCCAACAACCTGCACAAAATTCAATTACCATTGGGCAAGCTCCATGCCCCAATATCGCTGAAACTTTGGAAGCTTAATCTGATGCTGAAACTGTGGTCAAAAGACATATATATAGACACAGCAAACGTCATTGTTTGTAACCCAAATATTTATCCTCCTGGTTACTAAAAAAGGGGTCCTTTCTGCAACAAAATTCAATTACCATTGCCAGGAACCCATATCTACGATCTCCTTGAAGACCGACGCTTTCCGTGAGAAACCCTGCCCAGAGCATACGATTTCGCCATTTCGAATGGACCACAGGCCAGTGAAGACATTCGAATTCGTATTCTCTCAGCAGAAACTTTTAAAATGGATTGACAAAGAAAGACCCAGGAAAGTACGTAAGGGTAAGTTGACAATTCAAAGCTGTTTCAGGCATTGCACGAAAAACACCAATTGACTACACAATATGTAAAACAAAGTGATACACCCATATCAATGGGCGTGTTAACACGTAATTGTAGTAGAAGAATCCCTGCTTCTCCAGGTTATGAACTAAGGCGAATGTCTTCAATTACGCTTCCCTCACATCCAGTTCTTTCTCTTCCTTGACTTCTTGAACTCCATCTTTCGACCTTAGGAAGCTGGGTTCTTTCTCTTCCTTGACTTCTTGAACTCCATCTTTCGACCTTAGGAAGCTGGGTTCTTCCTCTTCATTGCCTTCTTCAACTCCATCTTTCAATACTAAGAAGCTGGGTTGGTTCGTTGAAGAAAGAAGCCTGGCCCACATTCTGTCCGTTATGACAACTTTGTTCTGCTTTTCAGTCACTCGCTGCACCAAAAATCCATGAAGTTACAGAAGGAAAGAAAAGGCATGACGATGATGTCCAAAGTGCTCTAGAAACCATCCCCTCTCAAATATTGCTATCAAGTGAAAAAATGAGAGATTGGAGCAAGCAATGGAATGAGGTTTTATCCAGGTAAGGAGAAGTTACGGGGGTTCATAAAAGGAGGAAGTAGAGAACTAAGACAATAGAACCCTGACATTTTAGTCTTGGTTTGCTTTTGTTTGGTGGCTCAATTTTGGGTGGGAGCAACTGAGAACCTCCACAATCCTACACCTTTAAAAAGAAAAGGATCTCCTCATGCGGCCTCTTCAACTCCTCCCGATGAGAATGAAGCCAGAAGTGATAATGGATGTTTGGTTTCTCCAAGAGTCCAAGCTCATTAAAATGAACTGACAAGAGTGTAGAAATGATGATATGCAATGATATATCTGACAAACTTACATTGAAAGGAATGTAAGTATGTCGAGTATTGACAAGTCCAACTGTGAAGCCTGTGAAACCTGCCATTGCTCCGTGGACTGCACTTTGCGCCAGAAGTGTGCAGTTAACATTGTCTGATGCATTACTCGGAATAGCGCGGATCATGTATGTAGGATCTGCCGAAAGACGACGTACGTGAGAATCTATTCGTACATCTATTGAGACTACCTAGAGATGATACTACGATGAATAATCATGTGGAAGTTCAAGGCTCTGGTCCTGACCTATATATTTAAGAGTAATGGCCATCTTTTGCTGTCTGGCAAAATGTTCCTGAAATAAAATGGACAAGAGGTTGTAAATATTTAAATTAAGATTATTAAAACCACCGAAATACAATTGTCAGCAAGTTTGACATAAGTTTGCATTGCATCCAACTGCATAAATGGTCAGTGTCCATTGAGGAATGATTGCTGATTTGGAAGGAAAATAGATCAACAGAATATAATATAAAGGCGCGCACGACAATAATATCACAGTAAAAATCAAGATATGAATGTTTATTAATATGCCACAAAAGTCTACCTAATGATCTTGGATTAAAAGAGCAATACCCTGATTTTGTGAGATATCCACAGACCAACATCTTGAAGAAGCTTATTCCCTGAAGCGTCTTGTTGATTGGATTGCAGGCTCTCCGCGACTAGGTCTTGCCCTGCTCCTTCAGCTATCACAATCACCATGTGTCCCATTTCTTTAAGTCGTTTTTCAATGAACTCATAGAGTCCACCTTTCCCTTCGAGAAAGAAAGGTGACTCCGGAATCAAACAGCAATCCACATCTCGACTGGCAAGGGTAGCATACATAGCTATAAATCCTGCACGAGCATCCCAAAGAGAATTAGGTCAGAACATGTAAAGTTGACACATCGTTGCCTCGATAATGTATGAGCTCACAAAGTTTTTGGCAAGAGAATGAACGCATTTGAAAGCATCACCGTTGTACCGGACTAAAATTTGTAACTTACACATGTTAAGCTTACCACTATAGCGTCCCATCAACTTGACTACACCTATGCCATTTTCAACACTTTCAGCCTCTACGTGAGCTGCATTAATTGCACGTTGAGCCTCCTCAACAGCAGTATCAAATCCAAAAGACTTGTCAATTACCTGGTTCAGTAGAAGAAAACAAATGGACAGGTTAAACAACATATTTTTAAGTTACTCTACATCAACGAGAGAGAAGTTCAGAGCAAGTACAGGGATGTCATTGTCTATAGTTTTCGGGATGCCAGCAACAGCGACTTTAAGGCCACGCCGTCTAATTTCCTGCATTGTAGAGTGCATGTTACAAGAAGAAAGAAAGCTAATATTAACCTCTTCATCACTAGATATATGTGCGTGTGGCACCTATACATTATAGAAGGGAAGGAAGGGAAGTTGGTGTAAGTATTAATAGAGACTGCCTTTAGACATGCTACTTATCAAGCAGTTTCTTCCCACGTAACAGTAATCACGAGGATTTTTAACGGAGAATAAGAGGACTAATCGACCATTGGCAGGTAATCTAGAAACTCGAAACAAAGAGTTAGGAAGCATTTTTCCTTTCTGTTTACACAGAGCCACCTGAAGCGAGTTTTCAAATATGGCTTGCAAAGCAAAGATTGAAGCAATAGAATCCAATATACTTGTCGACCAAGGACAGGCAACATCCTGGGAAGCTAATGAAATCATTGCTGCTGATTATTCTTTTGATAATTCTGGATGGCATTCTAGCGAATACATTAAGGAAAATAAATTTTCCAATACAGCATAGGATATTACCTCATAAATAACAGCCGCCCCCTTCTGCGTTCCATCCCCTCCAATTATGTAAACCTGGTCACCAAATGCAGCTATTATTTATTCTAAGTATAAAAGATGTGATGCCAAAGCTACAACATCTATTCATAATTGTGAGAATGAAATGTGCCAAAATATTGAAACTTACAAAACCAACAAAAGTCCCCTAAATTGCACACCTGGTTAATCCCACGATCTTGAATGCTGTCGACAATCTTCATAGTATCATGGCCTCCTCGCGATGTCCCAAGAATGGTACCACCACGCTTATGTATGTCATTGACGACTTTTGGGTTCAAAGTTATGGTATTTTTGGCGTAGAATCCCCTATATCCGCCCTAGGAAAGTGCACCAAACATAGTAAGGAAACAGCATCACAAAGCTAACTATTCTGTCAAATAAAATATATATAGTTTATCTACCAAAAAATTCACTAACCTAAATTGACAAATTATCGCAAAAACTATAAGGAAATTGAGTATGCTTTATCTTATTCATCATTTGCTAATTACATGCCTAAAATATAATCCAGCAACAGACAGATAAGTAATCAGAAACCAGAGCATACACAACTGGAGACAAATGAAGAATAACATTCATACAACAATAAAATGTAGTAAATGGCCACTGTGACACATAAGCATAGCATATACTCACATCTATTCCGAGGATCTTGGTGACACCATACATGTAATTAAGGCCGCACACAATTTCCCTGATCACAGTGTTCAGCCCTGGGCAAAGACCACCACATGTTACAATACATGCGTGCACTTCATCTGGCTCGAAATACACCTAGACAGCAGAATGACAAAAGTCAGGAAATTTCAAAGAGTTCAACAAATTCCTAACGTGTATGACATACCTGTTGGCGAGGTCCAGCACGTCGAAAATGAATTCCTCTTGGGCCATCCTTGTGAACAACAACCTACAAGTTAAGACAGATGCAGTTCCAAGGACTAGTCAGAATAGGCTATTAAATTACTCATAGTCCTTACTCATAAAGCCTTTGTCTATTTCGCAAGCTAATAGTCAAACTTCACCCGCCATTGTAACTATTGCAGGAGGAGCAAGAACTAACTACAATGTGCATCATTTCACTCCCGTGTTTGAAAATAATACATAATCACACCAATACTGCACTCTAGTTGACAGGTAAATCAATCTTGCAAGAGACCACCTTTTGAGGAACTGTGTCATCCACATGGACAAAATATTGCCTGGAAAAAAAAAAAAGAACAGCACAGAGATCAGCATTTTCGAAGAAACATAGATTAACATCAGAGCAGTTCAGCTCTCTAGAAATAAGCTCTATAGCTTAGAAGAAAACAATTACTCACTTAACCACTGCATATGCAGGATTAGACCGCAACGGATTCGGGTACGTCTGTTGCACAAAAACATAGCAGGGAAATGAAATCAGTAATGTTAACAACGATAGCAAGTACTTCCATATTTAAATGATCGTAAACATAATAAAATGCAAGCTGGGAGACCACATAGAAGTCAGAGTATGCTTCCACCTGCTAGCAAGATGTTTTATATATGCTCACATCATAAAGTTCACATTCCTATATCTGTATACGGGCATTTACTGATAGCCAAAGTAGTTTGATCAAACAAGACAGAAAAGAAATTCCGCACATGATTAATCACATCTGGTGACTCTATGTTCTTCAAATTGAGCTTTTTCAATTTTCTCATAGCACAGAAACTTTGATTGATTATCAACTGATCTTGCAGCAAAACCACAATGAACAGTGCAACATTCCCTCCATCAAACTATAGCGCGACAACTCTAACAACAAGATACTTCCTGCAGACGGCACACAACACACGTACCTGCACGCATTCACAAGCCGTCATCGCATTAAGACCGCTATCGCTCTCACAGTCAGAGACACCCACATTTCAGCAAAACCCAGAATCGTCAAAACACAAGAACTTCAAGATCACCAGCAAAGCACGTAACTTGAATAGGTAAGACCTCAAAATCTCGCTCCACAGACACAGACAGAAGCTCCCATTTGATCGATCAACAGAATCAACGAATACCCAGAAGCCCCACCATCGCACAGGACACAAGCACCCACGATGAACATCAAAACGTATGCACGTCACACAGACAGACACAGAGAGAGAGAGAGAGGGCGTACGGGGAGGTCGGCGATGTAATCCGACAAGTGAGGCACGTCTTCCAGCACGTACCCAGCATCCCCCTTCACCACCTTCATTGCGGTACCGTCGCCACTCGACAACCCCATCGCGTCCCTTCCCTTCGCTACTCCGACCCAACTCCGCAACAACCAACAACAACAACAAGACCGACCGACCCAGATCCGATCCCGACCTCACTCGCACATACACGCACGCCCGGCCCTCTCGTCCGACGAATTTCGAGCACCAGGAATCTTGTTGCTGCGCAGATGCTGCTTTTCCTACGCACAAGGGGTGATGTTTCTAGTTGTCCGATTGGCAAAACACGAGGAAAGGACGAATGGCGAGGAGAGAGGGAACGCGGCGAATAAAGGTTGACGCTCTCCGCCCCATAAAACGGCGGGTCGTTTCCGATGTCGGCCCGGTTTTCGGCCTCCCCAACCAAAACGGGTGGCGGGGTTTTGCCCCTACCGGCTACTGTAGTAGATCGGGCAACGTGCCTTCATCACGAATTCACGATGTCCAAAGTCACTTTCATCAAAACTAGGATGAGCATCTCGGACCGACTGAAAAATGAGTCGTTTGGATTGGACTATATCGACAGGTTCTCGAAGGCGCTAGTCTAGTTCCCCCCGTACCATCAATCATTTTCGATCCTGTTTTTGATTCCCTCCTGGAATCCGGACCGGATAAATTCTAAAAATAACGATAAATTTTAAAATAGTAATAAATCTAGTATTTTTTATGATTTTTTTATTAAGTGATTGGTTCCATTGAACTGGATAGGATAGGATTTGATCGGTTCTCGATTTCAAAAATTGGGTCCGCCCAATTTCTGATTTTTAAGTAGAATCAAATTGGACTAAAATTGAAAATTTCCCACTAGGCCACTAACCTCTTTCTGTTGCGTTAACATCGTGAAAAAATTTAAATTGATATATTCTCAATAAATTTATCATAAATTAACCTTAAATTAATGGATATGTGACAAGACACGTAGAAAATAACTGTTAGGTATTGGCTTCAAGAAATGGTGTGGCCGTGACCGGGTTTCAGATGCCACCCCGGTTTTCTGCCCCTCAAAACGGGTGGCCGGGTTTTGCCCCCACCGGCTGATGTCGGTGGGCCACATGCTTTCATCTCCATGTTGGCTTTTTGCAAAGGTTTGGTTTACTTTCATCAAAACTGAAAACTTAACCCGCTAGCCCCACTAGCCTCTCTCTTTCATTGAATTATCATCTAATTCACACATATTCAATAATAATAAAAATATTTCCAGACCGATAACCTGATTTTTCTTTATAAAAAAAAATCTCAAATCGGTATACCGACGACAAATCTACCATCCGTTAAATTACATGACGGTTGATGGGTATCCAAATTTTACATCCCGTTTGTCACATGTGTATGATTTTTCTTGGTAACAAAAATAAAATAAATGTTAATTTGTCATAATTTATTAGTTTTGGATTTTCGGTGATAAATAAATTAATTTATGGTAAATTTGTCACGTGTGTATTAATTTAAGATTTTTCGCGATATTAATTCTAATGATAAAGATAAAGATAAAGATAATAAAAATAATAATATTTATTAATCACACGTACACTCAATTGAATGATTTTTTTTTTATCGATCATATTCTAATCCTACCCTAAAACTCAATTGAATGATCACTCAGATTTTTTTGAAAATGATTCGTTTGGCTTTGTACGGTCATCCGCTTATCTCGTGCATGTACGGTAATGTATTCGGACCTTTTGGAACGCCTCTTGTCTTTCTCTGCTTCCTTTATTTATTTTATAATTCTCTCTATTAGTTTTTTCCTTTTTAAGATGTTAAAAGTAGATTTTTTGTTTTTGTTTTATATACTTAGCGGTTTATATTTCTTTCTTACTTTCAATTTTTTCATTTTCTTGATTGTTGCACTTTCTTTGCACTATTCCTATCTACGTTTTTAAATTAAATATTTCTATCTACTTTAAATTCATTTAGATTTTTTATCACTCGCAAAAAAAAGTGCAAAACCAGAGGGAGGGAGGAAGGGAGAGAGGGAGCTGGCAAAATTACAACAAGGGGAAAAACTTGCTTTTCCAATGTTTTGTTTTTTATAAAAGGAGTCGATGGTCGATGGCAAAAAGTTTCCTTTTGTACGTAAACTATTACTTTTTTTAAAATGGGGACTTTCATGCATTGAAAAGCTAGAGATTCAAGGCAGCGTGGTTTGTCGGATGGCGGCCTCCCTCATTCGTCGGAGGAAAAGCAAAGAACGGAGGAGACCGGTTCAATGGAGGGAGGGAGAGAGAGTTGCGTTCAAAATTTTTGTGAGATGTGAAGATGTGAAGGAAATATTTCCTTCTCGAGGAGTTCGGCTCCTTGCAGAACAGTAAGACAGGATAGAACGTGTAGGAGAGAGAAACTTTTGAGAGCTACGCTCCAATATTTACACCAATATTTACGAAAATAAAATGGCCGAAACTCCGACTCCAGTGTGACTGCCGGGCGAAACGTGTCACCCAGTGAATAGATTCGGAGGAAGCCACGCTGAAGTCAGAGCTGTAACCAATATTTTCTCATTGAATGGCGCTTCCTCTTGTTGGCTGGGTACACCTCTTGTGGGGCCCAACTAGCATTAAATCAAAAAGAAGAAAAGTCAAAAAGTGAAAAATGAGAAGAAATTGTGTGCTTCGGGCAAGTGCGCGCCCAACGTGAGGGCAGAGAAAAATAGCGGACTCACCAAAACAAGGGAGAAGAGAAAAGAAAAAAAGAGGGTTGCAACTTTGTGATTCCCGTTTCAAGGATAAATGAAATCAGACTCAAATTTGAGTACGTTGTTCGTGAAATAGAGGACTACGAGTTGAGTGATCTCCTTCCAAAGGAGAACCTCCTCCAAATTTTTCAATTGTGATTAGTGTTTTCTAATCTCGTTTATATTTATCTACCTTGTGGTGAGGAAATGAATTTGTAATACTTATGTAAAGCCTTCATATATGACTAGAGAAAACTACTTTATGTATCATACTATTTTTAGTGATTAGTAAAAGTTTTTGGGTGGTCCACGATTTTTTCCCATATTGGGTTTCTACATTAAACCTTGACATTGTTATTGGTTTTATCTACTTATCATTTCTGCATTATATTTGCATATTGTGAGGATATATATAGCAGGTTGTTGATGGATTAAGTTGATTTTGGTCAGTTTAGTTTTTGGGGAGAAATTGATCATGAATTGAGTTTAGTTCGCAGTGAATTGTCCTCTCAGGCAGATTCAGCACCCTTGACAGGTACATTTCCGGCTGCTTCCGCATTGATCGATGGAGCTTGTGTAACCATGGGCCATGGCCAGAGATTACTGATTTAAGGACATTAAGAAGTGTTGTTATATGATGATTGATCTTGAGTGAGGCACTACCTAGCTTCAAAGCAAGAACAAGAGGCCACGCAAGAGATCAAACTCGAGTGTCATCTCCAGAATTTCCTATGAAGAAATCTGTTGCGAGACAGCCATAGCTAGAGATGATACCAGCACGAATCGATTAACAAAAAGACCGTTGCTATTATGTACATAGATCAGCCTGTTTCTCGAGAAATCTGCATGGCGGTGTCGCTAAACATCGAAGGCTGTAGCTGCTGCATCTATTGGGAGTTTTCGTACCCCGACTGCGCGAATGCACTGTATCGGGACACTTCGAAAGTCCTAAACTCGTCACACTATGTCACTACCATGGTTCTGCATTGTGCCGGCTACTCCGATCACACGCTGTAGACTAAGTTGTCGTCGGCTTTCTTACTACGCCTGTAGCTAGAAAGATACGTAGGGTTTCCGAGCAGCGGCGAGAAGTCGAACTCGGGACCGACCCTTTTCCGTCCAGACCTTTCTGAGGGGCCGCAACCCTGGAGGATGTGCAGGACCTCCTTCATGGAAGGCCTCGTGGACGGCGATCTGCTGGTGCAGACGAGCGCGAGCTTGAAGACGGTTGTCATCTGGTCCGCGTTACACGGTTCCTTGATCTCCTCGTCGAGGGCGTCGGCGATCGGCTTTCCTTCCCCGTAGTGCCTCCACGCCCATTCCGTGAGGCTCATGTTCTCGTCCCCGCCGTTGGGGCCCCTCCCGGTCACCAGTTCTAGGAGCACGACTCCGAAGCTGTACACGTCGATCTTCTCGTTCACTTTCGTGCTGTATGCATACTCTGCGACGCAAAACACGAGTTTAAAATTTGCTGTATGATTAAGGTAAAGGGGGAGGCTATTCTCAGGTGAGAGAATTTCCCTGAATAATTTCTTAGCTCTTACCGGGGGCGAAGTAGCCGAACGAGCCCGCCACGGCCGACATGGTGTGAGACTCGCCGTGCTTGGCTACCATCTTGGCCAGTCCAAAGTCCGCCACCTTGGCCTTGAACTGGAAATCCAACAGGATGTTGCTCGACTTCACGTCGCGGTGTATGATCGGGGGAGAGCAGTCGTGATGCATATAGCCCAGGCCTTCCGCGGTTCCTATAGCGATCTGCAGCCTCACAGGCCAATCCAACATGGCCCGGCGCGGCGAGTTCCCTCTCAACGGCAACGCTCTCTTGTTCCTGTGAAGCCACTTGTCCAGACTCTGATTCTCCATGTACTCGTACACGAGCAGCTTCGAGTTCTCACTCGCGATGCAGCACAGCAACTTCACTATGCTGGAATGGCGGATCGAGCTGAGTATTTCGACTTCCGCTGCAAACTCTTTCTCCTGTCTCCAGTCCAACCTTCGGCTGTTCCAAATCCTTTTGACAGCAACATAGTCGCCCAAATCATTAACCGCTACACGATACACCTTGCCCGAGCCGCCACTTCCGATGAGGGTGTTGTCCGTTAGATTGGACAAGATGCTCGCTTCGGTGAAACCGAGCCTCTGAAACGATGTTAGCTTCCAAGTTGCTAGGTCCTGCCTGAGCTTCTTTCGCCGGTACTCTCTGATCACGAACAAGGCGAACAGAACAGCAGCTACGAACACGGCAATCACAAGAACTAGAATTAGGGCGAGATACTTCGAAGGGACCTTGTCGTTGGATTTGCTGCTTCTGGCATAGCAGCTTCTGATGTTCGGCATGGGATTGTCAGAGCATAGATCAGGATTGCTCAAGAAGCTATTTTCATACACTAGATTACTGAAACCATCTGGGATTCGACCAACGAGTTGATTGGAGGACAAATTAAGCGTAGTGAGCCTCAACTTGCCCAATCCTGGGGGTATCACGCCCGAGAATTGGTTGTCCGATAAGTCGAGATCAAGCAGGTCGGGCAACGAACCTATTGCTGCAGGAATTTGGCCAGAGAGCTTGTTCTTTGACAAATTCAAGGTCGTTAGCGACTTCCAGGAGATGATCTTTGAAGGGAGTTCACCAGAAAGTTGATTGCCATCCATCGCTAGAACGATAAGCCGAGAAAGACTAGTCAATTCTTCAGGGACATTGCCAGAGAACAGATTGTTGCTCGCATTCAAGACCGCTAGACTCGACCATGAAGAGACTTCGGTCGGAATTGGGCCGGAAAATTTGTTGTTGCTGATCTCCACTCTAGACAAATTCCATGCAAGTTTGCTCGGAAGACCACCTGAAAAGGAGTTTTGACTTACGGTCAAGCTTAACAGATTGAGCAGCGTCCAAATCCCCGAAGGAAGTTCGCCGGAGAAGTTGTTGTTGTAAAGCTGAATTGTCCGCAAACTGTTGCAGTCCCCGAGCGATTCCGGAACTTGTCCACTCAGATTGTTAGAGTAAGCAACAACGCCTACCAAGACACCACTAGTGCACAGAGTTTTTGGCAACTCGCCGCTGAGCTCATTATCCGAGATCTCAAAGGCTTCCAGCGGCGAATGTAGGCCGAACTCAGGCGGCAATTCACCGCTCAGCTTGTTGCCAAAAACACGGAAATCTCTCAACAAGGGAAGTCGGGCTATACTGACCGGTATGTGGCCTGATAATTGATTCCAGTACAGATTCAAGAGGCGCAGACTTTGCAACTTCCCGAAATCTTCAGGGATCGAGCCGGTCAGGTTGTTCATTGCTAGATCAATCTCGATCAAGTTCATCGATGAAATAGAGGTGGATAATTCACCAGACAATTTGTTATGGTACAAATACACATACCTCAGGTTCTGTAAAGAAAACAACCCACCAGGGATTCCGCCTGTCAGAGCGTTTCCCGACAGATCCAGTCGCTCGAGACTGGACAAGTTCCAGAAGCTCTCGGGAATTCCATCGATCAGATTGCACTGAGTCATCCACAGGAACCTCAGCTTCTTAAGCCGCCCGAATTCCTGTGGTATCATTGCAGGCACAAGCTTTTCATTGTAGGCCATTTCCAGAACTTCAAGATTGGCCAAGTCCGCAATTTCCTTAGGAAACGTGCCGTTGAACTCATTCTGGGACAAGGACAGAGTCTGCAGCCCCGACAAGCGCCCGATCTCCGCCGGAATGTCGCCGGAGAAATTGTTCCCGCCAACATCCAAGTGGGTGAGGCCCGACAGCTGGTCAACGTCACTAGGAATCGGACCCACGAAGTAGTTCTGAGAAAGGTTCAAGAATTGGAGCTTGGAACAGTTATACAGCGCCTTTGGGAATCCGCCGGGAATGTAATTCCATGAAAGGTCAAGTTGAGTGAGGTTCTTGAGGTCGCAAATCGAAGGCGGGATTGGCTCGGTGATGTTCATATCACTGAGGAGGAGTCCGGTAACCCTGCCGCCGGTGCAGTTGACCTCTGGCCATCCGCATGGCGTCGGCGACGATGAGTTCCATGACTGGAGAGCAGGTGGATTGCTCCATTGCCGCTTCAGGTTCAGCAGGACGGTGAGGTCACTTGTGGCCTGGCTTTGTGAAATTACGCAAAAGGGTATGGAGAGAAGAGAGAGGAGGAGGAGGAGGAGCAAGGGGAGGCCGAGCTCTCGGGAACAGAGGGGCATTTTCGACATTCGAGCGGGTCCGGTCGGTCAAGCCGGCGGCTACGCGCCCTTCCTTTCGCCGGGAAAGTTGGTTGGCCGAAAGCGACCAAACGGAGACAGAAAGGAGGAGTTCCCAACTTCCACGATGGCGAGCTTAGGAAGAGTGTCGGGGTTCATTTATATTGTTCGTAGGTTATTGTCCAAATTGCACTCGGAAAACGACATTGCAAATTGAGGTTATTTGCGTTTTGGCCGCCGATGGTGATGAGGTTTTGCTGGCGAGTCCACCTAAACAAGAGTTTCGGTCCACCACGGTTCCACTTAACACGTTTGACAAAAGCCACAACACTCCAAGGAATAAAAAATAAAGGGGTCACAATAAATCTTAGGGTGGCCCCACCAAATTAGGGTTTTAATAGGGTGGTGGGGGATCCAACCATAGTCAAAATTAGGGCACTCTTTTTGAATTATCTTGAAAATGTATATTATGATAATATGATGTTATCCTTTCAATATGCTGGTAAGACCTGTACCCTTTTTTTAGTCCCTTAAAAGAACGTCATCTAAACGGTGATTTCTAGAAACTCGAATTTTTTCGATACTTTTTACATGAATTTTATGTGATGCAATGACATGACTTGCTAACGGTTGATGACTATTAGGGTTCTTGTACAAATTTTAGCTATAATAAAGAAGATTATACGTCATTTTCTACTCGTGATTTAACAATGACCGACAATAATGTTTGACCACCCGACTTTGGTAAAAAGGGTATTTTTTTCCATACTACTTTTATCCGAAAATAACATGATTGTGTTTCATTTGTGCGTTAGGTTGGTAGCATTAGGTCACGTCTTTTGAAATTTTTTTGGCCGAATGCATTAGCTAAATTTTATTTAATTCGAATTAGATTTAATTTAACTTAATTTTTTTTTTTTGGGTGGGGCCTCTTGTTCCAGAAGGTGTCTCTCGTGTTACCGCTAAAGAAAGAAGACTGTTCGACCAATCTGTGGGAAAGACAAACACACTTTATTCTGCTTTTGACTGATGGCTGGGGCGGCTTCAACTGTATTTATTACATAAAATTTATTAATTCTCAAATTTTTGAATTGGAATATTAAATACATAGTTGTGATTGTAGCAGAGGAATTAAATAAATCCGATAAAATACTGCATAAAATAATATGTATTTTCGAATGATGTAGAGTCGTTTATTTTATATATAAATTCACTTCACACTCACCAAATATTTTATATGTCCTATTTTACTAAAATCACATTTATCATATGTCACTTTCTTTTTTCAGTTTAACATGATTATTTTGTTGCTTTTAGCAATAGTTGTTTTCTAATCACGTGAAATTCACTCTAATCTTATATGTAAATGCATTTTGTATGGGATTCAGTCAACGTAATTTTATAGTCTATGTTATAGAATCGGTTCATGTTAATAATTATCAACTATTATATATTGGATAGTACATAGTGTATCGTATAGTCAATTCTACTACTATAGATTTTTTTTTTCCATTCTTGATATGTTGTTTCACATAGCATCAATTTATTGTGCTATAAAGTTAATTTCAAGCAACAAATTTCATGCCTAAAGCATAAGTATTTTGTCATTCCCATGGATGTAATTTTACGCCTTTAAGTATTTTCTCATTCCCATGGACGTAATTCTACGCTTTATTATGTTAGATATTATAAAGTATGTGCGACATTTTATGACTATATTGATATTTTGAGACTCTTCTCTTGAGATTTTTTTTTAATATGAAATGACTTCTTTATATCTAATAATGTTATAGATAGTCTATTTAATTACTCATATAAAGTATTTCAATTTAATTAGATATTTATATTTAGGTTGAGATTTTCAGAGATTTTCCTTTAAGCCTTCTCTTTTCTTAAAAACTCATAACATTTTATTTGGAAAAGAAAAGTAATTCTCATCGAATTGAATTTCTTTAATGTTGAAAGTCACTTTTTCTATAGTATATTAAAATTGAAAAAGTTGTAATTGTGTTACAAAATAAAATAATTATTTTATTAAACTGAATGCATTTAATGTTCAAGAGTCACTTTCATTCGATTACATTAGATAGTCTATTTTACTACACATAAAATATGCTAATATACTTAAATATTTATATCTAGATTGAGATTTCACAAGATTTTCCTTCAAACTTTACTTTTCAAAAAGACTCCTAATATTTTAGTGGGCAATGCATCGAATGTTCAAAAGCCACTTTTACTAGGATTTATTCGATTAGATTACTCCATAGTTGTCGGCACAAAGATTGACTAATTTACAAAAAAATATGAAAAGAAAAGTAGATCTCAAACTTAAGCCATTCTCCCACACCAATTATTTCAGAGAACCAGTACAAGAAGTCAATGCATTTAGGCAGTTGATGCAAATTGAAAAGACAAAGAAAAATTTAGCCAAAGGGCATAATCAAAAAGTCGTAGGAAGGTTCAATCCTTTCATATTTTAAAAATAAAATATTTTGTGGGCCCAAAATATATTTTAATAATTGAAGGGGAGGGAAATATATAAACAAAGGAACAGCAGCCATCTTGTCAACTTGAATTTCTTCATGGCTTTTTGAAAGCAAGCTTGACTTTGGCGGCTGCTGTTTTTGTTTTTATCTGGTGTCGCTTCGAACAAAGGCGAGATCTCTTCCTAAATTTGCTGGAGTCATGTCCTCTGCTCTGTGTCAAATGCAAGGGCGGATTTATACCTCGCAATTTTATTGTTTCTTTTCCCAGATTTGCTAATGTCTGCACTGGATTTTGTGTGCCTGTATTTGATTATTAAAAGAAGGGAAGAGTGTTGCCATGAGTTCTCCATGTCTATAACAGCATGCATTCATCATTTCTGTAAGAAGGGCTCCGTGCTTGGATGGGTAAATGGGAAAGAGAAATCTGTAGCGGCAGCAAGAATTTTTACTCATGCAGTAGAAATCTTTAGTTATGAGAAGTCTAAACCTTGAAAAACACTAACGAAACAAGTTTGGCAAGTGTCATTTTCCCTGCTGACAAAAGGGTTTCTAGAAAGAGAGAGAATACAACAGGTGCCCGGACCACAAGGAGCCCTGATTTTCTTCTGAAATATGTGAATGCGATGGAGGAACTGCATGCTTGAATGTTCACCAAACGTACATGAAAAATCAAAACACGACTGAGGCATCCGTTTTAGGTGGAATATACATCCTAGAATTGGCAGGAATCAGAGTGGAGATGAACTTTGTTACGTGCTAAACACGATTGAATTATATTTACTGAGAAAAAGCCGAAAAAGAATGGCAATTAAACATGGAACCAAGCGGAGATATCATTACTGAAATCCATTCTGTCTTTGGGAATTTTACTTGTAGCAGAAAAAACTAACTGTAACTGCATATATGCTTCAGCTGATAAGTCCTAATAAACTAATGCATTGCTATGTACAAATAGATGGACAAGAACTAATAACACACAACCATCTAGAATAGCCTTATGGATGGTCCAAAACAGAAAAAACTAGGAGGCACAATATACAAGTCCTTGAATCTGCGAACTCCTGATGATTAGCTCAAGGTCTCCCTAATCTTCTGCTGCTGAATCAAGAGGTTTATTTTCTTGATCACTGCTCACAACTGAAAGACAAACAAAACCATCTTAACCCAAGGAATTAGTTGAGAACGAAATCGACCCATTTATGGTAAGTTCAAGAAGAACCTGAAAAAGGAACTCACATGGCAGGGAAGCGGTGTGACCCGAGCTCTTCAAGATGCGCAGCCTCTTGGCAGTAGATACGAACATACTACAAGAGAATGATAAGATTGTGTTGGGAGAGCACTTTTATGTAATTGGGTGATTGTGATGACTATGAAACTTGTTGGAGTCGTTTTTAGTTTGATTCCAATTCAAGCAAATAAAAAATAGAAACCTGTATTTGGATAGATGATTAGTTATGAGCAGCTTTGAAGCTTTTCAAAGGTGGTGTTGCTGTATGTTCCTTCGTTGAGTTACCAAATCATGGTCAACAAATATAACACAGGTTATTCGCTGATGTGAACACTAAAAATTGAAGAGTACTTACTTCCACGGAACATCGCCAACAAGGATCCTGTCTCCTTCATTATCCTCATAAACTAGAGTGAATTCCCCATTTTCGGCATTTGTGTCCTCTCTCTTTGCACTTGTATCGTCACTGGTAAAGCTGTGAGCTGAAAAGTGAAAGGTTAGGACATTAAAAACTTAGCATGACTTGTATCAGGCTCTGTCTTCAAGAGGGGAGGACAGATACTCGAGTGCTACATCATTAACCAAATACCATTCTTGGACTAAGATGCATAGAATTTGAGGTTTTACCAGCAAGAAGGCCTCTAAAAAGTTCATTAATGGCAACAGAGAGCTTCTCATAACTGTCGTAGGCTTTGAGGTTCAGTTTTCTTCCTATTGGGAATCCATCCATGTAGATCTTTACAAACATGTGCTGGTTTGGATCTTCTGATTGACGTTCACAATTGTCCTGCCTCCCAAAGTTATTCGATGACAACTCAGAAGTTTGCCTGCACAAGAAGTTGTTTGCTATGTTTTTCCTGAAGGAACCTAATGGAGGCCACCCAACGACTGGACCAGATGGAATTCTGCAAACAAAGGACCAATATACTCAAGTTGGGATCTCTAAAACAGTTCACAGATACAGATATTTTGCTTCTTTGGAGCCCAAGGAATGTGCTGATTTTGCATAGTATTAAAGGAGCTAGTGCCTTATACTTACCCCGGAGAGAGTTCTTTTACCTGTTTTTTCACTGATAAGTAGCACAATTCAATTGCAATCAAATCATTGCACATCCTTTTCAATTTTGGAAGATCCATCTTCATTTTTGCTACATCTTTGATCCTTTATGAGAGAGACAACCTAGTATACCCTAATGAATGCTCATTCATTTTTTTTTTCCAAAAACTAAAGTTTTTCCAAATTCCGTGGCCAAGCAAGTCCCCATAATATTTGGCTCGATAAGAATAGGAACAAGGAAGAATCATAAGGCAAGCTTAGCAAAATAACCTTTTTGGAGAGTTTCCAGGCAGAATAACTGAACTTGAAAGGGCTTCGTTGTTTAAATTGAGCAAGTCTGCTTCATTATAGACACACTCTTGTGAAGATTTTGCAACCATCTCATTCAGCGGGGAGGTTAAAGAGAAATTTTTGTACGAAGAATTGGGCTGCATCTTCAGTTCCTGAATCACTCTACGAAGAGCCAAAGTTGTTCTCTCAGTCCAGCATGTCCTGCTATCAGCAAGTACCTCAATTTTTTGGTCTGTCAAAGGGGGATTCAAGCATGGGTGTTTATGCAAGAGCTTTGTATCTCCTGCTTTATGAGTTACAGCATCTTCAAACACCCTTTTGGCTCCTTGAATAGAGCTTTGTCCGGGAGGACCGAGCCTGAGGTCCAAGTTCTTATCGTTTGACCCTCCTGCATCGGTCTTATTGTTTCCTGAGCACCCTTCTTTCTCCTTAGCAGGCATTCTGCATAAATGAGAATAGACATCCATTTGTACTGTCTAAATGATGACAAACCTAACGTGAAAAAAAGAGCTTGAGAAATACAAAGTTTTGGCAACTCAGTTTATCAGGAGAAAGTGAATGAAAGGCAAAGTATGATCAGAATCCTTCTGAAAACAATTTGTCGACATCAGGGGATGTGCGTAAAGCTTGAAACATAAATTTCTTAGTTTCAGTCTCAAACCTTTCTCAGGTACTTTGAAACAGAAATTGACTGAAAGAGAAACGCGTTGCAGGCAGCAGCAAAACGAATTTGACTTTTAAGCCTGTGAAGATTCTCAACTCTACTACCGACCAAGAGGAAGAATTCCTACAATACAGATAGCAAGAAAACCTTGTTATATCAACACCATGCTTCAGTGGGAATGTACAGTGGATGGGCTCTTTCAGCTTTCACTTCAACTCAAGTGGACCGTGTTTTAGAGCAGCAAGAGGCAGTTGCATGGAGATTCCAAATGCCGAGAACTGAAGCCGCACTAGAAAAGGGTAAGCAAGTCTACATGCGCAATTAACTACATGTGGACTACGCTTGGTGGTTGTTGTCACGTCCCTGATTCATGACTTGAGGATAAGACAGCTTGTTTCCAATTTAGCTGGGAATCCCAACAAATTAAGCACGCTCGCTTAAACCCAAATCTGGAACAGAGGAAAATTATTAGGTACAATCATATTGTTGATGTACTAGGTATCAGTTCATGCAAACAAACTTCTTGTTCTTGGCCTCACATGCCTTCTGACTCTGAATGATTAGAGCTATTTAGCTCAACCCAGATGTTCATTCTTCCAAATTGAAAGAAAATAAGAGAAAGCAAGGCCATAAAATGCTCAAACAAAATTTTGTTCCTTGTTCAGTTCTAACAAAGGCTCAAATAGGACAGGACCAGCGAATTTGATAATGCCAAGACAAAGACACTGAGTATATTCTCCACTTGGCATCTGAATAAGCAAATGAACCATTAATGCACATGCGATGCATTTGAGTTCCAAAAGCCTTCGACTCAAGTCGATCCCAGAGGATAGGTTGACGCGTGGTAACAATCATTTCAGTTTGTCCATTTTGAAGAATCCGAAGTCGTCGCTTGAAGGGTCCACTTTTCTGATAAACCTTCTCAACTTTCTTACATGGTGTCCCAATGCAAAACAGGCTGACTTCCTTTTCAACGATTATAACGAATGGCAGTCTTTATCCTTCGCACTAGCCTACTTAGGTAGGATCAGGAGCTTGTTCTCTTCATTTGATTGGAACTTATTTTGATAATCTGAAAGCGCCTGAATATTAGCTCTTCCCATACATACTCGGCAAGTACAGAGTGAGAGCATCGTCATACTTTTTGCATCCTTGAGGCACAGGTCAAGACCGAGTCTGTATGAAACTTGTACAGTGTTTAATAGAAGCCACTACTTGGAGAATCTCTCTCTCTCTCTCTCTCTTTCTATACACGGGCATGCACATTTTTGGCGAGTAAGGGAGTCTGCGTCTTTTAGGTAGGTGGGATGCCAACTTTTATTCTTTGGTGTGCTGAGCAACAATGTTGAACAAAGTACTAAACCATAATTCTTTGATGAATTGATACATTGTTGATGTGTTCATTGAATATGAAATTCGTCGTTCACATCATTACTAGCAGAAGAGTCTATTCCTTAGTGGCATGCACTCCATATACGCATGATTGAGGCCCTTGATAAAACACCATCCTTCACTTTACACTTTTGAGGCCTCTTTTGAGCTTTCTCTCCCTTTTCTCCTTTTTGCTTTTCATCAGGTCAATGATCGTCTTCATTATTACAAATTCGTTCTCTATACAAGCTCAGTTTCTCTGCCTCCTGAATATAATTTAACCGCACTTTGATTCGTCAAATGAGAAAGCCTCTCTTGAACATAGCCATCTGAGTTTTCCAAAAGGAATCGTGCTCAAATAGTCCAAACTCTCTTCTATGCAGTCCTAAGCATACAATACTCAAATTCCCCACATCTGCATCATTCTAAAGTCAAAGTTGGTCTGATTACCTCATGCAAAACCTGAAAGCTGTATTTGCAAGTGATTGTTTTGTCCCCATGGCAGGCCAATTCAATATAATAAACCATTTACAATCACAAGTCCCAAAATTAGAATTTAAGTTCAAGATGCATTTACCACTCGATAACTATGAATCTGCTCACAACAAGAAAGGTCGAACATTGTGGCAAGAGTTGATGAAGTTCTTCAACTACAAAAGCTTCAGATCTATGAAAGATGAAAAGTTACAGTCTTATACAACACAGTCAAAAGAGCATTAACAAATTAATTATGAATGGAAGCAATTTGAACCCACATGGATACACCTCTCCGAGCACATCAATGGATGTATGACAACCTTTGGCAGACATATTTCTTTTCCTCAGTCAAGAAATTGCTGAAAAGAATCATCTGAAAAATTATGTTGGTAATTATTGTAGAAGTGAGCTTTCTTGTTATCTACCAAGTGGTGTGCTCATAAAACTTATTAATGGATCAAAATCTTCTCATCTCCGCAAGAATCCCATTGCTTGGTAGACATTATTGAGGGTAGCTTCTGCTATTTCTGTTGCTCTTGCAACACCTTCCGCCAATATGCCATCCAAACAGGCTGAATCGGACATGATCTTCGTAGCGGACCTGTAAATGACGAAGAGAGGATGAACTATCAACTGCTTGGCATGCAAAGTATACTCAAGCACGACAAAAGTAAGAAATGTCAACTGTCACAGATTTGAAAGCTCAGCTGTCAAATAATGAAGATCAGACTTTGCCACCAGTAAAAATTAATAATGTAAAAGAGAGCCCCAGTTCATATCTTGGCATTCTTTTGCAACTTCCCGTGGTATAATACGTGCTAGTTAAACTTACTGACGCAGTGTATCTAAAAGAGCTTAGGAGCCACTGTCAAATCCTCATGACAATGACAAATGTCATAGCATAGTATGCAGCGACGACTGATAAAGTTAACAGTACCATCTCTTATCGCATTACCTCTTTGGCTATTCCTGAAACAAGCTGGTATATTGAAAGTAGGTTATCACATTCTGGTCTGTCAGGATTGTCAAATTCTAAACTATATGACATTGAGAAAATGCAGAAGATGAACGATCAGCAGACAGCATACTAGAAGGATATCATGATATGCTACAGAGAAAGAATTATATGTTCATGTTACATAGGTGGAAATCAATTTTTTGCTAGGTTTCGATAAGCACAGCAAGATGCCTCTTACGGTCAATAAGTCAAAAAGGCAGTGCTAAAAAAGGTAGCTCTGGTGTTTTTATGGCATAAAGGGACGATCTTAGGCAATGATGAGAGGAAGATGACTCTATAATTTAACCTGTTTCGGTACTTTCATTGGCATTTTTCGGTTTTATCATCCCTTAAGACACCGGTTTAATTTCCAGCATTTTTTGGCCAACATCATTTGGTTCTTAATGTGTCATTTTTCAAAAAAATCTAGAACTTACATTGGTGCACCACTTAAGCACTATTAGCCATGTCTTACTAGGAAAAGCTAAGGGATATGTTCATCAGAAGTCCTAAAATTTGTCATGAAAGTACAATTAAGTTTTAAAACTTTCAGAAAGTGTAATCAAATCCTAAAATTGTCAAATTGATACAATCGAGTTTTTTCGTTTATTCAATCAGTTAACTGAAAATGCTGACATGACTTTTTTATTACTTTCTTTCTATAATGTGGTGTTGACGTGCCAAAACAAGAAATATAAGCCCAAAACAATGCCATTTTGGTTCGAATTTAATTTTTAATATAAATAATAATTAAATTAAACAAAAATAAACTAAATTAAAAAAAAAATTAAAAATGAAGCAAACTAGTGAGGCCCTTAGGCTCTCGCCACCACTGGCCCCATCAATGGCTGATGATGGTGGGGCGAGGGTCAGTCGAGGCCATTGGCCCCAGCCAATTGACCCTTGCCTGTAGTCGGCGACCCCAACCGACCCTTTCCCCACCATTGCTAGCCCTTTCTAGTGATGGTGGGTGGCCTAGTGATGATGGGGCAGCAATGGCGAGGGCTTATAGAGCCATCGCTGGTTTGCTTTTTTTTAATTTTTTTTTAATTTTTTATATTAAAAATTAAAATTGAATCAAGCACGTCAATGCCATATAGGAGAGAGAAGATAATAATTAAAAAACCATATCAGATTTTCCGTTAGTCAAATTAGATGAAGTTAACGAAAAAACTCGATTACATCAAACAAATTTTATGATTTGATTGTATTTTCCAAAAGTCTTATAATTCAATTGCACTTTCATAACAAGTTTTAGAATGTCTAATGAACATATTCTAAAAGCTAATCATGGTCACTTTCATCCCGATGTACAACTTCATTATTTTTTTGGGATATTCATTTTTATCCCAAATAACGAGTATATGATATTTCTTGGGATTGGCCCAACATTTAAATAAAAAAGTAAGAAATTTTATGTACTTAAGATGTGTTTATTTTGCAAAAAAAAAAAAATAGATATAAATTAAAATTGATAATGGAAACATTATTCATTGACTTATTTTCAGTTATATAAGCTAACAAATTACGAAAATATTTTTCATATCATATATTTTCTGTGAACCTTAAGAGAAACGATATTTATAGAAAATTCTTAATTTTCTTTTTAACATTACCAAACAAGATAGTGGAAATCCGACTTCCAAGCCTTCAACAATCTCAGGAAGGAAAATATCGACCAAAACTTTTCAACTGATCGAACTATAAACATGGATCAGGCGATCAATGACAGATCGGTACGACACCAGTGGAGTTTTACTGTATCGCATGATGTACAGCTGACAATAGCTCAAGAACAAGAACCCTTTTTGCTAAGGATTAACTCAGCTCTCTTGTCTTCATTGACAAAACAATAGCAAAACTCTATCAACTATTAACTACAAGTGACACAGGAGGATGATGACTGAATGTCACCTTAGCTCGGCCTCCAAGGCAGAAAACCACAGCTCCTATACATTATCTCTGGCAGCTGCCAAGGGAAAGGACTCCAGCCACTAATCCGAGAGGAAATCCAGCTCACCGGGCAGAGTAACTCTTTTTCTCAGCAGGGATTCAATCGTCGGACATTTCGTCTTTCTCCCACCTCTGGGCCTTGATCGAAATTGCTCATCTGACTCCTCGAAATCACCCTGAACCAAAGGAGCCAAAATTTCCAGGTGTAAGGATCATCCATCTATCATGTAGTAAAGCTGGATTTCAACAGCAGTAAAATTGAATTTCGATAGAGAGAATGAGAGAATAGGGCTCACCGGAGTGTAAACATGGCAACCAGTTTTCTCATGCTTGTCTCTTACGTGTTTGTATGCAAACTTCTTGCCACAATCCTTATACCCGCAAACAAATGGCCTCACCTCAAGATGAACGGCCTTCACATGCTGACGTAAATTTGATTTCTGTCAACAAGAAAAGAACATCAGCTAATGTACACTCAGCAGCTACGAGATAAAACAACTCAAGCTTCAAAGTTCCGAACAATTATGTTCCATGCACAGCCAGAATCTACTTTATAGGTGATTGCATCTTACTGTTGAAAAAACGCGGAGACAACCCTCAACATCACATCTGAATGCTTCTGAATCAGCCGAATTTTTCTTCTCATGAGTGCAGAGATGGCGTTGGATGTTCTTCCTCAACTGCCTAGTCCCACATATGTCACAATTGACTAATTGGTGATCCAACTGCATGTGCTCCTTCAGAGAATCAGCATTGCTGAAGTATTTCATGCACTCACAACAGAAAGCCTCCAGAGTCTCCAGTTTGACTGCAGCAGTTGAATTGATGTTTACTATTGAATAACACGTTAAACACCTCGCAGACATCATTTGCTCACCAAAACACCTTCATAGTTAAGTGACTTACCATGAGAATCCTCATGCTTTCGCAGCTTTGATGCAAAATTGAAAACCTTTCCACACCCAACCTCCGGACAAACATGCTGCTTCGGACTCTTAAATTCACCAGACGTCGATGGTAGCTCATCATTATGAATATCATTCATGTGCCTCTTCATGTTCCCTTGATATGCAAATGACTTATTGCAACCATCAACAGGACAGCTGAAAATCTTGCCTTGATGCTGAAGAAAGTGACGAGCCAAATGGTCTTTTCTCCTATAACTGGCAGGGCAATCCTCTATAGAACACTTGAAAGGCCTCTGCAAATGGATTTAGAATATTGACACAGATACAAAGCATACCAAATCTCTAGATATCAATAGAACAAAACGAACGATGCTTTGAACCTCAAAATAGAACTTGCGTGACCGAGGCTGACTTGATGGATCTTCTCAGGTGGTCCCCCAACCTGATACTAGTCCAATCAAGATACAAGGATGCAGCCTCTTGCATTTTGGAGTTCCTTATGGTGGGATCCAATGCTTCACGCCATCATCATGTCATAATCAGATGAGCCAACATACTTTATCCTGCAAGGTCCTAATTTTTCAGTATAGGTAAACTCGCAGTAGACAAATGGAAAAGAACTGAACAGCTCCATTTTTCGACCAAAATTAAAACATTTTTACCATAGAAATCTATTTGTAAAACCAGACCACAATAAAAGATTGATGCTTTCTTATAGGTGCTTCCATGTGATGCTGCTCCACAAGTTCACGGTACTATATTTTTAGGTATTCGACATTCCACAGCCCAGAAAATCATGTACATCCCCAACAACAATATCCGAATACAATTTCCGACACCTCATCAGAAGTTACAAATATGAAAAGTTTAAAAGCAAAGACCACAACCAAGCATTGCACATCAAAACTATCTGTTCAACAAGACTGGTGCGACCGAGATCAGAACCCCTCCACTTTACAAACCCAACCTCATTGTCGACCACCTCAATGACAGACGTAATCTAATCGAAACTTGACTGATATTTTCAAGGTACTTGCTTTCACGTTGCATTATCAAGAAGACAAACAGAGAGCTCAATATACCTCGAGCAAATGGCCCTGCATATGCTGCTTCAAGTGCGCAGGCTTCATAAACGTCGCCCCGCATTCGTCGCAGGTATTATCCTTCGCTCCCTCCTCCTCCTCAACCCCTCGAGCCATTGCTGCTTCCATCTCGCCCTGTTAAAGACCAGAGAGCAACACGAAAACCAGTTCACAGCTGTCCGGATCATGACATTCTTAGGCGAGCGCATTCCATTGCATTGTAGCATCAGAACTTGCAGCCCAAAGCAAACCCAGATGCGTAGGAAGCATGGGAAGGCAATGAAGCGGAGAGAAGTGAGTAAAAAAGAGAAAAGGGAAAGGACCTTGTGGTGAGATTGGATGTGAGAAGTGATGATGGACTTCTTGGACCTGCAGATTCCACAGTACTCGCAGTAGTAACGCCTTATGTCTCTGAACACGGGGCCTGATTTCTCGCAGCTGTCTTCTTCTTCTTCTTCACCCATCTCTCCCTCACTGCTGTTGCAGAGCTTAACCCTAGTCATGCTCAACTCGTCTCTAGGTTTTGTAAAGGAAGCAAATGTCATATATATGTATGTATGTATATGTATGTATTAGGCGTGACCATGGTATGTACCTAAGTAGCACCGACACTAACACGCGACTCGATACAATATGTTAACATATTATTTATAAAAAAAATAGAGAATTCCGACACGTTGGAACACGTTGTATTTTTGTATATATGATTATTTCAATCAAATTAATTTGAATCAAATTTATAAATAAATAAATAATTTTTTTTGTCAAAAAATAAATAATTAAAAAAGCCTAGAATGAATATATACTAAAAACATTAATCCATCATTTACTAATATCATTCATTGTTTTAATTTTCAATGATTCATAAAACTTAGAGAAAAAATAAGTCATCCATATTTTGGACTCACATGTTAGATACATTGAAAGAGGAGAAAAAAACTTAAGGAGTGAATTGTGTATCACAGAAAACAGGAGTCAGAAAAAAAGAGAATACTAGGTTTTTCTTCTTCCTCTATTTATTATTTTTATTATTTCACACACACACACATATTGACCTCTCATTTATTGAATTTTTAAAATTAACCTTAATATCGGAATCACTTTTTAGAAACTTAGGACCTATTTAGTAACCATCCCAACAGTGCCAGATTCTGATTTTTTGTTTTCAGAATCAAATTGAGACGAGAATCGCGTTTGGTAAAATTTTTGTTACAGGGAACAAATTTGTTCCCAGAATCAGTTTAAGATGAAAATCAAGAATAAAAAAAAAAGTTGATTCTTGTTTCGGGAACAAAATTGAGAATCAAAACTCTTCTTCTTCTCTTTTTTTCTTCTTCATCGACCGCCATCCCGCAACCGCCGCTCGCCGCCACCGCCCGCCGTCCACCGCCGCCGCTGCCGTCCGACGCCGCCGCCTGTTACCGATGACCTGTTTGACGAGCTCACCGAAGGCAAGCCTAGCCACCGGCGAGGCTCGCCCAACCCCGCCGATGGCCAGGCGGGCCTTGCGCAGCTATTAGTGAGGTCGAGCCGACGAGGGCCGGCAACCGGCCTGAAGAAGAATTAAAATAGGAGAAAAAAAGGAAAAAAAAAAAAAAGAAAGAAAGGAAAGAAAAAAAGAAGAAGGAAAAAAACGAAAAGAAAAAAAGAAAAAATTATAAAAATTATTTAAAAATTAAAATAAATTGATTTGGAATATAATCAATGAATACAGTACCAAACGCAATTCTATTCCAGAATCAGAAATTTTGTACAGTTACCAAACGCGTTCTTTTACTCAGAATCGGTTCTCGGGAATAGAATAAAAAATAATCATTTCTGATCAGAATTTGTTCTTGGGAACAGAATCCTTACCAAACGCGCCCTTATATGTTAGAATTTCGACTCAAGTGTCGGAGAGTATAAAAAAAGTTAATCAGGTGTCGAATTTTCCGACATGTGTTGACTGAGTGTCAAAGAGTGTCCGAGAGTGTTGGAGAGTGTCGGACACGTGTCTAAGTGTCCGACACGATACGAAAACTCTTAGAGAGTGTCGGTGTTTCGTAGGTTTGAATAGACAATCCCACTCTTGAACTAGGAACCACCCATTGTTTATTGGACCTACAAGGGAACCGACGTTGGTCTATGAAACTAGTTCCACCAAACCTTATGATGCACTGGTGGATAAAGTTAAGATGCATCAAAACAAAGCCTTCCGAATCAATGGTTCCTAAATCCAAACGTCTACCTGCCCGTCGTGTGGAGGATAATGGCATGTATGATAGTTTAGAGTTCATTTGCTAATATTTCTATTTGGAAGAAAAATTTCTTTTTAGACATAGTTTTTTTTTCTAAATTAAATAAAACCATAATGTCATTTTTTGTTATTTTGAATTCCTTATATTATAATTATGATATTATTTATATTAAAATAAAATTTCAACCAAGAAAATTAACTTTCTTATTATGAATCTTATGCACATTTATCTCACATTTTCCATGGGATAATTTTATTCAACCTATGTCCCTTTTATATCCTGCATTATCCTATTTTGAGCCAACACTAAACGCATCTTAAATTAAATCCTGATCGTCAAATACACCTAACCTCATAACATAATATCTATCTTTTCAAGCATATGACACTCAAATTTCCCACATCTGCATCGTCGTGAAGTCAATGTTAGGGTGCGTTTGGGAAGACTTTTGGGGAAAGCCTTTAGGGAAATGCAAAGACCTTTGAGTTAAAGGTGTTTTCCAAAATGCAAACTATGTTTGGTAAATTATAGTTTGAAAGCCATTTGTAAGTACATTTGAGTAAAATGGTGTTTGGGGGAATTACATTTACAAACAACTTTTGTGATTAACCTTTACCAAAAAAAAAACAACTTTAGTGATTAAAAAAATAAAAACAACTTTAGTGATTAATAAAAAATATCAAAAAATATCAAAAAAAAAACAATTTTAGTGATTAATAAAAAAAATTATCAAAAAAAAAATTTCGCCGGCGACCTCCGGCGAGAACCGCGGAGGTTGCGTGACCTCGCCACGACCAGATCTGGTCGCCGGAGGTCGAGGTCCTCGCGACCTCGCGGCCCCAGATTTGGGTTACGGCGGGGTCACAAGACCTCGCCGCCCTCGGATCTAGGTCGCGGTGAGGTCGCGCGACCTTCGGCGACCGCCGCGACCAAGATCCGGGGCGGCGAGGTCGCGGGAGGACCTCGCCGCCCTCGGATCTAGGTCGCGGCGAGGTCGGCGACCCAAACCTCGCCGCAACTCACGACGATCGCCGCGACACAGACAGGGCGGCGGTTCCACCACTCCTCGGCGACGGTCGCCTGGGCCACTGCGACCATGCCGAGCCGTCGGCGGCCGCTCACAGCTTCGAGGAACACGTCGTCGGCCTTCAACGGAGAAGAAGATGAACAGTACAATGACGAGGGCAGAACAGGAAAAATGAAGAATAGGTGAGGACAGTTTTGAAAGAAAATAAAAAAAAAAAGTGAACAGTATCACTTGTATGCCGAGAAAGCTGAAAGCCCAAGGCACCCCTTCAAGCTTCACAAAGCCTTGGCATTTGCGAAATGGGGCTCAAAACTTTTTGCCAAATGGGCTGGCATTTGCCCAAAGACCTTTAGGCCTCCAAGGGGCTTTGGGAAGTGGTTCCCAAACGTTAGTCTGGTTATCTCATACTCAACCACAAGCTGTATTGCAAGTGATTATTTCGTCCCAAGGCAATCCGATTTAATCCAATAAACCATATATAATCACAAGTCCCAAATTTAAAATTTAAATTTCACAATGCAAGAATCTACTCACAACCAGAAAGGTTGAACAGTGTGGCGAGAATTGATAAAATTCTTAAACTACAAAAGCCTTCATATTTATCAAGAATGAAAAGTTACAAAAATCTTATACAACACAGTCGAAAGAGCATTAACAAATTAATTATGAATGGCAGCAATTTGAGCCCACATGGATACACCTTTCCTAGCACATCGATGGATGTATTGCTTTTCCTCGGTCAAGAAATTGCTGAAAAGAATCTTCCGAAGACTTATGTTGGTAAATCATGTAGAAGTGAGCTTTAATGTTATCTACCAAGAGGTGTGCTCCTAAAACTTATTAATATATCAAAATCTTCTCATCTCCGCAAGAACCCCATTGCTTGATAGACATTATTGAGGGTAGCATCTGCTATTTCTGTTGCTCTTGCTGCACCTTCAGCCAATACACCATCCAAATAGGCTGGATCGGACATAATTTCCCCATAGCGGACCTGTAATCGACGAAGAGAGGATGAACTATCAACTATTTGGCAAGCTTACCATGCAATGTATACTCAAGCACAACAAAAGTAAGAACTGTCAACGGTCATGCGTTTGAAATCACAGCTGTCAAATAATGAACATCAGACTTTGCCACCTAATGATGTAAAAGATTAGAATATTCTCCTGAAATTACCAGGATTATCTAAAAAGACAAATGATATGAGGTAGAAACCTGAATGGGATGGAGATGATCAATTAAGGCATCTGTAATGAGGGGCTTAAACGAGCCCCAATTCATGTCTTGGCATTCTTTTGCAACTTCCTGTGGTATAATACATGCCAGTTAAACTTTCTGATGCAGTGTATCTTAAAGAGCTTAAGAGCCACTGTCAAGTCCTCAAGACAATGACAAATGTAATACCATAGTACGCAGCGATGACTGATAAAGTTAACAGTAACACTCTAACTGCATTACCTCTTTGGTTTTTCCTGAAACAAGCTGGTATATTGAAAGTAGATTATTGCATTCTGGTCTGTCAGGATTGTCAAATTCCAGACTATATGATAACCAGAAAATGCAGAAGATAAAAGATCAGCAGACAGCATACTAAGAGGGTATCGTGATATACAACATTTATCTATAGAGGAACTACAGAGAAGAAAATTATATGTTTATGTTCCAAATTTTGACAACAAATATTTTAATATCTCAGAGCATTGATACAGCAGAAATGATAAAAGTTGAAGGAGCGAGTATCAACCCTGTAAATGAGTCGGTTTTGCAACGTTTGATCTTGTTTGCTATCTCCTACAAGACAAATAATTGAACTCAAGGACGGCCAAAAAAAATGAGGAACATACTCATCAAATTTATCTGTCAACATGCTGCATTAGCGAACTATAGAGATAAGGCTGCTTGAACCTCCCCTCCCTCCGCTGCCCCCAACCCCCCCATCCCCCAGGGCCCCTTCCCCCAAAAAAAAAAAATAAAAAAAAATTACTAGAATTAAGCTGATGTAAATTACTTTAGATAAATTAGTGCATTGATAAAAATATAGATGGTCAATAAGAATGGCAAGATGCCTCTCCCAGCAATAAGTTAAAAAGGCTGTGCTCAACAAGATAGCTCTGGTGGCAAATAGTTAAAATGCATAACTAGATGGCTCTGTTTATATTGCACTAGGTCAGTTGAATGCAACCTGACATGCCACTTCCTCTTCTTAATGGTGGTGGCTGTTTTGTATGTTCATCACCATGCTTATGTCTAAAAGTGCTACTTCCTCTTTAGAGTGACATGCAACATGTGGAGATTGTGGTTGCGTGAGAGTCAGCTAACTCCTATGCGATGTAGCAAGTTTCATATATCGATTAAACGACACCCCCCCAAACCAAAAAAAACAAAAAACACAAAACAACCAAACTATAAAAAAAAAAGATAAGAGTATGACCAAAATATCAAAGCAGCTTCAAATTTATCTGATCAGAGAACTGACATGCATAAGGCAGTCACCAGCCACACACAATGGCATCATATGTGGCCAACAATTTAAATTAATACAACATTATCAAGGGGAAAACTCACATCTTTTGAGTCAAGAAGATTGATCCGTGACTGATCAGAGGGTGAAGATTTCGACATCTGCAAGAATGAAGCCCGCATATCCGTTATGTTGAGAAGAGTTCCCATGAAAAAGGTCTTCTAGAATCTATTGTTTAACAAATTGAATATTTTACTAGAAGAAATATTGAATCAAAGCTTCTTTGGAGAATATAGAAGGTTCCATGACCTTGGAAAGACCATCAGTAAGTGACATAACTCTTGCTCCAGCTGGAGGGATAAGGGGCTCTGGAACCTATATCAGAAATAGCAAGCACTGCAATTTGAATTATCTATATTGACTTGAGCCTGAATTCAGCATTCAGAATGAAACTTACCTTGAAAATTGCTCCTCCTCTCCTGTAACAAACAGTGAGGACAATGAAGGATCAAAAAGCTGAATGAAAAGGACATCCAGAATTTCCCAAAGTATCAAGGCAGAAAATGGAAATTCTCACCCTCCCAATTTCTTCCACTTCCTTCCTCCATATAAGTAGTTAACACGTTCAGCTAGCTCACGAGTCAATTCCAGATGTTGCTTCTGGTCTTCACCAACAGGGACAAAGTCAGACTGCAAAATTGTCCTCTAATGGTGAAGCTTATGATGATGTTCTGAACTAATGATCACTGATAGTTCTAAAAGTAAACCAACATCACGAGAACTCAACAAGATGAGCCATAAAAAGGAAACACAGAAGAAAATAGACACTTGTCACAGACTAACTAAATAAGTTCTATTGATTTTTTTGTCATTCATATAGTATGCAAATAGAAAACAACATATTACTTGTTTTTTACCTGGTATAGGAGAATGTCAGAAGCCATAAGAACTGGATAAGTCAATAGAGCAACACCAACATTTTCGTCTCCCTGTAAAGTCGAAATTAAGATTAAAAAAAATAATACTTTGTTAACTCATAACACATAAAAGGAGCATATGACAACAAAAGATCGTCTATATGCCAATTAAGTTTTGCTGTGTCTGCTTAACATTTATCTCAAAACCTACAAGTTGCTGCCCCATGTTTGGTCATTGAGATAAATCTAGTTTTATGAAATATTACCAGTCAAGCTACACCAATACAAATATATCATCTAATAGATGAATCAAATCATTTCAGGGAATTTACATTTAAAATTGTTGCAAATGATTGATCCTGTGGCTCAGAGTTCAAAGAGGTTCCAAGAGCTATTGCCCAAAGGAGTAAGGGCTTGTACATGACAAAAGTCAATTAAAGGCACACAACTTAGCACTTAACTGCAGAAGCTTAACATTAGTTCTTTACAATAGAGGGGAAAAGGTGAGATTTTTTCCTCCATTAAATTGCATGAAGAACTTCCTTCCTCAATACTCGAACTTGCCAGTCCTTTGTCAGACTAATCAACCAAGATGCTCAATGGTACTTAAGAAGAATGACAATAACAGCAGCAATGGACCAGTAAAAGTAAAACACTAGCAAATTTATGTACAACATGATATGAAGGTAAAAGGTAAAGGAGAATATATCGATCAGGATGAAGCTTCCGTACAATTAAAACGCACCGCCTTGCGAGATTTCTCTTTAAACTGGATCATTCTATTGAGCCAACCAATTGGCGTAGCTGAACTCAGCAACCACATCAATTCTACATGAGCACGAACATGGGATTGCACAAACACGGAAGCCTGTATACGACAATTCGAGTCATATGCTATCAAAGGTAGAATGGGAGTGCAGATAATTGATGATTGTTCCTTTAATTTAAAGAATGCTTTAAAGCAGGGAGGGGAGAAAAAAATACCTTGGAAGTGTCAACACCACATGCCAAATATATAGCCGCCGTATCTCTGGTTGACTTAGCAAGTTGTTGTGTTTCATACGGTAGTGTTATCTGTAAATGACAATGTCTTAAAGCTAGCCTCAGCAGGCATTAGAAGGCATTTTACAAAACTTTGGAAACATTTATTCCCATATCTGGTTTAAAGTTTTTGCCTGCCTATGAAGAAAGCAACTTGGAGTTTTCCTTTCCATCCCTCACATTCTAATTCTTATATTTGGATTAGAAGATATCTTATTAGGATCAAAAGATCGTAATCACACAAAGATATCGGCATGAACACAAATTTTTCAGATATGATCAATTGGTGGGCATAAGCAGGCTCGGGCATGATGTTGAGGAATTTTCTCCTTACCTAGCCCCAACATAGCCCATGCCCAGCCTGATGTTTATGTCCAAGCCCATTCATGTCTGATAAATCAGACTTCCACACCTGCCCCTTCACCATTGTGTATTTCTTTATATTTTTTCTTCTTAGTGTCATTGCATTGCCGCAACAATAGTGAACCCTATCCCTGGTTCTTGTCCAACAGGGTTATTGAAAAATGGTATAAGAAAGGATAAATACTGAAAAGAAATGTCAGGACCAAATAAAAACCAACTCCAATGGTGATAGCACGTAGTTACATGATAGGCTAGAGGAAGAAACTGTCTCAAGGCTCCAATAACAAGGAATGTACAGTATAAGCACAGGGGACACACCTGTATTAGATTGGAAGACATGAAGGGTGCAAAAATGCCTCCAAAATTTTTATGTGTTACAGAGGCATAAGAGGGTGAAGTGCTCTGTTGGAGGTATAAAAGGACAAAGTGGTCTTTAGGGCTTTAGGGCTTATTTTATTGGTGATAACTTAATGTATATATAGACTTTTATTGAATAATACAACTAAAATTTTCCCTTTACATGGTATCAGAGCTTAGTCCAAGGACTGGAGCTAGTAGAAAAGACTCAGTCAAAGGGCCAGAGCTTGCCCGACCTAAAAGTTTACTGGGTATGAAATGTCCTCATTAGTATAGCTTCTGAATTTTACAGTTTCATTCACTGATAGTTAATATGATAATCCATTAGATAGCTTATTTAGAAGCCTAAAACCAGCTGATAGATACATCTTCTATTGACCTATGAGGTGATTAAACACATTGTACCACATAAATCCAGAAGCAGGTAGAGTCAAGATCACATTTTTAGATTCCCACTTGAATGGTAGAAGAGGAGATCCTTCTAAAGTAACACATCTTCCAAGTCAATTTCCTTCTTTCCAGAAGGAGTCTAGAAAATCTTCTATACCAAGTTCTTACATGACTCAGATGAAGTTGACATTTTGTAGTCACGTTGGAGGAAAATTGGTGCTAAGAAGTATATTGGAAGGTGGAAGCTTGGCATTAATATTAAGAACCTACCGTAAGAGTTTATTGGATGGTGGCTATGGTTCAGCACTAGGGACACAAGATAAAATTCTCTTAAAAATGATGAAAAAGCACATTATTTTTAGGTTATTTACAAAAGAAATTAATTTTAAGGAGTGATCTATCAAACGCCCGGAGGACAAACAGGACGAAGCCCCACCAGCTCCCTATGTCCACCAATGAGTTTACTTCACTATTAACATCAGAATATAACACAATGCTGCTATGTTGTTCTGGAAGAGAATTCTCCTAGATACTAATGTAAAACTTGCCCGTAATATTTGTCCTCTGTGTTTAACTCCTTCAAGTGAATCACTCATCATCAATTTCTCCGAATATAAAACCACAGTTTTTATCCGTTCAGTGTTGGTCAGTGAGATAGCATTTATGAACCACTAACGATGTCTTTTGGAATATCAAGGTGCACACTATGGTTTTGCATAGCATAATGAACCTACATGATCTGGCACAACCTACTTCACTAGCCTATAGGAAAATGAGCAACAATATTACAGATCTGATTGAAATGGGACCTTTTCCTGGAAATGTACAAACCTCATGCATATCAGGAAAAAAAATGCTGTTGAGGGCTGTCCTCCAGTCAATTTTACTACAATAAACCATGAATGGACTTGCTGTTCTCTCAGTTGCACTAGATGCAAATAGTAAGAAGGGTTAATCACCCAGTACCCTTATATCCTCTAATAATCTTCAAATAGAGAAAACTATGAACGAACCAAAAACATACCGCGTGAAGGTCCACAATGAAAAAGAGTGTGTCATATGAGTTCTGCAGCATTGAAACCTGGAGTGAATAAATGAAGAAACAACAACAAGTACAAACCACAAAAATTTACAGGAAAACCAACATCAACCTGAAGCTCAATCCAATTTTTAATGGCGCCAAGGTAATTCCCAAGGTGAATGGAACCTGTGGGCTGAACTCCAGAGACAATCCTTTTCCTGTAAGGCAACTCCATGAGCATATCAGTGGGCTACATAACTCCGCACTCAATTACACTCCAAAGTCGCGCCAATTCAAAGCAACGAAGCGAAAACCTCCTAACGAACCCAAAGACCTCAATTGGGCATCAAAGCAATGAAGCCAAAATCACCAAACGAAGCCCAAAGAAACCAATTGGGCAATCAATTTAGCACCCAGAGAAAGAAAAAAGGCGAAAAAAAGGTGTACCTCACGGAGCTGGAAGTCTCCGGGACAGCGGGCTCGGACACCGAGAGGGTACAGAGACATTGAAAGCTCGAGGCCTTGGGCCTGCCAAAGAGATGCCTTGTGAAGCACTTGCTCGGAGCAATCGCACACGACCTGTTCGAAGAAATGACGCAATGAGGAATCGCCATCTAATGGCTTCAAGATTGCAAAGGACCATACCCACATTGCTTCTACGCATACACGCACGATCAAAAATGGCATTGCACATACATTGCAGTAGTCCCCGCACCCACCCACAAACACACACCCACATACAAGCACAGAGAACCGTGCATACAGTAGAGAGAGAGAGAGAGAGAGAGTACAGAGAGGAGGCGAGGGGGGAGGTGGAGTTGGAGAGGATGGGGAAGTGAGAGAGAAGAGAGCGAGCCATCTCCCCTTCTTCTTCTTCTTCTTCTTCTTCTTCTTCTTCTCCGGCTCCGCGGGCGGAATGGAGCGGATATGGCTGGCGCGCGTGCTCTGTCCGGACCCTCGGCGGAAGTGGAATTCTTTTTATTTTTTTTAAGAGATAATTATTTTGAAATTCTTAAAACTTATTATAAAAATATAATTGAATTTCAAAATTTTCAAAAAATATAACTAAACCTTAAAACTTATCATGAAAATAAAATTGAGTCATAATCATATCCTAAAACTTATTAAAATGGTTTAGTTAAGTCTTCAAGTTGATCACACTTTTTAAAAGTTTTAGGACTTGATTGCATTTTCGTGATTTCATTGAATTTTTTGAAATTTTTAGGATTCAATTGTATATTTATAATAAGTTTTATGATTTACTTATACTCTCACGACAAGTTTTAGCACTTATAGAACATTTCAAAATATTCTAACTTCTACATTATCACACATTTTTCATGCATTTTGTGTTAAAAATATAAATTAAAAAATATGGTAGTGAGAGAATTTTTTTTATTATAAAAAGAGCAACTGATTGAAAATGCAAGCCACCTAGATCAGAGTCGGAGATACGTTTTCGAGAGCGTCAAATTAAATTCACCCGTTTACCAAAAAATGTCTCAAAACATGATCTTCAAAGAATACTTAAAAAGATTTCATTTCTCAGGGGGGATTGGGGGTGGGGAAGATTTCATTTCAGGAGTGGGTTTCGACTCCCACGCTCTACAAAGAGGCATGGCAAAAATCTGAGAGTGAGTGTTAAAGTAGGATTAGCGTAGGACTGATAAAAAAAAAAAAACTTAAAAAGAGGAATGTTCAACCTAATCCCAAATCCTATTTCTTTAATAAGCAAAGTCCGGATCATTCCATAATCTCAAAATGAGGATTGAAATGGGAATTTATCCTTCGATTATAGTTTATATCTTGTCAAAGAGAAAATGATTCAAGTACACAAAATTGCAAAGCATTGATAGCACATTCTATGTATATTTGCTAAGACTTGATAATATCTATTTATGCACATCTCTCTTGTATCTTGGGGGCATGACTCTAATTACCCAAGTACCTAGAAAGGAATTAGAGCAACCCACCATTATATACCTTTATTTGAATATGAATTCCTTAAAGCATAAATCGAACTCACAACTGTTCAGACCTAAAAGTATGGAAAATTCTTACCAGTGAGTCAATCTTAAGGTGCGCAGCACTAAGCACATTTGACCTTAGTTTTGAGGTAGTCAGTATTAGTAGTGGTATGATCATTCAACGAGTTTCCTTTTCCATCTATATAAATATGCAAAAATAAGTAAAGCTCCCGTGAGGTTGAATTACACGGCATACTCACGCGCTAGCTTTATCTGCTAGCTTACTTTTTGTAGCCATTTTAGGCTTTTTAGCACCTTTTCAATCTAGCAAATGTCACCACCAAAAAAAAAAAAAAAATCCTAGCAAATGTCTAAATTGGCGACCATTAATTCTTATGCATAATTTGGTAATAAATCTGGAACCGTATATCTGTTACATGTGTAAAAGATAAACTGCCGTTATACAAAGGAGAAATTCCATGAAAAGAAATATGGAAACCGCCTCTAAATCTTTATGAGCAGTAGGAAACAAATGGGGGCAAAGATATGAAGAAAACCAAGGCAAAAAGATCACTTGCTGGCATTTTTCACACAGAGCCAATGGCACAAAATTGAAGCATTGGACAAAATTAAGGACGACCATCAAGATGGAGGAATTTACATTCCATCACTTTATGGCTTCACATGTCCTGTCAATTCGCATTATTTTAAGTGCTCGAAATATTTCCTCGTACTCATGTCACGATCAATAAAATACCATAAATTAATGTCTCACATTTTTTCTTTTTCTTGATTTTTTTTTTCAGTCCTACTTTGTTACTATTCTACACTCGCTCTCAGACTTTTGCCCTGCCTCTTACAGGGCATAGGAGTTGAAAACCCACTCTTGAAACTTTTTCTCGATTGAATTTGAACATCTATTTTATTACCATTCTCTGCATTCATGGCGAGAATCACAATGATGGAACGCGTCTTGCCTAGCTGGTCATTTTCTTGGTGAAAGGTCGGGGGGAACGGGGGGATCTTTCCTTTTCCATTTCCATGCCAGACCGAGCGCCAGCCAGGAGGAGAACCGGCTCGTAAAGGCGTTTCCTTTCCTGGGTCTTCCCCCTACCGTCCCTAGGCTTTTCCTAGGGTTTTCCACTTCCATCAGCAGTCACCACCGTGGTAGCCAGACAGCAACCCTGTCCAAATCCCATTTCCAGATACCCGTTGCTGAAATGATTGGCGGGACCTGGGACATCCCAGGTTGACAAAATCTTGTCTTTCTTTGTTGTTGTTGTGGTGGTTGTTGTTGTTCTGTGATGCGCATTTGCTGAAGGAAGCGCGAATGGATCGCCTCCGTCCGAGGCACAGGGAGGCCTTCTCTGGGTTCACGAATGCCGAGGTAAAGATGCGGTCTTTTCCGTTTTTTCTTTTGCTCGAGCGGTTCGTTTCATCTGGGTCTGCGTCTGTTAGGAGATTGAATCATGAACTTCTGGACATTATTGGCTTTGTTCTTGAAAATATGCTGGAAACTTGTGTGGGCTTGCTCGGAATGGCGTTTGCGCGTGTTTGTGAAGTGAAGGTTCGGTAATGCGGCTAGCTCTGATATCTGTAATAAGTTTGTACCTCGTGTTTTCGTGATTTTATGAAATTGCGGGCACGTAAAATAGTCGGGTTGTTTTGTGAAGAAAGATTCATGAGCTGATCGTCGAGCTTTTCGGGAACTGGTTGAGGGGATCCTAGTTGAATATTTGCCTTGTTTGGAGGTATCGGGCGGTAACTATTTCTGTTTTCGGTGAAAAGCTGAAGAGGAAAGGACTTGTAGATTGTAATCATCGTATCGACAAGTGATGATTGGAAGTAGGATGGAGAAAGATGCATTTAAAGTTGAAACCTGTTCACATCTCCCTTTAAACATTTTTTAACCTTTGAATTTTCACCAAAAGTCAGGTCAGAAGGAGGCCCTTGCTTATTTTTGCATTGGCAATGCAGAGAGCCTGGGAATGTTGTGAAAGAGAGGAAAAGAGTTCTTTGCTAGGGTCGTTGAGTGTCCTGTGGATGCTTTACTTATGAGGCAGGTGTATACACCCCTGAGAGGATCTTTGCTCCTCTTAAAAGGACGCGATTGAAGGTCCCTGGACATTGTCTTCCATTTTTATTTTGTTGTTGTTGGGTTTTAGAGCAGAGAGGATACTCTTCACCTGCAATAGAAATCGCTTAAATGGTTTAGTTTCTGCCCTGCTCATTATGGTTCTGATCTCAGCTCATGGTGTCTCATCTACTACACTGATATTGAGAGGCTCATTTGTAATATGTAGTTTAATCTAATAGAACTTTTTAGGAAAGATGTTGATTAGGGTGAGCAGGAGGCAGATTTAAACTTACTGGAGAGTTTAGGATATAACTGAAATGTTTGAAGCTCGAGTAAAATTGCAGAAATCATGAAATACACATCTTTTTATGTAATTAGGCCGTGTTCTATTTGCGTTAAAATCGACTATGAGATAGTCCTATGACGCTGATAACTTTTGCCAATCTTTTCAAGCAGATTGAGAAATTGGAGAAGTTGCTGGAAAAACCAGGAGAGGAGACATGTAGTAAGGAATTTTGTCGGAAAATTGCAATAAGTTTCAAGTAAGTTTAAGCTTACATTTCTCTCTATCTGGAAAATGTAATTGAACACTTTTTTTTCTCAATATGAACGCATGGTTTCCTTAAAATTTGATCCTGTTGCTTCTCATTTGGTATCTAATTTTCTGTCTTGTCCTCATGTACTCACAGTCGCTCTGCTGGTCGTGCTGGAAAGCCTTTGATAAAGTGGATGGAGGTACTGAGAATTTTCACTTGCATCGTGGGTCTTCAGCTTTTTTATCCTTACATCTAATTGCAGATTTCCTGGTCGTGTGTCACTGTGTGAACATGCTAGGTCCAGAGTTGGTTCGAGAAGAGGCAACAAGAGCGACACAAAGCTACTTTTGCCCCTGATTCTGGCAAGAATGAGTCTGAGATACCAGCAAATTGCCCTATTGATAAAACAAATGAAAATTCTCAAATGCCTAAAGGTTCTTATGCTCCTGTCACATCATTCAAATGTATATATCCAGATAAATTTGTATTCACATGATTATTTCGGTGGGTTAATAGACGATAATTTAATGCAGTCCCATGTATCTCCAGCTTTTGTGGAGAGAAGATATTCTCTATCTGAAGATACCTTGCTTATACTTGGTTATTTAGTGTGAATTATGGAAATAACTTTACATCACCACATAATTCTTTCCTACACTCTAATGTTGAATTGGAAAAATTTCCATGGATAGGTAAGGATGCTTGGATGTAGCAATGTGAAGTTATAGAATGTGGAAAATGTGGTAATTCAGCTTCTTAACTTAATGTTGGGTCAAACAGGTTGGGATTAACTAAATTCATGAAACATGTATCAAATTTAAGCTGAACATGGGTTTTTTCTCTTACTTTTAGTGGCTTCCAAGAATACCACTTAAATAAATCATAGTTTATCAAGTTTGTGCTGAAAATGTAAATTAATTTGGGAAGTGTGTACATGAGCAAATGCATCAATCGATCACTCTCCCTCTCCATTAGGCATTAATTGTCACCCTCCATCACACATGTTCGTCCACATACCAAGTCCATCTGTAACTGCCTCTACAAATGAAAGTCTTACAACTCCTATTAGATTGGAATACACTAATGTGTTTCTTTTAATATATATGCATGTGAATTGATTTGAGAAAAGTTGTAATGTCCATCATGCACAAAAGCAACAAAGACTAAAAGCACTCTGCTTGTGTGCAGCTCGCATGCAGGATCTAGTTATCTCTCAAGCCAGATGCTGAATATACCTTTTGGACCCTAGTTTTAGATATTCCTCTTGCTTGCTAGTGATTACAAATTCAAACATTTTTGTAGTTTTCAAGTTGACCAGTAAAGGCGTGATCTTGTAAATTGGAGTGCCTTATTTGTGTTGCTGTTTCAATAGCAGGGCAAAAGATCTCAGACTTAACAGAATTGGAATTTGAGGCCAAGTCTTCAAAAGATGGGGCATGGTAATAGCTCACTCACCTGAAATAAAGGCTTTCTTGCCAACATTTTTGTTTCTTTAATCAGATTGTGAACATTACTTTTCAAGGTATAAGGGCTCAATGGATAGCTATTAGCTAAAAACTCGAATCTGTGGTGTGAGCCTAATATTACTCTCATGAACATTACTTGAGGTATAAAGGGTCAATGAACAGCTATTGGCTAAAAACTCGATTATTTTGTGTTAGTGTAACAGTACTCTAATGACAAGGCTGCTTGTTCGTTTAATAACTTGGCCATGGAAGTTAAGCTAATAATCTCCTTGGAGTATGACAGTAGTCTGCCTCCTGTCATGAAATTTTATGCTATTTAAACTCACCTCGAAGAAGCCAACTGCTTGGTCTGGTGATTTTATACTAAAAATCACTTATAACTAATCTTGTGCACTTGGAATTTGGGGTTAGATTCATTATTGTTTGTGTTGTGTATGTACAAATATATGGAAGTTCCCTTTTCAACTGGAGTATGAGAGTTGCTGAAAGACTTTTCTCCATGCAGGTATGATGTTGATAATTTTCTTGGCCACAGGTTTCTAGACTCAGGTGAAGCTGTAAGTGTCTCTACAAGAATCTTAACGAACAAGCTGTTTATGTTTTGTCTTACTAGTCGCGTAAATTCTTAACAATTTGCCATTTCTTAAAGGAAGTTCTTGTCAGATTTGTTGGGTTTGGGGCTGAGGAGGATGAATGGGTTAATGTGAAAAAGGGTATTAGGCAACGCTCAGTCCCGCTGGAGAATTCGGAATGTGACAAGGTTAAAGTTGGGGACCTTGTCCTCTGCTTCCAGGTGTTTATTGATGCAGCCCATTTATTTACTAATTTATATTGATTTACTGTCCGTTAGGCACTTATCTGATTTTTTCTTTTCTTTTCTTTTTTAACAATTTCTTTAACTTCAGGAGAGGAGGGATCAGGCAATTTATTATGATGCTCATGTCATAGGAATTCAGAGGAGAATGCATGATATTAGGGGCTGCAGGTGCCTCTTCTCAATACGCTACAATCATGATAACGCCGAGGCACGTGTTCATGACGGTTGACATTGTGCTTCCGTATCTCAGATATTATGCACCTTTGTCTTTTTTGTGATCGTTATGCTAAAAAAAATTTCTTTTTGCCAGGAGAGAGTTCGCTTGAGGAGATTGTGCTGGACGTCGACATGACAGGCGATCTCATACTCAAACTTTGTTCTCAGAGGTCCATTAGGCTGCTTCTTCTTCTCAGCTTGCTTTCTGTCTATGGTTGCTAGGACCTGTTATTAAGGGTTGAAGTGGCAAATTTTGTTGGTTCGATGGTTCTCTGTTGCGCTTGATGATAGGTTTTTGGTATATAATATACATAGTGGAGTTTTCAATTTAAGCACCGCCCATATCTGCGATTACATGTGTATTTGCTGTGATGCTCCTTGATACAACTGATTGGCAGATGTTAATATGCAACTGTGATAAAGCATACGTTTTGGTTCTTGTATGAAAAGGTTTATGGGGATGGGCTATCCTCAGAAGTTTTTTATTTGGTTGGTCTATCCTTAGAAGGGTTAACCAGCAGAAAGTTGGCTGTCTTACTCGCTTTATGATTACACTTAATATATGCCATATAGTTTTCCTTAATGAGCAAGGACACGATACCAAAAATTTGATGGACAGACCATGAGGTGAAATAATCAATGACCCACCTAATTTGCAATTCTTATATCTTCAAAAGCTGCGATGCTAACATGGTTCTTTTTCCAACTTATCTATACTGTCAAGCAAGCAAAGTATTAACGTTCATTGCAAAGGAGATAGGATACCTGCAATGGTAAAGTAGCAAGACAGATGGTCTTCTCCAGCCACTTGATAATTGAACAAATTGAGTATTTCGTATCTGACTCTGCAGTCCTGAAGTTGGAACTGTGCACCCACAGCCAGTGGACGTTGATATTGTATCTGGTCAATGGCAAACTTCATGCCCGAGCTGCAAACGTGTCCATAGAAGGCGATGGTGACATGTTCATTCATCATGGTGGAGTTATAACGTTTAGAGCGTAATTCGCCGTCTCTGCAGTCAATACGTTAAGGACTATAATACACAGGCAGCATGGTATGGCACCCAGAAACAAAGTTGGTCTCCATTGCATTTTAGCATACCAATGTTGTGTATGCAACATTTAAGAGAGGAAAAGTACAAAAAAGTCTATTACATTGGTACCAATTCAGTCCTAAACTTTTTAATTGGATAAATTCAGTCATAAACCTTTTAATATTGGTACCGATTCAGTCAATTTGACCAATTTTGGCTAGCCGATGCTAATGTGGATGTCGGCCAGTGACCGGACGTTGACGTGGTAATTTTTATGATTTTTTTTATGATTTTATTGAATTTTTTATTAAATTTTTTTCTTTTTTTCTTCCCGGTGGTGGCTGTAAAGCCCTTGCCTGTCGTCCACGAGGGTCGCGGCCCTCGCCTGACCTCTCCTCTACCAAGGCTGCCGAGGTAGTGTTGCTCGAATCTGGCCTCGCCCGCGGCCTTGGGCGAGGCTGAGCAGCCCTTGCCAGTTGCGGGCGAGGCGGCTTAGCCCGGATTTGAGTGAGGCCAGCCTTGCCTTGGCCTTGCTGCAGGTGAACGCGGCCTCGCCTGTGGCCTTGGGCGAGGCCGAGCGAGGGCTGCGACCCTCGCCGACGACTGGCGAGGGCCACTTGGCCTTGCCCAGATTCTGGCGAAGCCGCCTCCTTGGTGGCCCTGGGAGAGGCTGGGCGAGCCTCACTGGAGGCTCGCTAGCCACTGCCAGGAAGAAGGCAGAAAAACAAAAATTAATAAAAAATTCGAAAAAATTATAAAAATTGCCACGTCAGCGTCCGGCCATCGACCGTCGTCCACATCAGCGTCGGCCAGCCAAAATTGGCTGGATGGACTGAATTGGTACCGATATTAAAATATTTAAGACTGAATTGATCCAATTAAAAAGTTTATGACTGAATTGATACAAATCCAATAGGTTTATGACTTTTTTGGTACTTTTCCCCATTTAAGAGCAGCCCTAAAGTGAGGGAAAAGTACCATACAAGTTCTTAATTTATTACATTTATGCCAAGTCAGTTTAAACCATTTATTTATGCTAAGTCAATCATGAATTTTTTTTTTTGCGTTTTACAAATTGAATCAATTTAGGTGGAAATTGGTGACGTAGATACTGGCGGTTTTACTTGGTACAATTGGTGCTAATGTATATATATAATTTTATTTTTAAATGTTTTATTTTTAAATTTTTAAATATTTTTCTTTTGGTTTTTCCTCCTTTACTTTTTTTTTCCTCGGATTGAGGGCCAGCAACCTTAGTTGGCAATGGGGAAGGGTGTCGTGGCCCTCACCAGCTTTGAGCAAGGACCTCTCACCGGCTAAAGTAAGGGTGTGCAATACCTCAACCAAATCTAGTGAGGGCTGCCAACCCCGAGCTAGGGCATCGTGGCCCTTGCCTAGACCCGGCTTGGGCCGCAACACCCGAAACCGGCACGGGCGTGCAGCCCTTGTAATCACTTGGTTTTGGACTGAGGACCCACACACTTGGTTTCGAATTTCACTACTTAATCGGTCTTTATTATGACATTTATTTTGCTCGAGTAATAGATGGAGGGTTTGAGAAGACAATGGTCGGAATTTTATTTCGTACGCACTCCTTGAACTTTCGTTACACGGACTATATACGTTGGGTTTCGTTATCATCTGTGTACTTTCTGAAAAATATTCTCTTGTATTCAAATTCCGTATTGGTCTGTATGGGCTTCCCAGGTGGCTGTACGTAAATCAAATTCTAGATGCAATATTCATTGTATAACGGCTCACATGTATTTGTCTTCTTGATCAAATCACCGGTACCCAATTATATGCTTTTGCTTCTCGCCTATCGCTTTTGCATGTCTGATACAGTAAACTGCAAGACGAAAGTATGTGCACATCGTCCGTTTATTCATCATTTCGAATGATATGTTTTTTATTCTTCATCCTTGAGAAACTAATAATTTTTAAATTTTGACCCAATATACGATGTTAATTTTATTCTTTTAATTCGTTCGATATGATGCAAGAATTGTTTCTAATGTATAATTTAGTCCTTAAACTTTCAAATTGTTTAATCTAGTCCCTTGTTTACAGTTTATGGATGGTGGCTGCAGCCCGCTTTGTTAGTTTCATTTGAATATCAACCTAAGCCGCCTCTCTCTCTTCCTTTTTTTTTTTCCTTTATTTCTTCTTCTTCTTCCTCCCTCTGCTCACGATGGGGAGCCTCTGCGCATGGTGGGGATCCCTATCGCCGCCAAGCCCGCTCGCTCCGCCGTCCAACCATGCAAGGTACCCGTTCTGCGATTGGAGGAGTGTCGTTTCGGTTCTCGTCTTGAAGCCTGCTTCTTCGACCTCTGGACGGATCCATATCTACCCTCCCAAGACTTCAATCCAATCTTGCTCGTTCTGAACTGCATCATCTCCGCGAGTCTCGGACCAAGTTTTGATATCAAGGAGATCTTCTTTAGAAGAGAAAGGGACGATCAAGCAGAAATTCTTTCTTTCAGCCTCGTTTCTTTATTTTTCTGGAAAAAAAAAAAAGAAAGAAAAAGGATTCGGGTTCTTGAAGAAAGGAGTTTTGAAAGGGAAGACATGCAACATGCCGTTATTTCGGTTGGCGTCTGATTATAATATATTGAGAAAATACAGGGCATCCTCGTTTCTTAAGCTAATGTCATCGTTTCTTACCCTGAGCTTTGCAGCCAATTTGCATTGCACGACATCGGTAGCTATCAAGGCTGTAACCAGGAACTGCCATTTCCCTCCCTAAAATGCTCCTATCTAAGCTCACACGCACTTGGGGATGACCTCGAGGTCATGAGCATGCAGACGCCATGGACGACCTTAATATAAACTCTTCCACGGGCAGATGTAAAGTGGTAGTTTTAGATTGAGTGAGTGCCAAGTGGTATAATGTGAACGGTAGAAATGGGAATCGTTTTTTGCCCACAAGTTAAAATTTACGCGATATAAAATGCTTGATGTAAACGTAGAGTTAAATATCCATTCTTGAAGTTTTTAACCTTCACTGCAGGAATGTCTCCCAAACCGCCTGATCGTTCAACAAACCGAGTAGTGTTTGTATTTGACTCTACAGTCCTGAAGGTCAAGATAACTATTGTTTCTCAGGAAGTGACCATCTTGGTTTATCGCTATTTTGAACAGACTTTTGCTGATCCTTTCTTTGTCTGGTAACAAGCGGATGCAGAATCGAGCACTCAGATCCTTACTTCATCTGCAACTGCCTGGTATACAGAGCAGGGATCATTCCCCTGCATATCCGCTTTGCTGGTGACAGCTCGTTCCAAACCTGATGCTACTAGATTTCTCCTCCCACTGATAGTTTAGTGCATCACTTGAAAATGATCACCAAAACTAAGCTGGTCGACCCTTTCGTTTCTCTCCCTTGTTGTGATCAAGTATTAGTAGAGAACTGATGCGGAACTTCTCTGCAAAATGCGTGGAACCTTTGTCTAGTTACATTTATGCATATATAAGGTCAACCTATGGTAAAAAGTTGATGTCTCCGCTGAAATTATGAATTAAGTCGTGGTACTCTGACTGGTCTGGTTTCCGAAACTCCAACCACACAAGATCCACAATCCAGAACGTCGAGTCCTAATGTGTACTGAAATTTTTGTCGAGAAGTGTTGCATCTTGTGTATGGAATTTGGTTACCTCTTGGCAAAATTTACCAAATGGAGGCCTAATTCTTTCTTTGTTGTTGTTGGTAAGCTTAAGAGGTTTCAGAATCAATACTAGAACTTTCCTGCAGAAGAGTGTGACAAAGAGGATACAATTAATTCCATACGGAATCAGACGAAGTGGCCATTATGCAATTCTATACTGGCTTGATCAGTGACTTGTTGAAGGTGCTTCCTAAGAAATGGGCAATCGACAGCTAAAAAGGCATGCAGAGTGTTTGTGTCATTTGCGAAGGCGTCCTCGATTGTGCGTATATTTGTTAGCTTAAGCAATGGTTCAACCATAGCAAAGAGAAGAAATATAGTAATTCCTTGCCCACTTCTCCTGCAGAAGATGAGAACAAGTGCTTGGTGGAGCAAAGCTAATGCAACCAAATAGATGCTGGTAAAGGGGCCGAACTGGTCACCTTGGTCATTTTATCATCAGGGAAAGTGGAAGTCTGAAGCGTCTCTTGCTCTGCATTTGCAGTTGCTGGCACTCCTATATTGCTAAAGATAAAAGCAACCTCATCCGGAGTGGTATAATAGCCCTGCTTGGACCTTTCACGAATGCCTTCGGCCAAAGTGATATAATAGCCCTGCTTGGACCTTTCATGAATGCCTTTGGCCGGATACTGGAAATCGCTTGAAGGCCTTTAAAGTTTAGTGCAAGAAACCGAATCAGAGCCAAATCTTCTGGTTCCAGACACTTCAAAGGAAAATCTCGAAGGGAGGAGTAATTGGGTAGTCTCAGAAAACGAGAAAGAAAGAAGAACCTGGTTAATAAATCTGGTTCCTTTGGACAAAACTACAATCCACCACCAACTCCCGGAAGTGGCCATGGCAGTGACATGAAAACCTTCAGCCCACTTCTTCTTGATCAACTCGAAACAAAAAGTACTGGTAACATGATAAGACTGCCGAACACTCTTGATCCCTACGTCTATATCAAGAAAAACTAGTCAAAGGGTGAAGTTTAACGTTATTAAGTAGCCATTGAAATAGAAATTTAGCATTCACGGACCGACCCTTGGACATTACAGCTAAAACCTGCTGCCATCTGCTCCAGCCACTGCAGTGATGTAATAGTTCTTCGACCAATATTCCCTAATCCACTTCTTCAAAGAAGGAAATAAGCATTAAAGACTGTCCTAATAGGTCTAATACAAAAATTCTTCCTGGTTACGTATCATCAGGATTTAACATGCAACGATTCGGATCTACCATGCATTGAAGTCCAAAGTAAAGCCACTCACATAGAACCAAGGGCCATGTGCAAAGGCATAAATCTGAGCAGTGTAGCCGGCGCTATCATCCATTTTTAGGGCCCAGGACTTAGAGGGAGAACAGTAAGCCACACTGGTAATATACAGTCCCTCTGCCTGTTCCTTCCGAATGCGTACGAGCAGGTCGATATCATCCAAGTTAGGGAAAAATCTGCAAGAAAGAGGAAGGTTATAAATATATTGAAGGTACCAAATATAAAAAAATTCTGAAATGCAAGTCCTCACCTTTGCTTCATGGGTGGATGCACAGGGTAAACGCTTATCCATTGTGTTAATTCTAACCCCATTTGAATTTCCTTTGATGGCTCGCCATGATCATTTAACTGCGCTTGCCTAAATATGGCTCGATCAGATGATAAGCTTGAATCAGACATTTTGTAAACATCTATTGCTTTTTATAGGAATAGGATACTACCTCCTGAGCAATATCGGTGTGCACGGGCCAAACACGTGTGGATTTTCACCAATGATCCCATGGAAGAGAGAAATGTATCTAGCATAGTTTGGTTCTTCATTGAATTTCAGATTAAGCACAAATGCGGTGAACTGCAGGTAAGGCTCAGGACAAATGTTGCACAGGGTGTCTGGAGGAGAGGCCATCTTTTGCTTGCAAACAAGAGTCGTATCAACTCCCTGAAACTCAGCCTCAAGGCTTTGTTTCCTACGCCCACAGGCTCAGAACGCGGCCCTCGCTGTGGCCCCGACCGGACGCACCGCCATCCCTCTCCCAAGCCCAAGCCAATATATTGTCCTCTTTAGATATTATATTGTCTCTTTAGATATCAGAGTGCGCAGCACTCCCAAGACTTTGTTTCCTACGCTCACAGGCTCATAACACGTATGTGCGGTTAGAGGGCCTATTGCCTTATAAAGCAGCCCAGAATTTCCTCCCTAGGCGATGTGGGACAAGAGAGAGAGGGACCCCTTCCTTGCGCACGTCTGGGGACCGAGGCGCAGACACACTGCCATCCCTCCTCCCTGCGCACCACCGTTCGGGCCGTCACAGTTCAAGTACTCTTCTGTGGGTATAGGGAATGAAACCCGATGTCGTTGCCAAGGCAAATGACCGCGGATAAGATAAACGAGCATGTAAACCAGAGACTCAAGGTCGTTTCTTTTGCTACTTGTTCTACCAAGTTGAGTGTACACACTTGCATATCGAGTTGTTCCTCTGTCTCAATATTTTTTTTGGTGCACGGAACAGTAATTACACAGTTAGAACATGTGGTATGTGCGTATAGAGCACATTATGTTGTTGCCTTGGTCTGATGCCTGATCCAAGCTTTTTAGACTTGTAATGAAGGTTAGCTGAGCCTCTCTGAATGTGCAAGCTGAATCAGGTGTTATGCTTGATAAGATTGGGGGGATGTGTAATTTGATTATACAACTCAATGGAAACATGCTTTGACAGAAGTTGTCTCCGCCTGCTTCTCTCTCTCTCTCTCTCTCTCGTTACAATCTTCGCACCATTTTCCAAAAGTGTCTTGAGGTTCCAGCCGGCGTGCTATGGCAGCTAAATTTTTTGACAGACTTGAGAGCATCTACGTTGCCGATTCAGAGAAATGTGTGGAGCCAAAAAGGTAGGGAAAATGACATTGCTGCATCAGAAGATTCAAGCAGCTTCTGAAACCTAGCTAACAAATTGAAATCGGGCCTTTATTTGCTCCTCGGATATAGGACTAGGTTATAGATATTCATAGACACACTGGAATAGTACTTTAGAGGAAGCTCAAAACTGTCTAGATCGAAATTAAGAAGCCCACTTGAGATTGAAGTACAAATTATGAAGGGTGCGGTCCAACTTTGTAAGTTGGAAAACACTTGAGAAGCTAGTGTTGAGGTTCGTCTCCAAGTAAATGAAATTACACCATATCTAGTAATGAAAGGTCAGCATATTGCAGCAGGCACACGGGAAGGAATTGTCCTTTGCAAATGAGCCACATTTCAATACCGCCTTCAAAATCCCCATCCAACAACAGTAATCGGCCTGCAAGATAAAGCAAAAGCCTCGACAAAAAGGAATCCCTCGTCCTACATTAACCCTTTTCGTGGTACTTAGCTCCCTGGATGGGATGAAATGATAAAAAGACACCCCACCTTTTGGTACTGAAGAACATAAAAACCCAAGCTCCTGACTGCCGTCCTGAACACGAGTCCACCACTTCTAAAGGCTGGTGGAGCAATCATGCACAATCGGTGGATCATGCTACGAGTATCAAAATCCACATGATTATTGTAGAGATATTGGCGACATGATAAGAGACATGCTCAATCAGACTCTCCTCCCTCTCTAGACTCGACATAAGTACTCAATTCCGATAGCAGGAGGAAGTAACTCAACAACCAACATATCTTCCAATAGAGTTATAATAAAGCATATCACTTATGATGGGTACACTCCCCCCCGGAGATTCGGGCGCATTAATTTTAACAGTGTCACACAAAGGGAAAATAAAAACCCAGCCTGAGATATCCAGAGATGTCTTCCAAACAATAAGGTTCAACATGAAGTTAAATTTTAAAAAAAAAAGAAAAAAAAAGACCACACTAGAAGCACCAGAAAGCAGAATACAGGTCTTAAGGGGTCCATCTTTTGAATCACAGCAGCAGGAATGTCCATAATACAGGTTTGGTCAGGTCTTTACACAGCCTCAGTTAACTATGAGCAGACCTGTGGAATGTAACTGATATATCAGATCAGAATGACAGTATAACAAAATAGCAAAGAAAAAGTCTTCTCCTCCTATGCCACTTATCATACAAAAAAAAGAAATCATCGGCAGCCAAGGAAAAAACGGAATTTCGGCCAATTTATGAGTAACCTAACTTATAGACCAACAACAACGAAATGCTTAACACTAGCTTTTGAAAAAAAGAGAGAAGATTGACCTGCTTGAATTACCAGCTCAGCCTACAAAGCAGCAGCTTTATCCTCCCTGGCTGGGCTCCGAAGAAGAGAGGTATCTGCTTCCAGTTCTTTGAGCTCTGCCTCAACCTTATCCTGGGATTACAAAGTGATTAGAGATAAGTCTGGACTTTCCGGCAGGTTGTCTGAGATCCACCGAATCAGTGATCAAAAGCATAACTAAAATCAAACAAAGTGTGAGGATGGTAACCTCATCAAATGGAGTTGACAATGAATTGTGAATTTGTTCCGTGTTTGCCGTTAGTTCATGAGTCTCACCCATGGTCTTGTACCCATCATCATTCTTTCTGTGAAAAAATAGACATCAGTAAACTCCACGGGCAAAAGAAAGCACCATAATGGAGCCCCAGCTACTTCAACCTCAAGAAACTGCAATAAGAAAGTGCTGCCACATTGCATAGAGAAACAAATATCAACAAAATTAGTATTCCGGGATTCAGAAAGGAAAACAAAAGTAAGACATACTTCTGCATTTTTTGCATTGCTTCTGTTCCAATTATCAGAGCATCCACAGTTTCAGTTGTTGCTTTTACTCCTTCCAACTTTATTATCTGGACCATTCACATATCAGTCATCCAATCCTAGAAGCAGATATCAAGGAAGTTCTGAATCATTGAATCTTGATGGCTCACCTGTTGCTCGATCTGAAATTGGGAATTCCCAAGCAGCTCAATCTGCTGTTTATACAGGCTCTCCCTCTTCAAGCATAATTTTGCAGCTGCATTCCCAAAGGCACAACTTTATGTCAATAAGATAACAACTAGCCAACTTCCATAATTGATAAATGCCATCATATAGCTTCAAGTATCACATGAAAGTAAAAAAAAATTCTTGCATAGTTGCAAGTCAGAGTTACAAAGGAAAAGAAAACAAGCAATGATAGAAAATAATGTTGTGGCCACAAACAACAAAATTTAATGGTAAAAGGATTGATTGTGCTAAGATTGCTATCCAGTAGTAAGGTCACAATTATACAAAGGAAGTACAGATCAGAATGCAATGACAAATTAAAGTGCTTTGGCTGCCACAAACAATGAATTAATGAAGGTAAGGACAAGTTTATGTGGATTTGCACTAAATTATCGTGTACAAAACTCCATTCTAATAACCAGTGGACAGGTTGAGCAAATGAAGAAACTCCGAGAAACAAAATAACAAAAGCAAAGGTGTGAAAGGTATCTATCCAGGAAAAAGTCGAACTGAATGACCGTACCCTTCCTATCTCCTGCTCTTATAAACTCCTTCGCTTTCTCAACTTCTTGAGAAGCATTCTTTTCGGAAGCCTGCGCCTGTTTCTTCAGCTTTTTGAGTGTCTGTACAGAAAGGAGGACAGAGGTCCAAGTGAACCGGTTACATAAACAAATGATATAACCTGCCGTAATTATATGTATAGACTAAAGTTCAATCTTTTTCTAAGCCTACAATCGAATTAAATAAATCTACATCTTAATATAGAAAAATGCAGATGCATGTGTTTTACTATTAGACGTACTTTAAAGTATGCATTTCTTAATTACTCACAACATCAGGGGAAATGGAAATGAAAAAGACTCTCCACATAAAAGAATGGACTCTTTGGGAAATTTTTACAAAAACGGATAGTCTTCTACCCGTTACGTAATTAGATCAAAAATTTTGGATGCACTGAATAAATATGTGATTTTGTTAGGGGTGATCGGGTCTAGACCTGGACCTGTACCCGATCCTATTATAATCAATTCATCTTTTTTGGACTCTATACCCGACCATGTTTGTATTGAACCCTGTACTCGATCCACCATGTTTTTTTGGTCCGGTTCCGGGGTCAACCTTGTTTCCATTGGAACTTGTTTTGCAATCTCCCAACATCCTATACAGCTTCGAATTTTATATTAACACGCAAGAAAATAATGTAATCCTCTTAATTTGTATCGAAACATTAAGCACTGGTGATAAATAAATATATGAACTTTTTGACTAAACGAAAAAGTAAGGATTTACAGGGCTAATTATAATAAATAAAATCATAAGGCAAATAATTAGCGACAAACATGGGTCTAATATTAGTCTTATTCTCATAACTACTATATGAAGCTACTAATTTATGTAAGCATAACTCTTTCTATAGAAGAGAAATTAGGCGAGTCAATTCACGTTGTACATAAGAATTTGATAACGACGAACATCGTCTGTCTGTCGGACGGTGCGAGAGAGAGCCAATGAGGGAGGGAAGTAAGTGAGGAAGAGGAAGAGTTGAAGTAAAGTGTGTGCTTTGTGTATCTCTCTCATGGCTTTCTAAAACTCTCTTCTTCTTCGGCCTGGTAGGATCTCTAAGAAATGCAGCTCGGTAGGTTAGAAATGTTATCTTCCTGGCATCTTTGAGTGTCTCTAGGCTCTAAACTTGCTAAAAGGCTGTTCCTGAAGGGCTTGAATATGAGTTGTTCGCCTACTGTGGGAAGGCATACTTGTAGAAAATTAACTCTTCTTTCCTTGGTGCTAGGTCTAGGTCCATTCATACGCCATGTGATTGCAGGAGGAAAAATAAAAATAAGGGAAAAAAAAACAGGTTCTTGGATGGGTAATTAATCGAACCTTGTTCCCAGACCAGTTTTAACCGATTTCAAATTTTGGGAACCGGTTCTCGGACTGGTTTCAATGGGAACCAGTTCTTGGACTGTTTTCCGGGTGGGCCGGTCCGATTTCCGGGTATACCCAATCCGATTGCACACCCATAAATTTTGTGCCTTGGTTGAACTTAGCACATATAGCCACAATAACATCCCATGTACAAAAAACAAGAGCCTAAGAGGGGCAAAATCAGCCGGAAAGGTTATGAATCACTATGAATATGCAGCCTATTATTGAAGTACATGGAGACTCGACTATCGAAAGCGAAACTTTCGCCAGACGGCTAAGAGCCCCCAGCACAGGTCCCTATCGAGAGCTCAAGCGTAATCCCCGTTGCTAAGGGATCGGGGAAGAAAGGACATAAACAAGCGCAAGAACTGTACCTCCTTCAAATTATTCATCGGGCCGAGAAGATGAGCCTTGATCCGCCGCTTAAGTTTCTTGAAAAGCCGGCACATCCCGCAACACATGATCGATCACTGCCTAAGGAAAAGCCTGGATATCCTATCAACGCCAGAAAGAACGAACAAGATCGATCCGTTCAAGCGCGATCGATCAGCAGAAACAAAGAGGACAGATCAAACGGCGGAAAAACAAATACGAACCTCGGACAACTGACGGTGAAGCTCGACGCCGGGCTGCGGGATCGGACAGAGAGCGACAGCGAGATCGAGGTCGAGACGAGTACGGCGATGGCGGCAATGGGGGTCGCTGCACCGACGGGCGAGGCTTATAAAAATGCCTTTTCATCTCTGTCATCGGCTTCAAGTTTCTGAAGAACTTGGAAGTTTTTTTTTTGGTAAGGAAGAACTTGAAAGTTTTGCTGTTTCTGAATCTCAAGTATTGCTGTTTCTGGAGACTTTTTCTATGAAAAAAATAGCAAGGAATTAAAGACGATTGGGCGGCAAGTAATTAGCATTTTACAAGTTCTCAACTTTTATCCAACTAATTAAGGTTTTGCATCTTCTATCAAAATATGCAAGTAACTGCAAATCAAGAATGTTCTCCCATCAATTGATGACAATATGCTGTTCCTGAAGAACTTGAAAATTTCTGAAGAACTTGATTTTATTGGCTTCCATGGTCATTGCAGGGCTATCAAAAAACCAACAATTGCTTCCACGAGAAAGGTGAGAAGGACCCGTGTCACATCAACAGCAATCCTTACATCATTGCGTTTGGCATCATCGAAATCATTTTCTCTCAGATCCCCACTTCGATCGGCCGTGGTGGTGGCTGTCGATCTTCGCCGCCTTCATGTCCTTCACCTACACCATCGTGGAACTTGGCCTTAGTATTGCCAAACTTGCAGGCAACGTGAAATTTTTTCTTGCTAAACTGCTCTATTTATGTTTCTAAGCTATCTCCATTGGTGATAGAACCCAGTCGAATTATGAAGTTCTGATTTAGTGTTCTCTTCTGGTTTGTTTTATCTTCAGAGACAGGGAAAATTAAGGGAAGTCTCACTGGAATCAACATCGGGGCCTCGACCTCAACGCAGAAAATATGGAGGAACTTCCAGGCGCTTGGTGACATCGCCTTTGCCTATACGTACTTCCTCATCCTCGTTGAAGTTCAGGTGACCAGAGCTTGAATATGGCTCGATCAGATGATAAGCTTGAATCAGACATTTTGTAAACATCTATTGCTTTTTATAGGAATAGGATACTACCTGCTGAGCAATATCGGTGTGCACGGGCCAAACGTGTGGATTTTCACCAATGATCCCATGGAAGAGAGAAATGTATCTAGCATAGTTTGGTTCTTCATTGAATTTCAGATTAAGCACAAATGCGGTGAACTGCAGGTAAGGCTCAGGACAAATGTTGCACAGGGTGTCTGGAGGAGAGGCCATCTTTTGCTTGCAAACAAGAGTCGTATCAACTCCCTGAAACTCAGCCTCAAGGCTTTGTTTCCTACGCCCACAGGCTCAGAACGCTCGCTGTGGCCCCGACCGGACGCACCGCCATCCCTCTCCCAAGCCCAAGCCCAAGCCAATATATTGTCCTCTTTAGATATTATATTGTCTCTTTAGATATCAGAGTGCGCAGCACTCCCTTGGCCTCAAGACTTTGTTTCCTACGCTCACAGGCTCATAACACGTATGTACGGTTATGAGCACAAACACGGTGAACTGCAGGTAAGGCTCAGGGCAAGTGTTGCACAGGGTGTCTGGAGGAGTGGCCATCTTTCGCTTGCAAACAAGAGTTGTATCAACTCCCTGAAAGAACTGTGGCGATCAAAAGACCGATACAGGTGTTTTGTTCAAGTACTCTTCTGTGGGTATAAGGAATGAAACCTGATGTCGTTGCCAAGGAAAATGACCGCGGATAAGATAAACGAGCATGTAAACCAGAGACTCTAGGTCATTTCTTCTGCCACTTGTTCTACCAAGTTGAGCTTGCACACTTGCATATTGAGTTGTTCCTCTGAATCAATATTTTTTTCTGGTGCACGGAACAGTAATTGCACCGTTTGAACACGTGGTATGTGCATATAAAGATGCTAATAATTTTAAAGGAACCTGAAATCATCTGGAGTTTGGTTGTACTTAATGTGCAAACCAGTGGAGGGATCTTGCCATCTTGTAGCTGCAAGGTCATGAATAAACAATGAGACGTGCATTTCTCCTTCATAATCACTAATTTCTAGGGCATAAAAGTTCACATGCAATTGCCAGATACCTAATCCAAGGTCAGTCAGAAATAATCTTTTCTCTTCGGGAGTTCCTGGAGGACCAAGCAAAAAGCTACTTGGTTTTATGTCACCGTGGATGTACCTGCCAGGCAAAAAGCGTAAATGAGAAACATAACAAATGCTGAACCTGGTATATATTTCTGATACTCTGGTCTAGCAAAACCTTAAGTGACTGCTCGATAGAGAAGACGCTAAAGAACATGTGATTAGAAGCTAGTCAGCTATTACCCTCTAGAGTGCAGCTTCTCAAGTATAGAGATTGCTTCAATGGCAATACATGCAATTGCTTCCAATGGCCGGCTGAAGTAGTAAGGAAAGAGAAAACATTAGAAGCTGAAAGAGAATTGGGGATTGTTTAACAGAACCTGAAAAGTAGACACCGCAAAAGCTGTTAATGGGGAAATATACGTTGGGAAGTTGCTGATTAGAGGAGCTTTTAAACTAGGTCCAAGCAAATCCATGACCTGCATAAACAAAGAAGATCATTAAAAACTTTGCATTGTAGAATTACAGAATATGAGTCGAGGGAAATGCACATACCATGACATAATAGTCACCTTGTTGCCCATTGTAATGTACTCGTGGCAGCACTATGCCATGATTTTCGCTGAGATCACTGCACATTAAGCAGAACTCATATGTGAAGTTCAATACGCAAATCCAATTTCACATGCAAGAGCACTACATGGCAAAATCGGTAGTGCAATTATTCTAAAGGACTCACTCATAAACTTTCCACTCATTAGGGATGCCACCTTCACATCTTTCGTTGCCTTTATGCTTGAATTTTAAGGCCACCTGAATAGTGGTGCATTAAATCATGTAGAGTACGGTGCAAATGTGACGCATTAATTGAAAAAAGTTGTTGCTTAAAGCCGTACCTCTGCTGCTTCCACACCTGTTTGATCACTTGAAGGACTGACGGCTTGACCGACATGAACACACCTGAAACCTCCCTTTCCCAGTTCTCTTTCTACTTTGTAAACTGGAGAATCATCGATCTGAACCTGAGACCATCAAATTTTCAGTAGATATTTTGAAGTTGCAAGATGAATCAGTGAACCGATTGCATTGTACCTAAAAGCTTTACAAAGGTTGCTGACATATAATTCGAAATGGTGATCCATGGAGTTGTCAAATGGAGCAAAAGAAGCTCATGTCAGAAACTGAATTTATGGAATTTGCATGGGGATTTGAGTAATCAACCTGGTTTAAGTGAAAATTTCCCCTTTTTCTCTTTGGCAGATAAAATAGCCGAATCTTTGTCATGTTTAACCCCCCTTTGCTCTGTTTAATTTTGCTGAATCAACTCAAGAACAAGAACGACACTGATCACTCCTCCAGAATGAATTTTTCAAACCGAAAAGCAAGAACGACCCAAAATTTGTGAACTATTGAACATCGGATTCGACTCGCATTTTTTCATTCTAGCCTCCATTAAACCACCCATTTTCAAGAACAATGCAAGTACCCGTTCTGGGATGGGAGAAGTGTTGCTTCGGATCTCATCTTGAAGCCCCTCCTCTGCTCCGCGACTTCGACTTCTAGACGGATCCATATTTGCCCTCCCAAGCTTTTAATCTAATCTTGCTCGTTCCGAACCAGTCATCCCCTTCGGTCTCAACCGAGCTCTGGTATAGAGGAGATTCTTTTGAAGAGAAAGGCACGATCAAGCAGAATTGCTCCTTTAAATCTCGTTACTTCTTTTCTTGGAAAGATGATGTGGGTTCTTGAAGTAAACAGGTTGGCAGCGCGAGGTGAGTCTGCTAGTTCTTTGGCGCGAAGATAAGCAGAAATGCCGTTATTTCGGTTCACGGGTGATTGCTTGTGATGGTTCATTGGGACATTACATTAGGGCATCCTCATGTTTTATGCTAATGTCAATTTTCACCCTCTATTTACTAAAACTACCAGTTCGCGTCCTGAATTAGGGCTACCAATTTGCGTTGCACCGTACATTAGTAACCCTTATGGTTTTTCTTTCAAAATCACCATTTACCACCCCAAAATATTAGTTTCAAATTTAGCTCACAAAGCGGTATGACGTCAAAAATTAAGAATGACAATCGTTATTTTTCCTTTTCTTAAATTAAACCTATGCGATGCAAAATGCTTGATGTAACATACTATGGTTAAATATCCATTTTTTTTTCAAAGTTTCAACCTTCGGTGCAAAGAAGACATGATAATAGCAATGGTGAAGTAACGAGAGACGGTCTTGTCAGGGAATGTCTCTCAAACCGCTTGATCATTCAGCAAACTTGAGTAGTTTTCGTGTCTTGGCTCTAAAAACTGAAGCTGGAGTTGAGACCCCACAGCAAGTGGACATCTACACCGTATCTGGTCGACGGCGAAACTTCATGCAAGCAGAGCGATGATCATGTGAAAGTCCATAGCATGCACCACGGCCATAGCAGATGATGGTAACGTGTTCATTCATCGCATTATGGTTGTAATAACTATGATCGTAATTCACAGTCTATGCAGCCAAATTTTTGAGGATTATATGCATGGCAGAATGGTACGGCCCCGGGAAATGAAATTGGTCCTTTTGCAGATTATGCTCACCAACTTGTGTCTTGACCGCATCTCGCGACATTATTGCTCTGAACTAAGGGCAGACCTCAAATGATGACTGTTACTCGTCGGAAAGCGACCATCTTGGGTTATCGCTCTCCATTTTCAACTGCTTTTTTTGCTGATTAAGCTTAAATGACACGATGGAGCGAACAAGCAGATACAAATTGGAGCATTCAGATCCTCACTTTGTCTGCAATTGCTCGATAGCCAGAGAGGGGTCGTTCCTCTGTAGATATATACATCTTTGATGCCAGCTCCTTCCAACCCGGATGCTCCTAAATTTCTCCCCACGCTGATAGTTCAACAGATCACTTGAAATGATCACCGACACTATAAGCCAGTTGACCTTTTTTCTTTTCTCCCTTGCTGTGATCAAACTAGTTTAGCAGAAAAAAGATACTGAACTTATCTTGGAAAATCAGGAACGTTTATCCAGTTGCATTTATGCATGTGTAAGGTCAATGTGAGGTCAACTTCTAGTACAAAGTCAACGTTTTCGCTGAAGTTACGAATTATGTCGTGATTGTTCACCTAGTCTCGTTTCTGAAATTCCAATCATACAAGACCAACAATCCCTACGATCGAGTCCAAATGCATACTGCAAACATCGTTATGCAAACATTGCTATGAACTGTTGCCTGTCATGGAGAAAAGTTGGTTATCTCCTGGAAAAATTTACCAACCGTAGGCCTACTTTTCTTTTTTAAAGCTTGAAAAGTTTCAGAATCAATACAAAAAACTTACTTGCCCAAAAGTATGACACAGAGGTCTCAATCAATTCCTTACGGCATTAGACGAGACTTGTTGAAGTTGCTTCCTATGAAATCGGCAATAGAAGACAAAAAACACATGCAGAGTGGTCGCGTCTCTTGCTAAGAAAGTCTTGGTTGCACATGTACTTGGTAGCTTAAGCAAGGGTTAGACCGAAGCAAAGAGAAGAAATATAGAAATTCCTTGCGTGCTTCTCCTGCAGAAGACGAGAACAAGTGCTTGGTGAAGCAGAGCAAAGGCAACCATATAGATGCTGGTAAAAGGCCAAACTAATCACCTTGATCCAAAAATCTATAGGAAAACCGGAAACCAGAAGCGTCTCTTGCTCCACACTTGCAGTCGCAGGTACTCCCTCTGATTTACTAAATATAATAGCAACCTCATCCGGAGTGGCTGCAATCGAAGTGATATAATAGCCCTGCTTCGCCCTTTCATGAACGCCTTCCTCAGGATACTGAAAGTCTAGCTCTACGGCCTTAAAAAATTTAGTGCAAGAAACCGAATCAGAGCAAAATCTTCCGGTTCCAGACACTTCAAAGGAAAATCATGAAATGAGGAGTAATCGGGTAGTCTCGGAAAAGGGGAAGAAGAAAGAATAACCTGGTCGGTAAATCTGCTTCCACCGGACAAAACTACTGCCCACCGGCTCCTGGAAGTGGCCATGGCGGTGACACGAAAACCTTTTGCCCACTTCTTCTTGATCCACTCGAAAGGGAATGTATTGGCAACATGAAAATACTGCCGAGTGATATGGGTCCCTATGTGCATATCAAGAAAAACTGGTGAATGGTCGAGGATGACATTACTAAGGCGTCCTTAAAATAGAAATTAAGCATTCACGGACCGACCCTTGGACATTACAAGTAAAAATCCGCCCTTATCTGCTCCAGCCACCGCAGTGATGTAGGAGTTCTTCGACCACTCATTCCTAATCCATTCCTTCAAATAAGGAAATAAGCAGTCAAGACAGTCCTAATTGAGAATCCCAAAGAGGTTGATGTATCTATGCTCTTAATGGGTCTAATATAGATGAAAGTCCAGAGTAAAGCCGCTCAAATAAAACCTTGGGAGGAGTGCGTTGTGAAAAACCAACAAGCCATTGATCAGTGTAGCCGGTGCTATCATCCATTATGACGGTCCATGATTTTTTGATAGAACAGTAAGCCACATTGGTGACATACATTCCCTCCACATCTCCCTTCTCAAAGTGTGATTTGAGGTTGGCATTGTCCAAATTATAGACATATCTGCAAGGAAGAGGAAAAAGATCATCAATAAACTTAAGGTACCACAGAGAAAAATAAATAAATCTGAAATGCAAGTCCTTACCTTTGTTTCATGGGTGGATGCGCACGGGAAGCGATCATCCATTGTTTTATTTTCAACCCAGTCCGTATAAACTTTGATGGCTCGCTGTCATCGTTTAACCGTGCTCGCTTATGTGGTACCTGATATGTGCGTATCACATGAAAGAGAAAGACATGGCTCAATTAGAGTACGAGCTCGAATGAGAAATTTCAGTAACGTCTATTACCTCATGAGTAACATCGATGTGCACGGGCCAAACATATGGATTTTCACGAACGATCCCATGCAAGAGAGAAATGTACCTAGCGTAGTTTGGATCTTCATCGAATTTCAGATGAAGCACAAACGTGGTGAACTGCTGGTAAGGCTCAGGACATAATGAACACAGGGCGTATGGAGGAGTAGCCATCTTTTGCTTGCAAACAGCGAAAGCTTTATCTCCTCCCTGGAAAAACTGTGGCGATGAAAAGACTGATACAGATGTATGGTTCAAGAAATCTTCACTGAATATAGGGATGGAACCTGATGACTTTGCCAGGGCAAATGACCGCGGATGAGATAAATGAGCATGTAAACCAGAGACTCTAGGTCATTTCTTCTGCTACTTGTTCTACCAAGTTGAGTGTGTACACTAGCAAATGGAATTGTTCCTCTGCTGCAAATTTTTTGCGGTGCATGGAATGGTAATTATACAAGTAGAACGCATGGTCTGTGCATATGAAGATGTTGACATTATTTTGACTGAACCTGAAATCATCTGGAGTTTGGTTGTACTTAATGTGTGAACCAGTGGAGGCGTCTTGCCATCTTGTAGCTGCAAGGTCATGACTAAACAATGAGACATGTGCCTTTCTCCTTTTTCAGTCACTAATATCTAGGCCATAAAAGTATTCATGCAATTGGTAGGTACCTAATCCAAGGTCACTCAGAAACAATGTTTTCTTTTCAGGAGTTCCTGGAGGACCAAGCAAAAAGTTACCTGGTTTTATGTCACCATGGATGTACCTGCACAGGAAAGAAGCATACATGAGAAACATCACAAAAAGTCGGACCTGGCATATATTTCTGATAGTCTGGCCTACCAAAACTTCAAGTTGACCATTCAATAAAGAAAATTTGAACAAACATGCGATTGGAAGCTAATCAGCTATTACCCTCTAGAGTGCAGCTTCTCAAGTATAGAGATAGCTTCAACAGCAATACATGCAATTGCATCTAATGGAAGGCTGTAGTAGCAAGGAAAGAGCTAAAATCAGAAGCTGACAAAAGAATCAGAAATTGTTTAAGAAAACCTGAAGAGCAGACACTGTAAAAGCTGATGACTTTATGGGGAAATATACGTTGGTCTATTGTCGTCCAAAGTGGCTTGTAAACTAGGTCCAAGCAAATCCATGACCTGCGTATCCGAAGAAGATCATTGAAAACTTTGCATTCTAGTAGTACAAAATCCAAGTCGAAGGGAATGCACATACCATGACATAATAGTCACCTTGTTGCCCCTTGTAATGTAATCGTGGCAGTGGTATGCTGTGACTTTCACCCAGATCACTGTGCAATATGCAGAACACAGATGTGAAGTTCAACACCCTAATTTAATTTTACACGCAAGAGCAAGATATAGCGAAATCTAACATGCAATAATTCTGAGGACTCACTCATAAACTTTCCACTCATTAGGGGTGCCACCTTCACATCCTTTGCTGTCCTTATGCTTGAACTTTATGGCCACCTAGATAGCACTGCGTTAAATCATGTAAAGTAATGGCGCCAATGTAACGAATTATCTGAAAAAAGATAAAATGAGAGCCATACTTCTGCTGCTTCCACACCAGTTTGATCATATGGAATTGAAGGACTGATGGCTCGACCAACATAAACTTGCCCGAAGCTTCCCTTTCCCAGTTTTCTTTCTATTCTGTACACTGGAGAATCATCAATCTGAACCTGAGATAATCGAATTTTCAGTACATATTTGGTACTTGCATAGTGAATTACTGAACAAATTGCACCGTACCTAAAAGCTTGGCAACTGTCGGTAACATGTAATCTGATATTGTAATGCATGAAGTTCTCAAATGGAGCAAAATTGTCGCTGACAGAACTTTCATGGGCATCTTAGTTATAAACCTGTAATAGATGGAAATTTCCACTTTTCTCTCTTCGGCCGATAAAATGGCCAAAGATGACCCACCAAATTCTTCGTCATTTAGCTCTGTTTAATTTTTGCTGAACCAATGCCAAAGCAAGAACGACACCGATTGTTCCTTGGAATTGAACTTCTCAAATCTAAAAGCAAGAACAGCCCGAGATTTGCGAACTATTGAACATGGCATTCGGCTTGCATCTTTATACTTCCTCTACTAGACCACCCATTTCCAAGAACAACGCCAGTACCTGTTCTGGGATTTGAGGAGGGTCGCCTTGACGACGTCGACTTCTAGACCGATCCATATCTACCCTTCCCAGCTTTAATCCAATCTCGACTGGTTCTGAACCGCCTCGTCTCCACCAGTGTGGGTCTGAGTTGATATAGAGGAGATCTTCTTTTGAGGAGACGGGCACGATCAAGCAGAGTTTTAGTCCTCCCAGTTCTTGTTTCTTCTTCTCCGGAAAAAGACGATTCGGGTTCTTGAAGAGAATGAGCGGGCAGTGCGAGAAGATTTGTTAGTTTCTGGGGGGCCAAGAACGAACTTTTGAAAGCGGAGATAGGCAAAATGCCGTTATTTCGGTTGACCTCCGAATGCTTATGATAACCGAATGCAATTTAGCGCAAAAATTGGAACGAAGGGTAATTTAGTCTTTTTACTTGTAAGCCTTCCTCCAAAGATGTATGAAGCATCTACATATTTAAGCCGGAAATGGGTTTTGTCTCTGCTTTTAGTGGCTTCCGAGGATACCCTCTGAATAATTTATGTTCCATCAAGTTTTGGCTGAAAATGTAGATCAATTGGGGAAGTGTTAAGTGAAGAAACTTCCAACTTTTGCCATATTGGAATAGGCTAATGGGTTTCTTTGTGTGTATGTGGCATGTGAATTGATTTGGGAGAAACTGTAATGCCTATCTTGCACAAAAGCAACAAAGGCTAGAAGCACTCTGCAGTCTGCGCGTGTGCAGCGTGCATGCTGGCGGGATCTAGTTATCTCTCAAGCCCATACCTCGGACCCCAGTTTGAGATTTTCCTTCTTGGCTTGCTAGTGATTACACTGATGTAGCAGTTTTGAAAGTTGACTGGTAATGGCATGATCTTGTAGATAGATGTGCCTTATTTGTGTTGCTGCTTCAGTAGCAACAGGGCAAAAGATGGCAGACTTATCAGAAATGGAGTTTTGAGGCCAAGTCATCAGAAGATGGGGCATGGTAATAGCTCAGTCAATCCCGCAAGTTGCCTCGGGAAGATAATTCTTCTTCTAGGATACATTCGTCTATCACCATTCTCATTTTATCATCTGATATATAGGCTTAATTGCCAACGATTATCTGTTTCTTTAATCGGAATGTGAACATTATCTTTTGAGGCATGAAGGCTCAATGCACAGCTATTAGCTAGAAAGTCGATTGTGGGATGGTGAGCGTAACAGTACTCTCTTGACAAGGCTGTTTTTTCATTTGATACCTTGGCAATTAAAGTGAAGCTAGTAGTCTCCTCGGAGAGTAACAGTACTCTGTCTCCTATTTGATCTCCAGGTGCTCTGCAAACGACAAACTTGTCATTGCCTTGCACCAAGACGATGCCAGCCACCGTAGCCTGCTCCTTGCTGCCTGCATTGCAAACTGCGAGAGCTGCTGCTGCTGCTTGCTGATCCACTGGCGACATCATATGTCGTCGCCTTTGCCCCAACAATGCCGTAGCATTGTCTTCAGCCACGTGACAAAGCTGCCGCCCTCTCTTCAAGATGTCCATTGTCACTGTTCTTGCGCAGACAGAGAGCTCCCTGCCCGTTGGCACCCTCGTCCCCATCCAGCCAGCTTCGCTTCAGCCGTCCCCGTTGCATCTTTGTACGGTCGTTGTCGTTGTCCCTGTTTTGCAGGTTGATCCGCGACTATCCAGCTGAGCTGAATGCCACCTTGAGCGGTCCTTGGCCAAGACACCAACACGGTTAGTCTTGCCGCGAGGAATCACCATGATAAGCCCACTTAGCCGAGCACCACCGGCGGGCACATCGCAAGGCACCGCTGGCCACCACCACAAGTCCACCGGTGGGCACATAGTAGAAATAAAGTATTATCCCACACTTGGCCTACACTTGGCCTTATCCAAACATGCAATGAGTGATTAGAAAACCATGTAAAGTGTGGAAGAATACTTTACTTCTACAAACCAAAAATTAAATGAATTCGAACACTTGGTTTGTTAGGAAACTTGGATTGATTTAACTTTATCCACTAATATGCAAGGAGTGATTCAATGAAATTAACACTTAATAATAAAAAATAGTAAATAAATTGCTAGAGTAGAGAAGAAATTTACTTACCTCGAAGCAACAATGTTAATTGAAAATGAATATCTAGCCTAAACATTATATTTAAATGTTTATGCAATCTTAACTAATCCTTTTTGGGGATTTCTTTTTTATGAAAAATAATTATATGCTATTCTAATCTAGGTGAACATAGATGATGTACTATAGACATGCAACTTAACCTAATTCTAACACGACATGCAATTCTAATTAAATGACATAAACCTGCAATCCTCAAATGACATGGCATTGATGACATGGAATATATGATATGGTATATATAGTGACATGGCAATGACGAGGAATTTATAACATCTAATCCTATATGATCTGCACATAATATTTTTGTTATTTTATATTCAAATAATTATCCCAACTAGATAGATATTATCTTTGCATGCAATCTAATTTAAAGAATAAAATCTATCTATGTGCAATTTATATAAAAAAATCTATTCTAATCTAACAAGCAAATTTTTTTTTTTTTATATTGTTAGATAAGGAAAACAAATCAAAAGATAAACACTTAATCATCAAAGATAAGCTAAAAGATAGCAATAACTATCCACTCAATTTGAATATGGAAGCAAACAAAATCAATAACTTCATCTTAAGCCGTAAAGCTCAAATAATCAATTTTCCGTGCAATCCATGATTCCATCTTAAGCCTTGAAGACCGAGTTCTTTGCCGGAGGTTCAACTGGCGGTCGCGGTGACAGGGTGTTGGACCGTAGGAACGCCGATGATTCGTCGCTGGTCATAGACAAAGTCGCCCAGTGTATCAGTACTAACATAGATTCGGGGAGTGTCGGATAGCAACGTCGTCTAGGAATCTGCAAGGAAAAACTTATGAGGGCAGGATTCGGTGTGGGGGCCATAAGGAGCTCGCTTTCGCTGATATTCCGACGCCGCATATTGCTGATACGGTAGTTGTAGCACCGTCGGGATCGACTGGAGGCGGCGCGAGGAGGGTGCAGGTCACTCCGGCGGACACGTTGAACTGGAGTAGCACAGCGACTAGGAAGTAGGAACACTAGCCGCAGTTGCTGTGTGACTATCACCAGTGCTGGAGCGATGCAAGGCAGCAGCAACGAGCCTATGCCAAATTCAATTATCGGCTTGACTGTCATAATTCTTGTGGGCATATTTTCGGCCACATTAAAAAACTAATAGGCTTGACTTCAAGCTCAAAGCCTGTTATCGATTCTAACTCCAATGTAATCGTTCGAGGTCCATTCATATAATATAATTAAGTCTATCCACCACTGGTCCAATTAAAATTCAATTTATGAACTTATCTACTCAGAAGCTCCCAATCTACATTAAATTAATGGAAATTTAATTCTTTTAGGGGCTAGGGTCGTTCCATAATTTTCTGTACAATTAGTTTCTAAATAGATTTGTCAAGATTTAGGTGTCAACAATGAAGCAATAGTGTTGGTTTCTCCTATTTTCCTTTTCATCTTATATATATTGTCAAGCAAGCAAAGTTTTAGCCTTCATTGCAAAGAAGATGGGATAATTGCAATGTTAAAGTAGCAAGAGAAATGGTCTTGTGCAGGAATGAACCATTATAGCCTCCACAGCAAGTGGAAATTTATGGTGTATCTTGTCAAAGGCGAACTTCACACGAAAGTCCATAGCATGCACTGTCCATAGCAGAGGACGGTAACATGTTCATCCATCATGTTGTAGCTATAATAATTATGATCAAAATTCACGGTCACCGCAGCTGAATCTTGAGGTCTATATGTGCATGGCAGCATGATACGGCCCCGAAAACAAAATTGTTCTCCCTTGCAGATTAGATTACCAACGCTGTGTCTGGACTGCATCTCGCAACATTATTGCTTTGAACTAAGAGCAGCCCCAAACTGATAACTATTGTATGTTGAAAGGCGACCATCTCGGGTCATCTCTCTCTATTTTTAACATATTTTTGCTGATTAAGCTTAAAAAACTACTGTAGCAGACAAGCAGATGCAAAACCGAGCACTCAGATCCTATCTGTTTGCAATTTGCTTGGTATTCAGAGAAGGGGTTGTTCCTCTCTGTGTATACCTCCTCGATGACAGATCCATTTAACGCTAATGTTCCTAAATTTCTCCTCCCCTGATAGTTTAATGTATCACTTGAAATGATCACCAACACTGAGCCGGATGACTTTGTTTATTTTTTTCTCCCTTGTTGTGATCACCGTATTGGCTGTGGCTGAAAAATGATTTGGCTTGGCATGTCCTACTCTGTACGGGTGGGAAAGATGATCATCTCTCATGGCTATTGAGAACGAATCAAATCAGATGTTTCTCGGGCCAGATGGAAATTGGCCCTCAAGTGCAAAGGCAGAAAAAAGCTAGACTGCATTTGGGGAAATTCATGAATTTGTCTAGTTGCATTTATGCATATATAAAGGTCAACCCTAGGTCGACCTCTGGTACAGAGTTGATGTTTTCACTGAAGTTACGAATTCTGTCATGGTTCCTTGGCTGGTCTGGTTTCTGAAGATCAAATTGTACAAGGCCAACAATCGACAATATCAAGTCCTAATGGCTACCGAAAATTTTGTCAAGAAATGTTGCATCTTGTGGAGAAAAGTTGGTTATCACCTGGCAAAATTTACCAAGTTGTTAAGCTTGAAAGTTTCAGAATTAATACAAAAATTTTCCTGCACAAAAGTATGGTAAAGAAGTTGCAATGAATTCCATTCAAGATTAGAGGAAGTGGCTATTATTCAACTTTGTACTGGATTGATCAGTGACTTGTTTAACCTGCTTCCTAAGAATTGGCCAATAGATGGCAAAAGACACATCCGGAGTGGTCATGTCACTTGCCGAGACATCCTTGATTGCACTTATACTTGGTAGCTGAAGCAATCGTTCAACCGCAGCAAAGAGAAGAAATATAGTAATTCCTTGCCCACTTCTCCTGCAGAAAATGAGAACAAGTGCTTTGGTGAAGCACAGGTAATACAGCCGAATAGATGCTGGTAAAAGGGCCAAACTAGTCACCTTGATCTCACTATCATTAGGAAAATTGGAAGTCTGAAGCATCTCTTGCTCTACACTTACGGTTGCTGCTACTCCTCCAGGAATACTGAAGATAAAAGCAACCTCATCCAGATTGGCTGCAACCGAAGTGATATAATAGCCCTGCTTCAACCTTTCATGAATGCCTTCGGCTGGATACTGAAAGTCTAGCTCTATGGCCTTAAAAGTTTTGCGCAAGAAACTGAATCAGGGCAATCCTCTGGTTCCAGACACTTCAAAGGAAATTCTTGAAATGAGGAGTAATTGGGTAATAGTAGAAAGGGAGAAGAAAGAAGAACCTGGTCGATAAATCTGGTTCCTTCGGTTGAAACTACTACCCACTGGCTTCCGGAAGTGGCAATGGCGGTGACGTAAAGACCTTCTGCCCACTTCTTCTTGATCCATTTGAAAGGAAATATTTGAAAAACACAACAAGACTGCCGAATATTCCAGGTCCCTATGTGTTTATCAAATAAACCGGTGAAACAGCCATTCATGGACTGACCCTTGGACATTACAACTAGAAATCTGTCGTCATCTGCTCCAGCCACTGCAGTGATGTAGAAGTCCTCTGACCATTGTTTCTTAATCCATTCCTTCAAATAAGGAAATAAGCAGTCAAGACAGTCCTAATTGAGAATCCTTCCATAAGAGGTTGATGTATCCATGTTCCTAATGGGTCTAATACAAAATTTCTTCCAGTTATGTATTATCAGAATTGTAACACGCAACTATTGGGATCTACTATATATGAAAGTCCAAAGCAAAGCTGCTCAAACAGAACCTTGTGAAGAGAGCCGCATGAAAAAGCATAATTCTGAGCAGTGTAGCGGGCGCTATCATCCATTATTAAGGCCCATGACTTAGAGCGAAAACTGTAAGTCACACTGGTGATGTACATTCCCTCAGCATGTCCCTTCTCAATATGGAAGATCAGGTCGACATAATCCAAATCAGAGCAGTATCTGCGAGAAAGAGGAAGGTCATCAATGAGCTCAAGGTACCCCAGAAAAACTAAATAAATCTGAAATGCAAGTTCACACCTTTGCTTCATGGGTGGATGCACATCGTAAACGCTTATCCATTGTGTTAGTTTCTGTATTTTCTTTGATGGCTCGTCGTCTTCATTTAACTGCACTTGCTTCCATGGTACCTGATACGTGCGTATCACATGAAAGAGGAAGACATGGTTCAATTAGAGGAGAGCTCGAATGAGAAATTTCATTAACATCTATTGCTTTTTTACTAGAACAGGATACTACCTCCTGAGCGACATTGGTGTGCACGGGCCAAACATATGGATTTTGACCAATGATCCCATGGAAGAGAGAAATGTATCTAGCGTAGTTCGGTTCTTCATCGAATTTCAGACTAAGCACAAATGTCGTGAACTGCAGGTAAGGCTCAGGACAAGTGTCGCACAGTGTGTCTGGAGGAGTGGCCATCTTTTGCTTGCAAACAGGGAAAGACGTATCCTCTCCCTGAGAGAACTGTGGCGATCAAAAGACCGATACAGGTTTATGGTTCAAGAAATCTTCTCCAGGTATAGGGAATGAAACCTGATGTCCTTGCCAAGGCAAATGGCTGCGGATAAGATAAATGAGCATGTAAACCAGAGACTCTAGGTCGTTTCTTCTGCTACTTGTTCTGCCAAGTTGAGTGTGCACACTTGCAAATAGACTTGTTCCTCTGCAGTAAATTTTTTTTTCCCGGTGCACGGAACTGTGATTAAAAAGGTAGGGCATGTAGTATGTGCATGTGAAGATGTTTAACATCATTTTGACCAAACCTGAAATTTCCTGGAGTTTGGTTGTACTTAACGTGTGAACCAGTGGAGGGATCTTGCCATCTTGTAGCTGCAAGGTCATGAATAAATGATGAGACATGTGCATTTCTCCTTTGCAATCACTAATTTCTAGCATAAAAGTATTTATGCAATTGGCAGGTACCTAATCCAAGGTCAGTCAGAAACAATGTTTTCTCTTCACGAGTTCCTGGAGGACCAAGCAAAAAGTTATCTGGTTTTATGTCACCATGGATATACCTGCCCAGAAAAGAAGCACACATGAGAAACATTGCAAAAGGTCGGAACTGGCATATGTTTCCGATAGTCTGGCCTACCGAAGAACTGATTTGACCAACTGATAAAGAAAATACTAACAAACATGCGACTGGAAGCTAGTAATCTATTACCCTCTGGAGTGCAGCTTCTCAAGTATAGATATAGCTTCAATGGCAATACATGCAATTGCTTCTAATGGAAGGCTGTAGTACCAAGGAAAAAGCTAACATCAGAAGCTGAAAAAGAATTAGAGATTGTTTAAGAGAGCCTCAAGAGCAGACACTTTAAAAGCTGTTAACTTTACAAGGAAACATACGTTGGGACGTTGTTGACCAAAGTGGCTTGTAAACTAGGTCCAAGCAAATCCATGACCTGCATATCCGAAGAAGATCATTGAAAACTTTGCATTCTAATAGTACAATATCCGAGTCGAAGGGAATGGGCATACCATGACATAATAGTCTCCTTGTTGCCCCTTGTAATGTACTAGTGGCAGTGGTATCCCGTGACTCTCACCCAGATTACTGTGCAATATGCAGAACGCAGATGCAAAATTCAACACCTTTATCCAATTATACATGCAAGAGCAAGATATAGCCAAATCTAGCACGCAATAATTCTAAAGTACTCACTCATAAACTTTCCACTCATTAGGGATGCCACCTTCACATCCTTTGCCGTCTTTAAGCTCGAATTTTATGGCCACCTAGATAGTGCCGCGTTAAATAATGTAAACTGTCGGTGCCAATGTAACAAATATCTGAAAATGATAAAACTAGAGCTCGGAGTTATGCCTCTGTTTTTTGTGCACGAGTTTGATCACTTGAAGTTGGACTGATGGCTTGACCAAAGTAAACTTGCCCGAAACCTCCCATTCCCAGTTTTCTTTCTATTCTGTAAACTGGGGAATCATCGATCTGAACCTGAGAAGATCAAATTTTCAGTACATATTTCGAATTGCATGGTGAATGGATGAACTGTTTTCATTACAACAGCCAGTAATTTATGATCCGACACTCTGATGCACGGAGTTCTTGAATGGATAAGAAATAGCCGATGACATTAGCAATCTGAATTAGACGAAATCTTCCTCTTTTCTCTTTGGCCGAAAGAATAGCCAAGGATGACCCACCAAAATCTTGGTCATGTTTTCCTTCTGCTCTGTTTAAGTTTGCTGAATCAACATCAAAACAAGAAAGACACTGACTGCTTCATGGGAATGAATTTCTCAAACCCAGAAGTCAAGGACGGCCAAAACTTTGCGAACTAATCAACATGGGATTCGACTTGCATTTTTTACTCTTTCTCCAATGCAAATACCTGTTCTGGGATCGGAGGAGCGTTGCTTTGGTTCTCATCTCGATGGCCCTCATCGCCTTCACAACTTCCGCTGCTAAACTGGTTCATATCTACCCTCTCAGCTTTAATCCAATCTTGATGGTTCTGAACCGCGTCGTCCCCACCGGTTTCAACTGAGCGTTGAAATTGAGGAGAACTTCTTTTGAAGAGAGAGGGAAGATCAAGCAGACTACTTACCTTCAATCTTGTTTCTTCTTCTTCTTCTCTTTCTGTTTGAGAAAACGATCGGGGTTCTTGAAGAGAATGAGTGGGCGGTGCGAGGTTGAGGGTGTCAGTTTTGGCGCGAAGGAAGGCAAAATGCCGTTATTTCGGTTGACCTCTGATTGCTTTATGATAATTTTTTGGGTAAGTTACACAAAGTCATCCTCATTTCTCAAGCCAATATCGCTCTATTACGATTGCTTATGAATTCCTTTTTATTGCTTTCTGACCAAAATTTGGACTTGCGACGACAAATAGTAGCTGCACCTCATATGTTTTTATTTCGTACTCGAATTTTGCTTCTAGGTTCAAGCTCGAGACATATTTTAGCAGTGTCGTATAATATAAAAAATTAGAATGACAATTGTTATTTTTCATTTTTTTTAATGTTTTGAACCTGTGCAAAACAAAATTATCAAATAGTTAAATATCCATTTTCAAAGTTGTAACCTTCATTGCAAGGAAGATAGGTCAGTTGCAAGAGTGCAGTAAGAAGAGAGATGTTCTTGTCCAGGAATGTCTCCACAAAAGCTTGATCATTTGACAGATGACTAGTCTTCGTATCTGACTCCACATCCTGAAGTTGGAGTCGAGCCATCACAGCGAGTGGACGTCTATACTGTATCTGGTCAACACGAACTCCATGTGCGCAGTGCAATGATCACATGTAAGCCACTGCAGATGACAGCAACATGTGTTAGGAATCGTACACCGCTTTACTTGAAGATTCGTGTCCTGATTGGTTTCGTTTCGTCGCACTAAACTTCAGGGTTGTAGAGCTAGACCATTGTCCCTTAATGAAGGTATTCGTGAGAGGTGAGATGTGGAGCCAAAGGTATCGGACCTCATCCTGGTAGCGTTACTCTGAATCAGGTAGCCTTTGTTTTTAGCATTCCTGGGGAATTACCTACGTAGTGGTGATTGCATTCAGCCATTTTACAAGCATCTAGCTTAGGTTGAACTCACTTTGATTCTCCAGGCTTCTGACTTCTCTCATCATTTTGCAGGAAGGGTGGGCTATTTATTACTGTATTTTTCTTCTTTGTTGCTGCTGAACTATTTCGTGAGCTACCGAGCACCGCCACCGCTGCACATTACCGGTGTTTTCAAGAGTCACTTGTCACATTTTACGTGCATCTTTTGCCATCTAATTTTCCCCAATTTTTTAGGATGAAGCCACTGATCAATCATGTGAGGCATTGAACAGTAACCGGATTTTTTTTTTCCTTATATATGCATATGTGCAGGAGATCCCCAATATTCATAATGTTTTTGAAGCTTTTCCGATATAATAATACCCAGAGAGCCTGGCAACAGAATGACATCGTCCCCTACTAATGTTCTTCCTCACTAAGACCCTCGGGAACATGGTTATTAAAATACAACCCAGATCACAAATCAGATGTCTAAAACTTAACAGACTATCCCGATCTTGAATAGGATCACGAGAAACATTCAAAACTTGATTGCTTAAAATAGATTATCAATTAACTTTTACCATCCTACTTTTACATGAATTGATTGTCTTTTACCTATGATAGACTTGACATGTGGTACTTCTATATAATTTGGTTAAGTTTCAAATCTCACTGCTAAGAAGTTGAGTCCCCACAGTGGGCGGTCTTTCGTTTGGTCCATGGTGACATTCATGGACGCTCTGCAATCTGTAGTGATTACCGATACTAAAATCCGGTTGGCTTATTTTTCCTTCCTAGTTTTGATATATAGCAGAAAAAATAATCAGAAGTTCAACTGGTCTTCTGGGAAATTTATGTACTTTTTGTCCAGTTGCATTTGTGCATTGATAGATGAGAGAAGACAAATCCAAGGCCAGCCTCTCTTATGAAATCGATGTCTTCACTAAAGTTATGAGTTATGTTATGGTCCTTTTGTAATATATGGGCTTTCAAAACAAGAAAAGAAAAATAAAGGGTTGAAAAGTCAAAAAAGGGAGGCTGAGGGAGAGAACTGTGGAACCTTCGTGGGTTTTAAAAAGAGAGAAAGAGAAGAGATCGGCAGAAGAGCACGGCAGAAACGAAAAACAGGGGAAAACGCAAAAACAGGGGAGAAGAGAGAAAGAAAAGAAAAAAAAAGGAAAAAGGGGAAAAATTTTGGCGCGCTCGTGATCCGAACGCCTCATCAAGCCGACTCAAGTATGTTTTGCAACGCCGGTAAGGAATCGAAGCTTTTAATCACCTACTTCAAGTAATCGCCGCAATTAGGGCTCGAAATTCGGATTTCTTGGAGATTTGTGTGGCGAAGCCCGATTTTTGAGTCGTTAAGCTGTATATTTTTATAGAAATGGTACTTTGGGACGTTGGGAAGCTATAGCATCTTACGGATCGTGATTTGAGCTTGTGGTTTGTCCGGAACGGAATTTTGAAGTTGGGGACGCAATCTGGTACTGTAGCGGCAGTAGCTTCGAGCCTTTTTTTTTTTTTGTCGTTTTCGGTTCTGTTTTGGGGCAGCTGAGTTGGGGTTGTTGTTGTACGTTAAAAGAGCTTTCTAAAGACTGCAAGATGGCTTGAAACGGAAATTTGTGGAGGGAGTTATGGCGTGACGAAGTTGGCGCATGGACCGCGCCTAGCTGAAATTGTTGGGTTTCTGCTTTTTGTGTGCTTTTGTGGCGCGTAGGTGTCGTTTTATCGACTAATAGGCCTAGCTTAGGCGAGTCATTGTAAGAATATTCCTTTTTACTCGGCCTTTTGATATTGTTTTTCCGTTAATTGTTAGGAATCCGAGTGCGTGGTTCGAGTGAGCGTCGTATTTGATTTTTGGCTTTTCCCTGGTGAGTGACACTATTTCTTCTTTGTATTTTAAACTCATGTTTTGAGAAACATGGTGAATTATATACTTTATAAGTTGATAAAATGCATCTTTTGTTGCATAAAATAGGATCGAGTTATTACTGCCATTTCGTTATTTGAAAGACTGAGTTATATTTCGAATTCAATTCGAATGGTTGTTGAAAATGGTTTGTGGAATTCTTTATGAAAAGATCTTGAAATGGTTTGGAGAATGCTTTGATATTTATATATATCAAATCTTGAGTTATGATATGACTTTCTTTCTGACGTTGGATTACTGGATATTGTGATTTGTGGTTGGTGCTCAATGTCTCTGTGAACCCTGAGGGGTGTGTTGGTATGCGCATACTTAATCTAGGATATCCTTGTGGGCCGAGCCACCGGCTAATAATAGGTGGAGACCTTGCCAAGGGGGGAATCTTGGTCGTCTCGTCACGGGCGTTACGCGTGACCATGGTTAGACATTTGAGCATGAATTGGTCAATGGAGTAGACCATTGACGTGTGATTTGAGTTTAGTCGATGGAATGGACCATCGATGTGATTTGATGAGATTAATCAATGGAATAGACCATTGATGCGTGTTTTATGAGATTGACTAATGGACTCGACCATTAGTACTTTCGGTATTTGAGTTGTATTTGTGTTTTAAAATGTGCATAGTGATTTCTCGATCCGCTTAGAAGAAATGTGTTACTCACTGAGCCGTGGTAGCTCACTCCTCTCATCTACTTGTCTTTCAGGTTCTTCAGCGAGTCGCGAATAGGCGTGAGCGTTCGTTCGGGAGGACTTTTGTGGTGAAATTTTTGGGTATGACTTGTGCATAGTTAAAAGGTTTATGTTTTGATCTTTTGTGGATTATAGATATACTCTGATATTGTAACCAAATACCCTTTTTGTTATACATATATATGTGGATGTATATATGTTGTTTTCGGGTTGAATTTTGGTTATGTTGAGGCTGCGTCCTTTGGTAAAAGGACGGCCGTGTCATGCCCCTTTTTCTTGTGAATCGGGGTGTGACACCTTTGGCTGGAGTGGTTTCTAAAACCGCAAATCAAATGAGATCAACCAGCCTGTTTAGTCCCGATGATTGTAGCAATCAACTCCTGATATCTCTCAAGATCCTGTTTAACCTCGGGACAGTTCCTTAAGTTCAGATCTTATCTTGAACTTTTAAGATCTGGATAAGAAATTCAACAACCCCGTTCTCTGAGACTCCTATCAACTCGGCTTGTAATTATAGTCCAAATTTTGCAATGTAGCATGTCATTCATTCTATCAGATTACATGCAGATTGCGTCATGTAACACTAGACTCAACTAATGCTAAGGTAATAAATCAGCAGAGCGTTCTCAGTGGAGAGAAAGAACCTAGATACAGATTGCATCATTCTCATTACCAGATTGTGGTCTACCTTTATTCTTAAAACGTTTCAAAAGCTTCACGAATGTGTGAAACTTTAATGCAAACATGCATACAAGTAAAACAAGAATTGGTCAGTTTCAATTCTATACAGTGCCAGGGGAAGTGGGTTCATATCTGTACATGATCGATCAGTGGCTTGTTAATCCTTTCTTCCCAGAAGTCGGGATATATATGGCAAAAAATGCATGTTATGTGCGTCAATGACTTGTGAAGACGCTAGTAAATGCACACACCATGCTTGGTGGTTCACGAAACACGTCTGCTGTAGCAAAGAAGGGACACGTAGTAATTCCTAGGCCAACTCTCCTGCAAAATATGAGAATCAGAACCATATGAATCTCATAGAATCAGAGCAAATGCAACCAAAAGTTAGATGCTTGTAAAATGACCAAAAATAATCACCGCCACTACTGTTTCAGGAAAATGTGAAGTCTGGGCTGCCTCTTGGGGTCCTGTAACTGGTTCTTCTTCTGGAATGCTGAAGACAAAAGCTACCTGATCTGGAGTAGCTGCAACTGAAGTGATGAAGTAGCCTTGCTTCCACCTTTCATCAATTCCCTCATACGGGTACTGAAAATCTAGCTCTACAACCTTAAAGTTCAGTGCAAGAAACCAAATCAGATAAATTTTTTCCAGTTCTAGACTTCAAAAGATAAATCTTGGAAAGGAGTATAAAAAGGAACCACAGAAGAATGGAAAACCTGGTGGACAAATCCGGTGGCAGAGGACATGATGACTACCCAGTTATTTCCCACAGTGGCCATGGCCGTGACATAAGTACCAAGTGCCCATTTCCTCTTAATCCACCCGTAAGGGAATGTATTGGCAACGCGATAAGATTGCTGAAAGTTTTGAGGCCCTGAATTCAGTAAAATGAAGAAGAGCTCACATGATCGATGAGGTAAAACAGCTTTTGCTGGAAATAGAGATTAAAGCATCATTCACTGGCTAACCCTTGGACATTACAACTAATATGCTACCATTATCTGCTCCGGCGATTGCAGTGATGTGGTAATTTCTTGCCCACTGTTGCCTAATCCAGTTCTACAACAAAAAATTAAGCAGTCAAGTCACGCCCAATTGGGAATCCCATTGATTGGGCTTGATGTATTGTTGGTTCCTTTTAGGCCGAATGCCTCTTTTTATTGATGCAATCTGTTAAAAGAATAGTGACGTGGGACTATGGGGACCTACAGTACATGATGAAAGTCCAATTTAAGGCAGCTCGAATGCAACCTGGGGAAGAAACTCGGTCGAAATAGTATGAACTTGAGCAGTGAAGCCAGTGCCAGAATCCATAACCACAGCCCACAAATTGAAGCGGGAAGCCACACTGCTAACATACATTCCATCTGCATGTGCCTCCTCAATGAATAAAGGTAGGTTCACATTGTCCACATTGTAGCGAATCCTTTACAGAGAAAGGGGTGGATGAGATGATGAACACTTCATCTTTATCGTCCACAGGACAATTGAAGTCAATAATCGAGGTGCAATGATCTGAAAATAAACTTTGTCACTCTTAAGTCCTAACCTTTGTCTCATGGGTGGATGTTCGTGGAAAATGCTTATCCATTGTAATCTCATCAACCCCCCTCGTGTTAGTGAGCTCTTTGGTGGCGCGTCGCCCTCATTTGACTGACAAATGCATGTCGAAACAAAGAGAGAGATATGGCTCACATAGAGAACGAGTTATTAACAAACATCTTGCATCTCGAGAAACTGCAAAGGCACTTATTTAGAGCAATAAGATGGTACCTCTCGAGCAGTGTCAGCATTCACTGGCCAAACGTATGGGTTTTCACCAATCATCCCACGGAAAAGAGAAATATATCTTGCATAGTTTGGATCTTCATCGAAACTCAAATTTACTGCAAACTTGGCAAATTGCAGGAAAGGTGGAGGACAAGAGTGACATAGAGCTTCCAAAGGAGCGGCCACCTTTTTCTTGCATATTAGCATATCCTCTGCCTAAAACAGCCACAGTGATTAAAAAGGCAGATTCATCTGTAAGGTTGAAAATCATCTTCTCTGGTTTTAAGCACATTAAAACCTGAAATCTATCCCAAGGCAATTGACCGCTGATAAGGAAAGCAAGCATGTATGCCAGTGACTCCAGGTCATCTCTTCGGCTACTCGTTCGACCGAGATGAGCATGCACACTCGCGTAAAGAGGGGTTCCTCTGCAGCAAATAGTTAATTTTGTATATTTGTGAGCGGAGGCTCATTGGACAGGGCATTGTGTGTAAAGATGATAAAAACCACATGAACCCACCTGAAATGGTCCGGAGATTGATGGTACCTAACATGCAAACCTGTCGAATGACATTGCCATCTCATAGCTGTAAATAATGAAACAACAATGAGACAGATCGTGTTTTGATATCTGTTTCCTAGGATATAAATATGTACATGCAACTGGCAGATGACCTAATCCAAGGTCAATCAGGAACAATTTTCTCTCATCAGGAGTTCCTGGAGGACCGAGCAAAAAGTTGTCAGGTTTTACGTCCCCATGAATGTACCTGCCAAGAAAAAAAGACTCTGGTTTTTGAAATCGAGTCTATACTCCGATAAAGGGAACCCTGGTAAACATTGAAAAGCAGAAACGAAATTGGAAGACCACCATCCATTACCCTCTAGAGTGCAGCTTCTCAAGAATAGAGATCGCCTCAACAGCAACACAAGCAACTGCCGCCAATGGCACGCTGAAAAAATGGAAAAGATAAAGAGTTAATATCACAAAGACACATAACACGATACAGCATTCAAATTTCAAAAAGAAACCATAGAGTGGGCACTTCACGAGGGAACATACGATGGACGGTTATCGACCAACCGGACCTGTAAGCTAGGTCCAAGCAAATCCATGACCTGCATATGCGACGCAGATTATCGAAAGCATAAGCATCTGAGAAAAATGCAAAGTCGTTTTCCACAGGGAATTGCGCATACCAGGATGTTATAGTCACCTTGTTGCCCCCTGTAAAGCACCCTTGGCAGTGATATGCCGTGATTTTCGCCCAGATCACTGCATAACATGCAGTTAAAATGGATGTGAGATTGGTATAACTCGTTCATTTCATGTGCTAGAACCCAATGTAAACAAAACGAACATGGAAACATTCTTAGCGACTCACTCGTAAACTTTCCACTCACGGGGAACGTTGGCTTCGATTCCACTGGGATCTTTCTGCTGAAACTTTACTGCTACCTAGATAGTGTTTTACTGATTCTCTAAGCTCCAAAGCAAGTATTGACTTTACAAAAATGAAAAATAAAGTAGAGCTTCAAGGCCGTACCTCCGCTGCATGTGGACCAGTTTGACCACTCGCAGTTGAAGGACCGATGGGTCGACCGGCACATACCAGCCCATTACCTCCCTTACCCAGTTGTCTTTCTATTCTGTAAATCGGAGAATCTTCAATCTGGACCTGAGACAGTAAAGCTTCCAGTATGTAGTACAGATTTAAAGGCATATTTGAAGCTTGCATATGGCGAAATCATCGACCCAACTTAAAATTATTACGACTGTAGATTGGTAACACAGTCTTGAGGGGATGCATAAATTCTCAAATTGGGCTAAAGTAGTTGATGACCTAAAGTGTCAATCTGTGGTAATTACATCAGAGCATTAATTTCCTGTAAAATAGCGAGAAACTCCCTTGAAGATTAGCCACTAACATACTGCATTCTGCCAACTGTTAGATGAACGTTTTCCCTTTTCTTTTCCCTTTCGAATTGAGCTTCTCATGCAGTCATAAAGAAGAAAACAAGAACAATCTGAAATGTGCATACTATTGAAGACGACTTTCACGGCCATTTCGTTTTCTTTGTCCATCAAAATTGCGGAAAACACACAGAAAAGTTTCAGTCAAACCAAAAAACAAGATATCCAAATATTTTCAAGAAAAATCACGTACCTCCTCTGGAATTGGAGGAGAGTCGCTGTCGCTCTCATCTTCCAGTCCCAGATCTCCTGTGCCACTTACCTGAGCAGTGATCTCATCCATGGCTATCTTGTCTATAAAATTAGTATCGGCCCTTCGGAAGCTGCTTTCTTCTTCTTCTTCTCCTGCAGTCTTGGCCTTCCAATGAACAACCGCGAGATGTGCGTGTGGGATTTTCTTAGAACTGAAAGGCTGAGAAGTTTCGTTCTTCTGAATCGGATGATTCAGTCTTCTTTTCGGTTGAAGTTGTTCTTGGTTTCTTTGCAGAGAGAAGATGAAGTGGGCAGTAGTGAGCCTGTGAGAGCGAGGCCGAGTCCTTTTGGCTACGTTTCAACCGTTATTTTTGCGCGCGAAGGAGGGCAAAATACCGTTAATTCGGTTGACGTCCTAAATGCTTAAAAAGCACCCCAAAAAAAAAAAAAAAAACGGTGGGTTGTTTCAAGAAGGATAGTTTATTCATTCATCCCTCCCACTGGTTTTGTTCTGCATCCTTTGATTTTGGTTCAGTGATTTCATGCTTCGTCCTTGAATTCTATCGTTCTGAAGTCGCCATGCCGGTGAATTTCAATAAATGTTGATGGTACTTGCAAAAAGCCGTTGATAATTGATGATAGGCGAATTTTTGGAAATTTTTCCAAGTAACTCATTGATAGCTTAACAATATTTTTATATAATTACCAACCTTATTATAGTTTGCAAAATAGCAATTTTGGTAGTAATTGACCAATTTTTGTTTACATAACTTTTACCCCCAATCAAAGGAGATCAACAAGCCAGGTCGAGTCCCAACGGCGGTAGCAATCAACTATGGATATCTCTCAAGATCCTATTTAAGCTCGGGAGAGTTCCTTAAGGTTCAGATCTTAAATCATAAGATTTTAAGATCCGGATAAGGACTTTCATAACCACGTTCTCTGAGACTCGTATCAACTTGGCTTGTGATTATTGTCAAAATTTTTCCATATGGCATGTGATTCTTTCCATCAGATTACATGCAGATTGCTTTATGTAACGCAAGTCTCAACTAGTTCCAAGGTAATTGATCAGCAGAGCGTTCTCAATGGAGGAAAAGAACCTAGACACAGATTGCATCGTTCTCGTTACCGGATTTCGGCCTACTATTATTCTTAAAACGTTTCAAAAGCGCCGCGAATGGGCAAAACTTTAACGCAGACATGCATACAAGGAAAACAAGAATTGGTCAGTATTCAATTCTATACAGTACCAGGGGAAGTGGGTTCATAGCTGTACATGATTGATCAGCGGCTTGTTAAAACCATGCTTCCCCTAAAGTCGGGAAATAAATGGCAAAAATGCATGTTAAGCGCGTCGATCACCCTTGAAGATGCCAGTAATTGCACGCACCATACTTGGTGGTTCATGAAACAGTTCTGCTGTAGCAAAGAAGGGACAAGTAGTAATTCCTATGCCGACTCTCCTGCATAAGATGAGAAACAGACCATATGAATCTCATAGAATCAGAGCAAATGCAACCAAAGTTAGATGCTTGTAAAATGGCCTAAAATAATCACCGCGGCTACTCTATCGGGAAAATGTGAAGTCAGGAACGCCACTTGGGATCCTCCTACTTCTCCTGGAATGCTGAAGACAACGGCTACCTGATCTGTAGTAGCTGCAACCGAAGTGATGACGTAGCCTTGATTCGACCTTCTGTCAATTGCCTCGTAAGGGTACTGAAAATCTAGCTCTACAACCTTAAATTTCAGTGCAAGAAACCAAATCAGATTGATTTTTCCAGCTCTAGACACTTCGAAAGAGAAATCATGGAAAGGAGAAAAAATGGAACCACAGAAGGATGGAGAACCTGGTGGACAAATCCGGTGGCAGAGGACGTGAGGACTACCCAGTTATTTCCTACAGTGGCCATGGCTGTGACATAAGTACCAAGTGCCCATTTCCTCTTAATCCACCCGTAAGGGAATGTATCGGCAATGCGATAAGATTGCCGAAAGTTTTGAGGCCCTGAATTCAGTAAAATGAAGAAGAGCTCATATAATCGATGAGGTACAACAACTGTTGCTGGAATTAGAGATTAAAGCATCATTCACTGACTAACCCCTGGACATTACAACTAATGTGCTACCATTATCTGCTCCGGCGATTGCAGTGATGTGGTAATTTCTTGCCCACCGTCTCCCAATCCAGTTCTACAACAACAAAATTAAGCAGTCAAGTCACGCCCAATTGGGAATCCCATTGATTGGGCTTGATGTATTGTTGGTTCCTTTTAGGTTGAATTCCTCTTTTAATTGATGCAATCTGTTAAAAGAATAGCGACGTGGAACTACGGGGAGCTACAGTACATGATGAAAGTGCAATTAAAGGCAGCTCGAATGCAACCTGGGGAAGAAACCTGGGACAAATAGTATGAACTTGAGCAGTGAAGCCAGTGCCAGAATCCATTACCACGGCCCACAAATTCAAGCGTGAAGCCACACTGCTAACACACATTCCATCCGCATATGCCTTCCAAATGCATGGAGTTAGTCTCACATTGTCCAAATCGTGTAAACTCCTACCCAGAAAAAGAGGCGGATGAGATGATGAACACTCCATCTTTATCTTCCATAGGACAATTAGAGTCAATAATCGAGGTGTAGTGATCTGAAAACAAACTCAAGGTGCGGAAAAAGAAGGAACTGTTAGCGGTAAGTCTAATCCCTCACCTTTGCCTCATGGGTGGATGTGTGTGGAAAATGCTTATCCATCGTGATCTCCTCAACCCCCTCCGTGATGGTGAGCTCTTTGGTAGCATGTCGCCTTCATTTGACTGTCAAATGCATGTCAAAACAAAGAGAAAGATATTGCTCACATAGAGAACGAGTTCCGATCAGAGAATTTAACGAACATCTTGTTTCTGGAGAAACTGCAAAAGACACATGTTTAGAGGAACAAGGTGGCACCTCACGAGCAGCATCAGCATTCACAGGCCAAATGTATGGGTTTTGATCAATTACCCCACGGAAAAGAGAAATATATCTTGCATAGTTTGGATTCTCATCAAATCTCAAATTTACTGCAAACTCAGCGAATTGCAGGAAAGGCGGAGGACAAGAGCCACAAAGAGCTTCCAAAGGAGTGGCCATCTTTCTCTTGCATATAAGCATAGGCGTATTGTCCACCTGAAATTGCTGCAGTGATTAAGAAGGCATATTCATCTGTAAGGTTGAAAATAATCTTCCTGGTTTTAAGCACATCAAAACCTGAAATCCATGCCAAGGCAAATAGCCGCGGAAAAGGAAAGGGAGCATGTATGCCAGGGACTCCAGGTCATCTCTTCGGCTACTTGCTCTACCAAGATGAGCATGCACGCTCGCGAAATGAGGCGTTCCTCTGCAGCAAATAGTTAATTTGTTGTACATTTGTGAGCGGAGGCTCATTGGACAGGGCATTGTTTGCGAAGATGATAAAAACCACTTGGACCCACCTGAAATAGTTTGGAGATTGATGGTACCTAATATGCGAACCGCTAGAACGATCTCGCCATCTCACAGCTGCGAATGATGAAACAACAATGAGACAGATTGTATTCTAATTTCTGTTTCTTACGATATAGACCTGTATATGCAACTGCAGATAACCTAATCCAAGGTCAATCAGGAACAATTTTCTCTCATCAGGAGTTCCTGGAGGACCGAGCAAAAAGTTGTCAGGTTTTACGTCCCCATGAATGTACCTGCCAAGAAAAGACTCTGGTTTTCGATAAAGGGAACCGTGATAGACATTGAAAAGCAGAAACAAGATCCGACGACCACCATCCATTACCCTCTAGAGTGCAGCTTCTGGAGAATAGAGATTGCCTCAACCGCAACACAAGCAACTGACGCCAATGGCATGCTGAAATAATAGAAAAGGTAAGAGTCAATATTTCAAAGACGCATAACACGATACGACATTCAAATTTAAAAGAGAAATCATAGAGTAAGCACTTCACGAGGGAACATACGATGGACGGTTATTGACCAACCGAACTTGTAAACTCGGTCCAAGCAAATCCATGACCTGCATATTTGAGGCAGATCATCGAAGACTTAAAGCATCTGAGAAAAATGTGAAATCATTTTTCGAAGGGAGTTGCACATACCAGGATGTCATAGCCACCTTGTTGCCCCCTATAATGCACCCGTGGCAGTGGTACGCCATGATTTTCACCCAGATCACTGCACAACATGCAGTAAAAAGTGGATGTGAGATTTGTATAACTGATACAATTTCATTTGCTAGAATCAAATGTAAACAAAACGAACATGGAAACATTTTTAGCAACTCACTCATAAACTTTCCACTCAAGAGGAATGTCCTCGCTGGGATGTTTCCGCTGAATTTTTACTGCTACCTAGATAGCGTTGTACTGATTATCTAAGCAGTAAAGCATAAATTGACTTCACAAAACTGAACAATTAGTTAGAGCTTCAAGGCAGTACCTCCTCTGTATGTAAACCAGTTTGACCACCGGAAGTTGAAGGACCGATTGGTCGACCCACACATACTAGCCCAGTAGCTCCCTTACCCAGTTGTCTTTCTATTCTGTAGTTTGGAGAATCATCAATCTGGACCTGAGACAGTAAAACTTTCAGAATGGTGTACTCGACGCTTGCATATGGCAAAATAATCGACATAACTGCACTTAACGAAATCTTTTTACAACTATAGATCGGTAACAGAGTCTTTGGGGGATGCATGAATTCTCAAATAGTTGATGACCTAAAGTGTTAATCTGTGATAAGTACATCAGAGCAGCAATTTCATTGAAAATAGCCAGAAACTCCCCTAAAGATCTCCACTAACATACTGCTTTCCGCCAATTTGGGGTTTTGGCTATCAATCCAAATTAGATGAACGTTTTCCCTGTTCTTTTCTCTTTCGAATTGAGTTTCTCATTCAGTCATAAAGAAAAAAACAAGAACAAAAAGATTCAGTCAAACCAAAAGAACGAAATATCCAAACATTTTCGAGAAAAATCACGCACCTCCTCTGGAATTGGAGGAGAGTTGCTGTGGCCCTCATCTTCGAGTCCCTGAATTCCTATGTGACTTACCTGAGTAATAAACTCATCCATAGCTATCTTGTCTATAAAATAGTATCGATCATTCGGAAGCCGCTTTCTTCTTCTTTACCTTCTTCTTCTTCTTCTTCTTTGCAGTCTTGTCCTTCCAATGAACAACTGCAAGATGTGTGTGTTGGGATTTTCTTAGAACTGGAAAGCTGAGAAATTTATCTCTTCTGAATCGGATGATTCGGTCTTCTTTTTGGCCGAAGTTGTTCTTGGTTTCTTTAGCAAAGAGAAGATGAAGTGGGCAGGGTGAGCCTGCGAGAGCGAGGCCGAGTCCTTTTGACTCCATTTCGACCGTTATTTTTGGGCGCGAAGGAGGGCAAAATGCCGTTAGTTCGGTTGATAATATAACAACTGATAGTTATTTTTTTAATTTCCAGATAGTTTATTGGTAACTTACAAACCTTTTTAAGATATTACTAACATTTTTATAGTTTTCAAATTAGCAATTTTGGCACTAACTTACAAACTTTTATTTACATAACTTACTAATGGTTCAGATTTACTAATTTTTATATAAAATTACCAACCTAAATTAGAGTAATTTGCCAACTATAGTCGTAGTAAGTTACTGACTCTCATTTAAGTTATTTATTAACACTTAAATGTTATTTTATATCTTATCAACTTCTTTATCGAGTTAACAATAGTCAATATGTAAGTTACTGACTCTCATTTAAGTTATTTATTAACACATAAATGTTATTTTATATCTTATCAACTTCTTTATTGAGTTAACAATATGTATTTGCCTTGGTTAGCAACTGATTACATTTACTAACTCTTTCTAGGGATCACAAAACTAAATTAACACGACTTATTAATTTTTCTCTCGTTAGATTACCACATAGTAGTGGATTAATAACTTTCATTTGAGTTGCTTATTGATATTTATTTGACATTTTTAAACTTTCAAACATTTTGTCATTTGCAAATTTTTATTTGCATATCTTAGGAACACCTTGAATTTTTCAATTTTTCAGAAATTACCATCTTTAATTAGGAGTTGTCAAGTTTTATTTTATTAAGTTATCAACTAATTTTGGATTACCAACTCTCATTTGAGTTATGATTTATTTTTCTTTCAACTATCAATTTTTTTTTTAATCTTTTAGGAATAAAGGCATAAGATGTCCTTGACTTTATTCAAAATGTTCAATCACGCCCCTGCACCCTTTTAAATGGTTCCCATGCCACATCCATAATATGCCTCTTCACACACGGACAAGAAATGCTGTAACTGTTTCAACATGTTCATGTCCCTATAGCGACTGTTGGGATTGGCAGATTCCCAAAATCCGGATTCGACACTAAATCGAACCCCTAAACTTGTGCGGAAGACGAGCCCGGGAAAAAACACATGCATCACCAATCAAAAGCATACCACGGGATCGAGCGTACCTTTTGTCCACAGACTAAACACCAACGTTGCAATTCGAGGAGGGAACCGGACACTGTTCTTGAGAGGAGAATTCTTTTCTTCGCTTAGGGAGAGAAACGATGTGCAAGAGACATTGTTCTTTAAGGGAATTGTTTCTGCGTTGGTTTCTTGGAGAGCGAGAGAGAAAAAGAACGTACATAACCTTCCAAAAGGTACGTTTCTTTTTCTTTTATATTTTCCCTCGAAGCGTCTCCTCCAAACGACGCAACTCCTCAACGTAACACCCCTTCCAAAAGACACAATCTCTCGTATCTAAACAATGCAACCTTTCACATCGCAACCGTTCCTCCATGGGCCCTCAACTCACGGGCCGGGCCTTAACGGGCCAACTCTAAATACATAAATAAAACCATCAGCGACCCATCATAAAACATAAATAAAACCATCAGCGACCCCTACTCTAAATACATCCATTGACCGACTGTAAGTCAACCTAAGAAGAGCATAGTCCGACACTTGGATTGCCATGACAATCCGTCACATGAAGGAGAGTTAGTAACTCAAAATTAGTTGAAAATTTAATCGGAGAAAAGTTCGTAAGCCACACAAAGAAAGATTTGTTATTACATTTAATAATTGGTAAATTTAAGGTGCAGATAGAAAAGGAAAATAATAGTTAGTAAAAGATATGAAAGCATGGTTGAGAGTTGTAAATTATTAAATATCTTATTGGACCCGTCGTTATGTCATGATCGAGAGTAATTTCCCAACCCACAATTAATTGCCACTTGGAGATTATTGTACAATCCCCAAAATTCTATATATGTAAGCTCTCCTATTAACTCTCCTCTCATGTATCTGTTGGCATAAAAGAAGAGTGCCGAAGCAAGAATCAAATGGAGTCCCAATTAGGTCACAAGTGGGAAGGCAAGGTCTCTGCTAGAGTCACAAAGGCCAGTGCAGACCAGATATGGCCACTCTTCATGGACTTCTTCAATCTCCACAAATGGCTTCCAGGCCTACTTGATTGCCACGGCATGCACGACGAGAACGGGTGTGTCCGGTCGCATGCGATACTGCGCCGGCTTCTCCATCTAGTTAGAAGGCACTAATGATGCCGGCAAGAACTGCCCCGTCAACTGGGCCAAGGAGTAATTGGTCAGTATAGATCCGATCGGACGAAACTTAAGCTATGACATGGTGGACATTAGCATTGGGTTCACTTCATTCCTGGCCACGGTCAGGGTCATCCCTAGCGACGGAGAAGGCGAAGGAGGGTGCAAGATCAAGTGGTCGTTCGCCGTTGATCCGGTGGAAGGGTGGGCGTTGGAGGATTTGGTGAGGGTAGTATATGAGGCGGGCTTACAAGGCATGGCTAAGACAATGGAGGATTCGTTTGGGAATTAAATTGGCCGATGACCGTAGTCCTTGATTTTACATGTCTTGCTTTATAAATGTTTTGGGCCTTTCATTGCTGTGATATAACTCCCTCTAATAAAAGACTATTATCAATGGAAAAGATGCGTAGTGTTCATCGATAGATGATACTTGTGTTGTCATGCGTAAGTGTACGAGAGATTATAAAGTTTGCGGTAAAAGTGCAATCAATCTTAAAATTAATAAAATTGTGCGATCAAATTTTTTATCAAGTTCGTTAATTTTAGATGACTGAAAAATATTATGTAGACTATTTTAGTCGCTTCTCTCTAATATGAATCCATAAAACGGTACATAAACTATTTTGTTCTACATTATCATTCTTTTTCTTTTTCTTTTTCCCTCTTCCTTGAACAAAGTCGCCATCACCGCCCTAGCCACTATAGACGGGCTTGCATCCACTATGGTCAATGCAGCAGCCACCACGACCTGCATCGGCCCTCTCATTGAGTCTCCTCGTAGCCATCGAATGACACTCTTAGGGCGCATTTGGTAACGATTATGTTTCCGGGAACAAATTCTGATCAGAGGCAATTAGACCGTTGAAAATCATGCAAAAGTTTTTTTTTTTTTTTTTTTGCATATCTATTTTTATTTTTTAAATTTCGAGTCTTGACCAGAAATTAACCTTTTTATTTGTTATTTATCTGCAAGAAGCCAAATGCTTCTCGCCCGGTCACAAAATATACAGAAGAAAAAGCAACGATGTGTCTGCTTAGTTAGATATAAATGGGGAGTACTGTTAGTGAGAAGAGAATGCGAGAAAAGAGAAGGAGGGCGGCGACAGTGAATAATTTGGAGAAAAGAACGACATATTAGAATTGTATATATAAACTTTAGAAAGAATCTCGAGCAATAAATATTGACAACAAAGTTTAAACTACCGATGGACATATTAAATCAATCTTGGATTGCTATTGATGCGAATATTAATATTGACAACAAAGTTTAAACTACCGATGGACATATTAAATTAATCTTGGATTGCTATTGATGCGAATATTTTGGTTGTGCTCCGACTCTTATATGAATTAGAGAAAACGTTAGAATCAATGTTGGGTTTCTTATCATGTAATATTCTGAAAGCAGTGGACTGAGTTTATGATAACATTGTACACATTCATTTTTAATTGGAAAGCTTTATAAACTTTGTCTCATTCCTTTTTTGTTTGTTCTGATAGTATAACAAGAAAAAGGGAACATAGTTACCACAAGAGAAAGGGAATCTAGCTGCCGAATATTTGGGCTTTCATCTAATAAGTATCTCCTCTTTGCCATAAACCTAACAATCTCTCTCTCTCTCTCTCTCTCTCTCTCTCAATGGCGGAAGAAACCCAACCAAGATGGGAAGGCAAGCTCACTGCTGAGCTGAAAGGGCCAACATCAGACCAAGTGTGGCCATTCTTGGCGGACTTCTGCAACCTCCACAAGTTGCTTCCCACCCTCGACGCGTGCCACCAAGTTGAGGGAGTCCTCGGCCAGCCGGGCCTTGTCGGGTATGTCGCCTCCACCACGTTTGGCGATGAGTCAGACTCGTCAAAGATCAAGTGGGCCAATGAGCGCCTCCTCACGATGGACCCTAGTGACAAGTGCTTCAGCTATGAGGTCTTGGACAACAATCTTGGATTCAAGTCCTACGTTGCCACAATTAGAGTGGTGCCCATGAATGATGGGGATGGTAAGATGGTCGGGTGCATGATTGAGTGGTCTTTTGTGGCTGATCCTGTTGAGGCTTGGGGGGTCCAAGATATGAAGTCTTTCTTTGATTTTTGCCTCCAATCTATGGCCAAGAAGATAGAAAGTGCAATTCAAGAAACTAGTGGGTGAATTGAGAAAGATGCGATTCCTCCGGTTGATAGACTATGCATGCTTTTAATAATTTCAGTAAGATTGTTTTTGATATCTTAAGGTCATGTTTTGAATTTCTTGGAAATCTAATCTCAGCATGAATTTCCTTTTTCTTTTCGGCTACTCGTTCGACCGAGATGAGCATGCACACTCGCGAAAAGAGGAGTTCCTCTGCAGCAAATAGTTAATTTTGTATATTTGTGAGCGGAGGTTCATTGGACAGGGCATTGTGTGTAAAGATGATAAAAACCACATGAACCCACCTGAAATGGTCCGGAGATTGATGGTACCTAACATGCAAACCTGTCGAATGACATCGCCATCTCATAGCTGTAAATAATGAAACAACAATGAGACAGATCATGTTTTGATATCTGTTTCCTAGGATATAAATATGTATATGCAACTGGCAGATGACCTAATCCAAGGTCAATCAGGAACAATTTTCTCTCATCAGGAGTTCCTGGAGGACCGAGCAAAAAGTTGTCAGGTTTTACGTCCCCATGAATGTACCTGCCAAGAAAAGACTCTGGTTTTTGAAATGGAGTCTATACTCCGATAAAAGGAACCCTGGTAAACATTGAAAAGCAGAAACGAAATTGGAAGACCACCATCCATTACCCTCTAGAGTGCAGCTTCTCAAGAATAGAGATCGCCTCGACAGCAACACAAGCAACTGCCGCCAATGGCATGCTGAAATAATGGAAAAGATATAGAGTTAATATCACAAAGACACATAACACGATACAGCATTCAAATTTCAAAAAGAAACCATAGAGTGGGCACTTCACGAGGGAACATACGATGGACGGTTATCGACCAACCGGACCTGTAAGCTAGGTCCAAGCAAATCCATGACCTGCATTTGCGACGCAGATTATCGAAAGCATAAGCATCTGAGAAAAATGCAAAGTCGTTTTCCACAGGGAATTGCGCATACCAGGATGTTATAGTCACCTTGTTGCCCCCTGTAAAGCACCCTTGGCAGTGGTATGCCGTGATTTTCGCCCAGATCACTGCACAACATGCAGTTAAAATGGATGTGAGATTTGTATAACTTGTCCGATTTCACGTGCTAGAACCCAATGTAAACAAAATGAACATGGAAACATTTTTAGCGACTCACTCGTAAACTTTCCACTCACGGGGAATGTCGGCTTCGGTTCCACTGGGATCTTTCTGCTGAAACTTTACTGCTACCTAGATAGTGTTGTACTGATTCTCTAAGCTCCAAAGCAAGTATTGACTTTACAAAAATGAAAAATGAATTAGAGCTGCAAGACCGTACCTCCGCTGCGTGTGGACCCGTTTGACCACTCGAAGCTGAAGGACCGATGGGTTGACCGGCACATACCAGCCCATTACCTCCCTTACCCAGTTGTCTTTCTATTATGTAAATCGGAGAATCTTCAATCTGGACCTGAGACAGTAAAGCTTCCAGTATGTAGTACAGATTGAAAGGCATATTTGAAGCTTGCATATGGCGAAATCATCGACCCAACTTAAAATTATTACGACTGTAGATTGGTAACACAGTCTTGAGGGGATGCATAAATTCTCAAATTGGGCTAATGTAGTTGATGACCTAAAGTGTCAATCTGTGATGATTACACCAGAGCATTAATTTCCTGAAAAATAGCGAGAAACTCCCTTGAAGATTAGCCACTAACATACTGCATTCTGCCAACTGTTAGATGAACGTTTTCCCTTTTCTTTTCCCTTTCGAATTGAGCTTCTCATGCAGTCATAAAGAAGAAAACAAGAACAATCTGAAATGTGCATACTATTGAAGACGACTTTCACGGCCATTTCGTTTTCTGTCAACTGTTAGATTTACTAATTTTTATTTTATAAAATTACCAACCTAAATTAGAATAATTTGCCAACTATAGTCGTAGTAAGTTACTGACTCTCATTTAAGTTATTTATTAACACTTAAATGTTATTTTATATCTTATCAACTTCTTTATTGAGTTAACAATATGTATTTGCCTTGGTTAGCAACTGATTACATTTACTAACTCTTTCTAGGGATCACAAAACTAAATTAACACGACTTATTATTTTTTCTCTCATTAGATTACCACATAGTAGTGGATTAATAACTTTCATTTGAGTTGCTTGTTGATATTTATTTGACATTTTTAAACTTTCAAACATTTTATGTCATTGCAATTTTTTCTTTGCATATCTGAGGAACACCTTGATTTTATCAATTTTTTAGAAACTACCATCTTTAATTAGGAGTTGTCAATTTTTATTTTATTAAGTTATCAACGAATTTTGGGTCACCAACTCTCATTTGAGTTACTTCATAAGTTTATTTTTCTTTCAACTATCAATTTTTTTTTAATCTTCTAGGAATAAAGGCAGGAGATGTCCTTAACTTTTCCCTGCACCCTTTTCTTATTTTTTGCATTTTGGTCCCTAAACTATACAATATTTTGTTCGATTGGCCCTCCTCACCAGGACTGTGCAACCAGCCGTGCCATTCATCTCAGGGCGGTGCCAGGCACGGCCATATAGCCAAGGTTGGGTTAGGCCCAATTTTTTTTTTAAAGTCGAATCTAATTTTTTGGTCCATGTGGAACGGGCTTGGCGCGGAAAGAGAGAGAGCTTAAATGGTTCCCATGCCACATCCATAATATGCCTCTTCACGGACGGACAAGAAATGCTGTAACTGTTTTAACATGTTCATGTGCCCCTATAGCGACCCCTCCTCCAAATACATCCATTGACCGACTGTAAGTAAACCTAAGAATAACATAGTCCGACACTTGGACAGCCACAACAATCCGACATATGAAGGATAGTTAGTAACTCAAAATTAGTTGATAATTTAATCGGAGAAAAGTTCGTAAGCCACACAGAGAAAGGTTTGTAATCACATTTTATAATTGGTAAATTTAAGGCGCAGATAGAAAAGGAAAATAATAGTTAGTAAAAGATATGAAAGCATGGTTGAGAGTTGTAATTTATTAAATATCTTATTGGACCCGTTGTTATGTCATGATCGAGAGTAATTTCCCAACCCACAATTAATTGCCACTTGGAGATTATTGTACAATCCCCAAAATTCTATATATGTAAGCTCTCCTATTAACTCTCCTCTCATGTATGTGTTGGCATAAAGGAAGAGTGCCAAAGCAAGAATCAAATGGAGTCCCAACTAGGTCACAAATGGGAAGGCAAGGTCTCTGCTAGTCACAAAGGCCAATGCAGACCAGATATGGCCACTCTTCATGGACTTCTTCAACCTCTATAAATGGCTTCCAGTCCTACCCGATTGCCACGGCATGCATGGCGAGAACGGTGTGTCCGGTTGCGCGCAATACCGCACCGGCTTCTCCATCTAGTTAGAAGGCACTAACGATGCCGGCAAGAACCCTCCCCGTCACCGATCGGACGAAACTTAAGTTACGACATGGTGGACAATAGCATCGGGTTCACTTCATTCCTGGCCACGGTCAGGGTCATCCCTAGCGACGGAGAAGGTGAAGGAGGGTGCAAGATCAAGTGGTCGTTCGCCGTTGATTTGGTGGAAGGGTGGGCGTTGGAGGATTTGGTGAGGGTAGTATATGAGGCGGGCTTACGAGGCATGGCTAAGAAAATGGAGGATTCGTTTGGGAATTAAATTGGCCGATAACCGAAGTCCTTGATTTTACATGTCCTGCTTTGTAAATGTTTTGGGCCTTTCATTGCTGTGATGCAACTCCCGCTTGTCCTTTTTTAACTTCACACATGTTTTTCTAATAAAAGACTATTATCAATGTAAAAGATGCGCAGTGTTCATCGATAGATGATACTTGTGTTGTCATGCGTAGGTACACGAGAGATTCTAAAATTTATAGTAAAAGTGCAATCAATCTTAAAATTAATAAATTTGTGCAATCGAATTTTTTTATTAGGTTCATTAATTTTAGATTGACTGAAAAATCTTATGTAGAATATTTTAGTCACTTCTCTCTAAAATGAATCCATAAAACGGTACATAAACTATTTTGTTCTATATTATCATTTCTCATTTTCTTTTTCTTTTTCCCTCTTCCTTGAACAAAGTCGCCATCACCGCCCTAGCCACTATAGACGGGCTTGCATCCACTATGGTCAATGCAGCAGCCACCACGACCTGCATCGGCCCTCTCATTGAGTCTCCTCGTAGCTATCGAATGACACTCTTAGGGCGCGTTTGGTAACAATTCTGTTCCCGGGAACAAATTCTGATAAAAAATAATTATTTTTTATTCTATTCTCGGGAATTGATTATGAGTAAAAGAACATGTTTGGTAATTGTACAAAATTTCTGATTTTGGAATAGAATTGCATTTGGTACCGTATTAATTAATTCTGTTCCAAATCAATTTATTTTAATTTTTAAATAATTTTTATAATTTTTTCCTTTTTTTTTTTTTCTCTCCTATTCTAATTCTTCTTTAGGTTGGTTGCCAGCCTTGCCGATAGCTGGGCAAGGCCCGCTTGGCCACCGGCAGGGTTGGGCAAGCCTTGCCAATGGCTAGGCTTGCCTATGGAGAGCTCGCCGGTGGCGGTCGCCGGTGGCGGCGGGCGGCGGTCGCGAGATGGCGGTTGATGAAGAAGAAGAAAAGAAAAGAAGAAGAGTTTTGATTCTTAATTTTGTTCCCGGAATAAGAATCAATTTTTTTTTTTAATTCTTGATTCTTGTCCCAAACTGATTCTGAGAACAAATTTGTTGCCGGGAGCAAAAATTTTACCAAACGCGATTCTTGTCTCAAACTGATTATGGAAACAAAAAATCAGAATCTGGCACTATTGAGATGGTTACCAAACAAGTCCTTACTTTATCATCTTAAAAATGGAAAAAAAGAAGAATGGAACTTCTTCAAAATCCTTCCCCCCTCTAATCAGATCAAAACAAAAGGCAAACATTTTGAAGGCAGAAAGCTAAAAGCCGATGATTATGTGTTGAAACTATCGACGATGGAAAGATATCAGCAGATAGAGAGAATTCCGGATGATGAATTTCAATCTGCAAGTTTTGATTCATGCCATAAGAACATCTTTTTCCTTTCTTCCTTAAAATTCTTTCCCTTAATTTTTTTTTTTCGAATTTGGCCTTTTGTTCCTTCTTTTTTTTCAGCTTCTTTTCTGACATGTCACTAAGTGGACACCACGTTAACATGTAATAGGAAAATATCAAAAAGTATCACATAGTATTTTCCGTTACTTATATTGAACGGAGCTAATAGAAGTACTTAATTACACTAATTAATAGGTTTTAGCTAAAGAATAATGTAAAGGTTTCACCGAAACACAAACTCATGTGAATTTAAAATTGACATGTTTTCGCGTGTTTCTTTACCGGCCTTACCTAATTCCAGACACTGCGACATATTATAGAATTAAAGAGAGAATTAATCGATCTAGAGGAACTTCTACTTTTGACCTTCTAATAAATTTAACTTTTAGGATTTGACTTTTATTGACGACGAGTATTCCCAGTTCTAGAAACATCTACGCACGGGCAATTAGACCGTCGAAAATCATGCAAAAGTTTTTTTTTGCATATCTATTTTTATTTTTTAAATTTCGAGTCTTGACCAGAAATTAGCCTTTTTATTTGTTATTTATCTGCAAGAAGCCAAATGCTTCTCGCCCGGTCACAAAATATACAGAAGAAAAAGCAACGATGTGTCTGCTTAATTAGATAGAAATGGGGAGTACTGTTAGTGAGAAGAGAATGCGAGAAAAGAGAAGGAGGGCGGCGACAGTGAATAATTTGGAGAAAATAACGACATATTAGAATTGTATATATAAACTTTAGAAAGAATCTCGAGCAATAAATATTGACAACAAAGTTGGTAACTACGGATGGACATATTGAATCAATCTTGGATGGCTATTTATGCTAATATTTTGATTGTGCTCTGATTTTTTATATGAATTGGAGAAAACGTTAGAACCCATTTTGGGTATCTTATCATGCAATATTGTGAAAGCAGTGGACTGAGTTTACGATAACATTGTACACATTCATTTTTATTTGGAAAGCTTTATAAACTTTGTCTCATTCCTTTTTTGTTTGTGCCCAATGCTTGGGCTTTCATCTAATAAATTTCTCCTCTTTGCCATAAACCTAACAACTCTCTCTCTCTCTCTCTCTCTCTCTCTCTCTCTCTCTCTCTCTCTCTCTCTCAATGGCGGAAGAAACCCAACCAAGATGGGAAGGCAAGCTCACTGCTGAGCTGAAAGGGTCAACACCAGACCAAGTGTGGCCATTCTTGGCGGACTTCTGCAACCTCCACAAGTTGCTTCCCACCCTCGACACGTGCCGCCAAGTTGAGGGCGTCCTGGGCCAGCCGGGCCTTGTCCGATATGTCGCCTCCACCACGTTTGGCGATGAGTCAGACTCGTCAAAGATCAAGTGGGCCAATGAGCGCCTCCTCACAATGAACCCTAGTGACAAGTGCTTCAGCTATGAGGTCTTGGACAACAATCTTGGATTCAAGTCCTACGTTGCCACAATTAGAGTGATGCCCATGAATGATGGGGATGGTAAGATGGTCGGGTGCATGATTGAGTGGTCTTTTGTGGCTGATCCTGTTGAGGCTTGGGGGGTCCAAGATATGAAGTCTTTCTTTGATTTTTGCCTCCAATCTATGGCCAAGAAGATAGAAAGTGCAATTCAAGAAACTAGTGGTTGAATTGAGAAAGATGCGATTCCTCCGGTTGATTGACTATGCATGCTTTTAATAATTTCAGTAAGATTGTGTTTGATATCTTAAGGTCATGTTTTGAATTTCTTGGAAATCTAATCTCAGCACGAATTTCCTTTTTCTTTGCTTCATCTTTTTTTTCCCTGAC